>OY728143.1:3750000-5000000 GCA_963277665.1 Viscum album | reverse complement strand
GACTATAAAGACAAATAAATAACATGAGATGTACAATTAATAAGATAACATAGTTTTGAATGGAATACTTCATGGTCCTTAAAAATTAATTTCCTCATTTTACTCTTAGGTTTCCCTAATATTTCTTGAACTGGAGTGGATTCTAAGTCTACATAAAAAGAAATAAAATTTCCATAAACTAATTCATTGATTATTTCTCCAAAAGGATGATGATTATCGTTCCAAACCTCAAATATAAAAACTTCATTTGAAACGTAAATAAAATTTAAAATCTCCATATGTAGAGACTCTTTGTAAACATGTAAATTTTCTCGATCCTTACCAGATTAAAGGGTCAATTTACATTTTGAAACACCAATGAATTCCCCAAAAGTTGGTATAGAAGGTCTCTCAAGAATGATTTAGAACTTTATTATCACAGTCTTTCTCAAGGATAAGAAAACTAATGGGAAGTGTGATATTTCCTACATTAAATAGTATATCATCCACCCATCCATATATATAAGAATGTATCTAATTATCCAACTATGGTAAAACAAATATTTGTATCACATCCCCATGAACCTGCTTAAGAAATGAGGAGTAATGTGTAAGATTTATGCAAGCTCCAAAATCAAAAAGACTATTTATGTTATCATATTATACCATTCTATATGAAATTAAAAATATTTTATGGTATTTTAATTTTGGTGGTTTCTTATTTTAGATGACAACACTATAGTCCTCATTATTATTGATTGTGGAAAATTCTCCCTAGTGCCTCTTGTTGGGAAATAACCTTTTAAGGAATTTAACATTTGATGAGATTTTATTAAAATATTACTAAAATAGATTATTGATACATAAGTTACTAAAAATATGAAAAACCTTCAACTAATTAGGTCCACCACCTTTTTCAACTCTTTGGGGATTTTATTGAGAGGGTCATAAATTTTCAAAACAGGTTGATTATTATCCCCACCCTCAAGTCTTACATTTTCTTTTACTATTTGATTAATTAGAACTAAATTGTTTTTTCTTTGAAATTATCAAGTGAATATTGATAATTAAGTTCATTTTACAACCTACTATAAAAAATTCTAATTTTAGTGTTTTCTTGATTTTTAATCTCATATTCATCTTCTTCATCAGTTTTATCTTGCCTTGGTTGTTCGTTTACCCGTTCTTAAGATTCATGCTTGATCTTGTGGTAATAGCCATGTAATTTTATCTTATATTAGCTTCTACTATACTGTATTGTTTTCCTTTGTATCTCCCAACTAGATCTCTAGCTAATTTTCTCATTAAAATTTTCCAAAGATAGATCTAAGAATCTATATCTGTCATCAATGATGAAATATCACCTAACACCTACTGTAATGACCCCATTGACTTTCATTAATAATTTTAAGAATCATTCCAATAATGATTTTGAAAATATCAGTTTGGTTTTTATGAAAAAACATGGACAAATACTATTTCAAAAAAAAACTCCATCACACCATGATAAGTTTTAGTCATTTTTATATCAAGCATTTTATTGGATTGAAAATTGATCTTTTTTAACTTTATTACTAGCCCTACAAATTAAAAAATTGATCAATCTCACTGGGATGGATAGGAAGATAAAAATTTGGATAATAGATTTTTGTATGACCATACACCACACAATGAAAACAACACTCTTAAGTTACAATTCATTAACCACAACAGTCAGAGTGTTTGATTCAGACCTATGAATCACTCTATTAATAGTGAATTTTTGTTGACGATTTTGAGATAGTTTATCAGATATTTGTTTGATTTCATCAGCAATTAGGTTTTAACAATATCTATAATAAGACTGATCTGGTAGATTTTGGATATATAGTGAAAGATCATTGTAGAAGGTATCCATTATAAGATAGGGAAGCAATAGGAGATTGGGAAACTATCTATGTAAATATTTAAATGTATCCCAAAACCTATGAAAATTACCTCCATAATACTAGAAAAAAATAAGTATATTCCTAAATTCAATGGTAGTGTTTCTAGAATAGAATTTAGTGCCAAAGAGATGAAAAATTATCTGAGTTATTAAATATTTCCTTTGATAGATTTTGAAACAAACTCCTAGACCCTCACGTGAGAAAAAATAAAAACAAACTCAACCTCAAATCCCCCTCACTAAACCCACAAAAGGTCAATTATTGGATTGAACTATAAAACTATCTTATGAAATATGAATAATACTCAGTGGAAAATACATTATAGGATGGAAACTTAGAGATGTGTGATTGTTTGATTTCATAATTACTAGACATAGGATAAAGCCTTAAACATGATGGATTTATTGGATTATAAGTTAGATGTAATTCCCTAAGACTAAGCCTCTACACATCCTGATTTTAGGTTGAGGTTCATTTGGATTGATAATAAAAAATTTCATCTCTTTGAACTTCTATATTATCTATTTTTTACTTTTTTATTTTTAAGTGAACTACAATGTCTCTCAATTTTTGGAATTATGGTTTTTAATTTAGTAGTAGATGTTTTATCCTTTGTGTGCATTCAAAAAAATGTGAATGAAATTTGAAATCAGCATTGTGAATAATGAATAATAAGGATCATTTTAGTTTTTATATCTTTTTCTAATAGATTTTCTTATATGTGTTATTTTTTAAAAAAATTGTATATTTTTTGGAATTGTCTACACATTTTTTCTCTAGAAATGAAACTAACATTTTAACATGAAATAGTTGACCCATTAAAAATTTAATTATTGTTTAACCTACTAAAATAATTATAGTTGAAATGTAGGGTATCATATCCATATGGAAATCTGAAATGAAGGTGCACAACCAAAACAAGTAAAAACAAAAACAAAAACTAAAAATAGTGAAATAATGACGATATAGTGAATATAAAAAACAATGATAAAGTATGAAAATATGAAGAAATTAGAAATGATGTGGAAAATTGAATGTAAAAATAAGAGAAAGGGGGACTAAAGAATTGATTATTATAGGGATACTGAATTCGATTGAATTGGCAGAAAAGGGCACTACACTTTCACAAAATTAAACACCAAAGTGCCGAAATTGAGAGAATTAAGGATTGATGTACATAATTTTAACTAAGTAAAAACCCCAATAGAAATTTATCCCAAAAAATTATATATATAAAAAAGATTAGTATAAGGATACTTCTTCATGGAGATGTAAAAACTATAACCTTTTCCATAGAATACATTATTTATGATAGCCAAAGAAAAACATATTCTACTTTTCACCTATCAGTACAACAATTGGAGATGATGAATACTCCCAAAGAAGGAAAAATGATAATTATGTTAAATATATAATCATACTTATTTCAATAAAACAAATTCAATTAAAAATCATGAGAAAAAAATAAATTCATCAAATTTTGTAACCCTAACTAAACATAGATACATATACATGAAGAAAAAAACAAAATTTTATTCTGTGAATACTTCGTGAAAAATAAAATACAAAAAGTAAGATAATTAGAAAATAATATTTTTAGATGAGACTATATTCATTCTATAAATATAGATTTATTGGTTTCTTCTTCAAGAGTGCCTCTTGCATTTAACTTAGACCCCTATCCTCATCTATCTCCTCCTCTCAATGATATATTTAAATTTTTTAGTCTTACTGATTTATTGAATTTACTCAGAGTAATTTCTATTCATGTTGAATCCATTATTATGCATATCATCCATTTTTATTATGATAGTCATATAAATATTAGTTTTCCCATCAAAACAAATATTGATCACATGTGATTCTAGCTTAGCTTGAATCTGGACTCCTTAACTATCTTCATTCACTCCCCCTTTCCATGAAAAGTTTTAACTAGAAACGTACAAACCTCTTCCAAATTTTGAATCTTCAATAACCACCTCAACATCAATATACCAACAAAATTTCAATTAATAAAGAACCTCATACTATAATCTATAAAAATTTGGGTTGTCTTTTGGATCCAGTTTGACCAAAACATTTTCTCAAGTTTAGTGTTTGAATGTACAAACTATTATATCCTTCTATATTTTCCTTCATACACTATAAAATTAATCTCATCAACTTCAAAATACAAAATCTGACGCCTTTAATAAATACCCATCACTCTATAGTGGTAAAATTGTTCACACAACCTTGATACTTTATTGAGGTACTTTAACTAACATCAAACATACACTAAAATATAAACTCATAGCCATAGAATATGAGATCATTGAGGTCCAATTGAAAACTAGGGTCGGACCTTCAAGAAAAAAACCAGCGAATATAAGACTTCACACATTAATTTTAAGATTCAATTGAATCAGGTCCTATTGAGACAAGATCACCATCCTCCAGCATGAATTGGTCTTGAATATTTAATATATTTGACTATAAAATTCTAATATCAACCAACATCATATAATTATCACTCAACCGAAGAACTAACATCCTTGATTTTGACCAGCCACTAACTAAGATCCAATAAGGATTTCCTTGATATAGCTGGATAGACCTTCAGTGATCCTCCATATTCAGATGGTTTCTCAAGAATCATAGTGATCTCGATCATCTTAAAAAACATACCTCAACATCGATTTCAGTTATAGAATCTAAACAACCAAGATAAAATTTATAGCCTCCAGGCGGTACACATATGTGTAGCTCAAGTGAGGAGTCCTTCGATATCAGGTGAAACATAAAGAATCATATTAAAATACCTCAAGTTTAGTAGGCTTCATCTTCATTAATTGTGTGTGTGTAAAAAAAATCAAAAACCATTCAAGGAATATATTGTCGACTGGCTCATGTTCAACCAAGATATTCTAGAATATAAAGTGTTAATGCTCTCTAAATGTGGTAGAATTCAACTTGCAGTAGCATGGAGTTAAAGGTGTGGTAGCCTCAACATATTTTTATTTTCTCACCCACAGGATCACAATATCATTTTCCCTCTACATGGTAATCTAAAAAAACATAGTATACCTGGATTTCTTGCTTCAGGCTTTACACAATGTGTGGAAGCCTTGGAATAAAATTCTAAAACCTTGTATTGATACTTGTAGTAGCCTTAAACCAATTCAAGAAAACTCCATTTCCATTCATGGAAGCCTTGAATTAAAGTATGGTATCTTGGTGCCTTCATCATAGAGTGAAAATTAATTAGCTCAAACTAGAAAGTTAACATTAAAAATATATTAAATAAGCAATCATCTTGATTTAAAAATTGATTTTCAATAAAATATTTTAAAATAAAAACATTAGAAAAATAAATTTCAAAAATCCAAATTGAATTCTAAAATCACATTAAGAAATAATTTTCAATGAACTCTCCACTTAAATAAATTAGAAATATTTTCTTTTAAAAAATTTGAAAATTATAGCTAAAAACAATTTATCATTTTTACTACCAAAAACAAATTTTTTGACTAAGTATTTAATAAATTTCAATTCCATCAAAAATCAGTAAAAACTCAATAATTATCTATTTAAATAACAAAATATATTTTTAAACTCTTGAATTTAAAATTATAATGTGAAACAAAATTTAATAAATTAATGCCAAATTGGTTTCCATCAAGAATATTTTTAACAAATCTAGTTAATAATGTTTCTCTCCTATACATCAAGTCACTGTTGACATATTCTTCCCATAAAATGCCTTTATGGTGAACCAAGTAAAACTCCCATATTCCCAAATTTACTTTTAAAATATCTTACGTGTTTGTGCTATAGAAAATTAAAAATATTGTGGGGGGATAGGAGAATATTTGTAAACTCTTATTCACCACCCACTTAGGGGTTATTGGGTCATGATTGGAAAAAGTGGTTTCATAGACACATGTTATGGGCATTGAATTTGTTAGTTTAAGCATATAATTATAAAGTGTACAGTGAATGAAGACGTATTTTCCCAATTTGATGGTTGTAATTACTATATGTTAAATAATATAATGATATCACACTTTAGGTCTCTTTGTATTGACTTCTTCTATACTTCCATTCATGGGATACATTCAAGTTATGTTTTAGAGTTTTATGTGTCTAAAGTAGACAAGAATCAACTCGATTTATATTTAAAAACCTAAAATGAATTATTTATAGATCTATCAAACAATATATATATATATAAATATAAATTTTATGAGTGTTAACAGTTCTATATACATAAAGGATAAATTAAAAAATATATTTGAGTGAGATATCAAGGTAATAGTGGCAAAGATTCAAGTATTACACATTAAATTTGATGATTAAAAAATTTTCACTGATAAAAATGTTGATGGATTATTGAATCATACGATTGAGTTTGTTATATATATTTAGCGTCTTTTTGAAGAAATAAGATATGGTTTTATTGTGAAAAATAACTTTTAATGGATACCACCTCTTTTTAATGCAACAATTTACAGTCTTAAGGAAATAAATTTGGCAGAACTATCATTGGTTGACTTATAAATTAGTTTAGTTGGATATGAAATGAATGATAAGATTAGAGGAACATAAAAAAAGTAAAATAAAGAGATAATATTTGGATCCATATATAAGCTTCATATCATTTAAGGGAGAGATAATGAAGATGATTTACGTGATGAATTAATATCTCTTGTGGAAAGGAAATTCAAGACTGGAATGTGAAGGTTAAAAAGAAAGCTACCATTGGCAGCCATTCAATCTTGTAATGTTGGGCATACTATAGTGTGTTATACAAGGAAATTTTAAAATGATTTATATAGAATATAAATATTATAGAATACATAAAGGAATTCCCTCATAAAAGAGACTCTAAACTAGGTAATTTATCCCTAATGCCTTTTCAAAGGAAGATATTGATGAGTAATGAAAAAGAAAATGATAAAGATTATTTGGAAGAAGTTGAAATAGAATTTGAGAAATATATAAAAAATAATCTAATGGATTCTATTTAAAATGTATACTCAGTGATATTTGATAATAATCAATATGAAGGAATTACTGGTCTCAAGGTGGAAATTGAGAGGACTGTTGAATAAATGAATGTTCAATGGACGAAAAATCGAAACATCGGTGGATTATTGAATGATTATTCTAAACTTATGGATCATATCTATGATGGGTTTGACTATATAGAAATGGAATTAGAAGAAAAATTAGCTATTCTATAAAATTAATAAAAATTAGTGGATCTCAAGTTGAGGATTAAAGAATAGGATGAGGTGATTGATTACCTTAGTCCCTTTTTAAATGAGTGAACAAATAAGTTTTAATTCCTTGAGGAGTGGTGGATTATTTGAAAAATAAAATGTATTTTTAAATAAACTTGATTTCCCCAATGAATAAGCTTATATTTGTATGTTCCTGTATGTAGAATTATTGGAAGGAGACAAATGAGGTTTGGAAGATATTTGTTAGATACTGAATGTTCAAATTCTCAGGTACATCAGTTAATGTGGACCTAACTATAACATCTGAAAATAAATAGTAAGGAAAATAACATCTTATTACAAAGGGAAGTAGACATTTGGAGACAATCCTCAGTATTTGAGGGTTATTCCTCAAATGATGAGTTTTTCAAAAGTTAGAGATATATATAAGAGATAAGGTGAGATGAAAATTTCTCCAAATGAATTGTATGATTTTTTGGATATCTTGACCATTGTATGTTCTTTTGTTAAGAGGAATTAATTTATTTGAATGGAAAAGAACCCAAAAGTCAAAAAATTTGAATGATAACATATACTTCATCAAAAATAATAAGTAATTTCTATGGATATTACTTTCACTGTTCTAATTTTGGGAATAAGGTAATCGATTATAGGAAAAAAGAAAAGTGGAAGTTACTATCATGGAAGTCAAAAATGAATGAATATCAGAAAAAATAACACAGTTTTTTTTTGTGAAATATATTCTCCCTAATGGAATAAGACGATGGATATGGTTACACGTCTTATTATTGAGAAAAATAATAAAATTTATTTAATGTATCAACTTAATTGGTTATCTCTTAGAAGCAAAAGAAGAAGTCTGAGAATTATAACCTAGTTAAAATCATTCCAAAATGATAAATGAATAATAAAACATATATATTTGATAGTAGAAGTTCATCCCACATGACTAGGAACCTGAACCTCTTGAAAAATATTAATGGAATAGTTAATTGAATAGTTTGTTTTAGTAATGATAGGTACTTGATAATATAATTAAGTTACTGAACCTGATTATAAGGAAAGAAGTTTAAGAATATAGAAGTAATGTATGTGTATATATTACAAAAAAATATCTTGATATTGAGAAAAATTTGTAACTTGGGAATTTGGGTTATATTTAATGAAAAGGATTATTGATCAAATTAATTGTTATGAAATATCTCATGAAATTATAGAGGATGAATGGTAATCTCTACTAGGTGGATAGTAAATAAACCACATTCCTCCTTATAGTAGAATAGGAGAACAAATTGTGGATGAAGATGCTATTATAGATTAACTAAAAAAGTATAAATAAACTATTCAAGATAAAATCCACGATGTATATGCTAAACATGAATCGAGACCATGGAAAATGTTTGATGAATGATTTCAAGGAAGGAAAGTCCAAAACCCTTATTGATAAAAAAATAAAATCAAATAAAATCAACAAAATATAGTCTACACAGATACATGTGATCTTATTAATTGACATAACACACTTAGAAATAAAGAAATAAGTTATGGAGTTAATTAAGAGGTATTAATGGAGAGTTGAAAATGAGAACATAAAATTAATAAAAATTGTGTTATCTAATAATGGAACTATGTTCACATCCATTAAAGTATAACAATACCGTAATAATACTATCATTAAGCATGAGGGATATTTGGGAAGGAATAAATAGTATAATGGATTTATATAATATTGAAATTTAATGGTTAAAAATATGGCTAATACATTTCTCATTGAGTGTGGAAAATATCACCGCTATTGGAATGAAATAACATAATTTTTAGTATAAAATCAAAACATGGAATTTATATGCCCCTAAGATCATAAGATACCCTATAAAATTTTAAATAAAAGGAATCCTTCATCAAAATATTTTCAAGTCTTTACAAGATGATTATATATCTGGAATAAAGTAGGAAATCATGGAATTTATGAAGATTTATTAGAAAAAGGAGTAATTTTAGGCTACTAAACAATGATTAATGAGGAAGAATTATATAAAAATAGGTTTAATAAGTTTATTTAAAGTAATTATGTTAAAGTAATTGAGTATAGAGATGGAAAGAATCATATAAATTCAAACATTGATGAATTATACAAAGAGGATTATGGAGTTTGAACAAGTTCTGAGGTTATTCAATGATCGGAAAATGATGACTATTATGAGGCTAAATAATAGGATAGAACAATTTCTGAAGGGGGTAAACCTCCACCTCATAAAAGAAAAAATATAATGGAATTAGATTCAAAAAATATAATTATAGATAAATCTATACTCCCTAAACAAGAAAGTTGATTGGTGTAAATAATGTTTCACTACATTCATCGATGAAAAAAATAACATTTGAAGAAGTAGAAAAATATATGTCATGGATTACATCCATGAATAAGTAATAGGATAAAATTTATAATAATAATACTTGGGATCTCTTGGGGAGGCCTAGACACCCAATTTAATTATAACAAAGTGGGTTTTTAGGAATAAATTTGACGAGCATGGAAATGTGGTTCAAAATATTGAACATGTTTTGTGTAAAGGATAGAGAAATAATTAAGGTGTTAATGTTGAAGAAACCTTCAATCTAGTGGCTATAAAGGACCTTAATTATCATTTATAAATATACATTTTTTATATGAATATTCAATAAATTTCACAAACATATGCCTGAGGACCGTAAAGTTTTAGTGTCATTGGAGACTAGATATCCAATATTCTTATGAAGGATCTTTAGAATCTACCAAAAATATCTTACCATGTTGTATTCATTATATACATACCCTAAATAAACCATTCACCACATCCTAGGTGGAGGAAACATAATAAAAGGTGATATTAGATGCTCAGTAAGGGTAAACATGGGAGATATAAATCAACGATCATATGTAAGCATACTATACGTATAAGGGTATGAGATCATGACCACAATATACAATGCTCATAATCAATCTATTAATGATCATAAACAAGATTCATGTAATAAAGATTTATCATTTAAAAGAAATGATTCATTGGAGTGATATAACATCATATATAAATCATGAACCATACATTCCTGTCATATAGGCTTGGAACCATCACAGATATAAAAACCATTTCATATGTCAAGGTTAACTAACAAGAACATAAAATAAAAATAGATCAGGCCTCAATACCTCTTACTATAGTGAATCAATCAAATTGAATTTTTTATAGTAATGGATCAAGCACATATAATTATTTACCACAGTTATCTCATGAGATATAAAACTTTTCCTAATGCATTAGAAGTAGATATAGGTCCCACTAATCCATGGTTATAACAATACTACTGTCATTGGTTATAACATAAGCAATATCCTTGGATATAACGTAACCCAGATCATTGTTTATAACATAAACAATGTCACATAATGAAAACTATATATATGTATTCCAGAAGATCATAAAACATTCATCATGTCATCACATTATAACTCATGAAAAGAAAATGGGTTTCATAAAAATTTCATCCATTCAATATAGTACAACCCATGTAAAATAAATTGGTTTCATAAAGACCTCATCAACACAAAAATTAAGCATCCAAAGAAAGATAAATATTGTTATCAATTGATCATATCTTTAGTAAATCATAATTAATATCAAAGGCTACTATCAGAGATGAAAATTCCTATAAAATATTACTAAAATATTTTCTATTGAAAATAACCATAATATTTTGAAAATAAATTTTAAAATAAAAATATTTCAAAAAATATTATGGAAAATATTTTATTTAAAAATAAACTCGGAAACTGGTAAAGGAGTCTTTAAATCATTGAGTGATAAGGATTGTGTGAAAATTTTCTCAGCCCATATATGTTAAAATAAAATTATCTTTTCACACTTTTATAGAATAAGTAAAAAATTAATTCATTAAGAAAATAAAAAATATTACTTTTAAACCATTTTTAAAAAACCCAAACATGGGTAAAAATTAATTTAAAACATCATAGTATAATAAAAAAATCTTATTTAAAACATTTTTATAAAACATTTTTTTGGAAGAAAAAGACATTAATTGAAGAGGGAAATAAATTTTATTTTCCTTAAAAACATATTTGAATAGTAAACCTAATGAAATAAATATCCATATATGGATATTTATATACCTTAATATTTATGATAATAGTCATAAATGACATTCATGGGATTTTTATACACCACCGAAAAGAAACAAAAGGTGTATAAGGCATGTATCCCACAAAAATAAAAGTGAGACAAAAATCCATTACCTTAGGTATCACTTCTTCATACACATTGTGACCTCATATATAATAAGTATATAATTATTATAAATCTATTAAATAACCATAATAATATATATCATACCATATATTATTTACATATAACCTTTTATCAGTCGTTTTTAACACATCTTTAGTAAAATCACTATTCCAGGTGATATCTTCTTCGTTTTTCATGTATGTTATGGATCGGTAGATTTGTTCATCATATTTTTATCAGGGTTAAATAATATCCACAATGTTAATAATTATATTAATATCATATATATTAATTATATACCAGTTTATTTTCATACATAAAATATAGAGATAGAAAAATGAATTACACCGTTCATGGAGATGGTAGGTTGTACGTACACTTGAACAATGTTTTCATTTTTCGAAGGATAGAAAGAAATAAAGGTAAATCATAAATAAAATTTCCATAATATTATTATATCATATATTTCATATATATTCATTAAATCTACCCATATTACCATCCAAGTAAAACAAAATTAAAAAACCAATCACATCGCTTTATGGAGGTGATAGTTCACACGTATGCAGAAACGACATTATTGCTTTCTAAAGGATTAGAAGGTTAAAAGGTTGATATTATATTATCATTAAATAATAATTAATATGTTATAATTATAATATATAAACATTAATAAAATTATAATAACCTTATGTGAAATACATTGATGGAAAATGAATTGTATCGCTATGTATAGATGGCAAGCAGTACGTACAAATGTGCGATACTTTCACTTCCCATTTGATACAAAGAGGGTGAATAATGGTAGTTTAATAATCATAATAAAATTTAAGTGTATTTATGGTACTAGATTTATTATTTTATTTATAACATAAATATTTAGATGCAATAAAATAATAATTAAAAAGAAAGTGATAGGTTAAGGCGATCACCTCTTCTTTGAAACAACTCCTTTAAATATCCTCTTAAAGGATCTAAAATTGATATTTTGAGAATAATATTTCCTATAGAATTTATATAATAAAGTTTATAAGGTATTTTGTTTAGGCATGGTCAAGCTATAAGGCTCAAAGTTGTGAAAAGAAGAGAAAGGAGGGGGTTCTCTTTTTTAACTGAGGGGAGGATCACTTTTGGAATTTATTAAAATATTATTTAATATATATTTATTTGGATTAAAAAATGGATCTAAATTTATAATATTAAAATATAATAAAATTATGAGTTGAAATTATCTCACAAAAGTTTTTATGACAAGTTTAGATCATAATTTTACCCATATCGTTTTGTTTTCTACCCCATTAAATCTTTTGAAAATTATAGTGATATCAATATGTCTTACACTTAAGGGGTTAATATAGTTACTATAAATGAAAAAACATCAAATAAATGGACCAAGATTAATTTAATAAACCAAAGAATAATAAAATTCTCCAATATATGATTTTTATGGATTTTTATATCATTTAATAGAATATTACTTTTATATAAGACCATTAATGTCAATTTTAGAAGTATTCCTCTACTTTGAATTTTATAACACCTTGAAAACAATTGAACTTAGAATAAAATATTTTAATACAAACCTAACATATTATTTTTATCTATAAATTTTTTTGGGCCACAATAATTCTTCCAAATTATACAACTTTTAATATTTTTAATATAATTTATTTTATTTTTCCATTAATTGAATAATTAGGGTGTTAATGTTGTGTAAGAATTTAAAATAAATATTTCTTCTCTAAAAATTAAAAATAAATTACCATTATGAATATATATCATCTATATTTAAAAATAATGACTTTAAATGAATATATCATTTAGTTATCCCCATATTAAAATATTATAGTTATTGAAAATAAGACTGTGACATATTTTACTTTTCTTTACGTAATATATTATAAATGTCATAATGAAATCCAAATGAAACAAATATCATATAACTAAATATTTGATTATTATGGATGAAATAGATGCATAAAATAAAATTTATTAATGTTTTAGTGTTATTTTATAGTCCTTATCTTTTTATTTTTAATATAAATTACCCGATTTACCCTTTACCACGGTAACAAAATTATTAATGTTACTATTCATATTGGCCAAAATAAATGGAAGCTATTTAAAAAATCTTGACCTATTGCCTCAAAATATGGAATCCATTTTTCAATATTCAATACACAAAAGCAGAAGAATTTGAAATTAAATCTATGAAACGTGATGAAAAACAGTTTTTCAGAAAAAACATATTTTAATAATAAAATGTTTTTGTACTAAATTGATGTATTAATTTCACTTAAAAATCGTAAATTGGATTATTTTAAATAATAAGTAACTAATTGTATTAAAAAAATAATTCAAAAAATAATTTTAAATTATCATTACTTTAACAGAAAATATAGTTTTCAATAAAAATTAGTATTTTCACTATTCATTGAAAAAATAAAACTTTTTAGTAAAATATAAAATTTACACCATAATATAATTTTTATCTGATGATTTCAACAATAAATTTAATTTTATCAAATATATTTTTAATAAGTTTCATAAATTAATTATTATATTTAACCTCCTAAATAAATAAAAATATATTTTGAGGAAAATATATATTAAAGCACAAAATTACTTTCTAAATATTTAGTGCTTATTTATAAACTGTGAATAAATAAACTTTTATTAATTCATAACATTATATAAACATTTCACAACTCATTTAATCCTATTCATAACCATTAATCTTTCAACTTTATGATAATTGTCACTTTAATAAATAATATTTTAATATTGTATCACTATTTGATTAAACTCGGTGTTGTATGTAATGAGAGGGATCAGAGAAATGAAATTATTTAAAAGGAAACATATTATAAAATATCAGGGTGTTACATTATATCTCTTTAAATAAACTGAATCCTCACAATTTTTCTTATCTATCAAATATTTAATATTAGATTTTTTTTCCAAAACCCACATCATACAAAGAATAATAAAACTTTTCTCATAAAGGGAAAGTGGGAATCATAAAGGTCACCTAAAATAATTTATAATTAGGTTCCTAAATAAGGATACAATTTTTAGGAAGTTAAAATATATGCTTGGAAGATAATAAAAACTCCCAAGAAATAATAGAGAGTGATATAAAACATTTTCAGGAGAAATTTAACAACCAAAAAATATAAATATGTGAACAGTTAAAAGACTATTTATTTCTTGTAAAGGAAACTAAATGGTTAATATTTTTATATCATGGTCTATTTACCAAATTCGATGGATTATTTTACCATCCAAACACATCACTTTGAAAAATACACTTACTTGATTTCTTTCCATGTCATAAGAACAATCTCATACTTTGGTTTTTCTTTGATCGATTTCTAATTCATATCTTATGAGAGATAATAGATATTTGAGAAGAATATTTCATGAATAAAGTAATTTTAATCAATCATTGGATCCATACGTCATTCATTCAACCCAATGATTGGAATGGTTTGACCACATATCCTTCTATGAATGACTTAAATATTATCCTGAAATAATTTTAATCACTCATAAAGTCTCATTCCAATATGGATATACCCTAATAATTTATCAAAAGTATGTCATAATAAAATCATATTTTCATATAAAAGTTGACTAATTTTTTTCCCTTAAATAATATCTTATTTCAACAAAAAACATTTTCATTGGATGTCTATGTTTATCCTTTTACCAATAAGTGATAATAATTTGATTCATAATTTCAAATGTGATTTCATTATTCTAGAATCTAATTAGGGATAAGTAATTAATCATCATAATCACACCAAATTTCCCTAAAGGATGAAAAATAAGATTTTCATAGGGACTATTCACACAAACATAAAAATTAAATCCCAAACCCTTGAGTGGATGATATGTGTGACCTAATAATCACTATTCAGTTCAATTTTTTTGATTGTGAAAACATTTCCTTAGTCAATGGGATTAATATATTGTTGATAATAATCATAAAAAACCATAAAATTCGTGAACTTGTTGGAATAATTCCCATATTTATTATAGTTTAAGCATGGAAGTGTGAGTAGTGTGTTAGTTGATGTCTTCATTTCATTAATAGAATTATCTATCCTATTCATCCACTTTTTATATTCAAAGGCTTTTTGAGACACACTTCCAAATTTAAAATACCTCCCAATTCTATTCAAGAAATTTCCATGATGATTCTTCCCACATTTATGGAATTTGGATTGTTGATATTTCATTCCACCACATGATTTATTTGTGTTTTCATGAGGATTGATCTTTCTTTTATTATCAAAATAATGTGGATAATGGGAATCTCCAATTTATATTTCAACATTGATAACACATTGAATGGTTTATTTATATATAATTAAGTATCTTATTTATAATACCCTTTAGATAATTTGTTTTAATCCATTTAACAATTTATCTATCTTACTTTCTGGTGGTTGAAAATAATAGAATAAAACCACTAATGTCTTTTGAAATATACCTCATAGGTACCAATTAATTCAATATCCTTATTTTTTATATCAAGGAATTATTTCTACATTTTCATATTAAGAATATGATGAAATTATATATTTTAAAATAAGCTCTTAAAGTCATCCCACCCCATGGAGTAAATTTCTTCCTATTGAATCATATACTTGATTAGAGTCTACCATTGATCTTATATGAATTACAAATTATATAAAACCAAATTAAAATTTTCATGCTTAGAATACAAGAGAATAGAAAAATATTTTCAGTGGTACTCATCCATTACTCAATGACTAATGGATCAATAAAACCACTAAAAGAAGGTGTACACAACCTATTAAAAGACTCAACAAAACATTGTTCCCTATTTTTCTCATTTGGGAGTTCAAAATGAATTATTAGTTGAGAATTTTTTATGATTATAGACACAAGATTTTTCATCCTATATCCCATAAAATTTGGGTTCTCATGAGTAAAATCATTTCATTTTCCATCATATTCTGTGTTAACAGAATGACTTCATGTTCCATCCATTGACTAAAACAAAAAATCAATGTCTAAGCATCATATTATAATAATGAAAGTGAGATATCATATAACTTTTATATATAAAACATATGATGAATATATCATGACACCTTATTCTTAATATATGGGAAATTAGGTTTAATCATGGTTATCTATGGTCATAACCAAAACATTAGGAAGTTATCCTATACATAGACTTATCCCTAGGGGTTTCACCAAAGTTTTATAAAACTAATTTCCAAATATTGAATAAACCCTCCTCTAAAGAAACTATATATGCCCATGATTATCATATATAAAAATACATTTTTTAGATGAATATTTAATATAATTTATAAACACATTCCCAAGAATAGTAAATATTTAGTGTATTTGAAGACTAGATACACAATCTTCTTTTGAAATATATTAAATATTTCCCATAAACATCATCCCACATGGTAATATATATAGATATAATCTATTTAAAAAATTCATCATAACATGTGGAATGGAAATATAATAAAGGGTGAGTTCAGATGCTCGGTAAGTGTAAACAGGGGAGATCTCAATCGATGATCATATAAAATAATAAGATAAGAAAAAGGTTATGATATTCTAAACATAACTTAATCATTTCATACTCAATAAATCAAGGATCATAAACAAGATTCATAACATAAAAATTTATAATTTCAAAATACATTATTAAAAAGAGTGATAAAATATCATAAAAAAATCATGAATCATAAGTTCATGTCATAGAAGTGTGTAACCATCATAGATATAAAAATGATTCATATGTCGAGCTTAATTAAAAAGACAATAAAATCATAATGGATCATGACTCAACACATGTTTCCCATATTGGAACAAGAATATAGACTTGTTTCACCAAATGGATCAAGCACATAAATTTATTTCCCATATTTATCTCATGAGATATAAAACTTTAGCCAATGTGATGAAGGCAGATATAGGTCCCAACCATCATTGGATAATATGTGACCCCAATCCTTGGTTATAACGTAACCACCATCATTGGTTATATCTTAAACACCGTCATTGTTTATAAAATAACAACTATCAAATAATGAAAACCACACATATGGCTGCCATAATATCATAAAAAAATTCACCATATTGTCATATCATAACCTGTGAAAAGAAAAAATGTTTCATAATAATTCTATCCATTCATTATAGAATAAACCATGTAAAATGAATGTTCTTAATAAGCATCTCATAAACATAAAAATTAACCATGAAAAGAAAGAGTAACAACAGTATCAATGGATTATATACCTAGAAAATAATAATTAACATCAAAGGATGTTATCATGGATAAATATTCATTTTAAATATCACTGATATATTTCTTTTTTAGAAAATAACCTTTCTATTTTGATAATCTCTTTTAAAATAAAAATATTTTCAAAATGTTATGGAATTTTTTTTAAAAGAACCTTTGAAAATTTCAATGGAAGCTTCATATCATTGATTGATCATGATGACGTGAATTTTGTTTCACTTTGTATATGTTAAAATAAAACATTCCTATCACAATTTTATAGAAAAAATCAAAATTATATCATTTATAAAATGATAAGAGGACTAATTTGAAATGTTTTTGTAAAAATTCATAATTTGGTAAAAATGGATTTTAAAATTAATTGGATAATATTAAAAAACTTCTTAAATTTTGTTTAGAAAACATGGATATGAAAGGAAAATAATTTTTAAATAAAGAGAGAAATATAGTTTATTTTCCTTAAAAACATATTTTTAGACGCTTGAGTACATGAGGTGA
Source organism: Viscum album (assembly GCA_963277665.1). NCBI lineage: Eukaryota > Viridiplantae > Streptophyta > Magnoliopsida > Santalales > Viscaceae > Viscum > Viscum album. The sequence continues at coordinate 4,981,780 of OY728143.1, read as the reverse complement.
AAAAAATTAAATTAAAACATTTATTCTCAAGAAATAAAAAATATTAAAATAAAATACATGATTTTCTTGAAAGGTATATCATACGTTTTCATCATCAGAAACATAATCATAAACAACCCCAATAAACAGTGGTATTATAACATAAAACCACTACCACTTTAATATCATATGAATCGTAAGAATCATGAAATAAATACCCTTATATGGATATTTATAAATAATTATATTCTGGATAATAATAATTATATATATTAATAGGTAGTATATACACAATAAAAAATACACAAGTGGTTTATAAGGCATGTATCACACATAAATAAAAGTGAGATGGAAATCTGCTACCGTAGGTCTAACATCCTTCAAACGAATCGATAATTCATGTTTAATAAATATTTATTCATTAAGAATCTATTAATAAATCATAATCAGATATGTCATACTGAATAATATTTAATTATAACCATTTATCGCCTATTTTTTAACACTTCTTTATAAAAATAACTATTTTGTGTGATATCTAATTCGTTTTTCATTTATATTTTGGTTTAGTGGTTTTGATCCTTTTATTTTGATCATAGTTAAATCATCTAAAAAATGTTTATAGTGATATAAATATTATATATATTCTTTATATACATGTTTATAGTCATTTATAAAAGTTATATATAGAAAAATGATTTACATCGTTCATGGAGACGGGAGGCGGTATGCACGCTTGAACACTATTTTCCTTTTTTGATGGATGGAATGAAGGAAAGTTAAATAATAAATAAATTTAAATAATAATTATTATATCTTATATATTCATTAAATACATCGCTATCCTTACCCTTGTAAAAAAAGAGAAAAACTCACATCACTTTATAGAGGTGGTAGTCCATACGTACACATGAACAACATTAACATTTTCCAAAAATTTAGAAGTAAAAAAGGTATATATGATATTATCATTCAAAAAGAATAATTATTTTATAAATATCATGTATAAAAATTAAAACCCTAATAAAAACCATTCATTAAATATAGTGATGGAAAATACATTGTATCGCTACGTGGAGATGATGAGTTGTATGTACACATGAGTGATAATTTCAATTCACATTTGATAGAAAGTGGGTGAATAATAGTGGTCTAATTATCATAATACAATTTCAGTATATTTTGGATACTTAATTTATTATTTTATGAATAATATAACATATTCAGTGGAGGGAAATGAATAATTAAAAAAAGTGATTGGTTAAGGTGATTACCTCTTCTTTGAAATGCCTTCTTTATATCTCCTCTTAAGGACATTGGGATTTGTATTTTGGGAAGGAAAATACATATATAATGTGACTATATAATTTTATAATGAATTTATATAGGGTACAGTTGATACAGAATCCTAAAATTTGTGTAATAAAGAGAAAATAAGGGTTCCCTTCTATAATTGAGAGAAGAGTCACTTTTAAAAATTCATAAAATATAAAATTAATTTTAATTAATTATGATATAAAGATTTCTCAAAATTAATAATATTAAAATTTAAAATTGTTATGAGTTTCAATAATTTTATCCATTAAAATCCAGACAAGTTCTGATCACCTTTTTACCCTTATCATTTTGTTTTAATCCTCATTATCCCTTTTGACCATTAATATGATATAAATAATTTTTACTCATAAGGGGTTAATATAATTAATATAAATAGCCAATAGGAATAAAAATGGATAATTTTTGGATTCATAAACCATTTACAATTCACTTGGATTAATATTGGATTTTTAATAGTTATATATCATTTAATAAATATAATTTTCATAAAATATCAATAATGTCAGTTTTAGAACTATTCATTTACTTTTACATTTATAACACCAAGAAAACAAAAAAATTATAATGAAATATTTTAATTAATTATTAAATTTTTTATTTAGAAAATTTTTGGTTCACTTTAATTTTTTAAAATGATACTACTTTTAATATTTTTAATATCATTAATTTTATTTTTCCAGTAATTGAAAACGTATGTCATCAACATTGTGTGAAAATTTAAGAAGAATTTTTTAAACTATTTTTTTTATAAATTACCATTATTAAGAAAGAAAATTTATATTTTAAAATAATATTTACAACCAAACAAATCCTTTGGTTATCCCCATGTTAAAAATATAATAGTTATTAAAAACAAGATTGCGACATTTTTTCTTTTCATTACCTAATATATTATAAAGGCCATTACCACATCCCAATGAAAAAAACCATATAAAAGAATATTGATAGATTATTAATGAAATATATCCATGCAATGAAATTAAGTAATGTGTTGGGTTCATTGTATACTTCTTAAATTTTTATTTTTAACTTAAACTACTAGATTTACCCTTTTCCATGGTAATAAAATTACTTATATTTATATTCATATTAAACATAATAAAAGGGAACAATTTACCAAATTTGAACTTAATAATTATAGATATATAATACATTTTTTAATATTTTGAAATGTTTTATAATTTAAAATTAAATCCTTAAAATGTGATGAAAAACAATTTTTTTTAAAATTCATATTTTATGTATAAAATGTTTATATACTAAATTTGAGTTTAAAAGAAATTTAAAAGGCCATAATTGAATTAATTTAAATAAAAAGAAAAAAAATTAATTTAAAAAATGATCCAAAATAAAATTTCTCTTTTTCATTACTTGAAAATAAAATATAGTTTTCAATTGAAATTAGTATTTTACACTATTCATTAAAATTATCAAACATTTCAGAAAGATATCAAATTCTCACCTCAAGAAAATTTGGATATGATTATTTAAAAAATTAAATTTATTTTATAAATAAAAATTCAAAATTTTCCATAAATTAATTATAATATTTTCTCACAAAAAGAAAAATCAATTATTTTTTTGGGGAAAACGTATATTTTAGAGCATAACATGACTTTTCTTCATAAAATTAAGTTCTTATTTAGGATGCATATAAAAATAAATTTGTATTGATTGTGAACTTTATATAAATATTTCATTACTCAATTAATCTTATTCATACCTTTGAATCCAATGGCTAGACGATAACCATCACTTTAAAGAATATTATTTTAATAGTATATCAGAGTTCGCTTAAACTCAGTTTTACATATAAAGAATGTTATGAAAGAAAAAGAATTATTTAAATATAAAATTATTCTAAAATATATTGGTGTTATAGTTGATCAACAATATCAGATCATTATTTTCATAATAGTGGTGATCCAAAAAGGGTTGAATATTTTTTAAAATGGATTAAAAAACATTATTTCTAAATTGTGTACTCAAAGGGGAGGTTCATATTAAATATATAGATGGTTTAATAAGTTTAAATTATGAATCTAAGGTGTAAATGATGAATAAGTCCATGTATAACCAAATACATGCACCATAATCATGGTATAATTATCCAGACTTGTACTTAGAGAAGTTAGAATTCAAAAGTAGTGGTGTTGATCACAATATCCACATAAATAAATTGCAGGAAGAATAATTCATAGTGATCATTTATTCATATGATATCATATTAAATGGAATTTATTAAATATTTAGTTAGGATATTACTAATCCCATGAGTTAAAAATTTGAAATCTATATGAGTGGTTAACTTGCATATTTTCTAGGGCATCACGTGCTTTATAAAAAAAATAAACATTCATCTCACAATATAATTATTCAAGAGATCTGATAAAGAAGTTTGATATTAATTCATCCAAACTAAATTTAACACCAATATAACATAAAACCAATCTTGAGAAACATGAGGATAAGAAATATATAGATCCTACCTTGTATAAATGAATTATTGGTATCTTGTTTTAATTGATACAAACTATTCCATAAATTGTTTATAAAAAATTCTTTGTATCCCAATTCCAAATTAATCCAATAGTGGAGAGTCTTAAAATAGTAAATCAAATTAAGAGGTATATTTTAGGTACTCATGAATATAGGTTAGTCTTTAGACTAAGGAATGATAATGAATTATCATTTTTTTCTAATATGGTATGGGAATTTTATATGGTGGACTTAACGACCACAAGAAGTGGTGTATTATTTATTATAAATAAATATGTTATCCTAATAAATAATAAATAGGAATGGATACCCCTTGTTATAACATGAGGAAGTTATATATCTCAAACCAAATCATTCATTCAGCTCTTATAGATGAAGAGATAATTAGAGGATATTGTTTATGTAGTGAAGAAACCTATAATTATCTTTTAGGATAACCAGAGTTCTATTGAACTCACTAAAAATTTAGTAAAAAACTCTAAAACAAAAGGTATTGAGATCATATATAAAATTCTCATGGAGGAGGTGTATCATGTAATGATTCCAATAGAGTATGTTAAAACTAATCAACTTGTGGAAGGATTCATGACTAAGACATTGGACACTCAAATATTCGACAAGATTTGGTTTAACATTGTTATCTAATGACCTCCATTTTTTAAGGATGTTTGAAAAATACCATCTCTACATTGTGAACAATTCATTAGGTTGATGTTGGGTGAATTTTTTTAGGTTATCATATTGTATTTGGTATAAGTATATAGGGGATACAAGATCCACATGGACTTTGATAAAATATTAATGATATTAAAATAGGACATCATTATAGTCATTGATATATTTTACTTTATTCCTAGAATAAGTATTGACTCGTTATAGCTTAGAAACATTGTTAATGGATCCGTTCTTATTTTTGGAATAGTGTAAATTTTTTAATGTTCACATTTAATCATATCTTTTAAAATAAAGAAAAAATTGAATCTTATTGTCAAAAGTAGAAAATGATTATATGGGGAAAGTAAAAATTCCAAGGGTTGCATGGAAGGAAAAAAGGAAGAACATATAAATGATTGATAATCGAGGATTGGAAAAAATATAAAGGTTGAGAATACTATAAACACATGTTTTAATGATGGAGGTTTTGAGAATTGAAATTCATTGGAAAATCCCAACGATAAATTATTAGAATCCCAAAAGATGTGTAACTATATGAATAAATGTTTTTGAACTCTAATAAGTCTATAAGTTTTGTTTTGAAGATATTTCTTTGAATTTAGGAAGCCATCCTAGAATAGGTTCATAAATTATTTTTAAAGTAAACTAGAAGTTGAAGTTACACTAGACGTAGTTCAAAAGTTTCCCTAGAGGTGATAAAAAAGTGATTTTGAACTAGGTTTTAAAGATGTTTTAAAATTAGTCAAAGATAGCGCTTCAAAAGATATTTTATAATTCAAAAAATTGGCTAAGTGTTAAATATATTAGTATAAGTAAAGGCCACCAGTACCCTCATACTGATTCATAAAACTATTTTAGATAGTATGTGTAAAGGTCATCAATTTAATATGCAATGGTGTCTATGAATATGGAGATAAATGGAAAAGTATTATACATAGTTATATGTGAATGCAATATATTTTGGGAATATCTAGGATTGGTAGTGCCTTGGTGAAAATTTATATATATTTAAGAGTCACTATCCTTAAAAAGTGATTTGAAAGAGTCCATATCATCTGTACTGAGTAAATTTGGAAAATAACATACCATAATCTCCATGTATACGTAAGTGAATTTTTTGGAAGAGGAATATAGATTGAAAAATAAAAAAATCATCCACCCTATATATGTAAGATTAATTTACTCTTATATTGTAAGAATAATTTATAAAAAAGTAAAAAAATTGGTAAATTCACAGAGGATCCTCACTGTGATATATAAGGGTCATCAAAATAATATATAACGGTTATATATAATATGAAAAATAGAAAAGGCAATGTTAGAGGGTATAATATGTAATAATATTTCTTACAGTAGAGGGGTGATACATAAGTTCCTTCTAGACTAATACAACTCAGAAAGTCTTGAGATTCACAGTGATAAATAAGACTCATACCAACCTTCTCTAGGGTGCATGAAGGTTTATATGACTAGTATGAGAGGAAAATTCCATTTATTCTGGGAGAATGAGAAGATCTGTTGTATTGTGACCTTGAGATTTGTGTCCTAAAAACTGTATGAATGTATAGAGTCATTAGTTAGCAAAAGAATATGATGTATTTTATCAATTAAAAAAATATTATTGATAGTTAGGCCTCTTCAAGTTATCATATTCCTATCTTCAAATATCCTATTTTTAAGTGGGAAATAAGGAAATTGAATAAGTAAATTGACTTAGATTTAAAAATGAAGATTGCACTATGATTTTTGAGGAGTTTCCATAATTAAAATATGCAAAGATTTCTTATTTAGTAATTCATTGATAAATAATGAGAAGAATAAAAAGGGAATGAAACTATTATTATGTGAAAAAGTAGAGAAGGGAGACCACTTAGGATTATTTCTTATTAAATATTTGGAATCAAAGAAGAAACTAATGCACAATGACAACACCCTTTATAGACCTGAAATTTTATTATTATAAATGAATATTTTAATCTATTTTTTTGTATCCAATTTTTTAGTTATCCATGTCTTAAAGAAGTGCATAGAGATATAAGATGATAGAGTGGTCTTAGGATCAATAGTGTGTCCTTACTGAATATTTGTAACATATATAGTGAACAATGTTACTCTTTGGTAACAATAAAAATCATTTCTTTAAGTGCACTGAAAATATCTTTTATCAGTGCTAAAAAAGTGCATACAATCTATGAGATGTTAAAAGGGGTTACCATTTTATCAGTTATAAAAAAATCACTTTTAAAATTCAAAAAAAATGAAAAAGTGAAAAAACAATTCTGTAATTCGGAGGTTGGAGACCAGCCCCTATTATATCAGTGCTTGACCCCAACCCCCTTTTAATAACACTCTTCTACCCACCACCCCTTTATTAGTGATTGAGTCCCCCCATTTAATAGTGTAAGGGAACCTTCCTCTCATCCCCGTACACCCCTTTCCATCATAGGATTTTTGTACCTGAGACCTCCCCCCAAGGGTGTTTCACCGTTACCAATCCTCTATATTGTTTTGTTCTCAATTTTATGATATATCTTTTTATTTATTTATATTTTATTAAATTTTTATCAATATTTCTATATAATTATTTTTAAATACATACATAAAATATTTTGTGTGAGTGTGTTTATAAACACACAGACACACACACACAAATAAACAAACAAACAAACAAACATACATATATACATACATACATACATTCATACATTCATATATATATATATATATATTTATGTATGTATGTGTCTGTCTACAAATGTAATTATACATATTTATATTTATTTACATATATTATAAATTAATATTTATATACATGTATTAGGATATATAGATAAATATATATCTATTTGTCAATACACACACAAATATATTTATATATATAAACATTTTATGTACATTAATTGTATAGGTATATAAATATTATTACATTTTTATTTTAAATAAAATGGGTATTATTTTCATATAGATATGATATATATGTATATATATATAAAGATATTGTATATGTATATATTTTTATGCATTTATTTATAAAATTAAATTTTTATGTGTGAATATATAAAAATATGTATATATTTTAATATATTTTATTTTAAAAAATAGTAAAATATGAAAATGACAAAATTTTAACGTTATAATATTGATATGAAATTAAACCTTAAGAATTAACAGATTTTCCACCGAAAAAGATAATTAGACACCCCAAAAGGAGGATGAAATTTCATCAAATATTAAAAATTGGGGGTACCCAATGAAAATAACTCAATTTTAGAGGCCTTATATGCCATTTTAACCCTAAAAAACAATGACCAGTGTTCCCTTCAATTACCATGGTTTAGATCTTTTCACACGAATCAATTTGATATGTTTTAGTTGTTAACCAGACACCCAAATCAAAAGTTATGGTTATTTGATGTTCAAGTCACGTTTCTAACTTATTTAAGACCATTTCTTAATTTATTGACATTTTATATCTTCAAATTGTTATTAAATGAATATTAATCATTAATAATTATAAAATTATTCATTAATATCATTTTTAATGATTTTATAAACCATTTTCCACTAAATATCCTATATATTTTGTGTGATTACAAATTTCTTATTATATAAATCAAATTTCAGAAAATATATTATTTTTATATCCATATAAATATATTTATATCCATATAAATATATTTATATAAATATATATATATATATATCCATATAAATATATTTATAAATAATTATATGCTTTTTAATTCTATAGTTTTTTTTGGATGTATACCTTTTATCAGTGGTAAATTGTTTTTTAGAACTGATAAAAGTACCGTTTATCAGCACTAAAAAAGCACAAATAAAGGGATACTTTTATCACTGTATTTTTAGTAATGATAAAAACACCTTTTCTCAATTCTTTTATAATCATTGATTAAGGTTCCCCATTTTTAGCGTTTTCTTAGTGCTGATAATGGGTATCGCTGGATAATTATATATATATGGTAGTGGGTATTGCGACTAATAATCGATGTAGGATATTTGGATTCGACATTTATGGTAAACCTAGTAAAACTCTCACATCCCCATATTTAGTTTCAATATCTCATGGGTGTGTTTAAAATTTTTAATATTAACAACTTTGTCTATTTCTTTCTAACATGATATTGAGATCCAAATAGAGGGAAGAATAATTTTACACCATAATCCACCCCCTCTTATGAATTATTGGGTATTTTGGTTCAATATAAATGGTATTTAAATAATATAATTTTTTATATTAGTAATATGAAATTTTCACATCGTTTAAACCATTTTAATTATACCTTTTTTAAATCATATATTTTACAGATAATGTAAATGTAAAATTAATATATGAAGTGTTCTGGTTGTGTGTTAGAGGGGGGAGCTCAATTCTTGAATATATTTACTAATTAATCCCACATTACCTTTTTGTTTGTTTTGTTTTTGGATCCTTTGTTGTGGTTTCCTCATGAGACATTAGTGATATGTGTTTTCCAACATTATAATATGTTATTTTTCTCTTGGATTATTTTTCCCTTCCCTCTTATTGACCCCTTTCCATTTTCCTACCCTTCATTTTCCTTATCCTAGAGGCCCTTGGTTTGCACTCCAGTGTTGTCCCCGAGATTTTTCTCTCTCCCAATATCAATCAATTTATATTTTATCCTAGATAGGTGCTTCATACTCAAATCATTCTTAATCTCTTCTCTAGTGATATATTTTGTTTTTATTAGTTGTTCCTCCCAACCCTGAGTGGTGTTGACTATGTTTCATTTCCATGCGGTATTTAAATCTCATAATATTCTCTTTGGAGTGTTAAGGATATAGACTATGCTCAGGATCATCCATTGGTCCTAGAGGCATGGTCAATCTTGGTGTTTTGTGATAGTTATAATTTTTTGGTATTACAATTTTTTTGTTTTGGTTTTATTTACAGTGTTTGGGTTATCCTTCAATGGGAGTTTTTCTTCCTTGGAATCTACATTTCCTCCGATTAGCATCTGATCCCATACTGATATCCCAGGACTATGTTTTCAGATTCTATAACCACTAGATCTCTTGTTCCTTTTCACTATCCAACAATTCTATCACTCTGATCTACATATAGAGTTGTTCATTTTCAGAGTTAATCGAGGATTTATTCTATAGTGTAGGTGAAGTGTAGTTAAAATTTTTAGTTACATTTATAGGGGTTGATATGGTGTTATTATGGTGGTGTGATGGTTTGCGAAGGCCTCATTCCAACCATTGGGAACTATTCTTTGAGTAAACAATATTTCATTTTGGTTGTGAGATGGTTTCTTTGGTGCTTTTATTTCATTGGTGAAATGTTTTTTCCATTTATAATCATAACTGTGTCTGGATTTTTGTTTTGGTTTGACAAAATTATGGTGTGGTCACCCATAAAAATTATTTTCAGTGATGGTTTGGTGTTACTGAGTTGCAATCCATGGGGGAGATGATGGCCTTCAATATTGTGCTTCAGATGGATACGGAAGAACCTTGGGGCGTGATCGAGTCATCGACTACATATCTATGGATCCACAAGTCCCTTGAGGATCAAGGGTAGAATCATGAGGTCAATCTCATTGAATCCTCTATCAGGTATACAAATAAATTTCATGAATCTAAGAGGCACAAGCCTCTTGTAGAGATCTACATGTATTTTGTTCTCATTTTTATTTATTCATCTCTTTTGGTGAAAATATGGTAGTTTTTAAAAATTTTACTTTTGGAATGACCATGTATAGGGTCCCCCTAAATCCTATAACAATATTTGTTCAAAAAAATGTATGATATAGAAATACGAAGTGTTCATATTGGAGATATAATTTTAATATATTTATAACTATATTTTATAGAATTAATGTATTTTTTTGAAATGAATTATCAATTGTTTATATTGATTTTTTAGGAAATGTTCATTATATATCATGATTAAATTTATCAATTGTTAATTTTATTAATTATTTACGTATTCATGAATGAAAATTGTTAATATTATGAATGGTGATAGGTTTTGGTTAAATTATATTATCTAATTTTATAAAATATTTTATTATAAATTAAAGGAGTTTTAGAATAGGTATAATATTAGTTTAATTCATTTCATAAATGGTTAGTTGTTTTAAGTTTATAATTTTAATGTTAATACATTATTATAATTATTCATACATATTTAGAGTTGAAATTATATTTATAATTCAAACCAGTCTTGATTAGTCATACATAGACAGTGATACATTATGTCAGGCTTTTCAGTGACCTAGTTTTTATAGATCTATTTAGAAAGGCGAGGGATTATCAACCTATTTCACTATACGTTCTATTAAGTTCGATTTAAAATTATAATTATTTTAAACCTTTAAATAAAATATTTTCAAGGATATGATGCATATGGATATGTGTTGAGAATTATAAATAAAATTTTAAAATATTTATAATAAAACAAATTTAAAAGTATTTTTACCATGGATTTTCTCTTTTTTAGTTATTTATTTCCATATAATATAGGTATTTTATGTTTATCATTGGATAAACAGAGGAAATAAGTGAATTTAAAAGAAATTTTAGCTGTTTTAAAAAATATAGAAGAAACCAAGACTGCTTTGCTTCATAAGAAGATATCTAATGGGAAGCCATGGTGTATAAAAAGAGATTTAGAGATAAATAATCAAAAAATTCATAAACATGGTTATTTTATTTATTTTTTTGAAGATATAAAATGTTACACCCTAAAAAATTTGTGTTTTTGAAGTTGTTTTGATTATATGTGGAATTACAACCCCAATCATGTGCATTTTGGAATCCTTTTGACCATTACAAATGACACCATGTCCATTTTGATGCCATTTTCTATTGTGAAATGACCATTTCGATAAAACCATATCATGGTTTAATTTTATATAAATATAATACACTAAAATATTAGATAAAATATATTTAATGATGTTTTATAACTTGAGATAAATTTCGGATATATTGAGATACATATTAAAAATAACTATTTTGAATAGGTACACATAATGGTTTACATATCAATATATTTAAAATACTTAAGAAATAAAGAATCATGGATATCATATGTCATAGTTACATAGAGATAATAATGATTTTATGTAGATATGAATTCCATGTAAATTCTACACATCATCAACCCATTGGTAAATCATGATAGAAAAAATCTAAAAACTGGGCCATGGATTCAAATATAAAGAGAATTCTTTTGGTATAGAGCTTAGCAGATCTTCTTGTTAGAAATTTTTAAGAGAAATTTTGATAAATTATAACCAAGTAAATATATTAAACAAATTTATTGATTTTATTATATAATTTAGTGATATCTATTTATTTCTCATTCTATTCCCCAAGTAATGAGTAACTAGTTTCTTTGTGCGGATGTTGCAATATAAGGGATATTGATTCAAATGAATTATGAATTATGTTTAATGATATTTAGTTAAGTTTTAATGGTAATATTTAATTTTATTAATTATTATTTTTCTTTTCATGACCATGTTTAATATATTTATGAATTTCACTCTATTGAGACTGAAGCTTCCAAGTGTAGTGAAAACTGGTGGGCCCATTCCCAATAATGTTTCTTAACAATATCAAATAAATACTTTATAAGAATATTAAAAAAAGGAATCAAATATCAAGAATATAATAGATAAAAAATGGTGAAAAAATCCAGGAACATTAAATAGTATCATTTTACATCAAATTTATAATCAATTTAATAACAATAATTACCAGGATATTTGAATTCTTTATTTAAAGAATATTTTTATCAATCAAACGCTGCTTGAGTTATAACATCATCTCACAAAGAGGATCCAAAGTAGAATCCATCTAGGAGTTATCTACACATGCTATGCAATCATAGAATGTCGACGATGGAACTCATGGTGTTATTGGAGATGTACCATTCATCTTTCATCCCTAACCTTTGATTGCAATAAGAATCCCTTATTGGTAGATAAATACTTGTCTTATTATCTCAGTCTTAAGAGGGAGGAGGATGATTTTAGCACTCTAGTCATAATATAACTCTATAAGAATTTCTCTCAAGGGTTGAGATAATTCTATATAGGGGATTAATTATGCACAATGATGTCTCTTGTTGCTAACCCTTAAAAATGATATAATTGTTTATTTATTGAGTAATGTTTATAATTAGTAATTAAAAATAGGACATTAACCACTTTATTTATCCTTAATAAAACCCATTTATAATAATAATAATAATAATAATAATAATAATAATAATATTTACTTGTCATTTGAAAAACCTAAGGATAATAAAAATATCATTTCTTAAATAAATTAATATTTACTTAAATTATATTTTATATATCATTCCCACCAGACTTCTAATTTGGTATATCATTCCTCCTAAGTATTTATCAAACCTTTGAGTAATAAATTTCATTAATTCAATAAGTAAATAAATAAAATTATCTAATTAGAAATAAATATATTTATTCTAATAAATATTATTTTCACAATCTTATGAATAAATATTTATTTAATATTTATGTAACTAAATAAATAATTTCTTTATCAACTAAATAATTATTTATTACAATGAAAATAATAAAAAATAGATATAAATAAATATTATATTTTATAGGATTGCTAATAATTATTTATTTAACATTCAACTCAAATATATATTCTATTTTAACATAAAGGGTGTCTAAATATCCATGATCAGAGAATTCCAAATAAATATTATTCATCGGTTTTGAAAATATTATTTATTCAAAATGTTACACTAAATTAGAGGTTAACTAATGTTCATAAATAAACTAAGTGTGTAACCCCTAGGTCTATTTTGTCAACAAAATTAGGTGATAATACCTAATGTTCTTGATTGGAATATAATAGAACATTAATATACCCATTGAGAAATAGGTTAATGTTTCAATGACAATATCCATATAAAAATTATCACTATGAAATATAACACCATTTTATCGATATATCTAATTAAACAGGATGTAAACTTCACATAATCAAACTATATACTAATTGTTTTTCATTTGACTATATTTTATGATATTTTTATGTCACACCATGGACATGGATTTTCATAGGAAGTTCTATTTCAATAAAAGGGCTTCTAAGATCAACTTACTTAAATGAAAAGGAAAAAATACTTTATAGAATATTCATTAATGTGTATCAGTCATGACATTCCCAATATATCCAACTTACCATAAACATTTGTCATTACAATTTTTTTCAATACATCACATTACATAAATTATGATATTCATTAATAATAATATCAATGTCATTGGATATTTACACAAGTTAAATGACATGAATATTCAATGACTTTTAAACATGTATAATTATTACTAACTAGTCCATCATCAAAATTCTCCATTCATGGAGATTACCATGTTCTAACTTCATGAGACAAATTCTAATCCACTTAGGAGTATAAAGCTCTAAAATAGTAATCATACTATGTGTCCGGTCATATAATGTTACTATATTAATATGAAAACTGTTTAAGAATATCTTAATATAACTTCAAGTTTATCATCATATCATAGAATTATTATGATTTTTTTATGAAATAGATACTATAAGACATTATCATTATAATTCTATAGAGAGGGACACTCATCATATGATAATAAATTTATTAATATTTTGGTATTTGTAAATACATGTAATCAATTTACAGAGTAGTTGGTTCTAAGACACTAACTCTAATAGTATCCCACTTGCAGTAGATCCAACTAATAGTGAATATTAGTTCAATAACTCTCAAATGATATTTATGAATTTTTTAAGAAAATACATTAGTAAATGAGTTATCCACATTCTCCTCTATGGAAAATATACTTAATTTGGCTTCACATCTTGGAGAAAAATCTATCAATATGTGATACTTCTAAAATATATCCATCTTCCATTATTGTGACCTTGTATCCTTGGAGAGATCCAATTTTATACTATTATCATAACCAAATAAGATGAAATAATTAATGAAAGGTACAACCTAAAGATCCTAAATGATGTTTTGTATCCATACTTATTTTTTAGATATATTAGAAGCTACAATATAATAAAAATAATATATATAATTTGAAACCAATATCTAATTTGAGATATTTTTTCACTAATCTATTATGATTGACTACATATCCTGATTGTGAATTCAAATTATCTTGATCTGTATGGAAACATAAATTTTTATACCCCCTTAGGAATAGTTCCTCATCTCCACCATGCACTTGAAATATATCCTTAGTTAATCTCTAGTACATTATGGTAATCTTTACGACCATATAATGACTACCTCTTAGGTTCTCTTGAAATAATCATTCCATGTTCAAGGCATAGAAAACATCAATCCTAGTACATAACATGAAAACATGAAAAATCCTATCACTGATGTGTAAAGAACCCCTCTCTTCCCCTATTTAGGCACATATCTTCTTAGAGAGATGAATGGCAGTGACATTGAAAAAATTTCATCATAGATTGTTCCATACCAAATATCTTATATATCTTCTCAAAATATGTACCTTGACATAGGGCAATGAGATTCTTAGATCTATCACAAAAGATCTGGATCCCTAGAATATGGGCTACTTCACTTAATTACGTCAAGGAAGGGAATTTTTCTAAAAAAATATTAATAGATACTAATACTTGTATCTAATTTCCAAGTAGTAACATTTCATCAAAATATATTAGTAGAAAAACAAAAAAGTCCCAAAAAATATCTTCCAAACATAGGGTTTAAATTCAAAATTTATGAATGAAAATTCTATAATGGATTCATCAAAGAGAATTTTCATAGATTGAGATGCTTACTTCAATCCATAACTGTATCTCCACAACTTTCCATCCTTATTTTCAAATTTGGAGATAAAAAACATTATGGTTGTTTTATATAGAAATTTTCACAAGGTTTTAATTAAGGATAGATGATTTTACATCCATCCACCAAATATATTTTTCATTGAAATATACTCTGCAAAGTAGAATTATGATTGATTTTTGAATAGTGATAGGTGAAAAGGTTTCATCATAGTTTATTCATTGATGCTGTTGAAACCATTTGGAAATAAATCATGCAATATATGTGATAACACATCTATCCTTGTCTAGTTTATTCTTGAATATTAATTTTCACCCAATAGGAATTACTTCCACTATAGGGTCAATAAAAATCCATATTGGGTTTTAGTACACTAAATCCATTTCAAAATTTAGTTTCTCTATCCATATTGAAGCATAAGATCTTTCAACATCTTCTTTGTAGGTGGGAGTTTGATCATTATAAATTTATAATGAGTCACCTATCTTGATGAATAAAACACACCATATTTTTGGTTCTCTAACCTCTGTGGTGCTTATAAACTATTCTTTTAATTCATGGACAACTTCTTCCAAGGGGATCTATTGAAATTGTTCCTATTCGAGCTTTAATGTATCTTGATCTTGTGATTCATTAAAATATATCTCTATCCCATGATATATTTTGGACATTCTATATATATAAATAAATACAAAATTTATTTAAAATATTAACTTTTTATGTGAGTGGTTGTATAGGTAATATAACCTTTATTTCCCTAGGATATTATTGAAAGATACACTTTTTACCTCGAGATGAAATTTTGTTACTTAAATAGGTCATAACAAATGATTTGTATCATCAAACATGTAATTTCTAAAACATGTATTTACATACACATAAATTTTCATATGGAATCATTCTTTCCATTTTATTTGGAACATTGTTTAGTTTGTGTAATATTGTTTATAAAGAATATCCCCCAAAGGAATAATCAATGACACAATTTCATTAAAAACACTAATATGAGAAGACATAGTCAATCCAATATACCACCCTCACCATTAATTTATCATTATACCCTATGATTATAATTAATTGAATTGTGATCCCTTAATAATTTCAACCCCTAAACTCTATAGAAATTAATACGACAAAAAATATTAGAAAAATGGGTCATGTGATGAGTTTTGCGACTTCCAATCGCAACACACTAATTTCATTTTGATCCAAAAGAAAAATTATAGTTAATGCACAATTATGGAAACATCTAATTCATGTAATGTAGAAGTAATTTAGTTTTTCAATGAGACTTGGACCCTATAATTCTATCTAAAGATGGTTGGATTTTGAGATTGATGTTTCACTCACAGAATTCACACAAGTCCGACCTCATGTTCATGTACAAGTCAATCAAGTTTATTATAAGTTCATACTCAAGTAATTGATCATATTTTATGAATTAAATTATTCTTTTGGATTCAATGAAAATAAATCAATGCTGTAAGTATTAGATCAACTACAAACAAAATCACTCTTCTATGGGTGGAGTTGTCATCATGGATGTATTTTTCATAGGAAATGGATTGAAAGGGAGACACCCAATATCATCTCCAATATTGGATTAAAACATAGAAAATAAAAATTAAAATATTAAAATAGAATAAAATTGAAGATTTATTGAAAATAAATTCAATTTATACGCATTAAAACAAAAGAAACACAAAGTGGAGAAGGGAGAGGAGAGCCTTCTTTGAACAGATCTTTGCACAATGCCATAATTATTCAATGAGGTGTGAGATGTTTCCCAGATCAAAACTTTTGGAAAAAAATTCCCAAATTCTCTAAACCCCCCCAAAATTTAATTAAAACACTGATTTATAGAGTGGAGGGGAGACTAGGTTATAATAGGTTGCAAGTGTGAATTGGGAAATTCATCCAATTATTTTATTCCACATTGCACTGCCTATTTGACCTCCAAAACGCATGAACCAACTCTCATTACAGAATAGTGATTTTTTTTAATTGGGCATTAGATATTCTCTCCAAATATGGGCCTAATAAAAGCACAGATGGAGATGGTATGGCCCAAATAGTGAAGTTGGGTCTAATCTGGTGAGTCTAGTCGAGCTTTGACTTCAAGACCCATTTACTCCAATCCAGTCCATGATCCAGCTAGTATGACCTCAATGAAAATTTTATCCCTTTTATTTAGGAAATCCTTTTCAAAATTTTATGTTTAAATAATATATATATATATATATATATATATATTGGATTAAATAATAAATTTACTTTTGAAGGATAAATCTGGAATCTTCATCAAATTTTCTTATAAATAATCTAATACCATATAGTATAAAAATAAAGATATTTAACCCAATGTGGGGGAAATTATGTGATTTATTATCAATAAAATATTAAATAAAATTGTTTTTATTACATTGGATTCATTAAAATCTATCTCTCTCCCACCATCTATTTTGGAGATGATATCTATCTAAAGAAATATGGCATATTTTTAAACTATTAACATTTTATGTGATGGGTTGTATAGGTAATATCAAATTTATTATTAGGATATTAATGAAAGATACACTTTTTTTAGAGATGATTTTTTTTACTTAGATATGTCTTAAAAATGCTTTGTATCCCCAAACATGTAAATTCAACAATATAGATTTCATTCCACATAAAAGTTCATATGGAATTATTCTTTCCACTTTAGTTTGAAAAATGTTTAGTTTTTGTTGTATTGTTTATAATGTATATCCTTAGAAGGATATTAAAATAATTTCATGAGTCATCATTTATCTCACCACATCCAATATGGTGTGATCCCTCCTTTAACTCACATAATTCCATTTTGGAGTATATGGAGGGGTGATTTGAGTTAGAATCTAAAACACCTATTGAAAATCATTTTAGGTTTTCATAGGAGTATAAAAATAGTTTTTGAACATAGTGTAAGAAAATATAAGCCTTTTTTTAGGATATACCATGAATGATAAATGAAATATGCATATAAATACTGAAATATAGAACATTGTAAACTAATGTTCCTTACACCAATGAACCACTACATCATCTTCATCTTCATTTATGTTTGATAAAGATAAAATAGTGTCAAGAATAATCATCCATACTTTGTGGGAGTACACCAGCCGATGGATCCATGATCATATCATGAGGATTCCCAATATTTGAAGGGGTACTAGAACCTTCTCAAAGTGATAAATGGGGTTTGAAAAAAGAAATAGAGTTCACACCATACCATCACACATCCCAAATGAAGAGGTACTCATCCTCTTATATAGTTGAATCCCAAGGCTCCTACAACTCATAACACATATCATAAATTACCATCAGTTTTATATTTATTAATTTAACTAATTTCAATAAATAAATTTAATTTAATTGAGCAATTAATAATGGAATATAACTAATGAAACCATTTGAGATAAAATTAATGAATGAATAATATATATATATCATTCTTATGCATCACATGGATAATAAATATATATATCACATATATATTTAATTTATATTTCTTGCATAACATGCATGAAATATTACATGCATCACATGCATGAAATATTATATGCATCATATGAACACATTAAGTGTACATTCATATAGAAAATTTTATATCACCTATATATTTATATATGTTTCACATGCATCATATGAATTTATATTTTAGTGCACATCCAATAGTCTCTAACTTTCACTGAAATCCCATAAGGAATTTATGGAAAACCTCAAAAATCTCTGTGAATCTATCCAAAAGATTTTTGATATAGTCT
Source organism: Viscum album (assembly GCA_963277665.1). Lineage (NCBI taxonomy): Eukaryota > Viridiplantae > Streptophyta > Magnoliopsida > Santalales > Viscaceae > Viscum > Viscum album. The sequence continues at coordinate 4,962,649 of OY728143.1, read as the reverse complement.
TCATCAAAATCTATTCATTTTGAAAATACATTTTTTACAAATTGTTATCATTATTCATGGTACTAACTATTTGACCCTATGGTATTTAACATCAATGAAATCAACTATAAAATTCCAATTTCATAGATGTAAGAAAAGAGTGGCCCATAAAAAAACATTAGTGCTACTCAAGATACGAAGGGGTCTCGTGAAATCTCCATAGAATATACTCATATATATATATACAGACATTTCCACCACAAGTTTTATCATATACATAATATGTGTCCTATAAACCATGATTGTCCTCGATAAGGGAAAACTCAATGTTTTTACTTTGAGGGCATATTTGTCATTAAACTATTCATGTAAAGTAAATTGCAGCATACATGAATGGATGATAAATGGAGATTGCCTTTATTATAAATACATCATATGTTTACTACCATTATAACCAATATCTTAATTTATTCTATTTTAATTTCATTTTTTCTATATAAATGGGTTTTTTAAAATTATATACAAATTTAATTCCAATCATATCGCTATGGGACCATATGAAAAAAATACTCCCACTAACCTCTTAGTAAGTAACATTTATAAAAGAAGTTAGGTTAAATAATTATGAGACATAGGAATCATATTCCTTATGTTGAACTCTTTTTACTTATATTAATACTCCTTAACTTATAAAAATAAAATTTCATATTTTTATAGATATTTCTAAGTATATCTTCATCAACATCCTTGGAACACTTTCCAAAAAAAATTTCTCTATTTTTTTAAATAATGTAACTATTTACATTATCTCTTTACCAACAAATCCTAAATTCTTTTAGGATAAAGTGATATCAACTTCATTATGGTAAAAAATGTAACTATTTACATTTATCTTTACCACCAAACCCTAAATTCATTTAGGATATGAAATGATACAATTTTTGTATTAACTAGTATAAAACTTTCCGAAATAGTAATTTTTACTTGTTATAGTAAAAAAATTCCACCCTTTACATTTTATTTAACTTTATAACCTAAACAATTTTAGTATGTCAAGTGAATTTCACTTTTTCATAGCAACTAAATGTATCTATTTACATTTTTCATTAATGCGATATCAAAAAAATTATTTCTGGTTTTCAAGTGTATTTCATTTTTTTATGATTACTAAATATAACTCCTTATATTTATTTATTTCCCAAATCCATATGTTTGTATTTTTCATAGCCACTTAAAGGTTTGTAGTAACCAAACATTCCAAAATCCAAAACAACACATAACAACAGCAAATCATAATTTAACCTGTAAGATACCAAAACCCCATATTCAAAATTTGAAAACCCAACCAATCACTGCACTGCCAAATCACCTTGAGGCATGAATGCTAAACCACAGGACACTTTGATTCATGAACCTTGAACCACTTCAAACTTTGTCACATCACAGACATCCACTTCGCCAAACTGCACATGCCGGCAGGACAAGGCCACGGTGCCACAAGAAAACACACAAAATGCAAACCACAAAAACATCATAAAAGAAACATAAACCAAATCCAACAGATTCACCCCAAACTGTAATACTCCTAAACCAAACCGAAAATTATCCTGAATCACGAGCTTCACTGATCGTCCCTACCACCGCCATAGCACCACGGATAGTCTAAAGCACGCCACAAACCCTTTCCAGGACTTCAAAATTGCAAAACCAAGAAAATCGTATTGAAACCGGAAATGACCCACCAGAAGGCTTCAAAACACCATAACACCGGAAAGCAGTACCACCGTCGTGCAAACCAATGCAAGGAGATCCCCGGATCGGATTCATACACAGCATTCCAACATAAAAACTAGAAACCGAAAGAAAACACGAGCAACAAAAAACAAATCCAAACACAAACCAGCACATAGATCCCATCGCCACCTTCAAAAACACAGAGACCACAACGGACCGCCCAGCGAACACACCGACGATGAGGTTGCAGCCCTCAATTGCGGGAACTGGAAACCAACCACAGTTCCTACATCGTGCCGCCAAAAGAATCCCTATCCAGCGAAGGGGAGTGAGGCGGGAGGCAAGCCATTATTGATGGGGAAATCCGATGAAGACGGTTCCACAAGGTCGCACGACATCTTCGCGAGAGAGAGAGACGCCACAGGCCCGCCGATCATCACCGAGGTGGTGAGCTAAGCCGATCTGAGGTGAGGGGCAGCGACGACAGGGAGAGAGACCTAGGGTTAGTGCCCCATATGGGCTCATCTGAGCTAGGAACCTCATTTATTTATGGTCATATTTATTTATAATAACATCTTCTATACTCTTTTAGGATATTTAATAAAGCATAACTATAATTTTATATTTTTATAACCATTTAGTTAATAGTGATATTCACTTTCTCACAGTAATTTAATGAAACTCTTTACATTTTTCTTTTCTATAAAATATTCTAAGTCTTTATGATATAAATTAAATAATCCCTAAAACTAAATCTAGAAAAAAAATTATTTGTTTATTTATAAAATGTATAATCCTAAAAATACTAACACTTTCCTCTTAGACACTATATTCTCCCTGGAATATCTTTCTATGACAACACAAACTATTTTCTGCTTCAAGAAATAACATTTATTTACATTTATTAGGAATATTTAGAAAAATATTTTTTATACATCACATATGGTATTCTATGTGTTTAGAGCATTTATATCCTGAAAAAAAATATTTTACTAAAATATATCATCTATGGATTGAAGAAAAACATTCTTTCATATTTTATTAAACATCTAGAGAAACTCTGTTAACAAGACATCATTCTTTTGGTTTGAACTTTTACCACATTTTACAGTCTGCATAGTATGATAACTTAGACATCATATTTCAAATTAATTTATTCCCAACACTTTAGGAATATTAGGTAATCTATTCTCAAATAAATCCTATTTCACATAACATTACCATAGATAAAAAATGAATATATTCCTTATCTAGAATAAAGTCTATAATAATTTTTGAAAAATTACCATCATATTTAATCATATTGAATATCATTGAAATATATAATAATATTGAGTATAAGAGACTATAATTACTTAATTAAATTATCATCTAGTGAATTTGAAACCTTAATGAATCATTCCTTGCTTCCATATGCATCTAGATTATATTATTGAACAATATCAACAATTGATTACTGACTAAGGAATTAGTTTAACACATATACTATTTATCTTTCGCAAGAAAATTTCTTGAGATAAATGTATAAGGAATTTCTTACATTAAGATTTATATTTCAAGAATTAATATAAATTTTATTTTTATAATTTCAATGCATTTATATACAACATTAATTTTTATCAGATGAATATCAAGTCTTATATTTTTTATCAGGAATTTTAATGAATGTCTACTCCCTAAGAATCTTGACCCCATACATTATATACATTTAGTGAGACAAGATCCATATTTATCCATAACATACACTGTTAATCATGTATTAAATTAATCAATATTTAGAAAGGGAATCATACTACTAATAATAATTATTATTCTTGTATAGTTGAGAAGATAAAACTTTATAAAAATCCATAATATGAATTCACTCAGCTATATTACTCTGTTATCATACCCACTAGGGAATATAAGCTAGTGTAACCCAAGGAAAATACCAAGAATACGCCAACTAAAGACAATCAAGGGGTACTCATTATTAGCTCGATAACACCCAATATGAAGATCCTAAGATACATTATTAATTTCTTTCCATACATATGATAATCTAGGGGTTCTCATGTAGAACATGACCATGATCGATATAGTGATTGAGGCATTAACAAGTATTTCTTTAGAAGGAATCCCAGAATTAGTATTTGAGGTGTTTTATTTTAAAGTATCACTATCTTAGTGTGGAATCCTATTACTTCCACCTAATAAATATGTTCAAACTATATTGGTTTGTAACTCTTTACAAATCTCACAGGTTTTCATTACTCACACAAACAGTAAATTCAAACATATCCATATATATCCCAATAAATCATATCCATAAGGTACATGAACACTTCAAGAAAGTTTTATAATTATATTAAAAAAACAATATATACATGTGTAATCCTATATAGATAGATACACAACCCCATTAACTAGCCTAGACAAGGAATAACCTTCCAGGAATATAGGTAGTTCAACCCCAAGTCCCTCTATCAAGGGATACTTTCCCCAAGAGAGAATTGAATTCATCATAACTATAATACCTAAAATGAAAAAACTATATAAAAAATTAAATTCAATATTATAAGTTTGATTAAAAACTATGGTCAAGGGAGATGAAAAAAATAAATTAATTAGGGAGCCATTTTTATCATGTAATTCAGGTCTCTATCGTAGAATCATTTTAATAATTGAATTAAAGAGTACATTATTTTTAAATTTCATAAGGATATTAATAAATATGAATAAATAAAGGAATGAGATTTAAATAAATGAATAATAAAATATTTTAAAATGAGATATAATTTAATGAAAAATTCATAATTAATATCTAAGTATAAACCCTTTTATAATTACTTCTTAAACATTTTGTATAACAACCCAAGATTGATGTACGTAGACATTACATTTCTTTTACAAAATTCTCAATACATTAAAAAAATATACACCCAATGACCGTATTAGTTTTGTTTCTTTTTTAAACTGGGAAACATAATAAACATGTTCATAAAACATCTACATCATCTCCTGCTTTATCCTTCATAACAATGACCCCCTTTTAATACATCTTACATAATACCGTTCTTCAAATATGGGGTAAAATAAAAATAAAAAGGGGTGAGATCAATTGCTCATTAAGGGTAAACAAGGTTGATATGTAAAAATAAATATGAGCATAAAGGTTATGTGAACATGATTGTAACATTATAAGATCATGCCATGTATATCAATAGAAAACATGAATCATAATGAAAATCAAGGATCATAATACATAACATCATAATTGTTACATAAGACATGAAATTTTATCATACACAAAATCATATAACTTTGTGAACATGTATAAATAGTAACCAGTTCACTCATTATGTTAGGGACATGAAACCAGGCCCTTTCATAAACATATGGATATGGATACCAGGTCTACTCATAAAATTTTGGACATGAAAACCAGGTCCATGCACAGAATTGTGAACATGAAATCAGGTTCATGCATAACATATATACCTCATGATTTAACCATAATTACTCAATGCACTGGAGGGAGATATAGGTCCCACCCATTTTATAATGAAATCATTTTTATGTGTTCCAGATAAACATAAATTTTTTATCATATCATAAGCCAAATAATTAAAACAGATTTTTTAAACATCAATCCATCATAACATAATCCATGTAAAATAATAGATTTAAAAAAAAGCATTAAATAATAAACATAATAGAAATATAATAATAATTGGCGTAGTATTCTTGAAAAATATCCTTAATCTTAGATAGAAAATAATTTCAATAAAATACTTCAAATTAATTCTTGAGGAAAATATCCTTTCTTCTTCAAAAACATTTTCTTTTCTCAAAATGGCATAAAATATTAAAATAAAAGATTTTAATTGTAAATAAATTTGATATATTGTAATGGAAGCTTAATGTAAATAATTAATTATGGAATCATAAAATTACATTCATGTTTTATAAGTTAAATAAACGTTCTCCTCATAATTTTTCCAAAAAATTCAAAAAGAACCTCATATGGAAAACGAAAGGAATATTCCTTCAAAACCATGTAGTAAAAGTTAGGAAAGGGTAAAAATGAATTTAAACATCCATAAGAGAATAGTAAAAATTTTATGAATTTTTTTAGAAAACAATGACAATGATGATAATTATACCTCAGAAAATAATTACGTATAAATAGTCTCGGATAATAATGAGATTGCGAAATTACCCCTTACCAATTATAATTAGTCGAATCATATTCCTTATAAAATAATAAAATGATATGAACATTTAAATATCATATACTTCATAATAATATTAATAAAAAATTCATTGTAAGGATAAACACCACACAAAAATAAACAGGAGGTGTATAAGGCATATTTCCCACATAAACAAAATTGAGACAAAATAATCCCTTACATTAGGTCTGAAATCCTTCGTGTGTATATAAACCTCCTGTATAATGATTTAAATTAAGTAATTTAATTATTCTAGAATCATTTTCATTTTTTTGATATCATATATGATCATATTATAATCCATTTGGTAATAATATTTCCTTATTACTCTTTATTTTGGTACAAACTACTTCATTTTCTTATGCAGGTTTTGCCGAATAAGTTCTCATTATCCTTCTCATTTCATATTTATATCATTATAAAATTATAATAACATAATAAATATCATACTTATTCATTATTTAAATTTAAATAATTATATATTAATGAATATATTGTAGAATGAATCACATTGCATCGTGGAGATAGTAGGTCGTACGTACACATGAGCGACGATATCATAATGATAATTGTGAAATGGCATGGAATTTGATGGTTTATATGTTTTTAGATAATACATATAATGTTATAAGAATCATATATGGCTATTATTTCTATCATTATATCCATCCATGTAAGGTGGGGTAAAAAACAGATTACACCACAGTGTGGAGACGGTAAGACGTACGAATGCACACATGGTGATTTTGTTTTTCATAGGATGGAAAGAAGGTGGAATATGGTTGTTTCATAATTATACAAATATATATCAGTATTTGAGTGATACTGATGTTTTTAATTTACAATGAAACAACTAATTAAGAGGAAATAAATTTGAAATAATTGGTAGAAGAGATTACCTTTTCCTCGACGTGCTTCCTCTAAATCTCCTGTTAAAGTCACTAGAGATTGTGTATAGAGAAGACCATAACCTTTATAATTTGACTAAGAAAGTTGATAAATGGAAAATGGTAGGTAATGTCCAATATTTAAGGCTCAAATTTAAGTGAAGAGGTGAGGTAGGAGGTTTCCCTTTATAATTTATGTGAGGGGAAACCTAAGAAATTCCCAAAATATTAAATTAATATAAATTAATTTCTTTAATAAAAAAGCTATTGTATTGAAATATGAAGAAGAAAAGATAATGATAGTTTTAAATACTCTCATATAATAATTTTTAGACATGTATTTATTTTATTTTAATCCTTATATTTTTGGTTTACCCTTAATTATTCTGTTTTAATTATAATTACAGTAACAACATTTTAAGTATTAAGAGGTTATAAATTTCCCTTATATGGGGTGAATTTCCCATAATTAGACACTTAATGAAACTTTAGAGCCTATCAAAGAAACATTGTGATTTTATATGTTTTATATGTATTTTAAATAATTAAATAAAATATTATTCTTATAAAATATTAGTAGTGCCAATTTTTACACTATTCATTTCATTAAATTTAAATAAAATTCATACAGAAAGATAACTTTGAAAAAAACCATTTAATAGTATTATAACATGTCATATTCCAATAGAAAATATGTTAATGGCAGAAATTATGTAATATAATATTTATTTTGAAATTTATAATATAATTTATTCGATATTTCTCTTAATAAAACAATTATTGTTTCACTGTTGTGTCTAAATTTACGGTAATTATTTAATATCTAAAAATTATGAATAAATTATCATGATATATATAATTTCATTAGATTTCTATAAATTACTTATTTTCATAGTTTTATCATGTTTATCTATACATTAAAGGTTTTATACTTATAAGAGATAAGAGGGAGACATGTTGACACTTTATTTTGTTTTAATATTAATTATATAACTTTCGTGGATAAAAGTCCATTAAATGAATCAATTTTGATAATTAGATGTTAAGGGTATGATTTTATTCATCCAATAGGATTTTTATTCAGGTTTTAGGTTAATTTGATAATCCTTGTCATGTTATTTGTTACCGTAATTTACCATATTTACCTTTAACTATGGTAAATAAAAATTGTCGTAGTAACTATTCATCAAGTCCAAAAATAAAAGGGACCTATTTAAATAATTTGGATCTACTGATTCCAAATATGGAATCAATATTTCCAAATAAAATACACATTATTTCATAAATTACTTAAAAATTAATCCCTGTTTTCAAAATGAGAAAACATGTTTTTAGAAGTAAAAATCATCAAAAGATTGACATGCATTTATATCTAATTTCAATGTAAAATTACTTTCATTGACCAAAATTAGATTAAATGATTAAAAAATAATCCAAATATACTTTAGTTAAATTCATAATATAATCAATCAACACCAATAAATTAGATGAAAAGGGAGTCTTGAATTAAAATGTATTATTTCCACTATTCATTAAAATATGAATTTTCTCAAAAAATAACAAAATTTCAACCAAAGTAAATTTTGATGTCCTGATTCAAAATAAGATGTTTATTTTTTAGAAAAGAACTTATAAAAGTATAAAAAATATATTTATAATGGGTTCTCCATCAAAAGGTGATAAAAATATTTTTTTTGTCAAATACTTCTTTTGTCTGAAAAATTGAATTTGTTCTTATAACATGAGTAGAAAAAATATATGATGAATTTTTAACATTATAATGAATATAATAAATATATTTTTCATTAATATAATCCATAGGCAAAGATTTTATTATTTTATAAACTCACTTATTTTCATTTTAATAGTTTCTCAGAAAAATATTTAATTTTAATTAAAAAAGTTTTATTTTCATTTATAAATAGTTGTTCACAATAGAATTAATTACCTATATGTGCAAACAATATTTTCATAAATCAATTAATACTGTTTATTGCCACCATTTTAACATCTAGTTTATAAGGTAATATAATAATATTTAGTTGTCCACTTACACTCGGTCTTGCATGAAATTAATTATATCAAATGAACTTGAATTTGTGTGTAACACAATACAAGCATAGAATTGTGTATTTAGAAAGCTAAGCCGATGTCGCATATTGTGAAAACTTATCTTGGTGAATCATACAACAAAATACATCAAAAAAAATGAAAAAAATCTATCACATAAAAATATTGGGGTGTTACATTCTACCCCCCCTTTAAAATAAATTTCAGCCTCGAAATTCATCAGCTTTAAAAGGTTTATTAATTGAAAGTTTCCTTCATAGAAACAAACATAGTAAAAAAATACTAAAACATAATTTTAAAATGGAAATTTATAAATATAATGGTTACCTAACGTAACTCATCACTCAGTTTCCACGTAAGAGAATATAGTTGGGAAGTGAAAACTTGGATATGGAAGAAAAAAATCTAACCATCACGTTCGGATGGAGAGTGAGAGAGAATAAAGTTTGGAGAAAAGTGAAAATCATAAAATCATAAATCTATGATGATTGAATGGAACATTTGATTCATCAGATAAGAAGTTACTAGGATAACATTTTTGGTTTTCAATATCATTTTCCTAAAGTTGAAGAACATGACAAGAAATACTTACTTGATTTCAATACAATCTCATTGTTGGTCATGCCTTGAACAATTTCCACTGTATAACTTATTCAAAGGAAAGAAGTTTAATTCTTAATTCCTAAAGTGTTATTATATCATGTGATCCGTACATTTAATGATAGGTCCTTCCATCTATCTTTATCACAAAAAGGTTAGCACAATTTATCAAACATGCAAAATTCGGTATATAGTGAGATAATTCTTTATTCTAATAAACTTCATATGATGTTTAACTTAAACTTTCCAAAAATTTGAAAAACAGAAAATCCTTCTAAAGGATGAAAATAAAATATTATAGGAAAAGGCTAAAAAAAGCTTAACATTTAACCGCCATATATCATAAGATATCACTGGTTGGTCACATTCCAAAAATGTGAACACCTTCGTCATGTATTCTCTTGAGTCATGACAACAACCTGAATTATTAGAATATACTTATTGAAAACATGCATGTTTCATTATTACAAAACTTATTGGATATATTCCTTAAGTTGCATAAATTTTGTTGACTTCATCCATGATGTAATAACCCTCTTTTCATCATCTCCATAATTATTTACCAAGAAACAAGAATCATCCAATTTACGTATTCAAATTCAACATATCTTTATACAAACATCATTATCATAACACAATGGAGATATTATGGGTTATATTTCCCTTAATCATGTGTTTCAAAAGTATATTAACTTACCATTAAATGACTTTTTTGGATCCTATAACCATTCAACATATCCTTTCCAAACCTTAAAGAAAAAATTATACTGAAAGCACTTATAAATTTCATGATTCATATAACATAGTCCTTGAATTCCAAAACATATAAACTGCAATCATCCAACATTATTCTTAAACCATTACCCATGATCCATTATCTTTTCCTTTCCTAAAACATGAATCATGTATTAAGGTTTATCAACCTCAGGATTCTTTGGTTTAATATATAAAATATTAGATGAACATCACATAAATTTCCCATATCATTTACAATCTCTTTATCCTTAGTATATGACCAATACTCATACCATCATCATGATTATCTTCATGATATTTCCACTTCAGAAATTGATAATTATAATTCCCATAATTTCCACATCTGAAACATTCAATGGTTAACTATGTTCTATATAGTTTTGGCTATTGACTAAGAACATATAGAAATGTGTAAAAAATACATATAAGAGATTAGAAAAACATAACTTTGGTAAATTACTTATAATATTTTATTCTATTATATATTTAGTTAAACCATAGGTTAGTCATGATTATCCCAAAAACCCTTGGATTTTAGCCTATACATAAACTTATCCTTAGGAAATCCCAAGACATATCCATAGAAATATCTCTAGGGTTATCATTAAAGTTTTCGCATCCTAGTTTCTAAGGGTTGACTAAACCTTCTTTCTGATACCAACTCTAACAACCCAAACTTGACATACATAGAGATTACATTTCTTTTTGGGAATACATAATACATTACACAAATAAAATCCCAAAGACTGTATTGGTTTAGTGTCTTTGGAAACTGAGAAACATAATAAACAGGTTCATAAAACATCTACATCATCTCCGAGTTTATCCTTTATAACTAAGACCCCCTTTTAACACATCTTACTTAATACACTTCATCAAATCCTATGTAAAATAAATATAAAAAGGTGTGATCTTAGATTCTCATTAAGGCAAAAAAAGGGTGATATGTTAACATAAACATGAGCATAAATGTTATGATAATGTGATCATAACATTAGAAGATCATGACCTACATATCAATGGAAAACTTGAATCCTAAAGAAAATAAAAGATCATAATACATAAGATCATAACTGTAACATAAGACAAGAAATTATGGAATAAACATAATCTTATGTCTTTTTTAACATGTATAAATAGTACCAATGTCTCTCATTAAATTAAGAACATGAAACCAGGCCCTTTCACAAAAACATGGACATTGAAAATAGTTCCACTCTTAAAATTTTAGACATGAAAACCAGGTCCATGCATAGAATTGTGAACATGAAATCAGGCTCATGAATAACATATGTACCTCCTTAGTTATCCATCATTACCAAATTCACTAAAGGGAGATATAGGTCCCACCCGTCTTATAATGAAATCATTCTTTTGTGTGCCACAAAAACAATAATTATACATCATAACATAACCCATAGAATTAAAATGAGTTTCTTAAAAATCATTCCATCATAAAAAAATCCATGAAAAACTAATATATTTCAAAAATAGCATTCCATCATAAATTTATTTTAACCATATGAATAATAGAGGTACTATACTTGAAAAATATCCTTAATCTTATATGGAAAATAATTTTGATAAAACACTTAGAATTAGTTCTTGAGGAAAATATCCTTTCTTCTTTAATTTTTTTTATCAAAATTTCATTCATTATTAAAATAAAAGATCTCAATTGAAAATAAACATGAAATAAAGTAAAGGAAGATTCATGGAAATAAGGTTTTATGAAAGAGTATAATTCCATTAATGATGTATAAGTTAAAAAACATTATCCTTGTACTTTTTTCATAAAGGTCAAAAAGTACCTCATATGGAAAACGAAATAAATATTCCATCAAAACTATATAGTAAAAGTAAAAGATGAGTAAAAATGACATTAAAAATCCCTAAAATAATGGTAAACATTTTGTGAATTCTGTTTTAGAAAACCTGGACATGGATGATTAATATACCCGAGTAAATAATTACATATAAACAATATCGGATAATAAAGAGACTGTAAAATTATCCCTTAACAATTATAATTAGTCAAACCATATGACTCATAAAATAATGAAATTTATATGCATATTTAAATATCACAACCTTAATAATAAAAATCATAAAACAATTTTGGGAAGCATAAACACCACAAAAAAGAAATAAGTGGTGTATAAGGCATATGTCCTACATAAATAAAAGGGAGACAAAATAACCCCTTAACTTATGTCTTATGTCCTTTGTGTGTTTCCAAACCTCCTATATAATGATATAAATGATGTCATTGACTTTTTCTAGATTCATATACATTTTTATGATATCATATATGATTATATTTTCATCCTTTTGGTAATAATATTTCATTATCACTCATTCTTCAGGTATAAACTACTTTATTTTCTTATGCATGTTTTTCTGAATAGGTTCTATTTATCCTTATTAGGCCTTATTTATATCATTTAAAAAATTTCATAACATAATAAATATCATATTAATTAATTAATTACTGTTATATAATCATTTTTAATGGATATCTTGTATAATGAATCACAATGCATTATGGAGATGGTAGGTCGTACGTACTCACGAGTGATGATATCATTTTGATAATTGTGAAATAGCATGGAAGTTTATGGTATATATATTGTTCCATAATCTATACCATGTCATAATAATCATATATATTTATTATTTATGTCATCAAATCCACCCAATTAAGGTGGTGGTGAAAACAGATTACACCACAATGTAGAGACGATAAGTTGTACGTATGCACACATTGTCATTTTATTTTTCAGAAGATGGGAATAAGGTGGAATATGGTAGTTTAATAATTATAATAAAATATAATTATATTATTGATAATGATGGTATTACTTTATAGTGAAACAAATAATGAAGAGGATAGAGGTGAAGAAATAATTTTGAAAGAATCAGTAGAAGAGATTACCTCTTCCTCAACACGCTTCCTCTAAATAACCTCTTAAAGATACTAAATTTGGTCTTTTGAGAAGACAAGAACCTCTATAATGTGAAAATGTACGTTGATAAAGGAAAATGGTAGGATATTTCCAAGATTGAAGGCTCAAATTGAATTAAAGAGGTGAGGGAGGAGGTTCCCTTTTATAATTGAGGTGAGGGGTACCCTTGGAAATTCCTAAAATATTAAATTAATATAAATTTATTTTTTATATCCAAGAACTTAAAAATTAAAATATGTCAAAGATAAGGTGAATAGAGTTCAAAATAATCCCATTAAATTATTTTTAAATATTTATTTATTTTATTTTAAACCTTATTGTTTTGGTTTACCCTTAATTATTCTCATTTAATTTTAATTGTGGTAACAACATTTTAAGTATTAAGTGACTATAAATTTCACTTATGTGGGGTAATTTTCCCATAATTAAACACCCAATGGAACTTTAGTCCTTATTAAAGTCACTTTTTTATTTTAAAAGTTTTTATTTTTTTTAAATAATATAATAACGTATTATTTTTATAAAATATAAATAGTATCAATTTTTACACTATTCGTTTCATTGAATTTAAATAAAATCCATGTAGATATATAACTTAAAAAAACCATTTAATAGTCATAAAAAATTTCATAGTTTCATAGAAAATTCGTGGATGATATAAATTATATCATATAATATTTATTTTAAAATTTTTAATATCATTTATTTGGTATTTCTCTTAATAAAACAATTAATGTATCACTATTGTGTCAATATTTATGGTAATTATTTAATCTCTAAAAATTAAAAATAAATTTACATGATGTACATAATTTAAATATATTTTTATAAACTTCTTATTTTTGCAGTTTCATAAAGTTTATCGCTACATAACAACTTTTATACTTATAAGAGATAAGATAGTGACATGTTGTCACTTTCTTTTATTTTTATAATAATTATATCACTTTCATGCACAAAAGTCTATTAAATGAATCAATTTTTATCGTTAGGTGTTAAGGGTAGAATTATTTTCATAAAATAGGATTTTGGAAGGTATTCGGGTAATTTTATTATACTTAAAATATTATTTGTTACCTTAATTTACTTGATTTATCTTTAAATGTGGTCAATAAAAATTAAGGTAGTTACTATTCATCATGTCTAAAAACATAAGGGACCTATTTAAATAATTTGGACCTAATGATTACAAATATTTAATCCATTTTTACAAATTCTAAAACATATAATTTGAGGTAATTAATTAGACATTAATCCTCATTGTCAAAACGAGAAAACTTGTTTGTTAAAAGTAAAAAACATCAAAAGATTAACATGAGTTTATATTTAATTTCAATGTGAAATTAATTCCAATGACTAAAATTGGATTAAATGAAAAAAATAATCTAAATATATTTTAAAAAAAATTCAAAATATAATATACCAATACAAATAAGTTATATGAAAAGACAGTTTTGAATTAAAATGTTGTATTTTTCACTGTTCATTAAAATATGAATTTTCTCAGAAAAATACCAAAATTTCAACCAAAATAAATTTTTATGTCCCACATCCAAATAGGAAGTATTTTTGTCAAAAAACTTATAAAATTGTAAAAAATGGATTTAAAATGGGTTCTCCATCCATTGGTTGTAAAATTGTATTTTTTTGGAAAAATACTTCTTTTATCTAAAAAACTGAATTTGTTCTTATCTGATGCATATAAAAAATATATGATGAATTTTAAACATTAAATTAAATATATTATATATATATTTCACTAATAAAATGTATAAGGAGTTGTTTTATTATTTTATAAAATAACTTATTTTCATTTAAATAGTTTTTTAGAAAAACATTTCATTTTATTTAAAAAAGTTTTTTTTTCATTTGTAAATATTTTTTTATAAAAGAATTAATTAAATTTTTGTGTAATTTTTTTTTCATAAATAAATTAATAATTTTCATTCCAACCATTTTAACACCTAGGTTATAAGGTAACATAATAATATTTATTTGTTCATTTATACTCGGTCTTGCGTGAAATGAATTATATCAAAAGAACTTAAAATTTTGTGTAACAAAATCCAAGAATAGAACTTCATATAACGCAAGATAAACCAATTTTTATTATTGCATAAGCTTATCTTTGTGTAGTGTAAAACACAAGACATCAAATAAATTAAAAAAACTATATGCCATAAAAATATGAGGGTGTTACATTATGGACATTCCATAATTTTGAATATAAAACCTTTATATTCAAATCAATATGAACTATTTAATATTGATAATTTTATGGAATTTCAATTTTAAATATAACATATTTTATGAATTATATACAATTTATAACTTAGTTATTATTATTTAATCATTTTACACAATCTGATATCACATATTTAATTTTCATTTAAAACTCGTTCATATCAATCATCAAAACCCTTTTGATATGGCTTAAATAATGTTCCAATTAATTCCCCATTAATTTGAATAAATTGAAATTAAATAATTATAAATAATTCTTAATTTTAATTATAAATATTTTATAATTTTTCCATATTTACTAATTTATAACTCATTATAAATTACCACTTATTATTTCCAAATAAACCATTCCATTTCAAGATCATAAGTCATGTCATATAATTTTTTTAAAAATGCCATTTATACATCTAAATTTAATATATGGGAATAAAATGTTTTATAAACATTTAATTAATTAATTATAAACCGTTTATAATTAATTAATTAATTAACTATTTAAAATATCACAAAATATGTTTTATAATGATTTATTGATATTTTATAAACCATTAAAACAATTTTAAACTTTAATTTTTTACGTATATTCTGCTTACCCTTATAAAAAAATCCATATTTTGCATAAGGTAAACTCCCTTATAACCTTATCCATACAACTTTGCATAAGGTTATGGTTATTTTGGAGCCATATCATTAAGGTAAATGGGTGGTTACATTTACAAGGTGATGAGAAATCCAGCTTTATATAGGCAAAACCATTTCACCATTATAGGGATTTTAGAAAATCTCAATTACCCTTATATAGTTCCCAACATAAGGTTAATAACATTATTCAACACTCTTACACAATGCCTCATATAAGGCTAAAGTGTCTGATTACCTTTATGCATCACCCTTACATAGTGTGTCACATAAGGGTAAAGTTGTGATGACCCTTATGTAACACCTTTACATAAGTTCCCACATATAAGTAACATAATAAGAATCTTTACACAACATATATTAATAAGGGTAAGCCGAAAAAATCTATGATCTTGTAAGGGTAATTCCATGGTTATTATTACATATCTTAGTTTCATAAGGGTATGGCCTTGGTAACTGTTATGCTACCTAGTTATGTAAGGGTAATGCTGATTTCTATATTTTTGTAAAACCTGAAAAATGTTTCTATGTTTTTCAATTCAAATTCCTTGCAATGATGTATTTCAAAAATTGAAATCATCGGTTCCCTTTGATACCACTTTAAGGTTTCATTGGAGTCTAATAATAGTTATTAAACAAAAAAAAAGAAAATAAAATCCTTTTTTGAGGATCTCCCATGCAAGATAAATGATATATATATAAATAATAAAAATGAAGAATACAATAAAATGACTTCCCTTACACCGAAGAAGCTAGTACATCATACTCCTCTTCATTTATGTTTGATAAATATCACTCAATGGAAAACATAATCATTCCACCTCTAAGGGGGTACACCATATGATGGATCCATGTTCATATTGTGATGAAACCCAATATTTTAAGGGGTTCTAGCACCTTATTATAGAGATAAATATGGTTTCTAGGAATAAGAGGCTTCTCACCATCACATCAAATATCCCAATAGAATAGTTAAACATCATTTTGTATAGGTGAAGCTCGAGGATTATACTATTCATAAAAAATTCATATATTACATAATGTTTTATATTTATTTATTTAATTCATTTCAATAAATATATAGAATATAATAAATCCATTTAAAATAGAATATAAATTATGAAACCTATAACATCATGACCTTTTTTCAATTTTCCATGGATTATTTATAGGTAGTATTTTTTTTCTAGTTATTAGTAATTTTATTTTGGGTATTACTATGGGTTGTTTTTGGGAAGAAATTTGAGAAAAATATAATAAATAGTGTAGTGCATGATTGGCACATAGTTTTACATAACAGTGCGTCCCATCCCAGTAAACCAAAAAACCCTTGATAATGGTGATTTTCATAAATAGGGAATGGTTTTTCAACCCGTTTTCCTTCTTAAGAGAAACCATTCACCCCTATAAAATAGGTGCATGTTTTAGGTGCACAGTTTGTGGAAATTGTGTGCCCCTTCCCAGAAAAAATTGAATGAGAATTAAATTAAGCTAAAAATTAGTTTTAAAATTCCCAAACCCCATTATAATCCAAAATAGACCCCCCATTTGACCATAATTCGAATTTCATGAATTTGGAGCCTCCCAAAAATATTCCAATCCTTCCTGACCTTGGTTCCTGGTGGTTTGAAGCCCATATCGATGATCTTCACCCCTCCTAGTAAGAGGATTTCTTCCCGATTACTTTCTAGTTCCTCATTTGTTATTATATCTTTCTTTATTGGAAGTTATTCTCAATTTTACTTTGATAAATACTATGTTTTTTTGGATCTAGATCTTCATTTAAGATATCTTGAATTGTTCAATGTTGATTTAGGTTATAGATCCATATCTCATTCTATACTGTTACAACTCTAAATTTTGGGGATTTCCATTGGGTGATTTTTCATTGAAAAATCAAGGTAGGTGGTATATTAATCAAATCACATAGTCTTGATAACAATTACAAGTATGCAATTTTCAAATTTATAGTGTTTTTTAACAATTTAAAATCCTAATTGAATTAATTATTGTGGTTAATTGAATAATTTAGGAATTGGGGATTTGATTGATTAATTGAATGTTGGAATTTGGGATAATTACCTTTTTGGTTAATTATCAGAATATTAAATTGTGAATTATGAAAAATTAATTGGTGAATTAATTATTGGATGTTGAGATTATTAAATGAGTAATTAATTTTTGAATTAAATAATGAATAAATGATCTGATTAATTAATCTTGGAAATTAATTAATGAGATTAGTATGATTAAGTGATTAAATAATTAATTAATAGAATGATTTTTGAAATGGCCTGGGTTTTATGTCACTTGGTTGTGATTAAGTTTTCATGGAGTAGCACATGGGTTAACTAGGGTGTGAGTGAGGGATTTCCAATGGAAGACTATGAGAGATTCTATTATGATTTCTCAAGGACTGTGAGATACTTTGGGGAGGAAGACCATGAGAGATTCTATTTTGATTCCCAAGGGATTCTGAGGGGTCTTGGAGTAGGTCTAGGGAAATGGGGGTGATAGATTTCCCCATTTTCCTAGAAAACTATCATGATTTGGTTTGTATCACTCACTTTAGACCCTTAAGGTTAGAGCCCTATGTGCACATTACTCATGAATAATAGATTTATATGTTTTATACATTTTATCCGATGTGAATTGTGATAATGAAAGGTAAAAATGGAATTTAGATATAGAGTATACCATGGGGATAGTTTAGACTTTGGAACGAGCTGAAGTATGTATTGAGGATCGAGTATCCTTGGGAAACTGGGGTTTTTTATGGTTAAATAATGAATAATTGATAATGTTATAACTATTTAGTTATGCATTGTACTTATTTATTTATACAACTGCATATACTATTATTGAATTTATATTATTTAGATACCCTTGGTAGTAGAATACTGAGTTGTATTCAATACCTACTAGTGCTTCTTGATTGGCACCGAAATAGATTTTTTGGTTTAATGGTAGGTTAAGGGAAGAGGCCCAATATTATATGGATGATTTGGGATAAAGCATGGATTAGGTAACAATACACGATTTGGTACCCATTGGAGAGTCGTCAGTTTCTTTATTTTGGGTTGAATTTTAGACACTTAACATGTACATTGTCAAGGAATATTTTATGCTTTTGTTTTGATATTGTATTTACAATTTCTTAATCTTCTAATACTAGATCATTCAAGTTATTTTTATATGTTATTCAATTATTGATTCTTATTTTATACTGGTTTAGAACTCTAATAAAAGAGGGTATAGTCACCCCCTAATTGATATATTATACCCTCAATACTAGTTGGTAGCCTCTGGCAGATGGGGAGGTGTTCTTGAGGTCACATAGGGAACCTTCTCAGGGAACCTAGTTCGGGACGTTATAAAGTGGTATCAGAGGCCAATTTGTTTTCTTCTTCATTTTCCTTACTATTTAGGAAATGTAGATGGGAGACTACGAAGTATATATCTTTGACTATGAGCTCTTGAATGGGATTTGAAAACCCCTGTATAGGAAAAAACACAAATACCTAGGGTGGTATTTTTGTTATTACTATTTTCGGTTACAGTTGACTATTATTTCACCTTGGGTGACACACTTGTTGTGTGATGTGATTATTGTTTCAAATATTTTCTGAGATTTTTTCTTTGAAACTTATGGCCTAGTATGGAATTATATTCTAGTATTCATGTATAATTCCATGAATTTAGGATTATTTTGTGTCATGCATCATTTTAGGAACGCACAAGAAAATAGGTTTTGGGTCTGTTGTTGAACTTGAAATGTTTTCAATGCTTGTGTGTTCTAAATGAAAAGATGCCTCAAATGAACATGATTTTTTTTAAAATGATGCAAGATGTGAATAAAAAGGCTTTTAATGATAAACTTGAAATTGATAATGTGTTTACCCTTTTTTACTAGGACCTAGGTGTAGTATGGTTAAGGGTAGTGATGACACCTCAGTTTTGACCGCATGGTGAGGTTTGGAGATAAGAATTTTTGCAACTTGTTGTGATTTTAATATTATGTAAATGTGATAATTTTTTTTATAACTCTTACAAAATGTGTTTTTAATTATAGATATATTTCACTATTATGACTTCTGTTGAGGGGATGAAAGGAGGATATGGTTGGAGATGCTCCACCAGTAGTGTAATTTGAGGCACTAATAGTTCCGATTGAGGAAGTATGGGAGAAATTTGAAAAGAAATTCAATCACATAATGTAATTCATGAAAAGATATTTAGGGATGGTTTTGAAAAAAATGTTTGATCTAATGATGGTGTTTTAGTTGCAATACCCTCTAACGTATACTGGGGAGGGTGGACTTGAGGAATTTGAGTTTTGGATTGAGTCAATATGTACTACACTAGACCACTTAGAGAATCCTACTAGAAGATAGTAAAGTTGAATTTTTATATGTTATGTGTTTAATTGAAGTGATTATGGGATATTAAAATATGGGATGGAAAACTAGAAGGTATCGAGTGAAAGGACTTTTCAGAGAAGTTCTTGGAGTAGTTATATCTACAGACTCGGGGGAAGGAGAGAGCAGTATAGTTTCTGAGGTTGACTTAGTGGAATATTTTTGTGATGGACTATACTAGTATATTTATAGATTTAAAATTATTTTCTTTAGTGTTGGTGGTAGAAGAGGATATTGTGGTGAAATGGTATCAGGAAGTGATTAAAAGTGAAATTAAGTCCCAGGTAAACATATTCAGGCTGAAGAAGATTCTATGAGGTGGTGAATCAAGATATTTTATATAAGGGGAACCTAAAAGAGGATTCTAGTGGAGGTATAGTGGTTCCTACTGGATGTTCATGATATTAGGATTCCAAGAAAATTAAATATGATTACAAAATGTTAGATATAGTAGTGGAAAGAAAAGTGGCTAGATAGAGGGGTCGGTTAGATTTGACCTCACACTAGTGATCTTTAATCAGTGTGATAGGTCATGACACTTCTGAAAAAAAATTCCCTGAAAACCAGTAGAGTGATAAGGCTCTATAAATATGGGGAATATACATATGCTCTATAGAAACCCACGACAGATGATATGTTATGGAGGAGCTAGACAAAACTAGAGTGTGGGAAGGGGGTCTTCTACACCATATCAGCCTAAAAGATGGAGTTCTACTAGCTGAGGTGATAGAGGTAGTGGACATGTTGATTCTAGTAAATAGTACTAGTATCAGTAGAGTGGAACAACTTAGGAATGTTAAACTGCATCATATGAAAGAGGGTCATGATAGTTACATTCCATTCATCCTACACCTGTGGATAGCGAGGCTGGACCTTCAAAAGTAAACTGTTTTATTATTGAAAATTATATATTATCTAGTGCCTTATTTGATATTAATGTATCTCATTAATTTATATCATCAAAAATTATTAATGGTTTGAGCCTAGGTGTAGAGTTTGTGAGATGGATAATAATGATAGATACGTTGTTGGGAGTATGGTCTAGAGACATCTCAGTGTGAAAGGGGTGTTCTTTTGAAGTTGGAGACTATCATATTTTGTGGTATTTTTCATATTATTGATATGTCCGGCGTTGAACTAATATTAGGTATGGACTGGTTAGTATCTAACCAATACCACATTTATTTTTACCATAGGAGTGTGAATTTTACGTCTCATATGGGAGAAAACTATATTCCCCATTGAGAGTTTGATATCTAGGTAGGCAAATCAATGAAAATTACTAAAAAACTGGTAGAGATCATAAATTGGTTTCAAGTATATTTCTATATTATAGAGATATGAAATATGATTTTATTCCACCCATAGTGGTTAGGTTTCAGGATTTGTTTCTTGAAGAATTCTCAAGGCTGCTACTGGAGAGAGATGTGGAATTTACAATTGATCACATGCCTGGGGCTAAGATAGACTCTATTACACTATAAAAAATGCACCAACTAAGATTTAAGAGTGCTAGAATAAGCTGTAAGAGTTGGAGAATAAGGGGTTTATCCACCTGAGTATGTCATCTTGGGGTTCACCAATGATTTCTGCAAAGAAGGCTAATGAGACTCTATGTTTGTGGGTTGATTACCAGAATTTGAACTGGATGATTGTAAAGAACCACTATATTCTTCCATTTATCGATGATCTATTTGACTATTTAAGAGGAGGTTGTGTTCTCTCAAATATTGACTTGATATTAGGGTATCATTATATTAGAGTTTGACCTTCTAATATACCATGTAATGCCTTCAAAAGAAAGTATGGCCTATATGAGTTTGTCTTAATGCCTTTTGGGTTGATGAACACAATAGTAGTGTTCCTATACATGATGAAAAAAATATTCCATCCTCACCTAGATCAATTTTTGTTAGTGCTTTTGGATGATATCTTTGTATACTCCAAGGCTTAGAGAGATCATGAGGAATATCTTAATACCATATTTAGTACACTAAGAGAGCATAATCTATATGCCAAACTATTAAAGTGTCAGTTTTGGATTGATCAGGCACAGTTGTTATGACACATAATCTTAGAGGAAGGAGTGTCCAGGTACCCAGAGAAGGTGGGGGTAGCAGTTTCATGAGAGTAACCCAAGAACATGTTTTCTATCTATATATTTTTGTGGTTAGTAAGATATTATTAGAGATTCATTCAGGAATTTTCCTATTTGGAAGTGCCACATTCATGCTTGACCAAGAAGGGGATAATGGTTCAATGGTTAGAAGCTTGTGAGGATACCTCCATGGAGTAGAAGAGGTGCTTAACACCACACCGATCAAGATCTTACCTAAACTGGGTAAGGAGTATATGGTGTATTGTGATGCTTTTAAAATAGGGCTTGGAGAAGTTTTGATGCACGAAGACCTAGTTGTGGAATATGAGTCTCGACGGTTGAGGCCTCATGAACATAAATAACCTATACCGGACCTTGAGTTGGCTATAGTGGTTTATTCTTGGATGTTTTAGTGACATTATCTGTTGGCTGAAAATTTTATTTTGTAACAAGAGCTTAAAGTATATGTTTCATAGTGAAATTTGAATCTATGGCAGTAGAGATGGATTGTGTATATGAAGTCATTTGATTTTGATCTAGTATATATGCCCAGGAAGGGGAATAGTGTAGCTAATGCTTTGAGTAGGAAAAATCAGACTTAGGAAGTTTAGGAGAATAGTTTTGCGAGGAAAATGATGAATCTAATAGAGAAGATACATATGGTGGTTCCGGAGAGTTAGGAGAAGATGACTCTCATATTAGTTTCAGTGGAGTCTACACTTTTGATCTAGATTACAGATAAGAAGTATAAATATCCCGAGTGATTGAAATTAAGGAATATCATTAAATATGGGGAGTCACATTCATATTAGAGCATATATGAGGAAAATATCATCTATTCTATGAATCTGGTTGTGTTCCCACGACCATGCGAGAGGAGGTGATACGCGGATTTCATTTTACGAAATGGGTGGGATATCCCGGTGTGACCTAAATGTACCATGACATAAAATGTCAATATTGGAGGTTGTTCATGAAAATGGAAATATTATGGTTCGTGACATGATGCTACACCTATAATTAGGTGAATTTCAAGCATAAATTACCTAAGGGGTTACTATAGTAATTTCCTATTACAGAAGAGAAGTGGGATGATGTGACCATAGACTTTATGGTTAGTATCCAAAGTATTCCTCAGAAAAATCCCTTTTTGGGTTGTTGTAGATAGACTGTAATTTTTTTTCTTTTATTTCCTATATGATATAATTTTTTAGTGGGGAAGATGGGAGATTTGTATGTTCAGGAGATAGTCTATCTGCATGGGGTTTTGTGGACTATTGTTTCAGTCTATGACTCACTTTTTTTCTTTTTGATTATTTTAGGTCTTATAGAAGGTGAATGACACATAGGTTTTTTTGAGTAAAAAATTACACCAATAGAAAGATGGGAAGTCAGAGCATACTATACAGGTGCTTGAGGATATATTGTGAGCATCTGTTCAAGACTTTAGAGGATATTTGGAGAAGAACCTAACTATAGTGATGTCCACCTTTAATAATAGTTATCAGAAAACTACACTGATGGAACCATATGAGTCCCTTTATTGTAGCCATGTAGACCACCTCTATATTGGACAAAGTTAGGTGACTTAGGATTGTTGGGACTGAGCCTCATGAAGGAAAAGTTAGAACATACTCTACTTATTTGGAAATGTATAGGTATGGCTCAGAGTAGATAGACATCAAATGCTAATAGATATTGATGAACCCTATAGTTTACAGAGGGTGATTGTGTATTTCTTCGGGTGTCACCTAGATTGGGTCACCACAAGATATGGAGATTAGTAAAGTTGGTGCCTAGATTTGTTAGACCATTTCAGGTTGAAGAGATAATTGGGATGCTAGCATACTAATTGGATCTTCCACATAAATACAGTTCTATGCATGACATTTTCTAGGTTTCATAACATCCGCGGTATCACCCTGACCATTCTCAAGTGATCGAGGTGGATGATGTTAAGCTTAATATAGATGTTTCCTTTGAGGAGCATCTAGTACATGTGTTGGATCATACTGATAAACTAAAGTGGGTAAATACTATACCAATAGTTAATGTGTTTTAGAAACATGGGTGTGTGTATGAGAAAGTATGGGAATGGAAAGAAGATATATGGTCTTGGTGTCCCGAACTTTTGGACTCAGAATCTTAGAGAAGCTTGGGAGTGAAGCTCTAGGATGAGCTGTTATAAGGTGGGGAGATTACAAGATCCTGAAATTTTCCTAAATTTTCATGGGATCATTTTTATGTACTCTTTTTTATAGATTTGAGTAATTTTCATTTAGGGTTTACCTTGGGGTGTGTTTGGGAGGAAATTTGAGAAACATGAAATAAATAGAGAAGTGTACCATTGGCACATGGTTTTTCCTAATCGTACGCCCCGGCCCAGAAAAATGTGCAACCATGGAAAATTGTGATTTTCACTATCCATGCATATTTTCTCAAATTGTGAACTCTCTTAGGTGTAACCATTCACCCCTATAAAATAATTGAATAGTTTAGTGGCATAGTTAGGGGAAATAGTGTACCCCTTCCCAACAAACATTTCTCAGGAATTAAATTAAACTAAAAATAATTTTTAAAAATTATAGAACCCCAATTTAATCCCAAATCAACCCCTTTTCAACTCTAACAACTATTACATGATTTTTGAGCCTCTTATATAGATTACAAGCCCTCAAAACATCTGTTCTTGTTGGTTCAAATCCTGGATCGATGATCTTCACCCGTCCCGGTAAAAGGATTCCATCCCGATTTCTTTATGGTTCCTCCTCCTATCATATCTCTTTATGTAAGGGATGTTACTCATATTTTGGTTATATATATACCTATTTTTTTGAATCTAGATCTAGTATTATACATAAATATCTATATATTTAAGAGATCTGGAATTTTTTTCAATCTGGATTTAGGTTATACAACTGAATCTCATTCAGCACTGTTACTTCGATGAATTTTAGGGATTTCCATTGGGATATTGTTCACTGAAGAATTGAGGTAGGTGGTATATTATTCAAATCCCATAGTATTAATATCAATTAATTCTTTTTGATTGTATAATTTATGGGGTTCAATTAGAAATTGGAAATCCTAGTTGAATTAATTAATGCGGTAAATTGATTAATTGTTGAATTTGGGATTTGATTGAATAATTGAAATTCAGAATTAAGGATAATTAATTTTTGGGTTAATTATCAGAATTTTCAATTAAAAATTATGTATAATTTATTGATGAATTATTTATTGGTTGTCAAGATTGTGAAATGATTAATTAATTGTTTAATTAATTAACATAAAAGTAATGTGGTTAATTAATTGTGGAAATTAATTAATGAGATGGGTACGATTAATTAATATCTAAATTAATTAATATAATGATTTTTGAATGAACTTTAGTTGTATATAACTTGTTTTTTATTAATTTTAATGGATTATCACATGGTATTTCCAAGGTGTGAGCAAGGGATTGCCTGAGGAAGGCTGTTAGAGTTCCTATTTTGACCTCTGAAGGACCCTGAGAGACTTTGGGGAGGAAGACTGTGAGAGATTTTATTTTTATTCCCAAGGGATAGTGAGAGACATTTAAGTTGGTCTATGTAAAATAACTTTAGATATTTCCCATATTTTCTTAGGAATATATTATGATTCATTTATTCTCACTAACATTTGACCCTTGAGGTTAGAGCCCAATATGAACATTAATCATGCCAAAATGATTTACATTTTTTATGCATTTTATGAATTGTGAATTATGATAGTTAATTTTAACAATTGAATTAAAATATGATATGCCACATGGGAATTATTTATATTCTGGCATGAGATGAAGTATATATTGTGGTTTATTTGTCCTTGAGAACTTGGGGGTTTATGTTGTTAAAAAAGAATAATTAATAATGTGATAACTATTTACTTAAGCATTTCAATTATTTGTTTAAATAACTTCATACACTATTATTGACTAGATATTATTTTAAAAACTATTGGTGGAGGACTACTATGTTTTTTCTCACACCCTACTCAGTCTGCATGATCATCACCCAAATAGATTTCATGGTTGCTGAGCAGATTAAGGGAAAAGGCCCTATGTTTGATGTCTAATTTGGGATGGATAATGTATGAGGGAACTAGACATGGTTCAGCTCCTATATGGGGGAGTCTTTAGTGTCTTTATTTTGGATTTAATTTTATAAAATTGACATATATATTGGAATGAAATATTTTATACTTTTGTATTGATATTGTATTTGTAATTTTGGTCATTTGTGATACAGGTTCTTTCAGGTTATCATTAAATGTTATTCCATTATTGTTTCTTATTTTAAAATTTCATAATACTATAATAAAAGAGGTTATATTATCCACATGATTTATATATCAAACCCTCACTTCTAGTCGGTAGCCTCTTATATACGAGGAGGCACGCTTAAGGTCATGTAGTGAACTGGCATGGGACACTAGTGTGTGGGACCTAGTTCAGGATGTTACAAAACCATTTAAAGAAAAATGAATGAATTTATAATATATATATATATATATATATTATTTTTAATAAACACACTCATAATAAACATATGTATCATATATATATATATTTATATGACGCATCACATGCATCAAATATTACATGCATCACTTACACACTTTAAAAGTTTATTAATATATATATTTATATGTTTCTCATGAATCATATTCTTGTGTAAATGACTTATATATATGTACATTTTAGTTCACTTCCAAAAAATCAACGAATCCTTGGTTAAGATATTCCATACTATAGTTTAAAATGAGTTTCTTTTTTTTCTTACGAAGATAATTCTTCAATTCATTTTTATATTCTGTGAATTTATCATAGGGAAAAAAATTATTCTGTATTAAATTGAAATATACATATGTAATATAGTTATAAGTAAATGTTACAAAATATGAGTATCCACCCATTGATTCAATAAGTAACGATCCACACAAATCTGTATGATCCGATTCAAGAAGATCTGTGGCCATTTCACCCCTTCCATTGAAATGAGAATTTGTTATTTTTACTTATAATAAATAATTAAAAATACCAAATAGTTTTAGTTAAAAATATTCTAAATAGCCACATTGATATAGTTTTGTTAATCATTTTTCAATTACAAGACCTAGTCGTTCATTCTATAGTTGGGTCTGATATAAGTCATTTGAACTGGATTTGTTATCAATTTTCAAAACTTGGATTTCATATTCCAACGCATAATGTCAATTATTTATATATGCCTCATGATAACATATGTTGTATTTTTAAAAATTAACTTTTATTCCTAAATTTGAAAATAAAACCATCCATATATTATAATGATTTTGAAATAATGTTTTTGGTAACACATGAAACATGTTATACTTTATTTATATCCATAATCATTCCTATTGAGAACTTGAGATGGGATTATAGAATAGATAGTGAAACTAATAGTACACCATTAGTGGATTATAGATCCACCTCACCCATCCTTCAAGAATCCACCTGGTTTCTATATTTGGATAGAAATATGAGAAACAAAAGTTTTATCAAATTTTATTTTTTTCAAAATTGAAATATTACATTTGATAATGATCACACCTAAATCAACCCTTCTATATGGAGCCACAATTCTTATTCTCGTGTCCCTTCATTAAACATTTAAAATATAAAACATCCTTCTCCCCTTAATAACCCTTGATCATCCCCTTCTTGGAAGGGAGGTGCCAGAATAATTTAATGTTGGAGTTAATCTTGTAGCACTTCACCTTTACCATCATCTTATTCACTATAAAAACAGGTGGATTTTCATGATTTATATCCTTTATTTCATGGAAAATCAATGTGATAATATCTGGGACATACTTCACTATATTTATATTATTAAAATTAATAATAATGTTTTGTGAGATCTGAGGTAATAGAGGAAGCATGGGATCTGTGAACAAGTCCTTAGGAAACTTAAAACCCTATTTTTCTAGATGCTAAATGTATCCCATCATCTAGGATATGTGAGGTCCAAATGATGAACGTTATCCATGTTTTCAAGTAAATAGTTCCTTGGAGATATCATATATCTCATGCCTATCTCTCACATAATAAGGATCATATAGATGGGATACCATATCAAAAAAATTTATGTCTTCATAGAGCTTCAAGATATCACTAGATATAGATGAAAAATAAGTAATGGTCCATCTAGAAAATCATTACCATTCATATTAAATGTATTCTTCTCATCCTCACTAGCCACATTAGTAATATAACCTATATAAAAGAAAAATATCATATATAGAATCATCTCTTAGAGTAGTACAATGCACAAGTTTATGTATCACTCAAAGAATCTCACATTGGTAGAAATATTTTTCTTATAAAAAAATGATAGTAGAGATATCATTGTGGTCAATGAACACTCCATTTTACTTAAATAAAATAAAATCAGATTTTATGTACTCTATATTACTAACAGGTGTGATATAATAAATTTTATTTTGTTATTCTCCCACCATTTTATCAAATAATAATAGCCTTAAATGTTGGATTAATAATGTAGCACCATGTGGAGATTCTAGTGGAACATATCGATATTTCCCTTCTCATAACCCAAATAAGGGTCTGGTCAATTACTCAAAGGTAGTTTGGTAGGTGATAATTCCAATAGAATTAACTCACAACTCATTAATATATTGAGTGGAATCCCTAATCATGAAATCACAACTTAGATTTTTTCATCACATACATCCAAGTTGAAATAAGACTAGAAATTTCTACTCTTACCGATGTCAAATTGGTCATGTAAACCCAAAATGATCATTATAACTCTATTGTAAAATTATATTGAAATAAAAGTTCTATAAGAACACATAGTTCCATGGTTCCATTATAAATTAGTTAATGAAAGGATTTTTTGAATTAATACTTGATTGATGGATTTTTTTAAATAGATGAATAAATTTAATTATTTTATCTGTACACTCCTTATTAATATTATGATGATTTAACATAATTAATTAAACATGTCTTGATAAAACATTTATGCACGATAATTTTATTTTAATTCTACCATGCATGATTTTTAACACATTTATTTGAATGTTATTGATAAATAATATATAAAATGTTCCATGCACTTAGATAGAAATAAAAAAATTAGTGACTTGATCAGGAGCATATATTTGTATGTTTACCGAGAAGATTATAAAACAACCTATGACCCTAGGGGATAAAATCCTTGAGATGAACTTGGCTCGATATGCAGTATTCCTCCTTGTGCCTATGTATCTTATTGGATTGTTTCACCTTAACTAGGGGTGAGAATCACCTCATCTACTAGGATCAATATCATTTACATATATTTTACATTCCTGTAGATGAGGGATACCAGGGGAATGGAATACATTAAATAAACCATGGAAACACATGTCCTAAATAGTAAAGGTAGGAGGGATGACTCTCAATCCATTATTTTAATTTAATAATAAAACTGCTATTACATTAAAATACCATGAAATAAGTATTAAATTTAATGAAACCAAACATATATAGGTTGGAAATGCTCACAATCAATCATAGTCATGCAATGACATTGTATTCATAAATTTATAGTATTAATTTCTAATATACTTTTAAATTTAGATATATTACATTGAATTAAGAATTAATTATTTCATTATTTAATTAATTCATGATCTTAATTATTAATTTTAGTAGTATAATAGATACCAAAGATTACATACTATTATAATTCTATAAAAATTTAAAAAAATTATTTATAATTATTTAAGTACACAATATGTACATAGAGGAAACATGGAATATACCCATTAGAGATACCTGATGTGTGGAATGATATTTTTCAAGTACTGTACACTCATAATTTATGTAGCATACATCACATGTCACATAAATACATGGTATGCATTTCCATATTCAAGATGAGTAATTAGTTTTAAATTCATGACAAATGGAAACATGTTAATGTATGTGGTGTGTACTACTTTAAATTCACATGAAGTACACAATGTGTATAGGGACTACACATGATGTGTAGTTCTAAATTATAACATAGAAATTAATTAGACTTTTATTATTCTTTAATCCCTATCACACTGAGTGTACACAAGCTATATTCCATGTGGTGTCTATTATTATTGTAATTAATTTTATTTCCATATAATTATTTTACATGATATATAGAATGTATCAACATGTGCTCCGATTAAATGGGTATGAGATATAAATTGTGTATAACATAATCAATGTTGAATATTCCGTTCTTTGGCAATCCAAAATAGAAACCAGGGGAATTGAAATGTAATCCACATGGATACTTATTGGTTATATGGTGTATATTCCTAAAATACACTATTGTCCCATATGCACCATTTTTCTTGCTTACCAGTCAGTACCAAGTCCTACATTTAATACACCACATGTGTATTAATTACATATCTTGTTTTTACCATAAACGTAAAATATCACATGGGATTTCATGGGGTATATAGGAGTTACAAGTCATTTAACCTTGAAAACTATATTCCACCCTTGAATTCAATTCACGATGTGATTACATGTCACATAATGACTCCGCACACGACAAGATATGATTGGCACAAATGTGTCCTTGTATGGTTGACTGATATATAGTTCTACAACCAAAATATCAAGCACTTACCAATGAAATATCCATGTGTTCGTCACATATTCTTGACCATTACTGATTATATAAAAGTAAATGAACATATTATATTGATTTTAGGGATTAAGAAAGAAAAATTGAAATGAAAAACTAACAAATGAATTTGATAATTGATCAATGAATATTAAATAATTATAAATTTTAATGTTACTACTTTCAAACCACATTAAGGTTCTATGTGTAGTGGAAAAATGGTTTAGACCAAGCTCAAAAATGGTTTCTTGTGGAATCTAATGAAGAATTTATATTTACATGAAAAAGAATCACCAAGCCTCATGAATATACCCAATGAATCATAATGAATGTATTCCATTACATTAGAGAGGATATTTTCATATTAAATTTATAATCATTTTAGCCAAAATAATTACCTAGATAATGGAATATTTTTTATGAATATTTTGATCAATAAAACACCATTCAAGCATTACCATAACTGTATAAAGAGTGTCCAAATTAGAATCCCTCTAGTGGTGATCCATAAATTCTCTATAAACTCCGAATTTCATTGACGGAACACTACATACTAGTGTAGAGGTACTAATCATTTTGTTACACTCACATTTGATCACAAAAAAATCTATTCATAGTAAAAGGATTATTTTATTGTTCTCTTGATCTAGAGAGGGAGTAGGATGATTAGATCTCTCTGTTCATGATGAAATTCTTGTGTATTTTCTCTCCTGGGTTGTGATAATTCCCTAGAGAGGATTCATTATGCATATTATGGTCTCTTTTTATTAACCTTAGGAAATGATATAATAGTGTATTTATATAGGTAAGTTAATAATTAGTAATGACACATTGACCCCTAACCAATTAAGTAATCCTTAGAAAACCCCTTGTATAAAAATAATGATAATAATAATAATAATATTATTTCCATGACATGGTTAATTCTAACAGATAATATAAATATCATTTCTTAAATAAATTAATATTTTTTAAATGATATTTAATATTACTTATCCACCAGAATAATAATTCAATGTATCTTTCCTCACTAGTATTTATTGAACCATTAAGTAATAAATGTTCTTTATTAAATAAATAAATAAAATTATTCCCAAATTGGAAATAAATATATTTATTCCAATAAATATTATATTTATGGTCTTGCAAATAAATATTTATTTAATATTTTTTCATCTAAATAAATTATTTTTTTACCAAATAAATAATTATTTATTACCATGACAATAATAAACAAGATAGATATATAAATATTATACTCTTTTTGATTTTTAATAAATATTTATTTAATATTCAATTGACACACACAAAGTCAAACACACACACACACACAGATATATATATATATATAGTATTTTCATATAATGGGTAATAGAATATCTATGATGAGAGAATCTTGAATAAATATTAATATTCAATCTTTAGAATATTATCTATTCCAACTATTAAACTGAATTATAGTTTAATCAAAATTCATGGATGCCTTAGACACCATTTTTCCCTATAATACTTTGAAATATATCAAGGAATATTTTCAAATCTGTGCACTGTGGTGGAACATGATTCGAAGGACCGATGAACCCAGAATTAATTATATAAAATTATTAAATATATTTTATGTCAAATGTCAGTGGGTTTTCAAAAATAATGGGATACATCATAGATGGAGTCTCAAAATAGAAATTTGAGACCATAATTGATTTTGGAGTGTACATTATACCGTAGGAGAAACCTAATGTTGTTTGGCATGAGACGTTCAGATATATTGGCCGTTGGTGGTTATGTTCAATGGATTAAATAATTAAATAATTAAATTAATTCATTAAATGACATAAAAAAATTTCTATATAAATACTATGTTATGGAAAATATCTAGGGCTATATGCATGAAAATTTTATCATTGAGAGGTGGTCCAACCACCCATCGATGTTGACTTGAGATGAGATAATTATAAGCTTCCAGATCAAGGTGAATCAAGGCACAATGAATGTAATAGATCTTCCACCATCATTAATGAGTTTGTTGTTTACAAATGATCGATCAAATCTTGAGTTAGGACACATCATTTGTCGATTCGACCCTTTTTATTAAAATATTGATCCTGATCAAAACTCTATTCTTTGATATGTGCTTAAATTGAGCCTTTGCATGCACCCACATATCAGATTTAAAATGGTTATCAAATTTATTAATATTATTATTACATGTATCTCACCTCAGATATCCCGAATCTATATTCATTGGACAAGAATGCTTGGTAAATGATTATTTCAACTTTTCGTGCTCCCCCGATCTTTATTCATGTTCTTCACGGTAGGCCTACGAGGACATGATTCGAATTTTCAGGGTGGGTTTAAGAATAATCAAACCCCCAGATCCCTAACATATTCATGAACGATGAAAACATTGATGATTTTGGGATGGAATACTATTAATTGCAGTATATGGGTGATAATTATTATGTATCTAATATACATGACCAATTGGTAGTGACATGAGGCGCACATGGCATCCGATGGACCACCATAGATCAAAAAATACCAATTTTCGGCCACAAGAGGGCTAGAATCTATGAAAGGAGGTAGTTACCATCATCTTCAAGAAGTCAACATATGTGATTCCATGTGATAGAAGAATTTTTGTAGAAATGTGTCAAAAAAATAGTTTTTAATAAAATAGTGACTACACACCATATAGTTTTGAAGAATACAAAATTTGTTCTTTGAAAATATGAGGTTCCGGGGTCTCCAAGATATTATCAGTATTATAGGCTGTTTGGGACCCCCGCATGTTGTTTGATTCGATGTTGGTGACCTAGTGTGTACTCTGAGAGTACATGAACATGGAAATGGCTAGGAACATGAAATGTACTGATACATGGCCAATGTACATGGACATGGATAGGAATTGACCATGTATTGGTACATGACCAGGTACATAGGCAGGATTAATGGAAATAGCCAAGTGACCACTATCATGACCCAATTTCACAAGACATGCCATATAGTACCCTTACAGATTGTTTAGTAATACCTAGACATTTATCCATGTGCTAGAAATGTACATGAACATAAAGAGGATTAGGGCCACATACCATTTGGACCCCTTACACACAATGTACTACTTTTGTAGGAAATTTCTACATCTCATGTGTCCATCATTTGGACTCCAATTTTGGCCTGTGAGTAACCTATCCAATCTATTTTCTACATAAAACATGATGGTTGACACTGTAGTGTATTTTGAGATACAATTCATGATATTTTTAGTGCGATGATTATTTAGGCAGTGCTCGACGATGGTAGTGATCAGATAGGATCAATAGATAGTGGAACCCTCCTATAAGTTTAGAGCATGGGTCCGTTATCTACTGAGTAACATCCCCCCAAAGAGTTGGGACATGAGTCCTTTATCTAATGAGTGTAACCATCCTGTATAGTAAGGTCACGGTCCCTCAACTATATGTGTGAAACCATATTATTGGATTAGGGAATGTGTCTTATGCCTATTGAGTAGAACCCTTCTGTGGTGTTAGGGAATGGGTCTTATACCAATTGAGTGGCGCCATCCTATCACGAAAAGACATGTGTCATATAATTAGATATTTTTCCCCTCGACTGTGTAGTATAGTGGCAAGGTGTGTCTTAACAAGGATACTTTTTCGGGCAAACATGAGAGATACTAGGAATCTTTCATAAACCTTTTGAAACTATTAAAAGAACCTTTCTCCTAGCCTGTGTTGTGAGATAGAGGCCCCATTTCTCTCTCATTTTTGTTTCTTTTATAATAATATATCCATGTTGATTTGTTTTGTTTTATATCTTACTATAGGTTGAGATTTTTAATTATATCATGTCTCATATTTCTTCCCCTTAATCGTTTTTGGGTGTTCTACTAGGTATGTATATACTCAACCCTACATGGGATTTCACCACACATGTGATGAATTATAAAGATGAAATATAGGTAAATTATAGTTTCATTAGATTATAGGGATAACCTGGTACATTTGACCTTGTATGGTGTTTTGGTCTTGGAGATATTAAGCTGGGCTCTCTCATCATTCACTTTTCCAATTATTTTTAGGTAAAGGAATCTTTCTAATTGGGTGTGTATTTTACCCCCTTTAATTTTAGATTATGCTATCATATTTATGGATTCTGTATAGGTTAGTAAATGCATGATTATTACCATAGACGTAACTGTCTTATGAATATTCTATTAATTTCTACATGGAGATGGTTCGGTGTGTGTGTAACGACCCGAAATTTTGAATAATATTTTTTTCTTGAATTTGTGTGTTATTTTATTTTATACTCAACAAAACTATATCCTTTAATTAATGAAGCTAGTATAATTAAAATGATACTATTGGGTTTCAATTGTTATATGACTATTGGTCAATATGACCATTGGAAACTATACTCTTAACGTTATGATTATTGTTTATAAATACAAATGACCATGGTTACTTAATACATAAATAAGATTCGATGGCCTCATCTAGTAGACTTGGGCCATATGAAGCCCATATTTCAGAGCATGGGAAGGAGGTTTCATCACAAGGCTTTGCTCAAGACCCATCCCAAGATGAGCTTCAATATGTGATTCTTGAATGGAATCGCCTAAGGTAGAAGTTCAAGCTCATAGAAATCACCACTCGGGCAATATTGTCCAATCCACCCAAAGATTCTATCCCCATAGTACATCATGCACTTAAGTCTTATGCAGGTGTTATAAGGGGATATGTAATGATAACTTATCTACTTTGTGTAATACTTTTGTATAAATAAAATTTATATTTCTTATTATGGTAAAATTTGTGAATTTCAAATGTTTAAATAAATATAAGATGAATTTATAGAAGTTCTAGAACATTGATGAATTTAGAAAAAAGGGTATTTTAAAATATTTTTGTATACTTTAAATTATTAATAATGTGAAATGATTTTCAAAAAATGGTCTTCTACAATTGTGACCTATAAGAAATTTAGAGCCTAATAATATCAAAATAATTTTTAGTGAATAGTAATATTACCCTGATAAATTGTAATGTTAC
This sequence comes from Viscum album, assembly GCA_963277665.1. NCBI lineage: Eukaryota > Viridiplantae > Streptophyta > Magnoliopsida > Santalales > Viscaceae > Viscum > Viscum album. The sequence continues at coordinate 4,926,315 of OY728143.1, read as the reverse complement.
CAATTGAATAGTAACTTCACATAAGAATGTATAAATATATTTTAGGCATCTTAAATGGTAATGTGATATAATAGCATTAGTAAAAAACAATTTCAAGAATTATTAGTTAAGTATTAGTATTTTTTGGATAAATAGTCTTTTTTAATTAAAAATGAAATATGTCATAATTAAAATTTTATTTTTAAAAAATGGTGTTCATTTTTGAATTCATATCATCAATATTAGGATATAGTGAATTTATGATATTTTTATAAATTTTTTTGTTTTTCGGTGAATAGTAGAAATACATTTTTGAGATTCAGTGTGATTAATCACATCATAAATGATGTAATCATGATTTAATAATTCTGGTCGACTTGTGAATAGTAAGATATATTATTATGTGTCCCAAGTGGCCAATACCATGGGAAAATACCAGGGGTAAGCCCATGGTTTTGAAAATACCATCGATGAGGTGTTCCTTGGAAATTAATAAAATATTCCCGCACTTTTGCTATAAATACCAAGTCATTCCCTCATTAAATTCATTCAAAATTCATCATCAATGAAGCTTGGTTCTTTTTACCACATAAGGAGTCCTTCCAAGGTGCCCTCAATCCCCCAAGGTCCCAACCGTCAGGCTTTCGAAGTTACTCTTCAAGGTAAGGGAACCTTTCACCCTCCTCTTTTAATGTCATGAATTACTTTATGTTATGTCTTCTAGTTTCCATATCCTTATGTTTGGGTATGTTATTATATATCCTTAATATTTTTCATTTTATGTCCAATTGATGAGAGACCCTTTTATCTATCATCAACTTATTTTCTTAATTTTTAAGTGACGCCGTTAGGCTGCCATATTTTCATAAAAGAAATCACATCTTCTATTTTATTTCAAATTTCCTTATCATGTGGTATTTCATTAAAATATCCATAAAACGATATTATTTAAATTTTATTCTGTACCTATATTTTATTATGAGTTATTTATGATTTTGTGACCCTTTTCCCCTCTCTTTTCAATGTTTTCTAAAACCATGTTGTGTAGCCATTATGCTGCAGAAATTTCATCTCAAAACCCCTATCGTTTCCACAAGAAATTATCTTATTTTCATTATGTGAATTCCCAAACCTATTTTAGTTTTGGGGGTCTTCATAAAGACATAATATTGATTTTTTTATTCAGGAATTGACATACATATAACCCTTAGTCCTTTTCCATGGGTTATAAAGGACATAATGATCTTATTTTTAAGCACTTTATAAAACATCATGATTTTGATGTGAAACCAATTTCTTTTATTCTATTAGGGTTATTTATGAAATGAATGATTATTATATATGTGTATCACATGAAAATAAAGGCATATTAAGGGCATATCCTGATAGTGCACCAATGCATTGGGTAAAGAATTTAATCTCTAGAGTTGAAAAGTTTCACGATTACATAGTGAATAACCTTGGTAATTTTTATGACACCTTGGGGATGAACCTTAGTGACATGAGAATGAATGTATAAATTAAATATTGTAGAAAAATATTCTAGTTGTTATTAAATTTCTTTTCATTATGATATGCCTCTACTTCCATTGATCATGTCTTTATGTTTTCCATCAAGTTCGTATTGATATCACAAGTAAACTGATTCCTTTACATTTCATACTTGTCCTTCTACTCAACCATTCCTTTAATGTATGCCTTCATGTTATGAGATGTAGTAATTTAATATAGGATAAACTTATGATAAATCCTTAAAAGTGTATTAAAAGAACATTTTCTATTGTCTTCATGTATATTGTTCCTGATTTCCAAGACACTAGAATTTAAAGATCCTCTATTTTCAAAATGTAAGGAAAAGTTCTGTAATAAAAAGGAGGGATGTCATAGTTGGTATCAAAGTATTTTTAGTTATTTATGGAAATTAGGATATGAAAAATATTGGGATAACCCTATAGAAAATTTTAAATAAAGGAAATATTCCGGGTATTTTGGTGAAATATTAAGTAAGTGGTTTTCGAACAAATAAATTAATGTCTGGATAAAAACTAGTTAATGTGGGTCTAGCACAGATGTACTTAGGAGTGAAAACTCTGAAAAGGTGTTTCGAGCTTGACCATGGGTATCTTGGTATATGAAAATGGGCCTTACTTCACTCTTGGTTTGACACTCATGGGGGATATGTTTTGTCAATAAAAATCTTTTTATGAATCATTATGAAGGATTTATAGAGAAATGTAATTATTTAAGAATGATGTTTTAAGACCTTAAATCCTTTATAGTTAAAAGATTAATAACTGAAATAAGTTTCTTACTAAGGCTTTATTCTTTTAGAAAATGACAGGAAATAGGAGGAACTATGCATATGGTGATCGCAATGGACCATCCACTAACGGTCCTCTGATGGAAGCTGTAATGGAAACATTCATGAGAATGATGAACCAACTGACTCAAGTTATGAGAAATAATATGAATCAAGATAAGATACCGATCACCCCATGAATGGAACAACATTATTTTGAGTCCTTTGTGCATCAATGACCACTAAACTTAAGTGGATCTACCGACCCATTGATTGCTAAACAATGGATTAGCTATATCAAGAAGATCTTTTCTGTGCTCCACTGTTTTGAACAAGAGAAGGTCACCCTGGTTTTTTACCACTTAGAAGGATAAGATTATTAGTGGTGGTAATTGGTTAAAAACATGAGGCCAAGAGTGAAGGTTGAATTTATGGAGTGGGAAGAGTTTAGAGGGATCTTCTTCAGTAAGTAATACCCTCATTCCATGTAAACAAGAATAGAGAAAGAGTTTCTCGAGCTGAAGCAGAAGGAGGATGGATCTATGGGAAGCTACGAGATGAACTTCACAAGACTTCCCCATTACACCTCAATAAATATCATGGATCCTAATGAGAAGGTTTAGATATTCTTTGGTGGATTGAGACAACATATTCAAAAGAATCTAGCCAACCGAGACTGTGACAACTATGATGAGATCGTACGGAGGGTAATGAAGGTTCAACTGGTGTTTGGTGAGACACCCTGGTCTCATAAATCCAATTAAAAGAATATATCAACAGAGCCAAGCCTAATAAGGAACATAGATCAAGGAAGAGGAGGCAAGCAAGTGAAATGTCCCTTGTGTAATAAATGTGGGAAGAAGCATTTGGGGAACTACTTGCTTAGGAGTGGGAAGTGCTAAAAGTTTGGAAGAGATGACCATATTGCAAAAAATTTTCATAGTGTGGTGAATACTCCACTCCCAAACACAAACAACAAAGGGAATATGGTGCATGCCCTACCTGATGTCCAATGCTATAAGTGTGGACAACTTGGGAACTTTTCCAATCACTGTCCAAATCTGAGGGAAGTGGAGGGGAATCACCATCAGACTCAGCAATGACTAAGGGAACAAGGTCATAATTTTTCAATCACTATGGATAATGTTGAAGCACCAAATGATGTGGTGGAAGGTACTCTTGTTGTTCTCTCGAAGCTAGAAAGTACTTTGTTTGATTCTGGTTCTACACCTTCCTTTATTTCCTCCATGTTTACAGAGAATTTAGAATCAACCCCTGAATTGATAAAATTAGAGTTTTCAATCAAGACTCTTGGTGGGATTATCCAAGAATCGTTAGTGTTTAGAAACTATAATATTTTATATAGTGAACAAAATATTATCACAAATATTGTAGTCATTACCATGTTGGAATTCGACATTATACTAGGAATGTACTGGCTCTCAATGTATAATGCTAAGATCAAATGTCGATGCAAAGAAATATTAGTAGTCTTGAATGGAAAACATACAGTTATCTTCCAAGTAGAGATATCGCAACCTGTTATTTTTCTATAAGAACCTCATATATCCTTATATATGGAGTTGATCAGTGAATAAGAAGAAAGAAATTAGAGTTTAAGGATAGAAAATATCCCTCTAATCCAGGAATACGTTTATTTATTTCCTAAGGAGTTACCCAGACCTCCCCCAGAAAGAGAGGTAGAGTTATTCATTGAATTCGTACCTGGTTCGCATCCGATATCAATGACCCTGTATAGGATGAAAAATGTGGAGCTGGTGGAATTAAAGAAACAAATCCAATATATTTTGTAGAAGGGGTTTGTCCTACCAAGTGTGTCTCCTTGGGAAGCACCTATTCTCTTTGTGAATAAGAAGGATAGATCAATGCGGATATGCATTGATTATAGATAACTGAACAAGATCACATTGAAGAAAAAATACCCACTTCCAAGAATTGATAACTTAATTGGCCAAATTCACGGGGATCAATTATTCTCTAAGATTGATCTTTGATCTGGTTATCATCAATTGAGGGTGAAGAAATAATATTTTCCAAAAATTGCCTACCGTTATGAGTTTATTGTTATTCCCATCGAACTAACTAATGCACCTGCTATTTTTATGGATTTGGTGAATAGATTCTTTAATGACTACTGTGATAACATTGTTGTAGTTTTTATTGATGATATTCTGATATATTCCAAAAGTTGTGAGGAGGATTAGGATCATCTAAGGGTTATTTGGAATACTATGTGAAAGTAGGGGCTTTTTGGAATATTCAGTAAATGTGAATTCTGGTTACCAAAAGTTTCTTTCTTGGGGAACATTGTAACCAATCATGGAATCAAAGTTGACCTTGAAAAGACAAAGGTTGTAGAAGAGTGGCCTTGGACTATAAAAATAACTGAGATTCATAGTTTCCTTGGATTAGTGAGATATTATAGGAGGTTTGTAAAAACTTTTCATGACTTTCAAATCCATTAACCAAGTCAACTCGAAAAGATTTTATGTTCATCTGGACCAAGGAGTATGAGGAAAGTTTCCAAGAGATGCAGAAGAGATTGGTTACTGCACCCATGTTAACTCCACCCTCAAGTGGAGAAGGATTTTTTATTTTTTGCGATGCCTCTCTTAAAGGGCTTGGGTGAGTCCTCATGCAAAATGAAAAAGTCACTATATATGCATCTCGACAGATGAAGACTCATGAGTAGAACTATCCTACGCATAATCTGGAGCTGGTTGTGGTCATTTTTGCTCTGAAGATATGGAGGTACTATCTTTATAGGGATAAATGTGATATATACTCAGACCATCAATGTTTGAAGTATATTTATCTCATAAAAGGAATTGAACATGAGACAAAGGAGTTGGTTGGAAATTCATAAAGACTACGATTATTCAATTAATTATCATCACAGAAGAGTAAACAAAGTCACTGATGCATTAAGCAAGAACAACCCAGTTGTTATTTCCAGGATGAGGATTCAAAGATATTCTTTGATCAATGACCTAGTAAAGTTGGACATGGGAATTATATGGTAAGGGACCCCATCAACCCTAACCCAAATGATTTATCAACCATAATTACTAGAGAAGATCAAGAATGTTCAGAAAGAAGATCCTTTGTTACAGAAGAGGTTAGAGGATGTGAAATATAGAAAGTTTCTTGAGTTTAATATTGATCAAGAAGGTGTACTGAAATTTCATACAAGTCTATATGTTCCTTCAATTCTAAAAATAAAGAAGGATCTAATGGATGAAGCTCATAGCTATACGTTCTTTATACATCCTTGAAGTACAAAAATGTATAGATAATATTGTGATCATTATTAGTGGGATAATATGAAAAAGGGAGATTTCTGACTACACTTCAAGGTTCCTAGTATGTCAGCAAGTGAAGGTAGAGTGGAAACTTCCTAAAGGGTTATTGCAACCACTACTCGTAGGAGAATGAAAGTGAGACAATATCACGATGGACTTCATCACTGGTCTCCTGAGAACTTCCAATGGAAACAATGAGATATAGGTTATTATGGACTGTCTCTCCAAGACTGCCCATTTTATCTCTATTTGGGAAGATTTATCTCTTGATCAACTTACCAGGATTTACATAAATGAAGTGGTAAGGATGCATGGTGTTCCACTTTCTATTATATCTTATCGTGATCCAAGGTTCACATCAAAATGATGGTGGAGTCTTCAACATGCTCTGAGTACCGAATTGAATTTCAGTATGGTGTACCACCCCTAAACAGATGGCCAATCTGAAAGGACTATTCAAACACTTGAGGACATGTTGAGAACATGCTTAATGAAATTTAAAGGTGGATGGGATCAACATCTCCCTTTAGTTGAGTTATATTACAACAACTACTTCCACTCGATCATTAAAATGGCACCCTATAAAGCTCTATATGGTAAGTGATGTAGAACTCTTACTTGTTGGTATAAAGCTGGTGAGAGAAAGCTTCTTGGGCTTGATCTTGTGCAAGAGATCGCATAAAAGGTCTATTCCATCCAACAACACTTTAAGGCTACTCAGAGTCAGAAAAAGAGCTATGACAACAACCGTCGAAGGGACTTGGAGTTTGATGTTGGTGACAAGGTCTTTCTTGGAATTTCACCTTAGAATAGAGTCATGAGATTTGGGATGAAAGGGAAGTTCATCCCTAGGTACATTGGCTCCTATGAAATCTTTGATCGCATAAGAGAAGTGGCCTATCAGATTGTACTTCCTCCAAATCTTGTAAAATTTCATGATGTCTTCTATGTATCCCTCTTGAGGAAGCACATACCTGACCCTTTACATGAACTAAATCCAGATGTGGTACAACTGGAACATGAACTGTCTTATGCAGAGTAGCTAGTGGAGAACTTGGATCATAGGGACAAGGTTCTACGCTACAAGACTACCCATATTGTTAAGGTGTTGTGGAGAAACCAAAAATTTGAATAAGCCACGTGTTAACCAGAAGAGTCTATGAGGCTGAAGTACACACACCATTTCTATTCTGAGGGTACGAGTTAAAATTTTGTGGTAGAAATTTCTTAAGGGGGGATGAATGTAATGATAAATCATTTTTAATTATAACCATTTCTTGAATTTGTGGGTTATTTTATCTTATAATCAACAAACCTATATCCTTTTATTAATGAAGTGGTTATAATTAAAATGATACTATTGGGTTTCAACTATTATATGACCATTGGTCAATATGACCGTTGGTCAATATGACTGTTGGTCAATATGAACTTTGGAAACTATATTTTTAACGTTATAAATATTTTTTATAAATACAAATGATCATTGTTAATTAATACAGAAATAAGATTTGATGGCTTCATCTAGTAGACTTAGACCATATGAAACCCATCTGCCAGAGCTTATGAAGGAGGTTGCGTCACTAGGCTTTGCTCTGTACCAAAGCTCAAGCTGAGCTTCAACATGTGATGCTGGAACATAATCATATAAGGGAGAAGATCAATCTGATATAAATCATCACTCGAGCAATGTTTTCCAAGTCGCCCCAAGATTCTATCACTATATCACATCATACACTTAGGTTCTATGCATGTGTTATAAGGGTCTATGTAATGAGACCTTAGTTACCTTGTGTAATCCTTTTGTATAAATAAAATTGTTATTTCTTATTATGGTAAAATTTGTGAATTTCAAATTTCTGAATAAATATAGGATAAAGTTATAGAAGTTCTATATCATCGATGAATTTTGAAAAAAATGGTATTTTAAAATATTTATGTATACATTAAATAAGTAATAATGTGAAATTATTTTCAAAAAATGGTCTTCTACAGTTGTGAATAGTAAAAAATTTATAGTCTAGTAAAATCAAATTATTTTTTAATGAATAGTAAAGTACGAATAGTAATATTAACCTTATGAATAGTAATGTTAGCAATGGAATAGTTACCTCACTTACGAAAGCATAAATACATTTTAGGCATCTTGAACGGTAATGTGATATAATAGCATAAGTAAATAACTGTTTTATGAATTATTAGTTAAGTATTAGTATTTTTCGGGTAAATAGTGTTTTTACTTAAAATTTAAATATCTCATAAATAGGAATTTATTTTTATAAAATGGATTTAATTTTTGAATTCAGAGCATCTATATTAGGTTATGTTGAATTTATGTGATTTTTATAAAATGTTTTGTTTTTCAGTGAATAGTAAAAATACAGTTTTCTGTTTCGGTGTGATTAATGACATCATAAATGATGTAATCATGATTTAATAATTCTAGTTTACTTTTTAATAGTAATATATTTTATGATGTGTCCCATGTGGACAATTCCATGGGAAAATACCATGGGTAAGCCCATGGTTTTTTAAATACCACCGATGAGGTGTCCCTAGGAAATTAATAAAATAATCCCTCACTTTTGCTATAAATACTAAGACATTCACTCATTCCATTCATTAAAATTCATAATCAACTAAGCTCTAGTCTTTTTACCTCCCAATTTTTTCTTCCAAGGTTCCCTAAATCCCCCTAAGGTCCCAACCATCAAGCTTTCAAAGTTACTCTCCTAGGTAAGGGAACCGTTCACCCTCCTTTTTTAAAGTCATGACTTCTTTTATGTTATGTGTTCTAGTTTCCATAATCTTATGTTGGGTTATGTTCTTATATATCCTTACTACTATAAATTTCATTTATAATTTATTAGATACCTTTTTCTCTCTCATCAATGGATTTTATGAATTTTTATGTGACGTTGTTAGGCTTCCAGACTTTCGTAAAAGAAATCACATCTTCTCTTTTATTTCAAGTTTCATTTTCATGTGATATGTCATTAAAATATCCATACATATTTAAATTTTATTCTATAACTATATTGTATTATGAGTTATTTATGAGTGGGTGACCCTTTTCCCCTCTCTTTTCAATGTTTTCTAAAACCATGTTGTATAGCCGTTATGCTGCAGAAATTTCGTCTCAAAACCCCTCTCTTTTTCTCAATAAATTATCTTTTTTTATTAATGTGAATACCCAAACCAATTTTAGTTGTAAGGGTATTCATAAAGACATAATATTGATATATTTGATTCTATAATTTACATACATATAACCCTCACTCCCTTTCCATGGGTTATAAAGGATATAATGATATTATTTTTAAGCACTTTTTAAAACGTCATGATTTTCATATGAAACCAATTTATTTTATTCTCTTTGGTTTATTTATGAAATGTATGATTATGAAATATGTTTATCACATTACCATAATGACATATTAAGGTTGCACCCTAATAGCACTCTAATGCATTGGGTAAATAATTTAATCTCTTGAGATGACAAGTTTCACGATACCTTGTTGAATAATGTTGGTAATTTTTATGACACCTTGGCGATGAACCTTGGTGATATGTACATGAATGTATAAATTAAATGTTTTGGACACATATTCAAGTTATTATTCATGTTATTTTAATTATGATATTCCTATACTTTCATTTCTCATGTCTTTATGTTTTCTATCATGTTCGTATTGATATCACAAGTAAACTGATTCCCTTACATTCCATACTAGGCCTTCTACTCACCCTTTCCTTTAAAGTATGTCTTCAAGTTATGAGATTTTGTAATTGAACATAGGATAAACTTATTATGAAGCCTTAAAAGTGTATTAGAAGTACATTTTCTGTTGTTTTCATGTATATTGTTCCTAATTTCCAAGACACTAGACTTTAATGATCCTCCATTGAAAAAATGTAATGAAAAGTTCTGTAATAAAAAGGTAGGATTCCATAGTGTGCGTACATGTATCAAATGAGTTCCTAGAGATTCCCTTCAGTGTGATAAATTATCTCACTATATATATGGATTTGATGAACCAAATCTTTTAGTTATACATGGATAGGGTTTTTGTGGTCTTCATTGGAGACATACTCATATAATATGCATTAGAGGAGGAGCATACATGGAACTAAAGAATGGTTATAAGCTTTCTTTGGTAGCACCTAATTTATTGTAATCTCTCAAAGTGCTAATATAGATCCATGAGGTTCACTTTGTTGGGCATGTCATTTCTGAGCATGGATTAGTTGTGTACGCAATAAAGATTGATGTAGTTCTTTCTTGGGATCCACCTAAGAGTGTGTCAAAGGTGCTATGTTTTCTTGGATTTACGAGGTACTGTAGGAGGATTGTGGTAGAATTATATAGGATATAATCCCATTTGACTGACCTAATTCCAAAACGGTAGTCATTTACCTAGACCAAGAAGTGGCAATGATCCTTTGACGAGTTGAGGCTATGGATGATGATTGATCTTGTTTTGAGACTACTAGAGGAGGGCATAGAGTACATATTATATTGTGATTCTTGTAGAGTTAAGATCGTCTGAATATTGACATAGAGGTAGAAAATGATTGCATATGGGTTGATTAAGTTAAGACTCTACAAGAAGAACTATATGACTCACAACATAGAGTTGGCAGTGACATTATTTTCTATGAGGATGTGGATGAAATATCTTACAGGGGAGCACTTCATAGTTTATTCATACCATCAGAGTAATAGGTATGTATTCACATTGAGATACCTATAACTTATATAGTGGTGCTTGTTAGAGTTCTTGTAGGACTATGACTTTGAGAAAGTCTATACTCATGGGAAGGGAACCTACTTCCAGATTCCCTTAGCAAGAAGTCTTCGGCTCACTTAATAGAGGAGGCATTTGAGTAGTTACCTTCATTGCAGATGACCCTGGTAGAGGAGGAAGGTGTAGTTTTTCTTTAGTTAATGGTGTTGACCTCTATGCTTATCCAGAATGTGTGGGAGATTTAGATGCAAGACAACAACTGTGAGGTCTTACATGTACAGATTTCCTCATAATATTCACCAGATGGATTTTCTAAAGTAGAAAATCACGTCCTTATTTTTATAGGATGGATAGAGGTCCCAATCATGATACACGAGGAGGTGATAATAGAGTTTCACACATCTCCTTTTCCAATACATCCTAGTGTAGGGAAGATTTAAAGAGACAATCAGTTGTAGTTTTAGTGGGAAGACATCATGTAGAGTCTGGATGAGTTCGTCTATCGATGCCTCACATGTTAGTAGGTAATGGTTGATCACCATATTATTGTATATTTGTTTCATCCCCTTGATATCTTGTAGGGGAAATGGTGAGACATATCTGTGGACATTGTAATAAGGATTCAACAGAAATTGAGAGACCCTGACACTATATGGGTGATATTTTATAGACTTAAAATGTATGTACACTTCCTTTATATTAGGGAGAAGAGTTTGGTGGGGGTGGGGGGGGGGGTTTGGGAAGTTTTATGTGTGGTAGATCTTCCATTTTCTTGGGGTTCGCTTTAAAATTGTATCCTACAATGATTTTCGGTTCACGTCATGGTCGTGGAGAAGATTTTAGGAGGAATTCAGGATCCAGATGAGGAAGTGTACAACCTCTCACCCCCAAAAGGTTGGCCAAACTAAGGGATCTATCTAGGTTTTGGAGGATATTATGAGGTCTTTTTTAGACATTGGATAGATTTGGGAGGATCAATTACTATTGTTGGAGTTTTCTTATAATAATAATTATCACTCTAGTATTAGAATGAAACCATTCATGGCCCAATACAGGAGACCCTTTAGGTCACTATTATACTGGACTGAGATTAGTGAAGCATCTCTTGTTGGTCTAGAGATGGTGTAAATAATTATGGATAAGGCCCATGTTTTTTTTAAAGGTTGGGGCCCAAGCTCCATTTATTATATAAATCAAGGACCACTTTAAAACTGGGTAGAGGGAGACCCATTACATAACCTAAAGTCCCAAGACCAACTTGTCTGAAAAAAGGCCTGAAAGACCATTTTTTGGCCCAAAGGGCCCTTCAGTGAATAGTACTTCTATAGTACCCCCAGCTACTATAGTACCCACTACTGTTCCTGATAAAGTACCCTTAGAAATTCATCCCTAACCGGATTCAATGTTTGGTATTTTGGATGCCAAGAAGGAGCCTTTACCACTTGGGTACATGCTCATTTGAATGTAGAAGGTATAAGAGATCCACGAGTGGATGATGATATCTCAGATAAGGCATAAATATTATGCAGATCGACATCATAAGACCTTTGAGTTTGAGAAAGGAGACCATATTTTCCTAAGAGTTTCCCAATTATGAGTTTCATGACCCCTCCCTCAAAATATACCACAATGATTGGTGAGAGATAATGACCCATGAGTCCCACCATCAATAGGTCTTGGGTTAGAGACTAGTCCCAAGGGTGTACGAATCTCACAGTATGGTATGTGTTACCCTTTTTAAGAAATAAGATATGGAGATAAAATAAATCAACCACAATAACTCAAAGTCCTAATATTGAAGAGAAATCCAAAAACCATCCCAAATGCATGAAAAAATGTATAAGTGATACAAATTTAATAAATTCTCCAAATTAAATACCCAAAATAAAAGATATGGAAGTGACACAAAAACTGTCCAAAGGTCTGATATAGTAACACCCAACATAGTCAATGAAATCCTCTTAGAAACATGAAATCAGTTTTATATATGTAGGGTGAGTATACAAGTATACATATTAGGAAAACCAAAGTCCTCATGCACATGTGAAGGAATCAGACTAATGCTTCTATGAGAAAAGTGTAGAACTAAACATCAACTAAATATGTATACTAACCATCCCAACCTTACCAAGGCACACTCACTAAGTAACACAAGCCATGTATAATAATATAATGTAAATCACATCAATGATAGGGTACCCGCACCACATTCCCATTAGTATGCCACTATCACCCAATGTTGTATGTTTTGAAACACACATCACTTCCATATACCACATCACTTCCTACTTGCACACCCCTAATTTTCACAACACATCACACCCACACACATTTGGCCTAATAAATAATCCCTTCCACACACACCTAGGACCCACAACACATCTCGTATGCTCACTCATTGGCCTCAAAATACATCACATCATATATAATCCTAAGGAAACCTAAAAAACCACATCACACCTCATCATCAGGACCCCTAGGACAACAAAAACCAACTCACCCTCAAACATTTGGGCTATTATATCTTACCCAAAGACACCTGGGCCATCAAAATCACCATATTAAAGAATACAAAACCTCGGTCAATCACAACTTGTGCCATACCTATCTCACCTAGAATATAGAGAAGAATGGAGTGGGTACCTAACCATATAAACTCCTCACCAGATGTTGAAAAAAAACACCCCCTCGTGATGATGTGGGTGTTCAAAACAAAGTGCTCAACATGGGTGGGGTGCATATATAAATCACAAGAACATAAAAATATATGTATAGTATCAAACACTATAGCCCAAACTATGGGTTCACAAACAAATAAACCATCTCACAACACCATCACTTTTGCTGCAACCTCTAAATGTATCACTCCACACAAACAGAACACATGCTACAATTTGTTTTAAATCATTAATTACTACTTATCTATTCTCTAGATTTTAACATTATAAACCATTCCCTCAGAATTTATTCATTTACTATCACAATTTCTGGGAAAATAAAATAGAACATCACATATCAGAAAACATAGAAACAATAATTTTATAAGGTAAAGAACCCCGATAAATTAACATGGATCCATACTACCTCTTTGTTTAACACATATCCATTAAACATCAAATAACAATCATTGTGATACAAGGTGAAGCCTTCTAAGTGTTATTTATGGAAAAAAATTAGGGTGAATTACCCATAACGATAAATAATTTCTTTCCTCAAGTAATCCTTCCTAAACCACCATACCAACCCAAAAAAACTCCCAACTCATGACCACATCCAGCAAAAGATTACATAAGTATGTAATATTTCATCTCTTTTGTATAAGCTTACCATGCCAATCACAACCCCACTATATAGCCAAATTCCATCAACTTCCCCCACACATAAACCCACATAAAATATCACATCATATCAGAACAAAAAAATTTACAGTTTCATAAGAACATTTTATCACATTATACTACTTTTATTTTGGGCGTTATCACAGAAAAAATTCTGGGGCAACCTATTCATAAGCCAAGAATACGTGGTTATTCAATTTTGCATTTTTGGGTGTTATCAAAAAATATCAAACAAAGAACCAACCAAATTAGATGTATCCAACAAAAAACAATCCACTAACGACCATAATATTTAGTGGGGTGTTTATCCCATATAATCATAATATCAAAAACAATATCAAAGATGTAAAAACATGAAAATCAAACTCGATTACACATTTTAATTAAATTAACTGATTCTTTATCTTTTATTTAATCTAGTATAAACAAAATTTTAAAAAAATTAAATACCCTCCCACATGATGTAAAATAAAAGAAAATGAAGGGAATTATTCCACATGGAAGCATTCTAACATTTTGTGCACCGTAGGGTGAAGAAGAACACACACAAACCCCAACTGAACCAAGAAAACTATGGATTAACCTACACCGCACCAAGGATCCATCAAAATGAAACCTGACACATACCCCAAACCAATGAAACACCATAGAAATGGATCCTTGAGAGATGAACGGAAGGGAAAAACCATGAAGGGGAATAAACTAACCCCAAACCAACCACATATCATCGAAGAACAACCACCAGGGTCAACAGATTGAAGAGGGATGAATAAGGGCTAGATGGACACCTCAAGGAACCTATGGTTCACCCAAAAGGAGAAGAAAAGTGGAGAATAGATGAATGAATTCATGTTCGGATAAAAATAATTTTTAAATACTCACATGAGCAGGGTATTAAATGAAATGTAATTCCCATTCATGTTGTGAAATACCCGTGGTTCAGTTTAAACCAATAAACACATCATCTTTTCATTTATTATTTATTTTTATACCGCAAAATTTTTCATGTCGTGAAACTATCTTTTATGACACATAAAATGTGTACACATCATGAAACCCTCTAAAAATCTCTGAAGCATAATTTCAAATCGTGTAATCTACTTACACGATGTGTAATTTCTATTGCACCTCTTAATCACCTCCAACTTCCACAAAAAACTCCCAGAACTTCCCCCAAACACCTCCAACACCAAAAACTAACAAAGTAACAGATTGTGAGGGCACATACCATTGCATTAGATACCTCTCAAATTATTCTCTCCCTCAGGAATCCAAAACCAAACCTAGAAGGAAAGGTTTCCAAACAACCACCACGTGAGGTACCTATCAAGGATCTCTTCCTACATCAAATTCTACTACCAACCAAAAACGCCAACCCAAACTTCACCTCCAAACAAACACTACACAACTATCTCGATATCCATGTATCCCAAACCAACAACCGTTATAACTAATGAATCACACTATCTCAAACACATGAATCAATGAATGCTATCATCCAGGTCAAGATAGAATCTACTCTGGGAAGCACTGACTCACTCACATTTTTTTAATCACATTGTAATTAATGAATATCAATTATGAATTAGGTCCTCCCCTTTTCAAATATTAGGACATTATCATGCATTGTGCCACACAAAATACAATCTAAGGAAAACTATTAATTTCATAAAACCAAAAGGATCCAAATAGTACATAATATTTCAATGAAACATAGGACAAGGTAAAATTAAAAACATATCTGGGTACTAGGCACACATCTACATTTCTCAATCCCATGTACTCTCATCTTGGACACTTTTACTCCACAACACACGAACCAATGGAATGATATGTCCATGAAACATCTTATCTTGATGGTCTGGGATCTCTACTGGACACTTCACAAATGTTTCCTCATCCTCAATACCCAACTCTCCCGAGTCAATGACATTAGAGTTATTATGAAGATATCAAAAAAGCTAAGAGGTGGGGAAGAAGTAAAGGATCGTCTCCAACCATGGAGGAAACACCAACTGGTTTTCCACCTCACTGAATCTCCCTAACAAATTGAAGGGAGCAAAAAAACCTGGGGGAAGAATTTCTCCCTCTACCAAACTACCACATCCCATGTAGAGGATAAACCTTCTAGAACACATGTTTCCCAACCTTGAAATCTAAGTTTCTCCTTCTGCAATCGACATGTGAATTCTTCCAATCCTGTTCTTCTTTCATCCTCTCACGAACAAGGTGAAACTTTTTTTGTTCTCTACACTGCATCATGGACAAGAATCACTATTCCCCAACCTCATTCCAACACAATGGTTATTGACATAATATTCCATAAAAATCCATAAACCAAGGAATGCCACTAGAGGAGTGATTGCTATTAATATAACAAACTCCACCAAGTGTAGGTGTTGTACCAAAGATCCACCAAAGTCCAAGACACACGCTCACAACATTTCCTCCAACGTCTGGATAGTCTATTGTATCAACACATCTATCTGGGGGTGGAAAGTCATGCTGAGGTGTAACTGAGTTCCAAAATCATGCTTCAATCCCCTCCAAACTTGTGAGGCAAACCGTTTATCCCAATCTAAGACAATAAACCTCATAACTCCATGAAACCTCACAACTTCATCCACATTCCTCTTAGGTAATTTATCCACTATTCTCGACTCCTTGATCTCCATTAAATGTTATGATTTCATCCACCAATCCATGACCACCCAGATATCTTCACAAACTCCCTAAGCTCTGGGTAACCCCATGATGAAAGCCATCAAGATTTCATCCCATTTCCACTCGAGAACATCCAAGGGATGCAATAAATCACTAGAAACATGATCCCCAATGTTTACTGGTGGGAAAACAAAGCACATTACCCCAAACTCCACCACTTCCCATTTCATCATAGGCCACCAAAACTACATATTCAAGACACGATAAATCATAGAAACTCTTAGGTGTGCCTCCAAAGGTGAGATATGAATCTAACGAAGTACCCCATCATGTATCACCACCAAAACCAAAAAAACCTTCTATGAACAAACATTTAGTTCTGACCATCTTCTGGCCATACCTCTGTAGCATCAACATGGCCAAAAAAATTGTGAATCACCTATTCCTCAGAGTATACATATTAAGGCTCCTCCACCTGCTACATCATGGTATGTTGTACCATCATCTGAATCAAACAACCTCCACCACCATCCACACCTGCATCTAAGTTAATAAATGCTAACTCTAAAATCACTCCCAAGAATCTATAGATTCTGGAACAACCTTCTTATTAGACTTACTATTAAAAGCCTCTTCCACAACATTTCCCTTTTATGAGGTGTAGAATATCTCAAAATCAAATTATAGAAGAAAATACATCCACCTATACAATCATAGATTCTGGTCACACTGGGAAAATATATACCTCAAACTCTTGTGATATGTGAAGATGAAATAACATTCCCCAATTAGGTAATGATGTCACAACTTTAGTGTGATCACAATGGAAACTAGTTCCAAATCATGGGGGGTGTAGTTATGATCAGGGAGATGTTACTTCCTTGACCCATAAGAGATCACTACTATCTATTTCTTTATGATGCAGCCCAAGACCAAACAGGAAGTGCCACAAAATATGTCAAACATAACCCCTTCCTCAGGTAACTAAAGCACTTGATCACTAACCAACTTCCCCTTCAGGTAAACTAATGCTTCCTAGAACTAATTAGTCAACACAAATCTTATCCTTTCCTAGTAAAAGTTTTCAATGGGGATACAAATTAGGATAAATAATGTACAAACTTCTGATAATATCCTGCAAGACTAAGGAAACTACGAACATATGTGATGTTATTATGTGCTAATAAAGAAACAACTACTTCAACCCTTTACGGGTCTACATACACACCCTAACGAGACACCACATCTCCAAGGAAATGAACCAATCATTTAATTAACATATAGTTGGACAACTTTCCATAGTACTGGTGGCTTCGAAGTACCTGCAAGAGGGTAATGGTTCTTGACCACCACATAATTCAACCTCTGGTTGAGAATATATTCTATCCTTGGAAGAGGGTAATGGTTCTTAACCGCTACCTAATTCAACCTCTGGAAGTCTATACAAAACCTCAGACTATCATCTGTCTTCTTGGAAAAAAACACTAAAGAACCTCATGAAAAAACACTAGGCTTGATAAAAACCTTATGCATAATATCATCCATCTTAATTACCAACTCCATATACTCATAAGGTGCCATCTGAAAAAGGAACCATTGAAATCAGATAATCACCATGATGAAAGTCTTTCTCAAACTCAAAATCACATTGAGGGGGTAAAATCACAACCTACATAGGTAAAATGTCTCGAAACTATCCAAAAACCCTAGAAACCATTACAATATCTCTATCCACTAATTCCACTAATAGTTTAACCAACACAGAACAAAGCGGATCCACACACTGACTACCCACCTAAAAACCCAGCTCACCAACAAAAACCACGCATGGCCATCCATATCTGAAAACATTACTCTCGTACATAATTATCCCATAATAGTATGCATGGAATAAAATTAGTTTATTCCAGGAATTAAATTGTATGGAAGAATATATATCAAGAAGTGATCCCCATGGGATTGATGCAGTCTCATCATTTGTCTACACCCCTGACACACATCAATCGAGATGGTCTATCCTCTGACTAGTGTACTCAACACCATGGGAAAAAGAATCCCCACCATGTCTTATCCTAGATCATGGGAAAGATCAAGTAAAAAATGGAGTGTGAGGATCCTAAATAAAACAAGGTATGAAAAATTGTGCTAAAAAAATTGACCATACCTCTTCTAATCTCTGACCTCTCTAGAACTACTGCCTACAATGCTTGAAATTGACCATGACCATATCCTCTACCTATATTTTGATGAACACCTTAATGGAAACAATCTATTCATGGTCCCTAAACATAAGGAACATCCTGAGGTTGGCCTTTACTCACTCCAAATCCCCTCAATGAAGAAAAATCCTATTTCCATTGTGGATCAAACAGTCACACTAGGAATTTCTATTGAGACTAGAACTAAACCTATCCACCTATACCAAAATGAACTGAAGGAACCAATGGGAACTAGTTGTGGTGATGACCGTGAATCCAAAAACCAAAACACATTGGTGTAAGGTCCGAAAAAAACTAAAACCAAAAAACCCTAGATGGGAAGAAAAATAGCTAGTGAGGTCAACTCCCTGGTAGTCAAAACCTTGAAGGTATTGGAACCTGAGATCTTCCATTGAAAACTCCATCTCTTGATGAAATATAATGGATCCACTCTCATGGAAGACCTCCTATAATGTGTATATTCTCAATCACCTCTACCTTTTTCTAAAATTCCAGATATGTCTGCAACAAAAAAAGAGTAACTGAATATTGGATAAAAGGATGAGGTTCCTCCTAGAGACCTCTCGCATGAGACTCCTCATCTAGAAAAATATATATGGAAAATTAAAAAGGTCCTTGAACCTGATACCAAACTCCCACACCGAAACACTCCCCTGATAAAGAGAAAGAAGCTCATGCCTCTTCACTGACATCATGGTTGATGAAATAAACTCTTTTTAGAACTCTTTATAGAAGTCAACCCACAAATAATCATCACCCTTTCATATCCCAGATACAACTTCCACCACTAACACACATCACCCCACATCTAACTAAAATCCAAAAGGACCTAGTACTCCACCAGATCCTGGATGAAAATAAAAGTGATTTCAAGCTCCTCCAACCAGCTCTCTATCTCCAAATATGATACACTACCCTAAAAATTCCCCAAAAACATCCATTCAAAAGAATGAAACATCCAATTACACTAGTCATCCTCCAAAATTAGATCATCCATATGATAAATCAACTAGATCATCCTTATGAACCTCCACTTCCTGAGCCACACGCGGATGATGATAAAGAGCCCTTGCTGAAAGGTAGACAATGATTTCATAATCCTAATAGTATGTATTTTCATTAGGATTTATTTTAATTTATTTTATCCATTTTATCCATTTTAAATTTCCCAAAATCAACCTAATTTAAACAAGAAAAAAGTTCATTATAATGAATATACCTTTCCAAAGTATCTACCCTATAGGTAGGTCCACCTCACATGGCTATTCAATAACCTCAAAGATTGTACACTGGATCCTGGGGAGACCTAAAATCTCTAGTCCTAGCCAATATCCCAAGCCTATGTCACAAATCAAGGTCAACTAGAACTCTTGACATACCATCCCATTCAATCCTCACTATTCCCAAATCCAATTATATCATATCTCTCAAGCATCACCTCTAATATCAATCTATCACAACCCCTCCATCCAAAATACCACAATTAGGGGAGAGAGATAATGACCGCGGAATCCCTCTATGAGTATGTACTGGTTTTCTGACTAGCACCAATTGTGTACAAATCTCAAAATACGGGTGGAATTACCCTTTATAAGAAACAAGGTCGGTAGATAGAATGAATCATCCACAACAAAACTAAGGAATAATATATAAGAGAAATCCAAAAACCATCTTATATAAATGTTGAAAGTTAGAACTGATACAAATACAGTAATGTCTCCAAAGTAAATACCCAAAAGTAAATCTTAGGTAATGAAACAACAACAGTCTGAAGGTCGGAGCTAGTAATGCCCAACATGGTCCACAAAATCGTCCTAGAAACTAGAATATAGTTATATATATTGGGTGAGGATAAAAGTATACTTAGTAGGAAAGCCAAAGTCTCTTGTGAATATGTGAGAAAAGCATACTGATGATCCCATGAGAAAATAGTAGAACCAAAAAACACCTAAATAGGTATACTAACCATCCCAACCTCACCAAGGAATGCTCACCATGTAATGCAATCCAAGTAATATAATATAGAGTAAAGAAAATAAATGATAGGGTACCCCACACCATATTCCATTGCTATTCCCCTATCTCTCAATGTAAAATGTCCTAACTCTCCAATCCCTTCCATATACCATGTCACATATTTCCCACACAAACCCGAGCCTCACAACACGTCACACCTACACACACATGGGCCTTGCAACACATCCTTCCCACACAAACCTGGGCCTCAAAACACATCCCTCCCACACAAACCCTTTCCTAACAACACATTTCATGATGTCAGACCCCAAAGACACTTTTTAAAGCACATCACATCTCACCCTAAAGAGCCCTAGGACATAAAAAACCTCCTTTCCCGCAAACACCTAGGCTATCAAATCTCACCGGAAGACACCTGGGCCATCAAAACCACCAAATAATGCACTAACAGACCTCTAACCATCATAACCTATGCCATACCTACCACTCATGTAAGATAGGGAGGAAAATACTAGACACCCAACCATCCTTACACCTCACAGGATTTTTGGAAAAAACACCCCCGAAGTGACAATGTGGGTGTTAATCACATAGTACACAACATGGATAGGGTGTGTATAAAAAGCAGAAGAACATAAAAATATAATTATAATATTAAAAACTCTAGCCTAACCTATGGGTTCACAAACAAACAAACCATCTCACAACACCATCACTATTTCTAGAACCTCTAAATACATCACTTGACATAAACAAAACACTTGCCATAATTCATTTTCAATCTTTAATTATCACCTATCCATTCTCCATATTTTACCATTTCAACCATTTACCTTAGTATTTATTCATTTACCAACAAATATAACTGGAAAATACCACGGCATAAAGAATATCAAACAATAATGAAACAATCATTTTAGAATGTAAAGAGCCTAGATAAATTAACACGAATCCACATTATCTATCCGTTTATCACACATCCATTGCACATCACATAAAAATTCTTAAGATATCAGGTGAATCTTTATAATTGTTATTCATGGAAAAAATGTATGATAATTACACATATTAATCACTATTTTACTTTAAGACATCCATACAAAACCACTATACCAACAAAAACAAACCCCCAACTCCCGACCACATCCAGCAACAAATTAAAGCACAACCAAATTTCACAGCCCTTCTGCATAATGATATACCACAACAATAACATCCCCACTCTAAAACCACATTCCATCCTATTACCACACACATAAAAACCACAAAAAAACACACAACACATCACAAAAATAAATTTTATAGGTTCACACGAACATTTATCACATCCTACTACATTTATTTTGGCCGTTATCACACAAACCAAATCCTAGGGAAACCAATTCATTATCCAGGTATATGTGGTTGTCCAATTTTCATTTTAGGGTGATACCAAACAATCTCAAACAAAGTAAAAATCACAAAAAATGTATCCTTCACAAACAAATCCACTAAAAACCACAATTTTTATTAGGATTTTTAGCCCATATAATCACAATATCACAAACAATATTAATGCCATTGTTACGTGTGGATCAAACCCTATTTCTCCTTTAAATTAAATTAATGGATTATGAGTCATTAATTTTATTAGGAACAACCAAAATTCAAAGATAATAAGAAGTAAATCCTCTTATGTATGATTCACAATAAAGAGAGACAAAGGGAATATTACCTCAAGGAATATTTCCAACTTGTTGTGCACCATAGTGCAAAGAATAACACTTATGAACCAAAACCTCTCCATAGAAACCGTGGATCAACTTATACCGCACCAAAGATCCATAAAAACAAAACCCGATGCATACCCCAAACCAATGAAACACTATCATAGTGGATCTATGGGAGAATAATGGAAGAAAAAAAATCACGAAGGGAAAATAACTTACCACTGACCAACCAAGGACCGATGACTAACAAACACCAGGGTCAAAAAATAAAAGAGGGATGAATAAGGGGTTGAAGGACACATTGGTTAACCTAGGGTTCACCAAAAACAAGAGGAAAACGGGAGTAAAAAATAATTAATGAATGTTAAACTAATAAATTTTTTTAAAACTGCACATGATTGGGGTGTTACATGACATGTAATACCCTTCCCCATCATGTAATACTCAGGGTTCAGTTTCTAACAAAAAAAATCATCACTTATTCATTTACTATTAAAACCAAAAACATTACACATCATGAATACCTAATTTATGATGTTTAAAATGTGTAAATGCCACAAAGCCCTCTGGATAAGCTATGAAACTAAATTCTACATCATGTAATATACTTACATGACATGTAACTCTAATATCACCACTGTTGTACCTTAAACTTCCACTAACAACTCCTAGAATGTCCCCCAAAGACCTCCAATAAGAAAAACCAAAAATGTAATAGACTAAGTGGGAAAACACATTATAATGATAATTGTAGAGATTTGGATGGGGGGGCAATCTATCCTCAAGGTTCATTAGGCCTTTTGGGACCTTGAATAGGGTTGGAGAGGTTTCGTACCACCTTACTTTTCCCCCACATTTGTAGCAGGTCCATGACGTCTTCCATGTGTTGAAACTAAGAATATAAATGCCTAAAACAATTCACATTATTGAATGGGGAGAGATGCATAATAAGGTTGGAGCCACATTCATGGATCACCTAGTGGAGGTTAGGGATCAATAGGATATGATCCTGTATAGATAGATTGTTCCCATAGTTCCTACATTGTGGAAACATGGGAGAATGTAGGAGGTCTCCTTGGAGTGGGAGATCCAGATGTGGGATCATTATACCCATATTGTTTCTTATATTTTTTAAGTTTGAGAAAGAAAATATTGAAGGATGGAATTATGTATGGACTTTTCTTAGACTTGTAAGACTTTTAAATAAATTAGGGAACATTATCGAAGCTAGGTGCTGAGAGGGCACACGATTCTGAGGATGGTGAGCCCACAATTAATTTTATAAAAATAATAAATATATTTTATATGAAATGAAAAAATATTTTTATAAATAATAGGATTTATCCTAAAAAGATTCTTAGAATTGAAATCTTATTCCGTGGTTGAATTTTGAGGAAAGGGTTTACCCTAGCTATGACCTAAAGTTGGTTTGCACGAGGTGTTTGGATAAAGCAGACGTTGGTAGTTTTTTAGTGGATTAAGTAATTAATTAATTTAATTAATTTTTTAAATGAACTAAATGAGTCTGTATTAAAAAAAAATTGAGACCTTATCCTATTATACATATCATTACAAGATTTTATGTATTGTAAAACATCATATTACAAGCTAAGGATCATAAAGTCTAGTGTCTTGGAAGACTAGGTACATAAAATATAAAACATGGAACTAAATATAAAATTTCATCATTTAGACTTAATAAATATCCCCTAACTTAGATTGTGATTATACATTTTCATAGGAAAACGTGGGGATAACATGAACAAGGGGATGTGAAAAAAATCCCAGTAAGGGAATAAACATAATAATAAAGCTTTAGCACATGGGTTAGAAGCCATGTTATAATGATATAAAAAGGAATGTAACATATGAAATAACAAAATATAAACAAGGTATAATATAAACATGGATTCATAGTAATGTGGAAGAAACATAAAACTAGAATTTAGCACAAGTCAATACTCTGGGTACATAGAGGAGCATAAGGCAAGGTTAACTACTAGGACCATTGCACATGGTAGTATGAGTCAAGGCTAATCGCCAAGACTGTTGAACATAATGTCTCATGAGAATAAACATTACCCAATCCAATGGAGTGATATTTGGTAGAAACCATCATAACTTGTTTATGAATATTCTTTCTACATATTTAATCATACATAATTAATCATACATAAACATAAAGGGTACCCATGGAAATAAATGGGTATCATAATCATGTCATAAAGCATAATAAATGGGATTATCATAAAAGTGTCCAAGAAAGAAAGGAATTAAAACATACATGGACATTCATAATGGAAAATTGAAATATTTCATGTTATGTGATGTCAATCATAAGTGATAACATGTTTAAAGAGTATTTAATAATTTTTAGAATTAAAACATTTTAGCGCGGATTAAAAGAAAATACTAACGAGCATTTAAAATAGAAAATTGAATAATATTATATATAAAAATAGAAGTGAAAAAAGAATGTTTCTATAATAAAAAGTCTGATTTTATAAAAAAATGGTGGATAAAAATAGATTTTAGAGTTCACTTGTAATTGGGTAAGAATTTGTGAAGTTCCCTTAAGCGGGATTGCATTTCAGGAAGTATTGAGGAGGGAACCACCTAAAAACATGTAAATACCTCAATGAGAATAATGAAAGGGTATTGATACATGAATTTGGTACATATAAAAATCATTTATAATATTAAAATAAAAATATAAGATAAATTATTTTGGGTAATAAGTAAGATAGATCAACCTGAAGGAATAAAGAAGGTTAAGTTAGAATCCCTTACCTTAAGTCTGATGGTGTCATTCACTTGTTCTTAATGTACTGGACAACCAAATTTAATTCATTAATTAATATTTACTGAACATATTATTTATTTAATTAATTTATTATGACCCTATTAATTTCATTCATGACATTTTTGATAGGTTAAGATGTACAATTCCATTATTTGTTTCATTGGTTTTCATGATTGGTTTACTTATATACATGTAAGGATAAACTTTTAAGATGAAAATGGTTGTAAATAACTAGATTTATATGTTATTAGTTATCATATAGTAGATTAATTTTTTTTATAAAATTCATTTGGTTATTTGGAGTGAAGATGAATCATTATATAAAACATTAATGATAACTGTTTTGGTTAATTGGGAGTTTTTTTATCACATCGAACACATTTTGATTTAGAAATTAAAATCATTTGTATAAAAGATTCCATAACCTTAAATTAGTTGTAATATGTATATTATAGTCTAGTTAAACCATAAAAAAGGTTTCATGACCATTATTGAAGATGGTAATATAAATTGAAAACCCATATTCCATGAATGTGAGAAATCAACACATCTCGGATGCTGTTTTTATTTATACTATAAAAGTAGGGGAAAAGAGGGATGATAAAGAATTATTAAATTATCATAAAATATTCCAGTACATCTAAGGTACTTTAGTTATCCTAAAATTTGGATGAAATGAGTTTTGGAAATAAAAAGTAAATAATTGAACTTAAAATAAAATATATGAATGAAAAGAAGAATTTACCTCTGGAATATGTCCACCTTTAAAACATTTTTAAGGAAGAGGGTTTGGTATTTTTAAGAGACAAAGGGCTGATGGAAGTGGTAAAGGGGATTAGATAGGGATTTGAGTAGAATTTTAACAATTCATAAGGATTTAGATGAGTGAAGATATGGGGGGTGTGAGAGTGGTTTTTATAGCGGAGTGGAGGGTTTTCTTAATATGTTATTCATTATTTTATTATTTTTCTCAAGACAAGTAATAGTATTGATTTTGGTGAAAAACAAATATGTTCATGTGAGTTTTAACCCAATGAACTTATATCATACATGACTTGTAACACCCCGAGATTTTATGAAAAATATTCTTTTAATTTCATTAAATGTATTGTGTTGTATGCTACACCAAGATTACCTTGCGCTATACGCAACACCGTATTAGCTTGCAGTATACGCAACACTATTTTTGGATCGTGTTACACACAATTTTGATAATAGTTATTCTACGCAACATTGATTATATATATATATATATATATATTCAATGTATAAATGAAATATGGTTGGATTCTGTTATACGAAACAACGAAGGATTATTTCACAACACGCAACCCTGACTTGTCTTGCATTACACGCAATCGCGACCTTCCTTGATAGCATGTGTTGTACGCAATACCAGGTTTTACTAAACAATGATATATTATTATAATATTATTATGAACTAGCCGTTATGAATAGTATTAAATAAATTTGGAATTTTATAACATTATTATTCATCTTACACATTTTCTAGAACATGGTATAAGAACAAAATAAATTTTTTGGGTAAAATAAGTATTTTTCAAAAAATGCAGTTTTGCCGCCTTTTGATGGCGCACCCACATTAAATCTAGTTTTTGAAATGTTTATAAGTTCCATTTGACAAAATAACATTATTATTTGGAATCAAGAAATAAAAATTTACTTTGGATAAATTTTTCATTTTATTCTGATGACTTTCATATTTTAATGAATAGTAAAAACACGCTATATTTTAATTAAAAACAACTTTTTCCATCGTAATATCTTATGTGGTTAAATTGTAATATTTAATGGTTTTAAAGTATAAATAGAATATATTTTTACCATTTAATATAATATATGTCATTATCATTGATTTTACCTTGAATTCCTAGGTTAAATCAATTCAATCTTTTGCAATGTTTTAAAGAAAAACTCGTTTTCTTTCGACAATGGGATTAATTTTAATTTAATTTCTGCAACTTTTGTGTATGGAATTTGGAAAAATGGATTCCATATTTGGAATAAGTTGGTCCAAATTATGTTAATAAGCTACTTTTTATTTATGGGCATTGTGAATAGTAACTACGGTAAATTTTATTTACTATAGTTAAAGGTAAATCGGGTAATTAAGGGTAAATATAAGATTATAAAATTACCCTAATACTTTGCAAAATCCTATTGGATGACTAAAGGTCGACCCATATCACCTAAGGGTCTGATTATATTCATTTAATGGACTTTCTTCCATGAAAATAATTTAATTATTATTAAAACCAAAGAAAGTGACAACATGTCACTCTCTTAAATACTATAAGTATAATAATTTTAAGATAGTGATAAACTTCATGAAACTTCTAACATTAATAGTCTACAGAAAGATAACAAAATTATCTACACCATGAGAATTTATTTAGAATTTTTTGGGATTAAATAATTATCATTAATGGTGACACAATAGTGATGCAGAAATTATTTATCTAGTGAGAAATCAAGAATATAGTTTTTATTAAACTAATAGTGACCATAAAAGGCACAAAACCCTGACAAAAAATTATTGGTCATGTAAATTTAAACTATGATCATCCAATGGTCGAATATGTGACCATTTGGAGTCTTATAAAAGCAATTATGACACTTATATTATTTTATTTTAAATGATGCCAAAGTTGTCACCTTCATAATTTAATAAATATAACAATTTAAATATTGTGATTTTAAGATTATAAATTCGAGTAAAAGTATTATTCTGAAAGGTAATATATTTATCTTCATCATAGGATTTTAGTTTAAATTTTTATGCAACAAATTATTATATTAAATAATTATACAAAAATGTTGTAGTAATTATTTTATTAAGAGATAAACCAAATAAATGGTTTTAAAAATAATAAAATAAATATTATATGAACTATTTAATGTGATCCAATAATTTTATAGATAAATATGTCCTTTTATGAATCTATTAAATCTTTTATTTTGAACATATCTTCTATATATATTTTATTTAAATTCAAATAAATGAATAGTGTCAAAATTGACACTATTGTTATTTTATAAAAATAACATATTATAAAATTGTTTAAAAATCACAAAAATATTTCAAAATTAAAAATTTAAATTTATATGGTCTATAATGTTATAAAGTAAAAAATTATTGAAAATTCACAACAAATAAGTAATTATTTGATATAATTTAAAATTTAAAATTTTATTACCACAAATAAACTTAAAAAGATTAAATAAGGATAAATCAAAATGATAAGGTTTCAAATAAGATCCAAATATGTATAAATTTGATTGGTTGATGATATTATAACCCTATATCATCTAAGCTTCTAATATGAGTCATTTTTTGAGGTTTTTAAGTGGGGTTAGATTTATTATAAATTAATATTTTTAAGAATTCCAAAGGTGCCCCTCTCCTCCCTTATAAAATGGAACCTTCTCCCTCTCCTCTTAACACCAATTTGAGCCTTCAAGCTTGGCCAAACCCTGCCAAATTATCTTCTCCACTTCCCTAGAAACACACTAGAGGTTCTGGTCTACTTTAAAGACCAATCTTAGTGCCCTAAGAGGAGGTTTCAAAGAGGCGTAACGAAGAAGAGGAGGTTCGGATACGTACGAAGCATATCAGACATAAGGTAAGGGATAATTTTGAAAATCTCATTTTTATCCGAGATTTATTATTCGTAAGTATTTACTGGGATTATTTCAATCATTCATGTCCATGGTTTATAAAAGTGTTTTCATGTATGTTTAAATTCCTTTTTACCCTTTCTTGACTTTTACTTTGTGGTATGTAAGGAATCTTTCTTTTGTTTACGTTACGAGGCACTTTTTGACTTTTCTGAGCAAAGTACGAGAAGAATGTTTTTTTAACTTATACGGCATGAAAGGATTTTTACAGTTTTATAAAGCCTTGTTTTCATGAATCTTCCTCTAAAAGATTTCATAACTATTTTTAACAAAATCCCTTTCTTTTAAAATTTCATGACATTTTGTGAAAAGAAAATGATTTTGAGGAAAAAAGGATATTTTCCTCAAGAATTCATTTCAAGTGTTTTATCGAAACCATTTTTCATCTAAGATGAAATTATTTCATATGTATATTTTTCAAGTATAATGTCTCTATGATTTACATGGTTTCACTTCTCTTATTATGAAGTGATATCTATTTATTTTATATGGATCATGTAATGATTGGATGATGTTTATGAAACCCATTTTATTTATTGTGTTATTATGAATGATGTATGTTTCTGTGTGTGGCACAAGTAAGAATGATTTCATTATGAGATGGGTGGGACCTATATCTCCCTCCAATGCATTGGGTAAAGATTTATATCTCATGAGATAGACATGGCTGGAACGGTAAGTTAATCTGGTTTAGTGTTACAATACTGAAACGAGGAGTGAACTCGATTCAGAAAGGGACTTTGTCCACCAAGATGGTCTTGGCAGCAATGCCTTGGCTACTATGGAAATCATGACATGTGCTGAATGGTTGCCACAATTACATGTTTTATTCCCATGCTATTTTATGATTCTTAATGTTTCTTTATGATCTATTCCATACGTACTTCCATGTTTTATGTCATTGCTCAAGATTTTGATGTTTAAACATTATGTTCATGTTTTTAAGTTAAAATGCATATGGTATGTTTTATTTTATCCATGCTTACCCTTAATGAGCATTTGAGATCACCCTTTTTATGTTTTCTTTTCCCCAGAATATAAAGAAAGGTTTTTGGTAATAAAAAAGGGGGAAGATCTTTATGGGAGATGTTGAAGATATTTCACCACGATTAGAAGATTACGTTCTAAGTTTCCAAAGACACTAAACTATTACGGTCCTTGTGTGTGTGTTTTTGTTATGTGCTAAGTATTATGAAAAAGTAATGTAATGTCCATGTACGTCAAGCTTTGGGTCTCTACAGTTGGTATCAGAGGAAAGGTTTAGTCAACCTTTGGAAACTAGGATGCTAAAATGTTAGTGAGATCCCAAGAGATATTTCTAAGGTATGTCTAGGGATGTCCCTAAGGATAAGTATACGTATAGGATATATTCCTAGAACTATGATAACGATCTTAGATTTTAACCTAATATGTTAGATATTGAGGGTGCTCCCCCATTACTATGTTATTTTCTATAACATGATTTTTTCCTCTCACACTATTCTTTTTGGGTTTTAGAAAATGGCTGGAAACAAGATGATTCACGATAATGGAGGATATGATGGACAATGGAATGATATTATTAATGAGAAACCAAATCAAATGGTATTTGGAATTCCAAACATCATTATTATGCCGAATCCGCAATCTCATAATATGATTAATAAAGTAAAATTTGGTAAGTTTCATGACTCGGCTAACAAGAGAAAGATGGAGTTTCATGATGATCATAGAGGAAAGAAAGTTCAATGTCTCCTATGTAAATCATGTGGGAAGAGGCATCAAGGAGAATGTTTCAAAGGAACTGGAAGATGCTTTGGGTGTGGAAAAGAAGGACACAAAGCCAGTAAGTGCAAAGGAAAAGGTTCAGTTAACACCAGGGATGAGGATAATGGTATTGCTACGACATCAACAATGGTTAAATGCTTTAAATGTGGAATGTACGGGCATTATGCAAACCAATGCTCTAAGGGAAAGTATCATGAAGAGAATCAGTATGGTCGTATGGGTAGTATTTATGTTGATGATGATGAAGAGACTACAAATGATATGTGAGATGAAAGAATTATTGAAGCTCGGTCAATGGTTTAAGAATGTAGTGGAATGATTACATGTTTATCATGTGTAATGTTGTACAAGTAATCTCATCCTACTATGGAATAAAGAGACATCTAAGGATTGTTACACTGTTGTCTTTCCTTGAGTTTTGAAAGTGTATGATTAATGGTACCAGTATACATGAAAGGTTATTCAGATATTTTTGGAATGTATATGATATGCACATAATGAAGGGATAAAGAGAAAATTAAATTTTTGATAGTATTCATGAGCTCATGACTGATATAAGGAGAAGGTTATATCATGGTTTGAGTATATATAATTTTTGGATTTTGGTATGTGGAAAGAGTTAACTTTTAACTGCATTCATGTTTTCACTAAGGTTCAATGGGTACTCATTTTTCAAGATAATACATGATTAAGGCCTTCGAACGTTTGTAATGTGACCAGCAAGACATATCTTATGATATATGGGGATCAACGATGGTATTCACATGCTTCTTATATGAAATCTCTGGTAATCATTTTCACTATAATATGACAATGGACTGCAATATTATGGATAAGCCTAAAGATTGGAATGGATTATGTTGGACATAAGTTAGTATTGTTTAAGGATAAAACCTTTTTTCGATATTATTGATGGGATGATATAGTAATGTAGTTTTAGAAAAAGGACAACCTGCAGGACGAGTGACAACCCATCACGTCAGACAAGGCTGTGGGAATCAAACCCACAACCGATGTGCGACTGGCCTTTATCGCCTACCACTAGCCTACAGGAAGTCCCTGGTTAGTAGAATCTAGTTTTATTTTATTACGCGGTATGATATATGAAGTATAAGTTCATTTTTGGAATCGTATATGATTAACCTCACCATATATCGACTTATGTATATTTGATAACTTTTGCTAACCTTTTGTTTGAAACAGATGGAATGACCCATCATTCTATCACATGATCTATTAACACTTCGTGAATAACAAATTCATCTTCATTTCTTTAAGAGATGAAGTGGAAATTGTTCAAAGCACGAACAACAGTGAAATTGTACCAAAATCATGTAAGTATTTCTTTTAATTCATCA
The DNA here is from genome assembly GCA_963277665.1 of Viscum album. Classification (NCBI taxonomy): domain Eukaryota; kingdom Viridiplantae; phylum Streptophyta; class Magnoliopsida; order Santalales; family Viscaceae; genus Viscum; species Viscum album. The sequence goes on along the minus strand of OY728143.1, from coordinate 4,894,432 downwards.
ACTTTAGGGAAATGATCTTGAAAACAAAATATGTTGTCCTAGTTCCCTTATATCCGATGAATCAGATGGTATCTTAGATCATCACAAATCAATAGCTTTGTGATTATTGGATTTTTCATAGCCATATTCTCTACCACTCTCCATCAGAACTTGATGGTTAGATTTTTCTTCCATATCCATATTTTCACCTATGTCCTCCTACGTGGAAACCCAGTGATGAGTTAATTTGGGTAACCATTACATTTCATACTTTAGTTTTTAAAGCCATGTTTTTGTATTCCTTTTTACGATGTGGGTTTCTATTAAACAAACTTTCGAGTAGTAGACCATTTATAACCTCGACGAATTTTGAGGGCGAAATTCATTTTAAGGGGGGTAGAGTGTAACACCTAGAGATTTTAGGAAAAATATTCTTTTAATTTCATTAAATGTCTTGTGTTGTGTGCTACACCAAGATTACCTTTCTCTATACACAACACCGTATTAGCTTACAGTATACGCAACACTATTTTTGGATCATGTTGCACACAATTTTGATAATAGTTATTCTATGAAACATTGAGTATATATATATATTCAATGTATAAATGAAATATGGTTGGATTATGTTATAAAAAACAATTAAGGATTCTTTCAAAACACGCAACCCTTACTTGGCTTGCATTACACGCAATCACGACCTTCCTCGATAGCGTGTGTTGTACGCAATACCAGGTTTTACTAAACAACGATATATTATTATAATATTATTATGAACTAGCCGTTATTAATAGTATTAAATAAATTTTGAATTTTATAACATTATTATTCATCTTACACATTCTCTAGAACATGGTATAAGAACAAAATAAATTTTTTGGGTAAAATAAGTATTTTTCAAAAAATGCAGTTTTGCCGCCTTTTGATGGAACACCCACATTAAATCTAGTTTTAGACATGTTTATAAGTTCAATTTGACAAAATAAAATTATTCTTTGGAATCAAGAAATAAAAATTTACTTTGGATAAATTTTTCATTTTATTCTGATGACTTTCATATTTTAATGAATAGTAAAAACACGCTATATTTTAATTAAAAACAACTTTTTTCATCATAATATCTTATGTGGTTAAATTGTAATATTGAATGGTTTTAAAGTATAAATAGAATATATTTTTACCATTTAATATAATTTACATCATTAGCATTGATTTTACCTTGAATTCGTAGGTTAAATCAATTCAATCTTTTGCAATGTTGTAAAGAAAAACCCGTTTTCTTTCGACAATGGGATTAATTTTAATTTAATTTCTGCAACTTTTGTGTATTGAATTTAGAAAAATGGATTCCATATTTGGAATCAGTGGGTCCAAATTATGTTAATAAGCTACTTTTTATTTATGGGCATTGTGAATAGTAACTACGGTAAATTTTATTTACTATAGTTAAATGTAAATTGGGTAATTAAGGGTAAATATAAGATTATAAAATTACTCTAACACTTGGAAAAATACTATTGGATGACTAAAATTATACCCATATCACCTAAGGATCTGATTAGATTCATTTAATGGACTTTCTTCAATGAAAATAATTTAATTATTATTAAAACCAAAGAAAGTGACAACATGTCACTCTCTTAAATACTATAAGTATAATAATTTTAAGTTAGTGATAAACTTTATGAAACTTCAAAAATTAATAGTCTACAGAAAGCTAAGAAAATTATCTACATCATGAGAATTTATTTAGAATTTTTTGGGATTAAATAATTATCATTAATTGTGACACAATAGTGATGCAGAAATTATTTATCTAGTGAAAAATCAAGAATATAGTTTTTATTAAACTAATAGTGACCATAAAAGGCACAAAACCCTGACCAAAACTTATTGGTCATGTAAATTTAAACTATAATCATCCAAAGGTCGAATATTTGACCATTTGGAGTCTTATACAAGCAATTATGACACTTATATTATTTTATTTTAAATGATTCCAAAGTTGTCACCTTCAAAATGTAATAAATATAACAATTTAAATATTGTGATTTTATGATTATAAATTCGAGTAAAAGTATTATTCTGAAAGGTAATAGATTTATATTCATCATAGGATTTTAGTTTAAATTTTTATGCAACAAATCAGTATATTAAATAATTATAAAAAATGTTGTAGTAATTATTTTATTAAGAGATAAACCAAATAAATGGTTTTAAAAATAATAAAATAAATATTATATGAACTATTTAATGTGATCCAATAATTTTATAGATACATATGTACTTTTATGAATATATTAATGCTTTTAGTTTAAACATATCTTCTGTATATATTTTATTTAAATTCAAATAAATGAATAGTGTCAAAATTTACACTATTGTTATTTTATAAAAATAACATATTATAAAATTGTTTAAAAATCACAAAAAATATTTAAAAATTAAAAATTTAAATTTATATGGTCTATAATGTTATAAAGTAAACAATTATGGAAAATTCACAACAAATAAGTAATTATTTGTTATAATTTAAAATTTAGAATTTTATTACAACAAATAAACTTAAATAGATTAAATAAGGATAAATCAAAATGATAAGGTTTCAAATAAGATCCAAACATGTCTAAATTTGTTTGGTTGATGATATTACAACCCTATCTCATCTAATATTCGAATATGAGTCATTTTTGGAGGTTTTTAAGTGGGGTTAGATTTATTATAAATTAATATTTTTAAGAATTCCAAAGGTGCCCCTCTCCTCCCTTATAAAAGGGCACCTCCTCCCTCTCCTCCTAACACCAATTTGAGCTATCAAGCTCAGCCAACCCCTACGAAATTTTCTTCTCCACTTCCCTAGAAACATCCTAGAGGTTCTGGTCTACTTTAAAGACCAATATTAGTGCCCTAAGAGGAGGTTTCAAAGAGGCGTATCGAAGAAGAGGAGGTTCGGATACGTACGAAGCATATCGGACATAAGGTAAGGGATAATTTTGCAAATCTCATTTTTATCCGAGATTTCTTATTCATAAGTATTTACTGGGGTTATTTCAATCATTCATCTCCATGTTTTATAAAAGTGTTTTCATGTATGTTTAAATTCCTTTTTACCCATTCTTGAATTTTACTACATGGAATGTAAGGAATCTTTCTTTTATTTACGTTATGAGGTACTTTTTGACTTTTCTGACAAAAGTATGAGAAGAATGTTTTTTTAACTTATACGGCATGAAAGGATTTTTATGGTTTTATAAAGCCTTGTTTTCATGAATAATCCTCTAAAATATTTCATGACTATTTTCAACAAAATCCTTTTCTTTTAAAATTTCATGACATTTTGTGAAAAGAAAATGATTTTGAAGAAAAAATGATATTTTCCTCAAGAATTCATTTCAAGTGTTTTATCAAAACCATTTTTCATCTAAGATGACATTATTTCATATGTGTATGTTTCAAGTATAATGTCTCTATTATTTAAATGATTTCACTTCTCTTATTATGAAATGATATTCATTTCTTTTATATGGATTATGTAATGATTGGATGTTGTTTATGAAACCCATTTTATTTATTGGGTTATTATGAATGACGTATGTTTTTTTGTGTGGCACAAGTAAGAATGATTTCATTATGAGATGGGTGGGACCTATATCTCCCTCCAATGCATTGGGTAAATATTTATATCTCATGAGATAGACATGGCTGGAACGGTAAGTTAATCCAGTTCAGTGTTACAGGACTGAAACGAGGAGTGAACTCGATTTAGAAAGGGACTTTGTCCACCAAGATAGTCTTGGCAGCAATGCCTTGGCTACTATGGAAATCATGACATGTGCTGAATGGTTGCCACAATTACATGTTTTATTCCCATGATATTTTATGATTCTTAATGTTTCTTTATGATCTATTCCATACGTACTTCCATGTTTTATGTCATTGCTCAAGCTTTTGATGTTTAAACATTATGTTCATGTTTTTAAGTTAAAATGTATATGGTATGTTTTATTTTATCCATGCTTACCCTTACTGAGCATTTGAGCTCACCCTTTTTATGTTTTCATTTTCCCAGGATATAAAGAAAGGTTTTAGGTAAGAAAAAAGGGGGAAGATCTTTATGGGAGATGTTGAAGATATTTCACCACGATTAGAAGATTACGTTCTAAGTTTCCAAAGACACTAAACTATTACGGTCCTTGTGTGTGTGTTTTTGTAATGTACTAAGTATTCTGAAAAAGTAATGTAATTTCCATGTAAGTCAAGCTTTGGGTCTCTACATGACTCAATTAATAGTGTATTTAACATATAATGTATATATACACTGAATTACCATATTTTACTATTCACCAAAAAATCATTTATTTCAGAAAAATCCAAAAAAGTCACCCCAACCATTTTACAATGTGTAGAATTCATAAATTAAGTCCATTTTATGAAAATAATTTTCTATATATGATAAATTTAATTTTTAATAAAAATCACAATTTACTTGAAAAATACAAAATTTAAAATTTAAAATTCTTTTCTAACACTTTTAAAATTAATTAAGGTCTCTTCAAATTATCATATAATCATAATTTATCAAAATAATTTTTTATTAATACATTTTATGAAAATAAACTTTCTATTAAATTATTCAATTAATCCTAAAATTGTAATTAAATATTCAAAAAAACCAATACTATGATATAATAATATCATATTGTCACTTATAAGATGGATAAATTTTATTTATACAATCATTAGTAAGGATACTTATTACCTCAGATGATTTAATATTCATAAGGTTTGATTTATTATTCATAAGGGTAACATTACTAATCTCAAGGGTCCATTACTATTCACCTGAAATTAATCTTGTCTTATTGGACTCTAAAAATCTTACTGATTGCAATTGTGTATGTTAGATTTTGGATATTCAAATAAGATAAGTGACAATATTATGTTTAAAGGTCTTATAGTACTTACTAGTTAATTGTGATGTGATTTCATGTGATTATACTATATGACGTAATTATAAGAATGGTATTTCTATTGATTAATCTTTGGTTAGTTACATTCTCCCCCTTATGAAATTTAACCCTCAAAATTTCATTTTACATTATAATACATAAACTGGTGTGGGAAATTTTCTTTTATTACCTCCTCCAATTCCCATGTTGCCTCTTTGTACTTATGGTTCCACCATAGCACTTTGACCAGGTGAGTAGTGTTGTTGCATAGAACATTACCTCTATGATCCAAGATCTTCACAGGATAATCCTCCTAAGAAAGATCATTCTCCAACTATCCCACCTCTAAAGATAGTACATGTGAAGGATCTGGTATTCACTTCCATAAGAGGGATACATAGAAGGCATCATGTACTTTAGAAATGGTAGGTGGAAGGGATAGTTGATAGGCCACATCTTCGACATGAACATAAAAATTTATGGGGTCAATGTATCTGGGACTTAGAATTCCTTTCTTCCCAAACCTCATGAACTTCTTCCACGGATATATGTAGAGGAATTCGATGTATCCAAATTTAAACTCAATGTATCATCAATGATTTTCTACATAGATCATTTTCTGACTTTAGGCTGCCTTGATGTGATGTTGAATTATTTTCACCTTCCCCACCATTTTGTCAACTACTTCAGGTCCTAGTATCTTATGCTCACTAACTTAATCCCAACATGTCAGTGTTCTGCACCTTTTCCCATAAAGGGCTTCATATAGTGCTATTCAGATGCTAGAGTGTAAACCGTTCTTTTAGGAGAAATCAACCAGTGTAAGATTCTAGTCCCATCCTCCTTTGAAGTCCATAGAACACACTCTCAAAATGTCTTCGAGAGTATGAATAGTTTTCTCAGATTTACCATCAGTTTGAGGATGATAAGCCACACTGAAGTTTAGTTTAGTGCTTAGAGAATGTTGTAAACTTGTCCATAAAATCGAGGTGAATATCAAATCTCTATAGGATATAATAGATAGTGGTACCCCATGTAGCCTTACCAAATATTTGATATATATCTATTCATGTTTATCTAATGATAAGTCCTATTGTATTGTGATAAAGTGAGCTTCCTTAGTAAGAAGATTCATAATGACCCATATAGCATTGTTTCCTCTAGATGTCCTTGGATGTCTAGTGAAAAAGTCTATGGTTATTTCTAATACTTCTTTGTTATTATGACTAGTGGTTAAATCATCCCATTAGACTCGTATCTTTTAGACTTCTCCTGTTGAAATTCAGAAACATTGATGTATATTTTGAAATCTCCTTCTTCATATGATCCCACCAAAAGTTCCCTCGAAGATCTCAATAGATCTTTATACTCTATGGGTGAATACAGAAGGTTGAGCTATGTGCGTCATTCAAAATATCATTATTTATCTTTGGATCAAATTGTACACATAATCGTGACTCAAATATTACAACTCTTTCCTCTTCAATATTAAACTTAGAGGATTTCCAATTTCTAAAAGCTTCCACCCTTTTTATAATTTACACATACTTTCATTGAGCATCCAATATTTTATCCTTAAGGGATGGTTGTGCAATAATTTTATAAAGGATTAGTTATGTTTCGACCATAATTATTCCCATGTCCATCCTTGAAGAATCTAATAAGATTAGATCTTTTTTAATTCTCATCAATGATAAAGATGCGTGATCCTTTCTACTTAGAGCATCCACCACCATATTTTCCAAACCGAGAGGGTAGTGGATTAAGCAGTTATAGTCCTTGATGAGTTCTAATGATCTTCAAAAGCGCATATTAAACTCATTCTGTGTGAATATATATTTGAGACTCTTTTGATCAGTATACACCTTACACTTCTCTACAAAGAGATAACGCCGCCAATTTTTCAACACAAATATCACAACCACCAACTTCAAATAATGCGTGCGATTGTTTTGCTCATGGATTTTCAGATTCATTGTGGTTTAGGAGAATTATTTATCATTTTGAATCAAAAAATATCCTAATACATTCATTGAAGCATCAATATACACCGAAAAGAGTTCTCCACTTATTGGGAGCATGAGTACTGGTGCATTGACAAGCCTCTTTTTAGCTCCTTAAAGATTTCCTCACATTCTGGAGTCCAGATAAACTTCACCCCTACCATGTCAGCTTTGTCATTGGGTCTTAAAATCATGAAAATTTCTTCAAAAATCATCGACATTAATCATCTAGACTCAGAATCCTCAGATCTCTATTACAAATGTTGTCCTCAACCACTTTTCAATTGCCTTTGTCTTGGAAGGGTCCACAGATATCCATTTCCTAGTGATAACATGCCCCAAGAATGATACTTCTCCATCTATAACTCACATTTATTTTAATTTTTCTAAATTTTCTCCATTTTCAATGTGATCAAGTTATTATTCAAATGATCATCAAGTTTCTCCTTGCTTTGGGAGTATATCAGAATATCATCTATAATGACTACCACAAATTTGTCGAGGTAGTCTCTAAAGACACTATTCATTAAATCCATGAATATTACCAGAGAATTAGTGGGTTCATAGGGAGTCACTATGAACTCATTGTGTCCATACCTCATTTGAAATTCATTCTTGGGAATATCTTCCTTCCTCACCTTTAATTAGTGATATCCTAACCGAAGGTCCACCTTAGAGAAATAACTGGCCCCATGAAGTGATCAAACAAGTCATCTATCTATGGAAGGGGATACTTGTTCTTTATCATTATTTTATTGAGATCATAATAATCAATGTAGAGGTGGATTGATCTATCCTTCTTCTTGACAAATTGTACTAGTGCACCCCATGGTGAAGCACTCAAGAGTATAATACCATGATCCAGATTATCCTATAATTGCTTATTCACCTCTTCCAACACTACGATGGCCATTCTATATTTTTCATTGATATAGGGAGAGATCTAGGAATAATTTCAATTGAGAAATCAACCTATAGATCAAGAGGAAGACCAGACAATTCTATAGGGAATACATCCAGGAAATCCCTCATGATGGTCATATCTTTGAGAAGTGTAATATTTTTTGTCTCAATAATTTGAGATAGAAAAGCTTTCTCATAAGACATTAATATAAAAAATTGACACAATGATTATAAAGGAGATTCATATTTCTCCTTACACTTTTAAATAATTGGAGGATGCTTTGGGATGTGAAGAGTCATCTTCCATTTCTGATAGTTTATGTTGGATTTGTATAAAGATATCCAATACATGCACAATATAACATAAAACTATAATAAAGGAAGTATAAGAAGATTTTTTTGAGGTTCAGTCCACAAACATTAACTGGGGAGGATTTATATAATTTGGTTGTAGCAATTTCCCTATTTATATTCTCACAGATAACTCAACCTCCGAATTTTGAGATGGTGTTTGAATAGTTCTACTAAACTTGAAAGATATGAAAGAATGCATAGAACCTGAATCAAATAGTACATTCTCTTTTCTTGAATGAATAACTAGTGTACCTGTCACCACATCATTTCCTGCAACCACCTCAATAGTAGTGATTTTATAAGACTTTCCTTCTTGTCTAGTTGGTTGTTGTTGATCTCCTCAAATAACCCTTGGATTAGGGAAATTTTTCTCATAATGAAAATGATCCTTGAAGTTGTAAAATTGTAATATTGGATGAGTATTGAACTAAACCTTCCATTATTCTTCTATATTAGTGGGATTCTTCATTTCCCTCTAATAGATCTTAGAAATATGTACCATTCCTCCACATTTGAATCAATCCCTAGTTCCCTTTTACATTTCCCAAGATTCTTATTCCCACAATTTTAACTCATGGGATGTTTGATATTCTTTACATCATGTGATTTATTTTCCAAACCACCCATATTAGACTAAATTTTTTGCTTTTTGACATCAGTCCAATGAAACAATTGAGAGTCTCCAATCTCTGTTTCAACATTGAGGGTACAATGAAAAATTTTATCATAACATTCAAAGTCACGAATCACCAATTATTTTCGTAGAGTCGACTTTAGTATTCTAATGAAGTGATCCATGTTTCATTCAATGTTCATGACAAGATGAAGGCATATATTGCAAGACTTGTAATGTTTTCTTTATACGCCCCGATGGACTCATCTTCCTTCTACTTAAGTTCGAGGAACTTTATTTCCATCTTGAGACAGAGGAATTGGGGAAAATATTTATTGAAAAACATTTTCTTGAATTCCCCCAATCCATGGAATTTATTTCTTCCCAGGACATCCTATTCTTGATCAGTGACCACCAATTATTTTCTTCCCCATCAAAATGATAGGCCACTAGCAAGAATTTCTATTTTTCTAAGAACTGGAGGACATAAAATATATTTTCAATGGAGCTAATCAACTTTTCTGCAAGGTATGGATCAGAAGATCCACTAATCATGGGAGGCCTTTTCTGTATGAAGGATTCCATAACAAATTGATATTTACTTAGAGGAGGAGGGTGTTCCACATGATTCAAGTTATTATTCGCAACTTGATCCAGTTGACCAAGTACTGTCAAGAAGTTTTTAGTCATAGTTTCAATAATATTTATCATATCATTAGTTAAATATTCACTTTCCCCATCAAATTAATTTTTGGAACATGTTATTCTATTTCCCACCATTAACTAAGAAAAATAACGTACAATTATAGGGCTTGAATGCATATCTATTAATAATAAAAAGGAAACATTAAACATAAAATAATTAACTATAAAAGGAAAATTATATCCTAACTTTTGATTACCTAGGTTTCAATGTATGTTATCCTTGATATGTTACTTATCATATATTCTTATGGGATCTTTTTTTTCTCCCTTAATATTGGTTCGTATTAAGATCATGAATTTTTCAAAGCATATCCCCCAGGAGTGTCAAAATAGAAGTGTAGTAAGTCCCACTGTTGTACACTAGTTCCCATTCGAGACTATCTCAAAATGGTGTTTTTGGGTTTTACCCCTTGATACATCTATTCCAGAGGCATAATAATTTTTTTTGTATCCATTCAGGGATTTATTTTATTGATAAAAAACTTACTCTATACTAACCAAAATTTATGGATGTTTTCTTATACATAGTCTCAACCCTATAGTTATTACTAAGTTATCTATTCCTAATCTCCAAAAATAACTATACCATCATATGATACCAACTATAGAAACCCTAGACATTTACACATATCATTATGTTATATTAATCATAATAAAGAATCATATTACAAGCCAAGGATCATAAAGTCTAGCGTCATGGAAGACTAGGTACATAAAACATAAAACATGAAACTAAATATAAAATTTCTATATTTAGTTTTTATAAAGGGCCCATAATATTCATTATTCTCATTAAAATTTATAGGATAACTTATTGATAACATGAATAAACTAATGTGATAAAAATCCCAGTAAGGGAATAAACATAAGAATAAATCTTTAGCACATGGGTTAGAAGGAATGACATAATGATATAAAATGAAATGGAACATATGGAATCATAACTTATAAACATGGGATCATATAAAAATGGATTCTTAGTATTTTGGAAGCAATATAAAACATTAATTTAGCACGAGTTAAGACTAATTGCATATAGAGGAGCACAGTTTGAGGTTAACCACCAAGACTGTTGCACATGGGAGCACGAGTCAAGGCTAACCACCAAGACAATTGCACATAACATCTCATGAGACTCATATTTACCCAATTAATTTGAGTGATATCTAAAATAACTTATCATAAAATGTTCATGAATATTCTTTCCACATATAGAATAATTCATAATCAATCATACATAAAAATAAAGGGTACCATGGAATGAAATTGGTATCATAATCATGTTATAAAGCATAATAAATGGAATTATCATATAAGTGGCCATAAAATAAAGAAATTATAACATAAATGGACATTGATAATGAAAAATAGGTATATATAATGGTAAGTGATGTCAAACAAGAGTTATAACATGTAAAAAGAGTATTTAAGAATTTTTAGCACTAAAACATTTTAGAGCGGTTTTAAAGAAAATACTAACGAGAATTTAAAATAGAAAAGGGAATAACCTTTTATATAAAACCATAAGTGAACCGAGATGGTTTTAAAAATGAAAAGTCTTATTTTCTAAAAACAATGGTGTATTAAAATAGATGGTATAGTGTACTTGAAATTGGGTAAGAATTTGGGAAGTTCCCTTAAACAAGTTTTCTTTTTGTGAAGTATTGAGGAGGGAACCAGTTAAAAATATGTAAATTATAAAAATAGAATGATGAAATGGTATTGATGAATGAATTTGGTACATATAAACATCATTTAGAAGATGTAAATATAAAGATAAGGTAACCTCATTTGGGTAATAAGAATGATAGATCTACCTGATTGAATAAAGGAGGTTTGGGTAGAATCCCTTACCTTGTGTCTGATGGTGTCCTTCACTTAATCATAATGTCCAGGATGACAAAATTAAATTAAATAATTAATATTTCTAGAACCTATTTTTTATTTTATTTTTTATTATATCCATATTAGGTTCATTCAGGACCTTTTTTACAGGTTAAGATGTTCAATTTCATTGTTTGCTTCATCGGTTTTCATGACAGATTCACTTATATACATGTAAACATCTAAGATGAGAATGGTTTTCCAGAATAGGAGTTATATGTTATTAGTGATAATCTAGTATATTACTTGGTTATAAAATTCCTTTGGTTACTTTTAGTGAATATGAATCATTATATAATACTTTACTGATAACTATTTTTGTTAATTGGTGATTTTTTGATCACATCGAACACATTTTGATTTATTAATTAATATCACGCATAAAAACGACTCAAGAACCTAAAATTAGAGATAATAAATATATTATTGTCTTTTTCAACCATAAAAATGGTTTCATGACCAGAATTGAAGTCGATAATAAAAATTGAAAACCTGTCATCCTTGAATGTGAGAAATTAACACATCTCAGATGTTGTTTTCATTTCTAGTATAAAAAGATGGGAAATGAGGAGTGATGATGAATTATTCCATTATCATAAGAAAATTCTATTACATTTAAGTTATTTTAGGTATCCTAAAATTTTAATTAAAGGAGGTGAGGAAATAAAAAGAAAAGTATGGAACTTAAGAGAAAATAAAAGAATGAAAAGAGAAATTTACCTCTAGAATATGTCATCCTTGAGACCCTCTTTAAGGGAAAGGATTTAGTCTTTTGAATAGACCAAGGGATTTTGTACATGTAATAGGGGATTAGAGAGATATTTGAGCAGAATTTGAATAAGGAACAAGGTTTGAGAGGCATGATGAGAAGGAGGGGGGTGTTTTTTATAGTGGAGGAGAGGTGGGTTTTCTCAATATTTTATTCATTATTTTATTATTTTACTCAAGACAAGTAATAGTATTGATTATTGTGACCAAAAACAATAATATGTTCATGTGAGTTTGAACTTGAGGTTCTTTCTTCATCTCTAACACACTAAATAGTGTATTTAACATACAATGTATATATACAAAAAATTACTGTATTTTATTATTCACTAAAATTCATGTAGCTTAGAAAAATCCCAAAAAATTAACCCAATAATTTGTAAATGTGTAGAATTAAACAATGAAGTAAATTTTATAAAAATAATTTTCTAAATATGTGTACTTTAATTTTTAATTAATATCCTAATTTACTTAAAAAATACAAATTTTAAAATTAAAACTACTTTTCTAACACTTTGAAAAATTAATTAAGGTATCTTAAAATTATGATATAATAATATTTAATCAAAATACTTATTTATGAATACATTTTATGAAAATAAATTTTCTTTTATATTATTAAATTAATCATAAAATTATAAATAAATATTCACAAATACCAACACTATGATATAATTATATCATATTATCACTTATAAGATGTAAAGATTTTATTTATACATTAATTGGAAAGGTTAATTATTCACATAGATGAATTACTATTCATAAGGGTCGTATTACTACTCATAATGGTAATGTTACTATTTATAAGGGTTAGTTACTATTCACCAAAAATTTTGTTTGTCTTATCGGACTCCAAACATCTTACTAATCACAACCATATATACCAGATTTTTGAAATTCAAATCATAGAAGTGAAAATATTATGATTAAAAGTCACATATTACTTAGTAGATCATTGTGTTGTGATTTCATGTGATTATACAATATGAAATAATTATAAGAAGAAAATTTCCATTCACTAACCTTTGGGTCATTACAAATACGTCACTATTGGAAATATCCAAGGTTATCTGCATAACCCTAAGATAATTGAAAGAAAGTCATACAACCCATCGTTAGCGAATTGAGATCAAATGAAGATGATGTACCACTTTTTCGTGAATCAAGGAACATAGAACAAAATAGATCTTTTTCCATCATTGGTGAGCATGTTCTTCACCAAATATTGATCAAATATCAAGGTAGGAATCATTATTTGTATATTATTCCATTATGGTTAAAAGATTTAGCATGATCAAAACACTAATATTTGAAATGCGTTTAAATTGTGCCTTTGAATACACATGTATGTCAGATTTAAAATGGTAATTAAATTTATTATTCTACTTCTTCAATGTATATCACCCTGTATATCCTAAATTTATATTTATTTTCCATGAATTCTTGTTCAATGATTTTTGCACCTTTGTTTTTGTGGTTTTCCCCCAATTATTCTTTGGGTTCTTTGTCGTATGCCCATGGGGTAACAATTCAACTTTTCTGATAGGGTTTGAGCATGATTAACCCCACCAGATATGTGAAAGATTCACATGTGATGAACATATTGATGATTTAGGGATAAATCAGGATTTTTTATGGGATTTTTGTGATCATTCCCATGTATCTAGGATCTGATACTAATCAATAGTGAAGACAGACATACATGACGTGCGATGGACCACTAGGGATCAACAAATACCAATTTTCATCTACTAAATGTCCAGAATCGATGACCAAAGGTGGTTACCACCTATTTTGGGTGGATAATAGAAAATATTTGACATGACATATGATGATATAGAGAAACACTAAACAAGCCTGAGTTTCAGTGAAAATCGAGACTATACACCATGATGTTTTGAAGAACACATGTCATGTTCTTCAAAAATCTATGGCACTTGGGTTTATTAGAGATCATCAGTATCACATGCCATGTGGGACCCCCATATTACATGCGACTCAGTGTTGGAGACCTGACATTTACTCTAGGAGTGCATAGATTTGGACACGACCATAAAGACATCATCTACCAGTATAAGTCCTGTGTATAGAAAAACGACCTTGCATATTTAGTGTATTGGTACACTACCTAGTACATAGGCATAACTTGATGGACATGGACAGGAGTGAATGTGCAAGGCTCGAGTGGCAGAGAAACATTGTGTAGTACCCTTAAAAATTATTTAGTACTACATGGATTGCAATTCATGTGCTGGAGAGGACACAAACAGGTAGAAGAGTAAGCCCACACGCTGTGTGGACCCCTTTACAAGACAAGCACCACCTATTTGAGGAAACATATACCTCTCATATCTCATTCATTTGGACTCATATTATGGATGGTGAGTATTATATACTGATTTTTATTAAATATAAAACGTGATGGTGCCCTCTTAAGTGTATTTTGAGATTCGATATGAGATGTTCTGAGCATGAAGCATATTTAGGAGGTGCTTGATGATGTCAATGATTAGATAGAATTGGTATAGAGTGGCACACTCATGTAGAGTGTGGACATGGGTCCTCTATCTATTGAGTGGAACCCTCCAATGGAATTAGGGAATGGGTATTCTATCCGCTGAGTGGAATCCTCCTATGGAGTTAGGTCACGGGTCCTCTACCATATGAGTGACGCCCTCCTATTGGGTGACAACATGTGTCCTCTACCAACTGAGTGGAACCCTCTTGTGGATTCTGGGAATGGGTCCTCTACCTATGGAGTGATACCCTCCTATTGTACCAGGGTATGGATCCTCTACATAGATATTGTGTCATGTCAACTATATAGAATAGTGTTGAGGTGTGTCTCTACATAAAAACTTTTTTAGAAAGACACATGAGATGTTGGGAATAATTGATGAACCGTTTTTGACTATTGGAAGACTCATTTTCCTAGTTTGGGCTATGAGATAAAGATCCTCTTTCTCTCTCATATGGGTTTTTTATGATCATATATCCTTGTTGATTGGTTTTCATTTCTCTCTTACTATGGTTTTAGTTGTTTATTGTATCATGTCTCCTATTGATTACCCTTTTGTGTTAAGGGAGTCATAATAGGTATGAAAATACTCACCCTTGCATGGGATTTTCTTACATATGGAGTATCTTATACAAATGATAGACATGTCAGTAGGAATTTTAGAGGATCATAAGGATACCATGGTGTAGTTAGACACATATAGTGTTTGGGGATTGAAGATCTAGAGTCGTGATCTTTGGTTCACTTTTCCAGTTATTTTTAGGTTAACACACCTTTTTGGTTGGGAGTGTATTTTTTCCATTTACTATTCAGAATATGTTTTTGTATTCTTTTATTTCCTAAATCTTGTTACGTGAATTGTTATTACTCTAGATACTACTTTATAATATTTAATCTCTTCATTTCTGCGTAGATAATGTTGGGTATGTGCCTATAGGTACAATAGGAAATGGCCTCCCATACTAGGTATGCATTAAGTTTCTTATTTCCATCCCCTAGCCTATGGAGGCAGGCTTGGGTTGTTTCATATTGATTCTCCACTAGCTAGGTAGACACCAGTGGTTTAGGTGATGATATATACACTAAGTGTGTAACACTTTATCACTATTTTTCATTATCATTAGGTAATCATGTATAATGAGCCTAATTTGAATCATTCAATATATCAGGGAACCCATAGAGAAATATATTATTATCACAATGAAAACTACCATATACAAATTATCACTATGTATTATAATCCCTTTGTATCAATATCTCCAACCATGAATGTGGAAAAATTCATGTCCTCAAACAATGAGTTCAATTTCCCTTTCATTTACTATCTGAAATGAAGTTACTATTTACACATCAATGATATAGAATTTATCAAATTGTTCCACCTCAATAAAAAGGAATGATATAGAAACATCCTTAAATAGGAAGGGACACATAAATTATCATCCTATTCAATAATTTATATCACTAGTGATGTACTCAACATATCCTACCTACTGCAATCATATGTCATCACAATTTTGGTCAATAAATTAAATTCCATGATTCATGACATGCATGGATAATAATCTTAAAGTCTATGTATCATTACATACATCCATAGGAATAAATATCAAATGAAACATAATGATATGGAATTCCTATTAATGGATATTTCTTCAAAATCCTCCAGTGATGGATATTACAAAGTACTAACTTCATAAGATGAAGAATCATCCTCTTATGAGTATGAACCACCTTTCAATAAATATACTATGTGTATCCTCATATATTTTTATACTAATTGAAGGATAAATTCTTAAGAATACATTCATATAATTAAAGGTTCACATCATATATGGGAATTACTATAACCTTTTAATATGATATATACTTGAGGAAATTATCCTATTAATGTTATGAAAAATAACTCTCTTCATATGATAAGACATTTATTTATATTTATTTATTTTAATATACATGAAATTAATGTCCAAGTTAGTTAGTTATAGGGAACATAATCTAATAAATACCATATTGATCTAGTTATAAATAATTTAGGATGTTGATGGAGGCTATATACTTAAGTTAAATAATTCAAACTAATGTATATAATCTTCTAAGTGTTGGTTTTTCATCATCTACTGATACACGTTGGTCAATGAGGGAAGTTAAGTGATTAATATAAATCAAATATTTACAAAAAGGTTAATGAAGTTATTCAAGGTGTATGGATGGTTTTGAGAACACTAATGAGGTGATTGGAAGTCTAAGAGAGGGAGTAAAGAGAAAAAATCAACGTTCAACAAGATGAGATTTTAATGGGAAATCTATATCTTAATAGAGGGAAACCCATAGAGGGTTTTTTCTCAATAAATTCTAAATGGTTATCACCAAGATACCTATAGATCACCATTTACCTAATATATGTATATATATATATGGGTTATCATTGAATATTTTAGAGAGGTGGTTTCGTAGTGGTTATGAATAGTTAGTTCCTGGTTAGGGCTAGCAAGTACCCAATGCCATTTTCATATAAAACACAATTTTTTTATTTGTTTGACAAGAATTTTGTTTTACCAAATGGAATACTTAATAATTGATTTAAGATTTAACTAATATATATATATATATATTGAGTAAGTGAGGTCTTTGGAAGTTTAAGTTCATTAATTCAGTTTTTTAGATTGATGTTTAAAGGATTTTGAATTTCTGTTTGAATTTTCAGTTTTGTGAAGTATGTTAAAGGTATTTGTGGGTGGTCACATGATATATGGTATGGTGAAACATTGAATAATTGTGATTTAAAACCTAGAGAATAAATAATTCAGGTTTTAATATTAATTACATTATTCCTAATAACTATTAAATAAATCTGAATACTAAACTCCTACATTGTAGATATTGAAGGCCAACAAGGTTAGATAAAAGTATCTCTACGGTTTTTATTATTGTTTTTAAGATTAAATTTTTATTTCATGATAAATATATCATGGAGTTGAGAAAATAATATCCCGGGTTATCAAATTATGTAAAGATATACTAAAATTAGTTGTTTTAATGAGTGAAGAAGTGAGGGAAGCTTGAATCCATGAATAATGGGTTGGGATTCAGAACCACCATATTAGAAGAAATTATATGAAACATAAGATATGAATGAATATATAAAGAATCGTGATGATGAACAATATTATAAACTTAATGTATCATGACTGAGATGACAAAGCATCACCCCATTCATGCACTAAAATTCCACCCTAACAAATTCAATAAACATATAACTCTTGAATGAAAAAAATATGATGAAAAAAATAAAACAAAGAATGAAAAAATAAAAATTAAATGGTTCGAAAATTATCCCTACATCCATGTAAGAACACAACTAATTCATTTTATTCAACAAAATAAGAAATGATTACTATCAAAATCTATAAATTCATCCATAATTATATCACTAAAAGTGATCGTTACAAAAAAAGTGGTCCCACCCACACCTTTGTAAAATAATTCCCAACTAGTCAATCAATTTAACCAGCTTTTCAAATTAAATGGGGGCATAACATTGGTCATGGATATCATTGATTACCCATAGGTTTCTTGGTCTAAAATTATATTTCTTGATGACTAGTGAATGTACTCATTATGCATCCCTATAATAATTAATACTTATCCATTTTCATAAAATCCAAGAAAACCATATGTATCTCCATTAGAGAGATTCTTACATGAGCTATAATTTCTGCACTTCCATCATCATAAAATGTAAACTTGTCTTCATGGATATGAATCCTAAAATCTAGGGCATCCTACCTCCACTTAAATTCTTCAATAGCAATTATTCTCCTTGATCTATAATCATAGTTAGAGTCACTCAATCTAGACATAAATAATCAAGGTCATTAAACAGTCTTAAGAACCCTAAAAACTACCCACTTTAAGTGTTATTTAAATGATTCATGTAAACCAAAAACACATAGGGAAATATTGATTATCCCAACTCCTTTATAAATAATTAGTGTGTCCATTCCAAATTCCTACCACCTTGTCCAACTGAGGCACAATGTTGCCTTATCTATTCCTAAACTAATATTTTTGTAAAAAATATTAACTCTAAAATTTACCAACCTTCCATAGATCCAACACCCTATCCCAAAGTATTTTTTAGATTAAATGGTACTTTATATTAACATGAATTTTAATGAGTAATCCATATGATTTTTTGACAAATGAATTGGGCTCTAGATATCACAGATCACCTTCTTGAATCCTTTGGAGTTCATCAAATAATCTCTTTATCCATATCAATTTCAAAAACTTCTTTTATAACCACATACTATTCTTCTATTTGGGAAATTAAAGTAATTGATAGGAACCATGAAATCAAATTTATTACTATCCCTATGATAGTAAACACAAATCTTATATTACTCTATCATGAATCTATATCCCATAAAATTATGCATCAATATAAACCTATAATAGATCATTTATTCTAAAACATAAGGCTACATATTCCAAACTAGTGAAATATAAAATATTCCACTTTACGGGTTCTTAATGCTCCTTTCCTAGTTTTTCCTAAAAAACTGACTGAAAACTAGCTCTATATATGAAATATCTTTTCTTATAAAGAACATTATGTATAAAAAACCACCAACTATTGATGAAAATTAAACTTCACCATGTAATTAGACTTACAATCAATTTATGTTTATTTATCATTGGGTAAACTGAACCGTTTGAATAATTGAGTTGATAAATTCTTTAATCTTGTCATTTAAAATCCTTTGACGACCATACAGATGTATTACATCTGATATAAAAATATTGATCAGTATATATGTATGTCTCAATAATTATCCCTAATATCTCCATGCATTCCCCAAGATCCTCTATCTTGACCATTTCCTAAAAATCAACTTTCACCCTAAATCAATTCTATCTTAGTACCCTTTGGGAGAGTTTCATCCATTTTTAAGAGAACGATAATGAAAAAACCATACTTGTACACTTTCAAATAAAAATATTGGCATGCGTTTCTATATAAAAACCCCTTCTTATCCACAATTTAGTCAAACGTATGGTTCCAATTCTTTGGAACTTTGGTCAAACCATTAGGGCCTCACTCCAACTTTCAAAATTGAACCTTGTTTTTTCATTAATAACTATGTCTAAAATATAATGGATTCCTCCTATACATTTTGATGAAGTAACACCATATTCACATTAATCATTTCATGATGTATACTTTCAGAATAAAATAAATACCACACCATCTTCATGGTTATATGTTTGATAACTGGTGATAAAATTGCAGAGAAATCCATTCATTCCTTCTGCTAAAACCATTTGACAACCAACCTATCATTATATATCATTATACTATTTATTTCCTATTTCAAATTGAAATCCCATTTTTATTGTTTTTTCTTCCTCTATAGTAATTCTATTAGCTCTCATGTTATCTTTTTATATAACAAATCCATTTAATCATTCATGGAAAGTTCCCACTTTCTGAATTGATTCTCATTAATTCTTATGAGATTCATCAACTCTACTCTATCCATCAGAATCACATAATTTAGATTAGTTCTGAACCATTGAACAAGTTGTATGATCTTGGTTGACATCCATGACTCAATAAGTGGTTTTTCTCTTTATTAAATCATTTATCATAGAATTTATTTTTCTAGATTCCTACCCTAGGATTCTAAAATTCTTAATATTTAAATTAATTCTTCTCGCACAGATGATTATTTAAGACTTTACATGCTATCTGAAATCTCCATTATTTTGATCTTTTAGAACATCCATTTTGATTCATATAGATATGGTCCACTAATTCCTTGTTTTAAACATCATCATCCATCATGTTTTGATCTTTCTAGAATATATTCGCTGGGAAGATAACTTTCTATATTTTAATTATATTATGATTATTATCATTAAAAATGTAAATTATATCTTTTTAATCACCATACTCAAAAAAAACATGCTTGGGAGTTTTCTTTGTATTTTTACTAATCATATGCAATATTAGGTAAAATTTTGATAATATTATAAAAATTCAAGTGGGAAACCTGTACTAGTTTTTAAACCACATATATTTTACAATCCCATACTTTAATGGTGTATAAGCACTTTGATTCATAAGATAATCTACATAATTGAATACCTCTTTCCAGAAATCCTTGGGAATTCTAGAATGTAGTCTCATTCTATAGACATTCTTTGTTTGTATCTAGTTCTTGCAACCATATAAATTATTATATTTTTAAATTCTAGAAATAATCTTCCTTAAACTAATTCATTTAATTTGATAAAACCTTCATAATTCCCCTCCATAATATTCTCCACCATTATTGGACCTTAAGAATTTCATATTATTTTTATCCTCTTTTTTCCACCATGTCCCTCTATCGAGAAAACACCCAGACTACTGTACATTTTTTTATTATGGAATTAAACCCATTATTTAATTTAAATGATTTATAAACATAAAAATGTACAAAAAACCCACTATGATAATAAACTGGTGTGGGCCACCAAATATATTTACGTGCGATATGTAACTTTCAATACATAGTTGTCCTGCAATTTTTATAAACTACAGATTTATCTTATATTTGAGTATAAAACTATAAATATATATATAATTTTTATGAATAATATTCATGATATCAAAAAACACAATCAATATCATGTTCTTCTCACTTAGGTACCATGATAGTAATGAAACCACATGAGACATTCAAAAGTTATTATTCTAATAATTATTACTTAAAGCAATCTTCTCAACAGAAACAACAAAAAATATTTAGTAACTCTATAAAAAACTATAGATCCCTAAGTATTCATTCATACTCTATCTATAAATATTATTCCAAATAACAATTCACCTAAATAATGAATATAAATTTGATTATTCTATAAACCTACTTTTTGATTAAGTCAATATAACTCCAAGAAGTTTCCATTTTACATACAGACTTTTATAGGAAACTTTTACAAAATCTTTAGAGCTTCACCATCAGCTAGATAGACCTCATCCAATCTTCCATAATTAACCATGCATCCCCTCTTATATGCAGAACACTATAATCAAAGATCCATGATTCCAAAGGAACAGTAACACTCATCAATAAAATACACTCATCTTCAGCTACGGTATGTGTGTAATATATACTTCTAGAAACAATTGATTCAGAATTTACCCTATGATCCTATAAATATTTCCTCAGGATCCCCTTCATAAAATAATTATAATACATGGTACTAGTTTTAGATAATTTAAATTAAATTCACTCACTTGATCTATCTTATGATTTCCTCTAACCTTTCCATTGAATATAACATCCTCTTTGTTCTTCATTGAGCATGGTTCCAGTAGGTTCCTAGACTACTTTAATACTAAGATAATTATTCATAATGAGATCACAAACATACTTATTGGAACCAAGGTGATCCAGAATAATGTCTAATTCCATGATTTTTGTCAACATAGTTGTATTGGATAAGTTTGGTAGTTTCAGAGAAAGGGAACCATTTTGGAGGAAGTTCAGAATACTGAGTGTTTGTTGAAGGAAGTTAAAAGATGGTTTTGATTCTTAGGATATAGATTTGTGCTATTATATGATATTATGAATAATTATTTGAACTTCGCACTAGTCAGGTGAGTTTTTAACTGGTCAGAAGTAGTGTGTCAGTCCAGACACATTCTTTGCAATTTTTAGACAATCACTCATATAAAAAAGAATTTTTGGTAGGTGAATTTGTATGAATATAATTCATGTGGTGTTTCAAATGGATTGAAAGAGTATAGTTTCCACACTAGTAGAGATTCATAAATGAAACACCATGATTTTTATAGAATGATGTGTTGAGTGAAGGTTATGATTATTCCTAAAAACACCCACATACCCCATCATTTGAAGTTATTGAATGTTAAGAGGAGGATTAGATTATCTCTTTTTGTATAAGTATCACATGAAGAAATATGACACTGATGAAATATCTTGGTGAATAAATTTTCACAATCATTAGTTCTTAATAAGGTTTGAGAGAACATAGTATAATTAATGTACTTGGGTGAACTCACCTTAGAAAATAGAGTTGCATGAATTATTTTGTAAAGGTTGTTGGGAGAATAGGGATGGAAGAATATATATGAGAAAACCTTACCTGAGTAAAATTACTTCAGAAAAATTATCTTAGTGAGACAAATTGTATGAATAAAACATGTGTGAATCACTTGGACGAATAAAACCTAAGGAATGGACTATATATGAGTGAAGTAATTTGAAACACATACCTTAAAGAAAGATAATATTTATGAAATATTTTTGGTGGTGACTCTAAGATTGATAATTGCATGGTAACATCATATTATGTCCATCATGATGTAAATCAAATTAAAAAAATTTGATGATCAAGAAGTGACATTTATATCATTAAACAGAGGTGACTACCATTCTATGTAGTGAGAAAAGAAGGACCCACATAAGTGATCCAAGGGATGAAATATGATACTCCAAATCAAATAAAAATGGATGTGATCCTATTATATATTGAATATGAACAAATAATTTCAATCCACAAATTCTAGAGAAGTAAGGTGGATTTTGGTATGAATGAGACATCATCAACGTATTCTTCTTGGCACAACCTATAGAAATTATCTATGTAAAATTGGCATGTCTAATTTTGATTTTTTTTTTAATTTTTTTGTGATATATGTGTGATTATCAATGATAAGATTAAATATTTCATACCATCATAGGAACATGATCTATTGAATTTAAAGAAAATCATGACACCCCAATTCACCCCACACACATCTAATGGTTTCTTAGGTTCTAATTAGTGGTATTAGAGCCTTAGGTTTTAGGTGTAAAAATTTTCATTAATGATTATTTAGATATTGAAAAATGTTTGTGTAAATGGGTTTCTATATTTTTGTAAATAAATTATCAGATCTTGAATAAAAAAATAGATTACACTTATGACCACTTAAGCTAGATGTTTTCTCTGAACATATTCATGGGATACAGGTTAGTGGTGCTATAATATTTTACATTACTTAAGTAGACAAGAAATATATCATTGTTGATTCCAAGACCTATAATACCTCATCTAGATCTATATTAAATAATATCTAAATGAAATTGATGATATTTACTAGTTCCTATATTATATGGGATAAATTGGATGAAATTTATGTTGGTGATATTAAGGTAAAGAAAGCTATACCTCAAGTGTTCCATAATAATTTTGATGATATGAAAATGTGTCATGATGACAATGATAATAGTTTATTCACAAAAATCACAAAATTTGTTGGATAAATTAGAGGATGTGAAAAATAAACTAATGATATTGATATTGTAAAGAAGATATTATAGAGGTTGTCCCCTATGAAAAATCCAAATGTCTCATCTTTAAAAGAGAGGGACTTGACCATGTTATATCCTGATGATCTTCTAAGAAGTTTTTTTGGCCAATTAAATGAGTGTTAACCTATAAGTAACAAAAAATCACAAAATTCAAGATATTTTATTTAAATAAATGAAAAACATGACATTGAAAAAAGGTACTGAGGATGAAGAAGGTGTTGATGATGAATTATTATCTTTAGTGGCTAGAACTTTTAATAGAGGGATGGGTAAGTTCAAACAAAATATACCACAAGAATGATTCCAATGAGATAAGGTTGGTAATATTACTATCATATGACCAAAAATATTTGATGATGTATATAGTGAATAATAAGTTAAAAAAAATATTTTAATAAGACTCCCTCTTAGAGGAGACTCTAAAATGGAAGGCACTTCTTTAAAGAAGATCCAGGGGAAGTGGTATTTTTAAAATAAATAATATAATGATAATTTATATTATTTAATTAAATGTTGAAAAATTGTTTATTTCAGATAAATAAGATTTTATTATGGATAAAAATTAAAAATAATAATCTGAAAAGGAGGAATAAAATCAACCAAAAGGTGTAATTTATTTCATGGTGAAAATTAAGGGGACTCTTAAAGATATCGATTTACAAAAAATGAAAAACAAAAATCATGGAATTTTCATGAATGAATATTCCAATAATATTAATAATGTTTATGTTAACAAAATTTGTCTCTAAGAAGAGTTAAAAATCAATTATACATTCATGAAATATCTGGATAAGTTTTTGATTTTATACTAGAGATTGTAGAATAGAATAAGGTTATCGATGAGATTAAAGATAGTTTAGAAGAGAGAGATAAAAATTTTGAGGCTCTATAAGAAGAAATTGTTACCCTTATGAGTAAATTTGAATATGAATCAAAATCAGTAAAATTAATGTAAACGCTGTAGTTTGGAATGTTATTTGACATATAATTATAGAAAGAGACAAATGAGGTTCATAAGGTGTTGAGAAAATTTTGAATGATGCAAGAACAAGTTTTATGTGTAAAAGTGAAGTTATCCTTGGATTTGAGAGACCGAAGGGAACAAAAATGACATATTAGACAAAAGTAAAATAACTTTTTTGAGGTTTTGATTGAAAAATTGAAACATGAAATGATCTATGTGTGATAAATAAGAATAAAGAAAAATAGAGGTTAAAAATTTATCCTTAATCATTGAGTGTTAGTCACAAACCAATGAGACATTAAAATACCAGGGTCCTGCTAGGTAATGGAATTGAGAAGGGAATTACTTTTATTAAATATAAATTTATTATCAGCCATGAACACACCATGTCATATAGGGAAGAGGTGATAGGATATCTAAATAAGGAAACACCATGGATCCATCCAAGAAGAATGTGACTATATCTTTTATAACATAAATGAAAATATTTATATGTATATGTTTTTCAGTCATAGAATATTATAAATAATTTATTGAATATAGGAAAATAAAAATGGGTTATTTTGATAATAAATTCAAATAAAGATGAATTAAAAACAACCTAACAAAATTACATTGAGAAATAGGTACACTAAATTGGACAGGGAAGAAGTTTAGTTAGATTAAAAATTATGGGATGGAGATAAATATAAGTTCCCATCTTTTGCCTTATCTGAACTGAGTGTATCATTTATGGAATATAAGATGCATGGAAAGGATAACCTTGTCAAAATTTCATTCATGTCTACAAAGAATAATATCACGTAGATACTTGATTATGAGTTTTCATCACACATGATAGGAAACATGAACCTTTAATAAAATTTCAATGGGAGATATTTTTTTTAAATAATATATTATGGAAAAAATAAGGAATAAGAATCAATTTAATAATATTAAATGATCTAATAATGACTAAATTTATAAATTTGGATGGCCCATGTCATAACCTCTTGTGGGTAAGTCAACTTTTTCACTCTAGTGTTGAGGTTAAATTCCCCAAAAGGGTTGTTTAATCAAATTCAAGACCATGAATTCTCTTATGAAGAGATAAATGAAAAATGGTAATTTATACCTGGTGGATAACAAAGATAACACATTCCCCTAATAGTTAAAGAGGATAACATCTTATAGAATCAATGGATTTCCCACATCCACTGATAAAGAATAAAGAATCTATCTAAGGTAAAATATATATTTGAAATTCCAAATGAGAATAGAGATAGTAATAAGACTTGTGAGGTGTGAAAGTGTTAAAATATGGTATGAAATTAATATTGATAAAATAATAAAAGGGTATCCAATAACATTTATCTAGTGAAAAGACTTATATTAGTTCCAATGAATAATAAAAGAACATATGGATAGAGAAATTTCATCATGTTTGTTAATGATTGTAGTAAAATAACTTATTTCCTGTTCATGTAAAAAAATGATATCATGGAGTGGATTTTTAGATATTGAATAAGAGTCAATAAAAATACCATTCACCCAATCGAGAGTTTATGATTTGATAACGGAACAAAAATCATGTCTATTTAATTTGAAAACTACCTTGATAAAAATGATATTAATCATGAATTTTCTTCATTAATGACTACAAAAAATCGTGGAATTATTGAATAAATAAATTGGTAGGTAAAAACTATATCCAATACATTTATAATTGAGAGAAATGTCTATCATAACTATGGAATGAAGTCAGTCTAAGTCGTGGTGTACTCTCATACAAAGTTGGTACTAAGAAACATTGAAGAAAGAAAACCATATGAAATTTTTCGTTGAAGTAATCCCTCAATAAAACCCTTTTCGATCTTTAGAATTAGTTGATACATTTGAAAAAAATAATTCAATTTGTGCAGGTATGGTGATGCAAAAGATGAAGGAGTGTTTATTTCCTACTTAATAAAATTTAAGGAATTTAAATCCATTAACTAATTGACAGGGATAATTTTAGTCATTAATTATGTAAAATTAATTGAAGAGAAATTTGGATGGACTTATTAAAGTGTAGTCTTCGAAGAGTTATCTATTGAGAATGATGAAGTTTTAACAAATTCTAAAGATGTGTAGAGTTCCCAAAATGTTCAGAAACCCAAAAATATTTTTGATTCTATTGATGAATCCTAATAATATTTAATTGATGATGAAAGTCAACCCACACCTTATAGGAGGAAAAAAAGTGAAGAAGTTAATCTATAAAACACTATTGGAGACAAATATTCTATGATGAAAATATGAATGATAATAAATGGGAAGCATGCTCCTTACTATTTATGGTGGAACCAAAGTCATTTAAAGAAACTTTAAAAGTTGATTCATGGTTTAAATCCATGAATACGGAGTTAAATAAAATAAAAAATAACCACAAAAGAGAACATGTGAAGAATATTGATAACCATAATATTATTTAAACAAAGTGAATCATCAAGAATAAATTTGATGAGCATGGGAAAGTGATTCAAAATAAGGAATGACTTGTTTGAAAAGGATATTATCAGATTAAAGGATTAAATGTTCAGTAAACATTTTCTCTAGTTTCTTGACTTGAGTTAATCTAGATCTTCAAGAAAATGTAAATTCAAATAGGATTGGAGATCTATGAAATCGATGTGAATATAGAATCCGTGAATGGATTCCTCTAAGAAGAGGTATAAATTGAATATCCATTGGGTTTCATTGTATGATATAATGATAAAAAATATTCATGTTAAAGAAGTATTTTTATTGAATAAAATAGGAAAAAATGATCAAGTTATGCTAGACATGATTTATATTTTAAGAAGCCTGAATTTGAAAGAGGGAATGTCGACCATAATTTCTATTTGAAGGAATCTATGGAATAAATATTCGTGATGATGGTTTATATATATTAAATCATACTTAGAGGAAGTAGGAAAACAAATATTGATGAGTTTGATAATATAAAGATCCATGAATTTTAAATGTCCATGATCGGTGAACTAAATTACTTTCTAGTCTTATAAGTGGATCAATTTTTTTACCTTTATAGCTCATGTAAATTAAATGGGAGGGATGCTCAAGAAATTCAATATTTGAAATTATAAACAAATATCAACAACTATTTCACTTGAAATAGTGATCAAGAAGCAAAAATATTGTAATTTTATACATCCCACTTTATACAGTAGGATAATTGGAAGATTTTTATATCTGACTACAACAAGGAAAAATATTTTTTTGCAACATTTCTAATAGTTTTTTTCTAGAGTAATATGATGGAAGATTATATTTGTTCTATTAATAAAATCATGGTGTATATCCCACACACTCTGAATTATGGACTACTATTTGATGTAGGAAAACATCATGAATTCTTATTGATTTAAAATGTGGACTATTATTGAGATGTGGGGGACTGTAAATCATAAAATGGGGTTGTGCTAGTTTTTGTTGGGTAAATTTGTAAGCTGGTGGAGTATG
Organism: Viscum album; assembly: GCA_963277665.1. Taxonomy (NCBI): domain Eukaryota; kingdom Viridiplantae; phylum Streptophyta; class Magnoliopsida; order Santalales; family Viscaceae; genus Viscum; species Viscum album. The sequence goes on along the minus strand of OY728143.1, from coordinate 4,865,935 downwards.
AAATATGAAATTTTCTCACTAAGAATAATAGAAGAATACGAAATCATATTGAACATGGAATGTACTCAACCTCTCTGAATGAATAATTATTTATAAGATATTGATAAAGATTTAATGTAACCAAATGTAATTTATTATGACAATAAGAGTAAAATAAAACTCACAAAGAATCATGTTCAACACTCCCATACCAAATATATCAATATACAACACCACTTTATTAAAGAAAATGTGGATTAGGGGATGGTTGCACTAGAGTTATTTGGAACTAATGAGAATGTGGAAGATACCATGACTATGATTTTGGCCACTTTACTATTTGAGAAGCTTCGATTAAACCTTAGGGTCTAAAAACCTATTGATTTAAATGCTTCAATTTATTTATGAAGTGGTAGAGGATTAAAGTAGAGATATGATCCATAGGGTGTACTGTGATGAAAAATGATCCTATGGTGCTTTTTCTCTATGTTTGTTACCAATGTAAAAGAAATACTAGTTAAATTTAATGAAGTATTGGGATATTTAATAGCTAGTGAATCAATTTTATAAATATAAAATGTAGGGATGATACTCCCATATAAATGGGGGCATAGATGAGACTCTACCTAGGGGAGATTTCATCCACAAATAATGGATTCTGGTTGAGATTGGTTTCATGGGTTTTATAGAATGAAGAACAACACGAGAAATTACATGGTATATGAGATAATATCTGGAAAACTATTTTAATACATTTATCATTGTTCACATGGAGCTATATTAATGAATGATATATTATATTATCATTTATAATTTGATAGGGTTTTGAAAAATGGATTTTATCTTTGGATTTCTAATAATCTCAAAGGGGAAGAATGTTGGGGACATGGTGATCTAGATGATGTTTGATGTTATGTTTGTAGTAAAACTATATGTGGTAGATAATTCTTATAGTTTTGGTTAAAAATAAGAATCATTGTATAAATTTAGGTGACCAATTGTTTATTACATGAAGTTAAAAGTCAATTTTTAGGATTAAGAAGATGATTCACACTAGTTTAAGTGATTGAAAACAAGTTAAGGTGATTCATGCTAGTCAGTAAAGTTGTGTGATAATAATAATTTGTATACTATTTAGGTATAATTGTGTTCTATGTATAACAAACCATTCTTATCAAGATTGTATTCACACTTGGTGAAGATACGCAAATAGCGTTTCGGAGGAGTTGCGTGATGATTATGAGAGTGTATATGGAGCACAGTTGGAGTTGTATGAATAAAATGCTATGATTTTTAGAGTGTTAATGGATGAGTGAAGGTGGTGGGTTTTCATACGAATATTGGATTAACCCATCATTTAGATTTAATAAATAATAAAATCTATATCATAGGATCTCATTTTTCATAAGTCTCACTTATGAGAAGAAGAAATTGACAAAATATCTGGGTGAAGGAACTTTTGTGAACATTAGTCTATGAGAAGGGTAAAATGATGGAAGTGGGGTGATCCTACTTGGAAGAAGTCACATTAGTAAAGGTATTTTCATGAATATGATGTGAGAAGTAAGTTTCATGAAGAAGTTTGGGTAAACATACTTGAACATATATTACTTGAGTGAAGGTACTTGGTAAAACTCACCTTATTAAAGGGAGTTGTGAAAATTGAACTTGAATGAACCAGTTGGGGAGATAGACCTGAGAAATGGACCATATCTGAGTGAAGGATTGAGGAGAACATGCCTAAGTGAAAGAAAAAAAATTTGAAATGTTTTTGGTGGGTTTTCTAGGATTGAAAATTAAATTGGATCATTATATTTGATCCCTCAGGATAATAATAAATATATAACGTTTTCATGATTTTTAAGTGACATTCATGTTGTTAAACTGACACAACATCCATCCAAAGTAGTGAGTAAGGAGGAGTTGTTTAAGGTGATCAAAGGTAGGTAGTGTATGAATAAAAAAAATATAATAAAAAGGTATTGATCCTATAAAGAAGGTACCATGGGTAAACAATTGTAATCAAATAATTTTATTGAAGAATAGTGGATTCTGGTATGACCAACACATCATCGTCGTATTCTCAATGGATGTTTCCTTAGTGGTGAACCAAATAAAATTTTTATGACATATCTTGATTTTAATATTTGTTTTTTGTGGATGTGTGATTATAAATGACATGTTTAAAAATTTACAACCATCATGAGGACAATATCCAATATATCTAAAGAAATAGTTGAGACCCTGAATCACCCATACCCTCACTGGTGTATCGAGTTCCAATAATCCTCAAACACTAGACTAGTCATTCCAAAATAATCGTTTTTGATAGTCAGCATCACATCCATTTATTATATAAGTGATCATAGTAGAATAAAATCATAACACCATCTAGGAATTTCACACAAACTAATTTTATCAAATTTTGAATCATGTTTAAATCATTCACATAATCATCCAATGGTTTTACTTTTCTCATTATCATGTGAAATAACCTCTTACCCATGAAACTAAATTGAATAATAAGGAATTTAAAATTATAAAATCAAAATAATAATTCCAAAAAATGTATCATATAGAAAAATAAAATTCAAGGTAAAATATACTACAAATGTAAAAGGGGAAAATATAGAAAAGATTTATGAAAAGGCTAATTATAAAATATATCATAATACTAATAGAAAAAATTAAGACAATAAATGTTCTTGAAAAAGTGAATAATGGTTGGTTTTATAGACTAGAAAGAGAGTTATTTAAAAACAATAATAAATTTTATCACTATTTCTGTTATTATAAAAGTTTTTTGAATATATAGAGGTTCCTTTTTTATAAGGCCATAGCCTTAAACGTTACACAATATTGAGTTAAGTGAAGATTTTTACTTTATTTCACATTGAGTATATTTTCAATTTTACAGCTTTAGATAATTATTTTACATAAAAAACCATAGAAATAAAATGTGAACACTTCCAATAGTTTCTATTTATTTCAAAACATAAATTTGTTTTAAAAAGAAACATGTTGTCTTTTCATTTTTATTCAACAGAAAATTTCCTTGATTCCATACGTGACACAATTCTCCCTTAAATCCTTTGAAAATATTTAAAAACATGGGATGAGAACAAAATTCTTAGTAAAAGACATAAAATTAAAGAAAATAATAGTCTAATTTAATAATGGTATCCCATTTAATGTTCTTTGATATCATGAAACAAAAAAAAATCACATGAATAACACTCATACTTTTTTCTCAAAGAAAAACATTAAAACCCACAACAAGAAATTAAAACACATTTAGTTTCCATAGACCATCATATACAAAAAATTCTTTCTATCCACTTTCAATTGGAATAACCATGTGTTCTAATTCCAAATTAAAGTCCTATAATGGGGTTCACCCTTCGTATAAGTTATATTGGTCTCACCCTTGAGAAATAATGGGGCCCATCAATTCATATAAGCTATCAGGGGCTCACCCTTGAGCTATAATGGTGCTCACACCTTCATATAAGCTATGTAAGGCTCACCCATGAGCTATTGTTAGGCTTAAAACATTGTATAGGCTATATTGGGGTCACCCATTTCATATAATTCTCATGTACCATTTCAAAAATACGTTCATCACAAAACCCTTTTGAAAAAAATCTTCTAATCACATATGAAAAATATTTCTATATTAAAATAAAAATTTAATTTAAGAACCCATTTTCAATACCAAGATACCCAAATAAATTAATTATGGATTTATTTTCCTTCTTATAGAATTAAAGTCTTATAGAGGAATCCAAATATCAAATAACAGTTATGGCGGTAGAGAAGTCTTCGTCTCCATATACGTTAAAACAAAAAAAATAATTTTTTTATTTTGTAAAGAAATTAAAATTCTTGTATAAAAGTTTTCCTTTTTAAAACATTGAATGAAATTAAATATAGACATAAAATATTCTGCATAATCCTTTTATATTGATATAAATAAATATATAAATTACTATCATGGAGAAAAATATTTGATAATTAAGTCTTTAAAAGTTCAAAGTGTCCCAGACCGGTTTGAACATTTAAATATTAATATTATAAAAACAATAAATAAAATTATTCGAGATACAATATGTATTTTAATTATCATAGTGGTTTTATATACACCTTATAAAATAATAAAGGTGCATATTATCTAAAAATTTCTCAATGAAAGAAGATTGTGACGAAACCCCTTACCTTGAGTTCGAATCATCAAGTATAATCATTATATTCTTAAATAATAAATTTTAAATAATTTTTAATTTCTTTAAAATCATTTTCATGTTTATTATTTGTTTTATATCACTTATTATCATGTTTTAAAAATTACATAATTATTTAAGTTCATATCAGATGTTTTTTTGATATTCGGTACTTGATTAGAAGTTGCATATTGTATGATGTCAACAGTCCATATGGTCATAAGTACATCATCTCTGGAATAATATTCAGGAAATAATAATCACTTTTTTACATAAATTATAATTTTTAAATTAAACCATGTATTTATTCTATAAAAAATGAAAAATGTTATAATCCTGGAGACAGTAGGTCGTACGTACACATGAGTAACATTTTTATTTTTCATTGATATTAATGAAAATAATATAATTATCTTTTTAGATTTATAGAATGATAATAATATCATTAAAATCTTAATAATAATTTAAATATAATTATATATATCATACAATTTATGTGGTGAATAAAAATGATTCACATTGCTTCGTGGAAGTGATAGTTCACACCTATGCACGAATGGCGTTATCATTTTTTTGCATGGAATGTAAGAAAATAATTGATATATTATTCTCTTATAATGATAATTATTTAATAAAAATCATATAGAAACATTAATTCCATAATTATGACCAGTCTTGAGATATAATAATGAAAAACGAACTATATCATTTCGTGATGTGGTAGTCTGCTGTACATACAAATGGAATTTTCATCTCCCATTTGATGAAATTGGAGATGGAATTAGGTGGTGATATTAACATAATATAATCTCAGTATATTTAGGATACTGGATTTATTATATCTTCATGGTTGGAGGAGATGTGAAGGAAGTGGATGATTAAATAAAATAGAAACACATAAATAAAAATGATACCTCTTCTTCAGTTGATCACCTTTGAAGAACACCTTAACACCTCTAAGGAGGTTGTTCATACAAAACTAAAGACTTAAGAATGCCTTCAGGGATTATATGATATTTTTTGGGAAGATATTGGCCGAAATAAAAGGTTTTTGATGTTTTTGTAAGAGACAGGAATGGGTACCTTTTATAGGAGAGGGGAGGGGCACCATTGGAATTGTAAAAAGTATTAAATTAATATAAATTCAATTTCAATTAATTTTTTTTAAAAACTGATATATTTAGAATATAGGATGATTTTGGGTTGAATAATCCTCATAAAATTAAAAATATAAATGTTTTAAATTTTTTTTAATCCCTCTCGTTTTGTTTTAATCCTTATTTTACTCATTATAATCTTACTGTTATATCATGTTATTTATATATTGTGGGTGAAAATAATTATAAAATCATGAAAAAGGATCAATGAATGAATCATTAATGAATTTTCCCTATTTATCTAATCTTTTTTCAGAATATTATATTTTTATAAATTTTATGTCATTTAATTAAATATTTTATATTTTAAAGAATGAATTTTTTCAATTTTTACACTATTCATTAGATGACTTTTTAAAAAATTGTAACAACTTGATTAGCTAAAAAAACTACATTAAATACATCCTAAAACTTTATAGTCTTCCAAAAAATTTGTTTATGCCATAAAATATTTCTAATTCTATTAATTTAAATATTATTAATATCATTTATTTGATTATTTCATTAATAAATCTATTAATGCATCATATTTGTGTCACTATTAAATTTAATTATTTAATGTCTAATTTTTTTAATAAATTCCCATTATTTAGGAATTTTTTTTAGTCTTCTATGGAAAATATAAATTCAAAGATATACCATATATAAGTCCATATTAAAATACATTACTTTTTAAAAACAAAAGTGTAACAAAAATGGCTATTCATTTAATATAATATTATAAATGCATTAAAGTCATCGAAGTGACTCCATGTGGTCTTAAATTAGACCTAAGGATGATTAGGGTCATAATAAACTTATAGAATTAAATATAAATAAGTTTTAGGGTTGTTTTATATTAATATTATATTATTTTTATCTTTAATTACATGATTTAACTTTAACTGTGGTAATAAAAATAATTACTTAAGTTACTATTCATAATGTCCAAAAATAAAAGGAACATATTTACCTAATTTTTATGTTATAATTAAAAATAATCAATCTGTTTTTCTAAATTCAAAATATATAATTGGAAAAGATTAATTAAAAATTAATCCTGTTGATGGAATGAGACAACATGTTTTCAAAGTAAAACATTCAAAAGTTCAGATAGTTTTTCTATTTAATTTTAATTTGAAAAAACATCCAAGGAACTAAATTGTATTAACTGATAAAACATCATCTAATTATATCTCAAAACCATGTAAAAGGATAATCTAACAATATAAAGAAATTACATGAAAATAAGATTGAATTAAAAATGCAGTATTATTCATCAAAATATGAATTTAATCAGAAAAATACTAAGAATTCAGCCAAAGTGAATTTTGATGTCCCAATTTCAACTAAGAAGTTAATGTTGTCAAATAAAACATATTAAAGTGACAAAAAACAGATTCAAAATGGGTTCTCCATCAAAAGGTGCTAAAATAGTAATTTTTTGAAAAATACTTCTTTTATATAAAAAATATAATTTGTTCCTATATCATGTATCAAAAAAATATAATTTTAATTTAATACATGAAATTGAATATATTAAATATATATTTCATTAATAAAGTCAATAAATAGTGATTTTATTGTCTTATGAACTCACTTATTTTCTTTTAAATAGTTTTTTTAGAAAAATGCATTCTTTAAATTCAATTGGTTTTTATTTTCATTTCTAATTAATTTTATAACCAATGAATCATTATATAAACATTTGTAAACCCTATTTTCATAATATAGTTAATATTATTCATTCCTTCCATTATAATGGTTATGTAATAACTACAAGTTAAAATAATAGAAATAATAATATATTAATTTTTTGTATATCTTAGTCTTGTGTGCAATGTAAGATTTCAGAGAAATCGATTGTTTCATGTCAAGTATGCTTCCAAACATAGAGTACATATAAGGTAAAATATAATTAAAAATATTAATAAATATAAAAAGTATTATTTTATAATTACCTAGGATCTTACATTATTAATTTAATAAATTATAATTTTATTATATGATATATAATGTATGAGTTAAGGGGGATTTGACCTACTCTAAGAAGAGAATCTCAAAATAAAATTTAATTTTAAAAAGTGAATGTATAAAATAAATTTATTTTATTAAATTTGTAATTTGATAGGTGTGATCAATTAGGTCATTGTGATGATATTATTTAATCATCATATTTGTTGGTTTGTTTATAAAAAATGACTCAATGTTTATTATAGGAAGAATAAAGTTAAGGAGAAACACATTATTATGAAAGTTGTTATGAAAGCATAGTTAAAGGAATGATGTTGGATTTTAAATAATTATCATTTCAAATTTTTGGTGATATAATGCATACAAGTTTTTAATAAAAATGAAAAGTGGTCTTAATTACATTTTACAAAGATGGATCTATCGAAATCAATGTAATTTTATCAAATAAAGTTAAATAAAAGGAATAATATTGAATAATAAACCATTTTTATGGATGGAAACATAGAATAATTAGTGTTTCTCAAATTTAAGATGAAGGGAAGAAATTATTCTTTATAAATTATTAAATATTCATGAATAATTTAAAATATTTTCATGTGATGAAAACAATATATTGAACAAGAAGAAATATATTTTATGTTGGTAAAGATGAGAACTCATTTTAACTGATTATAATGGAATAAAAATAATTACAACATCGATGAATTAGACACATTAGTTATAATAATATAAATAATATAAATCAATACAACCCTATTTTTTATTATACTATCTAAAAAATATAGAGATGTTAGGTATGTATCTTAAGAAAAAATAGAAATATAGTAAACTCTTCACAAGACATCCAAAATAAAAATTCTAAACACAAACAGAAAGACTATATCCCTATAAAAGAATAAAAAATACCCATAAAAAATTCCAATAGTCAAAACCACCAGCACCTCTAACATCCAACACCGACTCTATTTTACCTCAAGATCCCAACATCATCTCCCATCAATCACCAACATCAGAAACCATTTGCCTGCAAATCTTGTAACCTCCAATACGCCTAAAAAATCAATCAAAAAAATGTTGTCTTATAGTTGAAACTAATTAGAGAACACTTGAAACTAGTGGAATATAAATAATATTCCCAAATTAAAATCTCACTTCAAATGGAAAATGTTGTTCCCAAGGATGAGAACTAAAAAATCAATAAAACATACGCCTGAGAAAACCTAGATGAGTAAAATGAAAATCACTATGAGAAACCCAAGAAAAATTATCCAAAAACACCTCCTAAAAACATATTCATTGACCTATAGAACCATACCCTAACACCACAAGTACCATCAAACTCTAACAGCCTCTGACATTTTCTTTATCAACCTTTAGGGCTTTTACATTCTATCAATAACTCCCCTGGGCCAACCTACTATAACAAACCAAAAGAAATCCTATGTAACCCCATTGAGATATAGGGGTACATCATCATGTACCGGCCAAAGAATCCATCATAATATAAACCTATTTCATTCATGAATCCATCACATCCGAGTGGGGAAAAAACTACATATTATATATATATATATCCATGATAAAATAAATAAATTAATAGAGATAATAACTTCATTTGGATCACTTTTAATGTGTTTATGAAACAAAACATTGAGGCTATTAAAATATTCAATAGTAATAGAAAAATCTTATAAAAGTAATTTTGTTATGTGGTAAAGATATTTAGAACATATAATGTGGTTGAATACATGACTAGTAAATTTAAAAAATACAAGGTGAAGAAATGACTTCTATATAAATTAGTTCACTATACATCACTTAAAAATAATTTCCCTAAAATAAGAAGAAAATATATGAAGATATGGGTTAAACATTATTTTTGGAGTATGTTACATCACATCTCGTTTATAGATAGGCAAATGTAAATGAAGTTTGTATTCAGAATTAGTACTTATATTTTCATAACCTGGGAAATTTATCATTTTGAAATGTAATAAAACAATAAACCAAGTATAAATTAATTTCAATTTTTTGTATATCCATGTATCACTAATTTTAACTGTTCAAATATGATAAAATTTTAAGATACATATCAAAACATTATAATAATGAAATATAAATCATCATTAAGAAAACTACAAGAGGATTAAATGTAAATTTAAATAAAATACCATGAACATGAAATCCACATCCATGAGAATTTAATTGAAGATAATAACTATGATTATAACCATGGAAATAAAGAAGACATTATAAATATATGATACATTTTTATAATGAATTAAAAAATATGATAATTTATGTCAATGATGTATGTAAGGTAATATATAGTAATGTAATATAACCATTATATTTATGTTTTTGGGGATTATCAAGTTGTTGGAATTATATGGTTGTTGGGATTATACAGTTAATTATACCATTCTTAGAAATATTAAAAATTAATGAGATAAATTATAAGTTGTATTTTATTAAAATATAAACACTATAACATATTTTTGAATTGATGGGTGTAAATAGAAGTAACCACATTATAAAATTTTTGAAAAAATTGGAATAAATAACATCATGCTATAAATGTATTCCTTATAAGGATCATTTATCCAAACCAAGAAAGGGGGGTAGAATCACTAGGGTATTCGGCAGACCATGACCAAGATGAACTTCAACAAGTATGACTTTAAAGATGTCAACTATATAAGAAGTTCAAAATAATTGAAATCTCATAGAGATCCAAGCTAGTTAAATGAAAACCCATGACGACCAACACTTCTTATCTTGCCCTTAGGACTTATGATAAATTAATGATGCGTTTTGTATGTTATACTTAGGTTGATTTAAAAATGTAATTATTAATTTTTTTAACTAATACATATATTTTCATTATTACATTTATTCATCTCCATTATTCTTCTCACTAACATTTTATAACCTTTGGTCACAAGGCACCTAAAATCCATAATTTCCAAGACTCTCTTTAAGGGAAGTATCAAATAATTAATGTATGATTTATCCTCTACCTAATAATTTTCTTTATATTTCCCATCCACCTATCCAAGACTTTGATTTTACTCATTGAATTTTTTTTTGGTATCATTACAATTCTATTAAAGTGATATTATTAATATACTATAACATGTTATTAGAGATCTTGTTGTAATAACATGTTTGTCATTTAGTTAGTTCTATAACCTACATGAATGAAGCTATAATGGTTATATCATGATTTATTCATAAAAATTAAATAGATTTAATATTATATAAGAATAATTAATTTAATATGTTTTCATAATTTTTGTAATAGAAATATATATAATTACATTCTTTAATAAAATAAATTATTTTTATTGAATTGAAATTCAATAAAAGGATATTTTATCCATTGTTTTATGAAATATAACCATAAATTTAATTAGATAACCATAAAAATATATAAATATATAAAAAACACATATATAACTTATTTATACATTCTAAAGATTATTAACACATGATACTGGATCAAGTATTGGAATCAACACACTGAAGGTAACACATAACAAATGGGACAATCAACAACCAAATATTAATTTTAACAAATAATGATTAATAAATATGTAATAATATATTATTACTGAATTATATCAACTAAAATAAAAATAAATATAGTTTATATATTGATGAATTATAAAAATTAATTGATATTATCAATGTTTAGAATGCTTTTGACGAACATGGTATGGTGTATTTTTGACTCAATATCTTTCCATTGAGTCTGACACCCTTTTCTTTGAAAATTCCCTCTAGAAACTATAATATTATATGATTTATCAATTTAATTTTTTTTATCTCTTACTCTCTATGTAATTTATATTTTAATTTCAAAATATAAATATTTGATGGATTTTTTCTTCATAAAAATATTATATTGTTAAGAATAAGTCTCATCCTCTCTATTTTCTCTATCCCCACCACATACATACTCTTTTTTATAATAAATTATTTATTTAATTTTATTTAAATCCAATTATATATAAACATTTTTACTATTTATATTTATCACTTTTTTAAATTAAAATTTATAAATATTTTGTCGATGATGTTTTCTCTAAAACTGCCTAAAAGGAATAAAAACTCATTTTTTCACATTTACATGTTTTGAATCTTCTACTAAAAATTTCATTACTTGAATTTTATTTCTTTTCATGATTCCACTATTTGGTATTCTTTTAAAATAATTCTTTGAAGATGTTTTCTCTCAACCTTCTTATTTTTTATGTGACTTGCATCTTTTTATTTTTATAATAATGTTAAAAATGTTTTACTAAAACTCTTTTTATGATTTCAAATCCATTTTATGATATATATGTACAAGATATATCTTTTATGGATTAATGTTCATTATCTCCATCTAAATTATCTTATGATATACTTTTTTTAGATGAATTTCTTTGGTATCAATTGATCGAATTCTAAATGTAATTTTATGTGTTACCATTTGAAAATTTAAAATAACCCATTTTATTTTCATGTGTTCTTCCTGATAAGATATAATAATTTTTTCATATGGAATACATGTGTATGGTTTTACTTATGTAATAGGGGGCATATATAGCCCCCAATTTCATTGGATAAAAATTTATATCTGATGAGGTAATGATGTTATGAATGAATATAATTTTATGTTCATAATAATATACATGAACATGATTTCAAGTTATGAATATAATGCATAGACCTAATTTCTTGTTCACAATACTATGTATGAAACTCATTGCATGTTCACAAATCTATGTATTTATATAATTACATATATCCATGATTAAAAATTTATGTGTGGAACTATTTTCATTTATCCATTTTCACAATTCTATACGTGGTCCTGATCACATTTCCAGGAATTTATTCATGTACTTGATTCAGGTTAGTTTTTTCTCTATGTAATGATTTCTTATGGTTATGCTTGTGCCACATTTTTGTGTTATGACGCATTTTTATGTTATGATCTATGAGTAATGATTATTTCCTCATGTACCCAAATTCTTAATACATGTTATGTGTATGATCATTTTGAGTTTATATGTACTTTTATAATTCTTTATTGAAAGATCTTATGATAATATCATTTAAAAAATATATTTATCCCATACTCATTTTTTCTTAGATGGTTGTGACTTAATAATTTGTCTCATTGATAAGTTCTTAACTTACTTATAATTTAATCTCACCCCTTATTATGTTTCCATTTTCTACATGGAATTATATGAAGGAATATATTTATTTCGAAGTTATTTATGGAGAATTTTTTGGGAGATATTGAAGAAATATTGTCCAACAAGACATTTATGTAGCTAATATCCTAATTACACTAAACCTTTAGGTTCTAAGATTGTGAGATATATAATGATTAAATCATGTAAATGATGTAATATTTATATATATATATATAGTATGATTAGGTCATCCCATAGCACATCTATAGACATGGTACACATTGACCATGTCTTTAAGTCATTTCTATATTAACTTAAAACGATGGTTTACCTAGAATATACCCATAGGCCCACAAATACCGATAATGTTTCCATTTTTAAAACATATAATAACAATAATAATAAAATATGTAATAAATAATATATTTATATATATACTCACACACACAAACATACATATAACCATTCATTAGCTGCTGGAATAAGGCTTAGTAAAATAAATAAGATTTTATGAGATCAAAACTGTCTATAATAATTTTTTTAAACATATGAAATGAATCCACGAGCATTGCTTAGGGTAATAGAGGACTATAAATATAGTCACAAACTAACGGTATAGGCATAAAAACAACCATTATAAGAGAATAAATAGGATAACGGAACATGATCATAGACTATGGCCACAAATTTCATACATTAGACCACAGTTTTCACCCCTATCCATAACACTTTTTATAGTAGTGAATACGAACATGAATTAATTTAGAGTGAGTTAATGCGTCATTACATAGATAGAATATAATGGGCCTATGTTCCTCTTATGAGAGGCTCAAGATACATATGAAATTATATACAATTCAATTTAGTTTAGTTCTTGATCCTAAATCTCAAACTCTATTAGTGCATTATATCATAGTAAACTGGGATACTCAAATTATGTTTTCCTTGATAAAAGAAATATTTTTTATTTTTGGATTCATTTTATGAAAATTTATAATATTTTCAAGGAAGACTTGGATATGCACATCCTTCTTAGACATTTTTTTCTTTCATAATTTTATGGTATTCATCCATTTATGCCTTATATCTAGGGCAGATAGACATGTGATTTGTTTATATCTAAAAAATGTTATTGGATCATATTTAGACCCTTGTTTTATAAGTGGGGACTGAAATGTGGTTTCCTTCCCTTTATAGTGAAAATGAAGATGTCTTCCTTATTTTTACAGTATTTTAGATTTTCAAGGTTTCATTGATGATTTTCATCTCATTAAATTCCCCCCTTAGGGATCTAAATATGCTTATTTAGGGAACCGATATCAAGGGGGTAATTGAAGAGTGTTTACCGATTTATATCTTCTTAATATTTCTTAGATAACTTCTACCATTATATAGTTTCTCATTTTAATCATGATACATCTGATCACTTTCCCATTCTTATGCCTTTATTGGTCATTACTGAGGAAAGACTTAAAAAATTAATCATCTAAAATATGTGGTCACATATCTAAAATTTCAAGACTTTATTATCAAATTTTGGACGTCTTATCACTTTGGATGAGGAATAAGAGGTATTTTTTAAAATTAAAGAAACTAAAATCTCACTGTAGAGAATGTAAAAATATGGTTTTTGGAAGTATTAATGAGAATACCGAGAAGGATGAATAATATGTAGATTTAGAAAAAGCTACCATTGTAGATAATTATATAAATATTAATAGATAATTTTAGACTATAATCAATGATCATCTCACTTAGAGTTTAAATCATATGAGAACCCTTTTGGATCTATAAATCCAGGGTAAAATGGATTAAGGAAGGAGATTAAAATATTAAATTATTTCATTCTTAGACTAAGGTAAAAAGACACATTAAACGTATTTACTCAATTATATCATTATATGGAAATTTTATTTACGATAAAAAAAAGAGATGGGGAATTGAGAATTAAATTTATTTTATAATATTATTCATAATGAAGCTATTGAGGTGGGTGATTCTTCATCTCTACTTCAATATATTATTTATTTTATCAGTGATCAGTGTAATATTTTATTCATTTCCTTTCCCTCAGCATAGGAAATTAAATATGCTATTTTGAATCTTGATTCAAATATTGCACTATAATAAGATAGATTATATATATTTTTTAAATTATTTTGGAATATTGTTCATAATGATGTATCATTATATATTCAATATTTTTTCATTAGAAATATTTTCTATCATTATACAGCTAGCTTAATGATTTTACTCCTCTCTAATGCCCAAAATCTTGCTCAATTAAGTGATATTAGGCCTATAAACCTTTTTACTTTAATAATAATGGTTTTCCTTAAAATCATGGCCATCAATTCTTAAATTTCTGCTTCCCAAAATAATCACTAAATAACATAAATATATTATGGTAGGGAGGGACATTAAATTCCACATCTTTATTTTAGAGTCAATGATTCGAAAAATCTACAAGAAGGTGAAAAGATATAATTTAGCAATAAATCTCATTTTGAATAAGGATTTTTATCAGATCTGAATGAGTCCCACTATCTCAATTTTTTCAAATTTGTGTTTTTGATCCAATCTTATCACTAACTAACGATAAATACCATGGATTATTACCTCCCAATTATTTTAAATGGGATGAATTATGGATTATTTTATCCTGAGTGGGGTGTTAATAATGAGATAACTAATCCCCTTAATATTTATTATATCTTCATAGTTTTTATAGGAATTTTAATTCCCTTTTGGAATATGGATCCAACAAGCCTTTGGTAGTTATAAAAAGAGTTTCGTGGAAGTCCCACCTTGCCTTTTCAAATGACCTTATCCTTTCCTCAATAGACATTTTTATTCTGTTACATCCAGTGGTGCCTTTCTTCAGATATACAAAAATTCTCCTAGCTAGCTCTTCAATTTTTAATACATATTTATTATGGTAGGAAATAAGGATATTCTTTCTCCAAAGAGATAGATTTATAATACTTTGAATATCAATGTCTCAGAGTTGTCTCTTTTCTACTTAGGAGTTCCAATTCATAAAGTTTTTTTTAAAGTTCTCCCACTTCTCTTAAATCTTGGAATCATTTACCAATATGTTCATATCAAAGAAGGGTAAGAATCATAGTCCAATTAGAAGACATATATTGATCAGGAATGTTATATCTTTATTAACTTTTCATCTCATTATTTTTTTAAGGATCCCTAAAACTGTTTTCAGATTTATGATAAAAAATTATTGAATTATTCTATGGGTCTTCTTATTCTTTAAACAAGTATCATCGATCCTCATGAACTCACATTTTCATGCCTGACGGTGAATGCATTTTAGGGATTTTTATCTCCAAACATTACAACAATCTAATTATTTGAAATTTTGGTGGAATTGAAAGGTGGGGGAATCTCTTTGGGATTCATTCATTCAACCCCAGTATCCATGGGACTAGATTATTTTTCGTAACCATTTTGATTCTTCTAAATGTAATATAATTTTAAAAGTTAGTGATCATGCTTCTAATTCTATATCCTTTAACTCTAATGGAACTATAAATTAGAGAGAGGACACAAAAGCTAATTTCTCCTTAAAATCATCTTTTATGATTTTACCTTCAATAGGTTCTATAAAGTTTCCTTTGAACATAACATAGTTAAGTAGAATCTTAATATTAATTTATTCATCTAGAAACTCATCAAACAAATCATGACTTTTCTTGAAAATTTAACGATATTTAACTCAAATGCCTCAATATTTTTTATGTATAATAACCATAAATTATATCTAAATAAACAAGTTTTTAACTATCACTAAATAAAAAATATATTTATTTTTTAAGAAACTATTTTATATAAGTCCTCTATAATCCTTATCTATTAGAAAGATAATTCACTCTTGGTAGATGAGATGTAAGAACTGAATAGCTGAGGGACATTATTCTATATCATCCCTGATGTTATCATTTGACTTGTCTATAAATAATACAACTAGGCCATGATCATTTTTTCCATTTATCTCTATTAAATTATATATAATCTAATTTATACAAAATTAGAGATTGGGAGTCAAACTATCCTCAATAGACATCACCACATATTTTCACTAGTTCAAAGTGGATTTATTGGAAAAAATCCCTTGCACCAAGTACCATATAGAATTACAGATCTCATAGAAGAAATGATCTAATGGTCTTAAACCCAATGTTTATTCTACCTTAAATAATTATACAAAATTATGTGATGATATTATCAAGAACTTATCAAGAATCCCTATTTCTATTCACCACTACTTGATCTCATCATTATCTATCTTCACGACAGAGTGTGAAGCTACCCAAAGATGTTTGGATCAGATGATTAAACATGGATTATTTAAGTTTTCAGTGTAAATAGATTACAATGTGCCTGTAGATCTGATCAAGGAAAAAATTATCTTTTTCATTCACACAACAACTTTATTTCTAATGAATTCAATATAAAGTTGATCTTTATTATTTCTATGATGGGGAAAATCAATTATTGCTCTCTATTGGATGGATGTGAATTCTAGATTATTATCCTTAATTTTTAATTCTATTGGGTGGATTTTCCCCCCTTTGATAAAGGGATCATGATCATCTCCATTTACCACATGAACAAGTGTGTTAATTTGGAATTGTGATCATCTCCATTTCCCACCTATTGGTCAATTTGGAGGTTTATAAAATGTTGTGTGGAGAAAAGGTAGGTGGATGGATATCCTTATTTATAGAATTTGATTTTTTGAATGAAAACCAATTTAATTACCCTAATATCGCAAAGTCCATATTACTGATTCCTAACCCCAAATAATCTTCTCCCTCATCCATACATTTTTTCCATTTAATATCCTTGATTGAATATATTATTCTTTAATGGAATCGTAGTTTCAATAGGTCGGTACCAACGTGATCGTTACATTGATACAAATAATTATAGGCCCATTTTTTATATTTTTTTTAAATTTTTTTAATTTTTTATTATATAGGTTTTCATATGCAATGTAAATTTCATTAAAACATATTTTGTTTATAAAACTGTTACTAGTTATTTGTATATACAAACAAAAGACATTAAAAAATTACATATATATGAGTTTTTTAGAAATGTAATGATTATACATGTATATATATAAATTTATTCAAGTATATTCATATATACATATACATATATATATTCTTATAATTACATACTTTCATGTTACTATAATTATTTACAAATATATCTATCTAGGAGTACATGAAAATATATATAAGTATATGTATGTACCATTGAGAATATAAAAGTATCTATAGATAAAACTATTTATAAGTATATATAAATAGAAATAGATACACACTTACATAAATATATCAAAAAATCATTTGCATAATTATATATATGATTAACATTTTATTTCATATGATTTAGAATATATGTTTTTTATACACTTTAATTTGAAATTAAAATTTCTATACTGAAATATAAATAAATATATCTAAGAATAACCACTCACGTATGAACACACAAAAATAAATCAATGAATATGTATACATATAATTTAATCTTATATAATCATATACACACAATGTAAAATTTAATACCCCTAAATTCCACGATTTTTCTTTTGAAAATTAATTGGGATTATTCAAAGACCAGGCACTGAGAAAACGTGCGATTCTAATGCCTGGTGTTCCTAGAATGCTATGTCAAAAAATGTTAAGTTTTTAAATATCACGCGTGAGCGATTTTCATGTAAAAGTGTAATAACACTGAAATGGGTGTCCAGATCTAAAATCTAAGGGCACTATTACATTTAGGATGGCAGGTTTACCATTGGAATGATTTAAGTTTAGTTGGCATGGGCGTCCAGTGAGAAAATCCAATTACATCATATTTGTAAATAAAATAATTAAAAAAAATATTTTATTTTTGAATCCTTATAACTCACAAATGGTGACTCAGATTAAAAATATGAGACCACAGTTGAGCTTGTGATGGTATGCTTTCTTTAGGAAAAGCCTAACATTAGCTGGTGTAGGTCAACAATGGAAATTAGTTTTTGATAGTAAATAAAATAATTAAATAAAGTTATTTTATTTTAAAATATTTATAAATCTTAAATGGTAACTCAGATTGGAAATCCAAGAGTTCTGTTAAGTTCATGAGGTTATGATTCTCTTAGGTGGAGCCTAAAATCAGCTTGCATGGTCTTCCTATGAAAGTTGGTTTTTGGGACATAATCATAAATAAAATAATTTAATTTTTTTGAATCCTCGTCCCTCACAAATGGTAACTCAGATTAAATATATGAGACCACTTTTGATTTCATAATGAGATGTTCTCCTTTAGCAGGACTCAAAATCAACCACCACTAGTTTAGGGGAAAAGTTAATTTTCAAAATATTTTTATATTCATTTAATTAAACATGTGAGTGGATTTTTGTAAAATTTAAACCACTGCTCGGTTGAGAAATTTGAGTGCACCATTGAACTCAAAAAGTTTGGATTATTCTAGAAAAGACCCAACATTGACCAGTAAGGGTCAATTGGAAAAGATAGTTCTCAGACTTTTCATAAGAAAAATAAAATAACTTAAAATGTTTTTTTTATTTGTTTTCTTTCACTATTAAGTAGTGGAACGTCCGCACTACGGTGAAGAGACAAGGAGAAACTGAATATCCTTGGTGAACCTCACTAATGAATCAACGTAACATCGTTGTAATGGTGTGGTAGCAGATGGAGTTACCTCATTTAATGTTTTAACCATGGGTGTGTCATTGATGTGGAAGAAACACTCTAAATCTCTGGAGGATCACCGTTGATGAATGAATAATAATGAACGATGGTCGACGATCGTCAAAGACGATGAGTACATCCCTATCCTCTTTGAGAGATACCACCTTTGACAATGGATCGATCACTTCTACAGATGGATCACCATCAATGAAAAATCCACCATTCAATAGAACTTTCTCTCTAGGTAGGGGTTGTTATTTTATTTTTTTCTTTCCCTGTTCTTAGTTTTAAAATTATGAACACAGATCAATACATGAATAGGTTGACCCGAAGTTTGATCGTTATTGTAGTAGGTTTTGACTACGGGATGGTTTTTGGAAATGAACTATTGTTTAATTGATTGGAAAAATCCTTCTAAAAGGAGCGGATTGATGCTGTGATGAACAATAGGGGAGGTTCATTCCTTGATTTTTTTTGTTTGGTTTTCATCTCCCCATTAATTGTTTTTCATTGTGTTCTTTTTGGATTGAAGAACATTCATCATTTCACAACAATTCTTAGTACAACAATCCGACAGCATGGATCTGGAATGGGAATGACACTTCAGAGGTGTGGCGACGATGGTGGAAATCAGATCAAGGCGGTGCAGGAGATGTCATACGTGAACGGCTTCACATCGAAAAGATTTTGCAATGGAGATTTGAACATCAGGGGATCAAAAATGTGGCCCGAGGGCCCCAGAACACACTCTATATTGAGTAACGGACCATTGGAGAACATTTTCTGGTCTGTAGAATGTTATGATGGTGTGCCAGCAGCAGTGGTGGTGGAACGCGGTAGCAACAATCGTGTGCTGGACAATAGGGCATTACACCACGACTATGGTGGTGGTAGTGGCCGCATAATGCGGTAGCCCTACTGCAGGAGCTGCTGCTCTGGAAGAGTTGTGACCTAGACCTGAGGCAAGTCGTTGGTCGCAGCAAAAAACTCAGTTCGTGCCATCAGAGTAGTTGACTAGGGAGGCATCGCTAGCTGGCACCGCGTGGTGTGAGACAGACGCAGCAGAGCAGCATCCGAGTCGGGCTGGTGTTAGTGGGCCATGTCTTGCCATCTGGGTTGGGCCCCACTAGCCAGGGTTGGGCCCAATGGGTATGGTCGAACCTGGGTTGGGTTGGGTCTATTTGACTGGGTCGGACTTGGACTCAGACCCCACCAGGCCCCATTTCACTAAAACACCCATAACATTCAAATAAAGGATCCATTTGATGATCCGTCTACGGCGATGGGACCCTTGCGATGATACAATCCATTTTTGGATACTCTAAGTTAGTTTTTGAATAAGTTTGAGGATGGAATATTGGTTTGAAGTGTAGGCCCTCCATATACAATCACACTTTTTGTAGAGTTGGGGTAGTTGTTTTGAATATATGCTAGGATGGTTACTGCCTTGACGAATCAGGGAACGGGTACTCGACATCCCTACGAATAGGTAGAGATGGGACTCCCCAAGTCATAGGTGTGGGTTCATTTCCTTGGGGTAGCTTCCTATGGGTGTGTTACCCCCTGAAGTACTTGGGAATGGGTTCTCAGAGATGTTCTTGAAAGAAGAGCAGATACTCCCCTATGAGACTAGGGAGTAGGTATAGTAATATTAAATTCATTACTCCTCCTTAGTTCTAGGGTGCAGGTCCTCCTTACACATTGTTCCAAAAAAGTCAATACTCCCCTATCGTGCTAGAGAGTGGGTCCTCTATCCAGGGGTTAGTACTCTCCTAACGTACTTGGGTACGCATCTCCCAGAGTGAATAAACTGAAATATTCGGCACTCCCCAAGTACCAGGGTGTTGGTCCTATAGTCATTGATTAGTACTCCCCTATAGGGTAGGGTGTGGGTCCTTGATAAATGAAGTAGTACTCCCCTGTTGTAATAGGTTGCGGGTCCTTCATGAGTAGTAATCCCCTTTTGGAACTAAGGTGCGGTCATTATTTATGGAGTAGTAATCCCCCCATCTCCGAGTAGTTATGGGTTACATGTCCTCCATAAGAGTTAGATCTCCCTCAACTATGTGAATCATTTATGTGTAGTGGGCCCCTCCACTTGAAGAGATCGACACCTAAGTAGGATCAAGTACTCCCTCGATGGATAAAGGTGTTGTCCACTCTCTACCAAAGAGACGAAGGTATCAAGGTTTAGTTTGGAGTTGTGCTCCCTCAACAGAGTACAATGGCAAGGAGAGGTCCTCTTCACTTAGGTTTCCTTACTCTTGCATTGGGTGCAAGACAGTGATGACTGGACCTCTAGTGTCAGGCACTGTAGCTGAACCTAGTAGAATGTTCCCGATGGAGCACATTCTCTCAGATGTACCATTAGGAATTGTAGATTTGTACTTGATGAAGTGTATCTATTGAACGGTGCCATCATGGATGACAAATCACATGGAGCATGTTCTCGTGGTTTATGTCTTACCTTTGGAATCTTCAGTGAGAATATTGATACTAGTTATTAGGCAGGGACGTAATGTTTCTTAGTGGCTGAGATGAGTATATCTGGATGTTCATAGTATATGTATGGCCATATACCTGAGTAGAGATGACTTTGAATTTATTCGTGTTTTTTATCATGTGGTTTATATATGTGGTTTTGGTATCCCATATAGAGTATTGTTTTACTCACCCCTACATAGGCTTTTCCCACATGTTTTGTTTCTTGTGCAGACGACCAACACTTTCATAGAGTCCAGGGAGGACCAGGACTAGATGGTGTTTAGTGAGAGCAGAAAAATGAGGTGTACTCCTATAGCTTTAGGAAGCTACCCTCCACCTACCCTTCTGGTAGGGTTCTTGGATGATGTGTTTTAGAGACTTGGGGTTTCACTTGTGTTATTTCTTTCTTTTCGTGGTATTTTATATTCGCCCAATTTTCTACATTGTACTTTAATTTCTATTGTACTCTGGTTGGGGTTTACATAGTAAATGCATGAATTTTTTACATAGTGTTTACATTTCATATTTTTGGGCTTGGGTTGTGAGTGTGTGTGTATATAGGTACTTGGAAAATGCCTCCCATTTATAGGATAATTCTTTCAGCACTTGTCGCTAGCCCCTAGAATTTAGGATGCGGGCTTGGGGTAGTCATGGAATGGGTCCTATGGGATGGTTCATGAAAAATTGGTATCAAAGGTGGTCGATTATACCATAGGATTTTTGTGTCGTGATCTTGGTTTGAGTTTCACAATGGTAGTGTTAAGATGTTTTGAGTTCAGCTCTCGGGCCATAGGTTCATGGTGTTGGTGTGGTAGCAGACGTATTCATTCACTGGGACTTTGATAACCTTCTTTTCAAATCAGTACATTTGGACACTGGTCACTGAGAAATAAATGGTATATGCATCATATAGTAATGGTTTGTGTTTTCATTATCCTTCTTGAGTCATCTCTCTAGATATACTCTATTAACTGTTGTTCATCCTGATCCATTATAGGATGCCTCCACGATGATAGCCAAATAGTATTTTTCAATGTGATCATAATGAATATCTACCCCATGATATGGTTTTAGTGCAGGGCATTGGTGTTGAGGAGTTACACCCAGGTGTTCTACCGGCAGTACCACCACCTGTACGGCACCACATTTTACCAGCAGTTTAGGCCAAGGATTAATATAGGATGAGTGCGCTACAAGAGTTATAGTAGTAGTGAAATTTGAAATACCAAGGTTATCCATAACCCCTGGAATCACATGACTAGATCAAGATGGTCACTCGAGTTTTCTTATTAGTGAAGACACCTCGTGACCAGATGGTGGTCCTATCCGTGATCCTTCTTCAGGGATCGACTGGACAATGGTGGATCATGGTAATATAGTCACACGATGAGGTGATACACATTTTGGAAGAGTTAGAACAACTAATCAAGGAAGAGTTTCACCCATCCATACTGAGGTTAGTATGTATCCACGATCTTTTGTATCTTCGATAGGGAAGCATGACAGTGGAAGAGTTTTCAGTGAGGTTCATTGAATTGTCTCAGTACTCCCTAGACATGGTACAAGACCAATTTTTCATAGATATAACCTTCAACTAGGGCTTACACTAAAATCAGGTCATCGGTGGTTCTGATGAATTTTCCAACCTATGATGGGGTACTGGAGCGAGCCCTTGTGGTTGAGAGTTTTTTGACTGAGGAACATATGGATGTGACCCACGATATAGGTAATGAGGTTGAGGTTTATTCTGAAGCTGGTAGACGACAGGTGATGAGATCACGACATAGGAGTCATACCCTTGCCTGAACTCAGATGCGTGGGATGGTGACATTAGAGAATCACTGAGGTACAGATCAGCTACAGGAGAGGTGATGTTTTTCTTGCATTAGTCAGGGGTATCTCTCTAGAGAATGTATAACCCACCATGCTGGTGAGATAGAGTCAGTTGATGAGATGCATTGGAAGAGAAACTCTTGAAGCATAGAGTTTTGCAAGATGGCGAGCGAGGGAGAGGAGCTAGAAAAGAAACTGGTGGTCCACAGTAGGCTCACGGAGTTGGAGGATATGGGAGAGGAAAACTACATGCAGTCATCAGTATGACACCATTCGAGATGCTATATAGATGACCATGTAGGTCACCGTTATGTTTGGAAGACCCTGGGGAGTCAGCACCCATGGGTCCAGAGATGGGATAAGCTACCACTGAGAAGGTGCAGGTAATTTGAGAGTGGATGAAGTCTTTATAGAGCTGACAGAAGTTCTATACTGATAGGCAATTGAGACCCTTGGAGATTGAAGAGGGGTGCACATGTTCCTATGGGTCTCTACTCGATGAGGGATACATAGATTTGGTTGTTGTGACATTCATGGAGTACCCAATGGAGATAGAGGATCGATAAGAGAGGATCCATCAGGGATGGTCGATTCCTATAGTGTGTGTTCATTGGAAGCATGAGGATCTCTAGGAGATCACATGGGAGTGAATTTCTCAATTCGTTCTCAGAAGCCCCTTTTCTTTTATTATCCTTAGTTTTGGATTATGAGGACGTAAAACCCTAAATGGGGGAGTAATGTAATACCCTATAATGCCATTTTTTTAAAATTAAATGGGATTATTTTGAGACTAGGTGCTGAGACGACATGTGATTTCAAGGCCTGGTGGGATCAGAATGGTCCATCGAAAAATGGTATGTTTTAAATAGTGTGATTTAGTGGTTTTCATAAAACATGTAATAACTCTCTAATAGGTTCCCAGATCAGAAAACCAAGGGCATTGCTGCATTCTCAATGGTAGGTTTACCTAAGGTGTGACTTAAGTTTAGTCGGTGCGAGCTTCTAGTGAGAAAACCCGAAAATGTAATAACTGTAAATTAAATAATTAAATAAAATTATTTTATTTTTGAATCCTTATAACTCACAAATGGGGACTCAGATTGAAAATCTAATTCCACCGTTGAGTTCGTGAGGGTATTCGTTCCTTAGGAAAAGCATAATTTTTGTTGGTGCGGGTCAACAATTGAATGTACATTTTGGACATAAATAAAATAATTGGATAAAGTTATTTTATTTTCAAATCATTATAACTCATAAAAAATAACTTTTATTGAAAATAAAAGAGTTCCAATGATTTATTGAGGGTATTCTTCCCTTAGGTGGAGCCTAATATTTGTCAGTGTGGGCTGACTATGAACGTTGGTTTTTGGGAAGTAACCATAAATAATTTTTTAAAATAAAATTTATTTTATTTCTAAAACCTCATTACTACCTAATGGTAACTCAAGTTAAAAATATGAGACCACCATTGAGTTTGTAATGATATTTTCTCATTAGTATGGATTTAACGTTTACCAGCATGGGTCGAGAAAAAAAGATAAATTTTGAACTATATTAATGTTAATTTAAAAAACATGTGAGTGGTTTTTTCTAACATTTTAACTGGGGCTCATATTGGAAATATGCAAGCACCATTGAACTGATAATGTTGGGATTCTGCAAGAAAATACCTAACATCAGTCTTTGAGGGTCGATTAGAAAAGATTGTTTTCAGACTTTTGGGAAGAAAAATAAAATAACTTAAAAAGTTATTTTATTTGTTTTTTTCACCGTTAAGTAGCGGAACATCAGTACTGCAGTTCAGCAATGAGGTGACACTGAATTACATTAGTGAACTTCATTAATCAATCAGTTTGACGACATTTCAATATAGTGGTAGTGGATTGGTGATCCCTCATTTAATGTTTTAACTAGGGGGTGCATCATTTATGTATGAAAAATTATCTGAATCTCTTGATGATATCCGTTGAATAATGACAAACGAAGAACGATGAGCGATGATCACCCAGGATGGTAAGCACTTCCCCCCTTCCCTTTTACAAATCCCTCCTTCGAGTCTGAATTGAGGGATTTCGTAGACAAATTTCCATCATTGAAAAATTCACCCTTCGATCAAACTTTCTCCCCAAGTATGTGTTGTTATTCGATTCTATTCTTTCCCTGTTCATTGTTTTAAAATGACGAATGGAGATCAATCAATGAATAGGTTGACTCACATTTTGATTGTTATTATGGGAGGTTCTAGAATATGGGATGGTTTAGTAAAATAAACTCTTGTTTAATTTATCTGATAAATCCATCTAAAGGGATCATATTGATGTCAGGATACATAATGGAGTGGGTTTGTTTGAAGATTTTTTTGTTTGGTTTTCCTCTCTCCTTTAACACACATTCTTCACCTTCTTCATGGGATGATGAAAAGTCATTGTTACATAACCATTCTTGCGCAACAATCTAAAAGTATGGATCTGGAATGCGAACGACATGGTAGAGGCGCTGTAATGATGATGGCAATCAGATCAAGGTGGTGAGGGAGATGTTGCACATGAACAGATTCGCAACAGAAAGATGTTGCAACATAGATTTAAACCCCATGTGATGAAGAACGCAACCTGAGGGCTTTAGAACACCCTCCGGATCACTGAAAAGACCACCAGATCACATCAGGTGGTCTGTTAAAGGTTCTGCTGGCACAACAGCACGTGGTGGCGGCAGTCGAGTGCCAGATGGTGGGGTGGCACACTGTATTGGCGATGGCAGAAGTAGCCGCGTAACATGTCCTCCCACATATTGGAGCCATGACTCTGGTTGTGGCATGACTTTGACCCAC
Source organism: Viscum album (assembly GCA_963277665.1). Classification (NCBI taxonomy): domain Eukaryota; kingdom Viridiplantae; phylum Streptophyta; class Magnoliopsida; order Santalales; family Viscaceae; genus Viscum; species Viscum album. The sequence continues at coordinate 4,839,558 of OY728143.1, read as the reverse complement.
CGAAAGCTGTCAGTCATGTCGAAAAACCATGTCCGCATGAGAAAACTGGTTAACCAGTGAGCTGGTGCCAGCTGTCACTGTGTGGAGTGAGACTGATTCAGTAGATCCACGTCCATGCAATAGAAGCATGCCCGCCTCAGTGCATTGGGTTGGGGTTTGTGGGCTACGACCAGCCAGGTAGGTCAGGCCGGCAGTGATCCAAACCCGTGAACCAGCGGGTTGGGTTGGGCCCAGATGGTCTGGGTCAGGCCCAATGGGCTTGGTCATACCGGGACCTGGACCCAACCAGCTCATGTTTCGATAAAACACCCATAACTTTCTAATGGAGAGTCTATTTGACAAGCCATCTATGGTGTTGTTACACTTGTGACAAGATGACCGTTTTTTGATATAGTAAGTGAGTGTTTGAAGAAGTTGGAGGATGTCAAATTGGATTGAAGAGTATGCCCTCCAAATACAAGCAAACATTGAACAGAGTCAGGGTAGATCTCAGGAAGATATTCTAGGATGGTTACTCCCTTGAGGAATCATTGAGCATGGACTCCTTATCCCTCTACATAGATAGATACGAGACTCTCCACATTAAGGATGTGGGTTCAATTCCTTTGGGTAGTTTCCTTCGGGGGTGTTACTCCCCTAAAAAACTAGGGCGCATGTTCTCAGATGTGTTTATGAAGGAACTGTAGATACTCCCATGTGGGACCAGGGATCAAATTCCCTAACATCAGATTCGTTACTCCCATGTTATTCTAGGGTGCGTGTACTCCTATCGCATTGTTCCAGAAGAGTCGATACTATGGTGTCATTCCAAGGAGTGGGTCCTCTAGCCTGAGGTCAGTACTCCCCTAACGTACTAGGTTACAGGTCCCCCATAGTGAATAAACTAATAGATTAGGCACTCAACTAGTACCAGGGTGCGACTACTCTAGTCACTGAGAATTACTCCCCTACATGGTATAGTGTGGGTCCTCGATATATGATGTAGTACACCCCTGTCGTAATAGGATGTGAGTCCTTGATGAGTAGTACTCCCCTATTGGATCCAGGGTGCAGATCCCCACTTATGGGGTTGTACTCCCTCGTCTCCGAGTAGTAACAGGGAGTGGTTCCTCTATAGGATTTGGAGCTCCCTCAATTGTGGGACACAACTATGAGGAGAAGGCCCCTCCACTTGAAGAGATATATACCTATGTAGGAGAAAGTTCTTCCTCGATGGACTGAGGTGTGGGATACTACTTATAGGAGAGACTAAGGTATCAATGGTTAGTCTATAGTATTACTCCCTCAACTGAGAATAGTGGCGGGGAGTATGCCTCTTCACCTGGGTTTCCTTAGTCTTGCATTGGGTGCAAGATGGAGATGAATGGACCTCTAGTGCTGGGAAATAGAGCTGAACCTAGTTGAATGTTACTAATGAAGAAAATTCTATCAGACATACCATTTTAAATTTTTGAGTTATACATGATGAAGTGTGTCTCTCGGATAGTTCCATCAGGGATGGTGAAGCTCATGGAGAGTGTTCTCCTTGTTTATGTGTTACCTTTAGAATCTTCAGTGAGAATCCAGATGTTGGTTATAAGGCTGGGAACTTATGTTTATTAGTGGATGAGTTGATTATAACTGGATTTTTAGGGTATATATATGACATATACCAGAGTAGAGTTTACTGTGCATTTATTCATGGTTTTTCACTTGTGATTTATCTTTTTTATTTTAGGATCCCCTATTGAGTATTGTTTTATTTACCCCTGCACGGGCTTTTCCTGCATGTGTCATGTCTTGTTCAGATGACTGACACTTTGATAGTGTCCAGGGAGGACTAGGAAAAGGTTGTGTTCAGTGATAGAAGAAAGACGAGGCGTACTCTTATGGCTTCTAGAATCCACCCTCCACCTACTTTTTAGGTTGGGTTCTTGGTGGACGAGTTTTAAAGACTTGGGGTGTTTCTTGTGTTATTTATTTATTTTGGGGGGACTGTATACTGGCTCAGTTATCCACCTTGTACTTTACATTCTATTGTGATCTAGTTTTTGTATAATTAGTGATTTCATGCATCGTTTACTTAGTGTTTACTTGTCAACATTGTGGGCAGGGTTTGTGAGTTCTCATCTGTACATGTATTTGGAAAATGCCTCCCATTTGCAGGATAATACCTTCGACACAAGTCGCCAGTCCTTGGACATTGGGAGGAAAGCTTGGGGTAGTCACGACATGGGCCACAGGGGTGGTTCATGAAAAAAAAATATAAATATATAAATATATATATATATATAAATTATTTATGTTACTTTCCACTAAACAAAACTCATACATACAAACTTACATAAATTTATATTAATATAAGTACATAATAAGAATTGTTATATGTGTTTTTTAATGTATAAAGTTGCATACATAATTACATATATACTAATATAATTACAAAAATCCATATTAATATATTTATTTACAAATATACATGTATACAACTACATACAACAATATGTATATACATGCATGGGTTCATGTATGTATACATATTCATATAAGTATTTAGAAATATAACTATCTATATGTATATATTGATAGATTATATACATAATAACTTAAATACCTCATGTAAACATGTGTTTGTCTATAAACATATATATAATTATACATACAACATAAATTTACAGTGTATTAATTTTGTATGCACTATATATACTAATTAAGTTACTTATACCTATAGGTAGATAAATATTTTTTCATTTTTTATCACACACACATGTAAAAATCAATGAATATATATATATATAATGTATTTTTACATAAGTAGGTGAACACAAGGTAATGTTTCTACCCAAAAAGATATTGCAATTATTATAGGGTAAATTTACAGTATATTTTTGTATCAATATAACTACATACTATATGTACATATACATAATAATATAAAACAATAATGAGTGTTTACATTTGTGTATACTTATAAATACTTAGACATAACACACTTTAAGAAGATTATATTAATTAAAACATTTATATAGATTTTATTGATTATATATCAATATAACTACATACTATATATATATATATGTATATATATAATTTAAAAAATTAAGTAGTGTCTAATTTTTTTTATACAAACAAATAATCACAGTAATATTTTATGCATATTTTAGTAATTATAAATTATCTATATATAGTATTAATCATATTTCAACATGAATACATACTATATATATCAGTGTATGAGTGTGTGTGAAATTATGAAAATGAAGGAGTGTTAACATACATACATAAATACATGTGATGTATATACCAACATATATGCACCTACATATATATATATATTGATATACAGATGTGAAGTATATACATACATGATTTCTTCCAAATATTTTATACATACATACTTTCATAAATATATTAAAATATAAGTACATACATACATACATATATAAATGTATATTAATACAAGTACATAAATAAATATTAAATATTATACAGAAATATGCATTTATAACATCACATACAAATATAACTATACACAAGCACAAAAACATGCATACATTTTAGTATACATTCAAATATATACATACAATATAAATCTCTAGATGTAAGTATCGATGTATATATATGTTTATATAAAAATATGTTAATATGTATGTATGTATGTATGTATGTATGTATGTATGTGTATATATGTATATGTATTTATTGTTTATTATATATGTGTGGGATCAATAATTTTTAATGGAATATCCAAATATAAGTATTTATAAATATATTTTAATACATTTTCAAACAAGAATCTAATATAATTATACATACATATATACACATTAATATAATCATGTATACATATAAATATTTTAGTGCAATTATTTACAATTATACACCTATATAAGTATGTAAAAGTATAAATATTTTTATGTGTGTTTTAAATTGTATTTGGAAAAACATAGAAAAATATATATTAATTTAAATACATAAATACATATTTTCAATTTTATATAAAGATATTCAATGTAATTAATTACAAATATAAGTGAATTCATGAACACACACACACATATTGGTATATACAACAATAAATATTTTTTTGGGTATATTTTAATGCATGTACACACACACATCTAAATATTATCACACATATATACTTACATATACATAAAATCATACATATATATAAATATCATTATATACATACATATATGGGTGAATAAATATTAATGTAATTATTTAAATATATATATATGCATAATCTTATGTACATGAATATGTATATACATATACATATAAGTTCATACAAACACATATATAAAAACATACATACATACATATAAATGTATGTACCCACAACCATGCATGCATGCATATATGTTAATTCAATTATTTTCAAATTTAATATATAAATATTATAATGTATAAATCTCGTGGGGGATATTTCCTTGTGATGATTAGAGCTGAGAACCTCCCATGGAAGATTTTTGAGATCATATTGGCACCATGAATCTCCCAGTAGATATTTCCCAGTGGAGATTAGGATTGAGAATTTCCCATAGAAGATTTCTCAATGCGAATTTGTAATATGAATCTCCCATGGGAGATTTCTCAATGGATATTTATAGTATGAATCTCCCAGACCAGATTACCTATTTAATATTTTCACATAGTTATATATATATATACACAAATGCATGCATGTAAATGTTTTGTATATAACTATATAGATGTATAGTTTTAAATAATTATATTAATAAATTTGAATGCATGTAAATAATTAGATTAATATTTTTTATATACCTCTTTATATGTATGTATGTTTGCATGTTCTTATCTTAATATAGATTTGTATATGTATGTACATAGGTACTTATACATAAAGATATTTTTTAGCTATATATGTATATGACTATATATATTTGTATGGATATATTCATAAATGTGTTTTTATATATATGTTTGTGTATATATATATTCATTGGTTTTTATATTGAGCTTGATCAATAATTTTTATAGGTATATAGAAATATAAGTATTTATACCGGTATTTGAATACATAAACATAGATGCATCTAACAATTATTATATGTACATAAATATACATAGATATAAACATGAATAGATATAAATATATGCCTATTATTATTTCCAACTATATATATATATATTTATATATAGATATAAATATTTATAAGTGTATTTTAAAGTGCATTTGTTGTATACACTACATATGACACTTATTATATATATATATATACCTATATTTACACACCTTGTACCTAATTATGTAAGAATAAAATATATATATATATATATATATTCATTGGTTTACATATATGTGTTCAAGTTAATTATCAGTGTTTTTTAGATATATTTATTGATGTGTTGGTATAAAAATAATAATTACTACATAAAGTATACACAAAAAAATTACCTTCAAAATTTTCTTCAACAAAATTTATGTTGAATTTATAATTATATATATATATTTAGGCATATATAAATATGTTAATGTGATATAGGTATATAAGTGTGTTTATAGGTTTTTTTATTCATGTGAATAATTTAATATTTTCATCGGTGCATGCATGTACGTAAATATAGGTTCATCTAATTATATATATGTATATTTGTAAATAATTATAGTAATATATGTGTGTATACCATTATTAATATATATATATGTATGTATATACTTATATATATATATATTTACAAGTATACTCATTAATTTTCTAAAATAAATTATCTATATCTTATTTTTTAATGTATTTTATTTTTATAAATAAATCACTAGTAACAGTTAAAATTATATTGTAAATTTTTAGTGAATTAATCCATACCGATATATGAAAAAATTAAATTCAAAATAATTTATCATATATGGGCCTCTAATTATTTGTATCGATTTAATGATCGTGTTGGTGGAGGTAGATTGAAATTCCTATATCATTTGATAAAAAATATTAGATCAAATACTATCAGTGGAAAAGAAAAATGTTGATTGGGGGAGAGTTAATAAGAATCTTCGGGTTATCAGGGGCTTATATGTGGCCCTATAGAAACAAGGGAATTTTAGGGATGTCATGTCACGACCTGTCCCCCAGGGCCCGTGCCGTGACTACCCCAAGCCCGACTTCCATAGACCAGGGGATGGAGACTAGCACCAAAGGAATAATTCCCTAAAATTGGGAAGGCATTGCCTTTATAACCTGTAAACTCACACAACAGATCAAACAACTGGATACAAAACACTAAGTAAACTATATAACAAAAGAGTGCTGAAAAGTAAAAGGGGCCGGAAATACAAGCTCAACTGTAAAGTACACGGAACGGGAAATACAAGTACAACTGTAGAAAGGAAAAACAGTTGCTGGGTCATCCTCTGGGATTCCTACATGAATGATAGGTACAGATAGCCTCCTCAACACTCCACGTTCGACAGTCTCCTCTGTGTACCGACTCATCGTATGGTCCACATCTGAGTACCGTCCAAACCTGGTACTCTCATCATCAGTCAGAGTTGTCCGTCGTCTGCATCCAACACAAAAAGGTGCAGGTCTAGCCTATGCAGGGTTGAGTATAACAATACTCAGTAGTGAACCTGAGACCCTCAAGGTCTCAAAAATCCACCAAGGATTAACCACAAAGTAAGGAATCAACAGATAACCCTAATTAGGCATATGCCCATACATATACCTATGTTATTAAGTAATCCTTCTCAATCATGAGGAAAACACAAATGTACTGACTCAGCTCAAACCAAGATTTATTCTAGGGGTAGTATAAAAAAAATCCCCAAAACATTATTGAAACCTTATCTGCTGGAGAACTCCTCCTCTATTGAGTAAAGTGGGCCTGCCGCATCACACAGAGACGCTTCCCACTAACCATGGATTGTTAAGGTACTCCTCCTGTCGAGTACCGTGGGTCTGCTACATCACACAAAGGCGCTCCCCACCGTGAGTCTACTGCCACACCCAAGTGCTCCCCCTTGTAGCCTGCTGAGGTACTCCTCCTGTCGAGTACCGTGGGTCTACCGCCATAACCAGGTGCTCCCCACTGGGCTAGTAGAATCACCCCGAGTCAAATGGTCACCAGTCGTCAGGTCTCAGCCAACTACTAGGTCTCCACACTCTGCTCGCTCGTCACTGGAAGGATCCACTCCACGAGCTACTAGTCCATACTCCAGATGTCACAAAGTCTCACAAAGAAGTATCTCAAAGGTCTGTTGCATCATAGGGATCTCAAAACAATATATGACGTTTTAATCAGACGCCTGGTTTGTGAGTTATTAGTATTTTAGTCTCGAGGGCCCGGTTGGATTCGTGCATGATCCAACCTCACCATATCTCAACTATAACCCAAAATTCAGTGGGGTACACTCAAAGGGACCGTCATGCTCCAAGATTACCAGATCCATTGATGGTTCATCAAACAGACATCCGGTGCCAATCATAATTCCCAAAAAAGTAAAGAGACGTAGTGGGCCTGGGTCTGATTCGACCCGGTCAGTTCGACCCAGTCTGGGCTGACCTGGTTCAGGTCGACCCAGCCTGACCTGTTGGGTCTAGCATGGCCCTTTGGGTGGGCTAGCCCATTGGGTTCTGCCCGGCCCACTAGGCCCAACCCAGCAGGCCGCGAAGGGCCACCAAGGGACATGAGGGCGCGGACCGGCCGCGAGGGCGCAAACCAATCGCGGGTCAGCATGAGGGCGGTTCGGCCCGGAGGGCATCGCGTGGGTGACTCAGCCTGAAGGGTGTTGTGAGGGCGTGGGCCGGTTTGGTAGGGGCGTCGTGAGGGTGCGGGTCGGTTCGGTCGGGGTGTCGTGAGGTGTGAGGGAGGCCAGCTCGGCCGGGACACTGTGAGGGGCGCATGAGGCCAACTCGGCCGGGGTGAAGGAGGCCGGCTCGGTCGGGGGGCCACAAGGGGTGCGGGAGGCCGACTCTGCTGGGACGCCACAAGGGGCGCTGGAGGCTTGCTCGGCCGGGGTGCCGTGAGGGGCGCGGAATGTCGGGGTTGGTTTGGCTGGCAGATTTCGTGGCCAGGGTGGCTTGTCCAAGCTCGTGGCAGCTCGGCCGGAAGGGCGGATACTGCGGGGGAAGTGCGGGTCGTGGTGGCCATAGGTGGTGTCGTCGTTGCCTTCGCTGTCTTCATCATCTCGTCACCTCATGGCCATTTCGAAGAATATCATAAAGAAGAACAGCGGAGGGGATCGTGCCATGTTAGTTTGGCCCCCACCCTCCTCACTTAGGGTGGTAGTAAATGGTTCATCAAGAACATAAACAAAGAACGATCAAGGAAGATATTTTCAATTCCCATAATCCTTCATTAATTTTCTATTCCCAACCCCACAAAGGAAAAATAGGGGAGAACATGGCGAGTGTTAAACAAATAAAGATTAAACCCCTACCTTGTTCATGGTTCGTCAATGTTGTCATGAGAAGGTGGATGTCGATTTGTTGTAGACGAACGTGTCCTACGTCGAAGGAGAATCTGAGGAAGAAAGTAGTAGTCAAGGTCATTGTTTGTAGTCGAAGATGTTCCTCGTCGGCATTCTTCATCAATAGAGCATTCTTTTTTGGGATATTTCTTCCAAGTTTCTCCTCTCCCCAATCCTCCTTTTCCAACCAAATGAAATGGTAGCCAATGATAATAGATAAAAATATCTTATTAAGTCTTTGGAAAGAATTTCAAATTGGCCTAATTAAACACCTACATTAGCATGATTAATTAGGGGGAATTGGCAGAATTAAATTATGGGAGGTGGTGGAACCATTAATGGTAGAGAAGGTCAAGAGGATCTCCTTCATTAATGTGGGGATTTGAGATGTTTTCCTCTCCCACCATTATTATGGGGGTCGGGTGGTCCCTGCCCACAAATTCAAATTGGGAGGATTTGAATTCTCAGGTGGTCCCAACAAAAATTAAACATGAAGAGGAGGTTTAGGCATCAGGTGGTCCCCACCACTATAACATCTCATGGTAGGTTAAGGTGTGGTGGTCCCCACCTCCAACTTCCACATGGGTACTTACAATAGATAAAATAATATAAAACATGTGTTTATTTTCTTTTATTATATCCATGAAAAACCCAAAAACTAACTTTCACCCTCAACCAACAACCATCGAGGTGAGAATCTCCTTAAGCGAATATCAACACTTCGAGTTCAACAGTGTCCTTAGATTTAAATTATGAGCATCGGTTCATATGTTATAAAAACCCACTCAAACATTCACTCAATGTACCCAAACAAAACTTTAGAAATTGATTCTGAGCACACAGGGCCTCAGAATCACGCGTCGTCAATTTTTGTGGACATGTAAAATTCCAATTTAATTAAAAAAATTACTTGGAAATTCTGGGTCTTTACATTCTCCCCACCTCAGGGCTTTACATCCCCATAAGATACAATTCAAAATAAGCGAACAAGTGAGGTTACTAAGCACGCATCTGAGCATCCTGCTCCCATGTGCTCTCCTGGAGGTTCTTGTGCTGCCAGCGAACATGCACCAGAGGTATTGACCTTCCACGAAGGACCCACTCTCTTCGATCTTCAATCTCTACTGGAACCTCTGTAAAAGTTTCCCCATCGTCGACGTCCAGCTTGCCATTGTCGATGATGTGAGAAGTGTCCTTCACATATCTCTTCAGCTGGGATATGTGGAAGACGTCATGCACCTGGTGCAACTAAGGTGGAATATCTAAGTGGTAAGCCACCTCATCAACTCTACTGGGGACCTGAAAAGGTTCGATTAATCTTAGAGATAAATTTCTTCCTCGACCAAATCTTTGTAGACCTCATCGGGGTGAGACCCGTAGAAAGAAGTGGTCACCATACTCGAACACCAAAGGTATCCATCTCCTGTCAGCATACGACTTCTGCCGACTCTGTGTAGTCTTCATTCACTCCTAGATGATCTGCACCTTTTTGTGGTATCCCATACCATCTCTAGCCCCACTAGTGCCGACTACCTTGGGTCAGTCTAGCGAAAAGGTGATCTACAAGGTCACCCGTATAATACCTCAAAAGGTGCCATCCCAATGGTGGAGTGATAGCTATTGTTGTACACAAACTCCACCAAAGGCAAGTTATCCTCTCAGTTGCGATATATGTCGAGGAAACAAGCATGCAGAATGTCCTCGAGGGTCTGAATGGTCCGCTCAGTCTGACCATCTGTCTAAGGATGGAAGGTGGTGCTCAAATGAAGCTGTGTCCAGAAAGCCTCCTACAACCCCTTCCATATTCGGGAAGTAAAACGTGCGTTATGATCGGAGAAAATCTTTAATGGTACTCCATATAGCCTCACAATCTTCTTCACATAGAGGCGTTTAAAGCTCTCTACTGAACCCTTCTCTCTGATCGATAAGAAGTGGGATGACTTGGTGAGTCGATCGACGATCACCCAGATAGGGTCATGACCCCTAGATTTACGTGGATGTACTGTCACAAAGTCCAGGGATATCCCATCCCACTTCCACTCTGGAACCTCTAAACTCTGAACCAATCCTACTGGTACCTAGTGCTCCACCTTCACTTGCGGAAATGTGAGGCACCGAGAGATAAACTCTGCAACTTCCATCTTTATTCTTGGCCACCAGTGCTGTCATCAGAAATCCAGGTATATCATCACCACTCCTGTATATACCGTTAGAGGGGATGCGTGTAACTCCCTCAACACATCCTTCTGAAGTGACATTGGTACCATAGTACATTATCTTAAGAGGATAATATACTCCCCAACTTTAGAAAATTCATTAGGTGCCTGTCCTATGGATATATGATCATGTCATGTCTCACAGTCAGCGTCCCCAGGCTGTGCCTCCCTGACTCACTGAAGATGTGGGGGAGTGACTGTATGATACTAAAGGAAGGATTCTCCATATCTATCCACAAAGGATATCTATAAAGTAGCCATCTAATCCATCGCCTCACCTAGCATTGGTATACCAGACCTTCTGTTGAGTGCATCTACAACCATATTCCCCTTACTAGATGTATAGACTATCTCGAAGTCACAGTCCTGGAGGAACTCAAGCCAACGTCACTATCTCAGGTTCAGTTTCCTTTGAGAGAACATATACCAAAGACTCTTGTGATCAAATTACATGGTAAAACTCTCTCCAATCAGATAGTGTCGCCACATCTTCAAGGCGACAACCCCTATTGCTAACTCCAGGTCATGGGTAGCATAGTTCTACTCATGTTGCCTCAGTTGTTTATAATCACATGAAATCACTACTTTCTCCTGTATCAGGACACATCCAAGCTTGATCCATGATGTGTTGTAGTAGACTACGTACCCTATGCCTTCCTTTGGAAGCCTCAAGATGGGAGCACTAGTCAGCCTCTTCCTCAGCTCCTGAAAACTCTGCTGGCATCTCTCTGACCATAAGAATGGTTTCCCCTTCATTGTCAAGGCTGATAGTGGTGCTGCAATGATGGAGAAGTCTAGTAAAAAACTCCGATAATAACCATGCAAACCCAAGAAACTCCGTACATCTGTCACACTACTAGGATTCTCCCAAGCAAGTACTGCCTCAATCTTCGCTGGATCCACTGAAACTCCAGCCTCCGAGATGCCATGTCCCAGAAAGTGATCCTCTCAGATCTAGAACTAGAACTTCGAGATCTTACCATAAAGCTGGTTCTCTCAGAGTGTGTCTAGTTATACCTACAAATGATAGGCATGCTCCCCATCTGTAGTTGAGTAGATCAGAATGTCGTCGATGAAGACTATGACAAAATGATTGAGGTATAGATGAAAGGTCTTATCCATGAGTACCATGAACACTACTGGAGAGTTGGTTATGCCGAATGGAATAACCAATAACTAGTAGTGGCCATACCAATATCTGAAATCCATCTTCTGCACACCCCCATATCAAAATATGAGCTGGTGATAGCCTGATCTGAGGTCTATTTTCGAGAACCACCGTGCTCCCTTCAACTGATCAGAGAGGTCGTCAATCCTCAAGAGTGTGTACTTATTCTTCACAGTCACCTGGTTTAGGTGATGTTAGTAAACACAAATCCTCAAGCTCCCATCCTCCTTCTTGGCGAACAGAATCAGGTCTGACCAAGGTGAAACATTGGGCCAGATGAATCCCTTCCCCTGCAAGTCCCCTAGTTGTACCCATAGCTCGCAAAGCTCCGTGGGAGACATCTGATATGCTGGTGTAGATATCGGTGCTGTCCTGGAGTACAAGTCAATGTAATAGTCCACCTCTCTGTGAGGAGGTAGACCTAGGACATAATCAGGTAAAACATCAGTGTACTGGTCCACCACTACAGGATAGCTCAGACTCTCCACATCAACTGCTCCGAGGGTAAGGCTAGCCCACTGATGAGTGATCGGCTGCACTCTCCTCCAAGTAAGTCCATCATGTGCTGCAAAGGAACCCTTCTCACCGGTGAAGGTAAACCTAGTCCCATCCATGCGGAAACACCACACTTTGCGCCAAATATAGTCAATATGAGCCTGGACTGTAGATAACCAGTCCATACCCAAGATGACGTCGTAAGGCCTCGACGCCGCTCCTAGGAGATCCCATCCAAAGCTCTCACCTACTAGAGTAAGCTCACACTACCAAAACCAGTGCGTAATCATTGAATCTGCTTCCGTATGAGTCTATAGCCGTAGGGATGGAGCCAACGCCTCCGTCAGAATCTCCGAGCTCCAAACATGGGTAGTGGCAATAAAAGAGTGACTGACACCTGTGTCTATAAGTACTGTAGATATGGTAGAGTAGACACAGATCATACCTCGAATCATCTCCAGAGTGAAATGATCATATGCCTAAGCTACAAGGAGCTGAGCTCTCCCCTGTCCACCTGTACCCTACGGTCGGGGTGGACCTCCTAGTGGTGGTGGCAGTAACACCTCGAAACGTCGCCCACCTACAGTTGCAGGACTAGCTCCTCTGCCACATCCTCTTGCACCCTGTGACCGCATCGATCAAGTCTCTATCTATGCCTGGGCGGTCCATCGACCATCTTCTAATAATCAGAACGACGTTTCGGGTAGTCACAATCCATGTGACCCTGCCCGCCGCATGTGTAACACTGCCTTCTCCTGGCATGTCTGTCTTCACATTGGGTGCCCCACACAACCAATTCATAGTCATGCAGTCATCCAACTGTAGGTCTGGTCCTCTTGGACCTCTGCATCATCGGTCTGCTGTCAGCTGCAGAAGACTCTGCTACATACCAAATGGTGGTGGATCTCACTGCTGTAAACTGCTCAGCAAAGAAAATATCCACAAGGAGGGATCTCTCATACACCCCCACCTGTGTTGGGATGCTAAGTGAGATCTCCGAAGTCTGGATCTCCCACCTGAGTCCCTGCTTGAAGATCTGGGCCCTGAAGAATGGGTCTCACACCATATCGATGAAGTAGCGTGAGAGGTCTGTGAACCTCACTAATTACTGGGCTACAGTCGTGTTTCTATGCTATAGATGAAGTAGCTCATGCTTGCACACTACGTGAAGAGTCACTGGGAAAAAATCTGCCCGAAATAGGCTCTCAATGTATTCCCAGAGAAGTGTCACCTCATCGTGGACCTGGAGCATCAAGAACCACCATCTTCCCACTGCTTCCTATAGAAGGCTAGAAGCAAGAAAGAAGATGAGGTCTGATGGGGTCCCTAACAATCGAAAAACTCTAACCATGGCCTCCAGCCAATCCTTAGCCGCCTGTGGGTTCGTCTCTCCCCCGAACCTGGGTGGCCTCTAGCGCTAGAACTCGTGCAACACGCTCAAGCGGCGTGAACCGTCTGCTACTGGGGCGGGTGTCATCAGTGGCCCAATAGGGAGTGGTACCTCTGGTGCCTCTACTGGAAAAGGGCCCTGCACCGAAGCCTCATCTCTCTATGGGCTATCAGTGTGTAAAATTATCGGAACTCTAGTCAGATGTCTGCGTGGAGGCATCCTGAAATGAAACAGGTGTGCTACGGTTAAAAGTTATACATGGTGAGCTGACTTGGTTGAGATGAAATAAAGAAAACTTTTGAAAACACACACAATCGGTGTTTTCGTGCACTGAGTCAGAAATCAGTAGTCAGGGTCTTGGTGTATGGATTCATTGGCCGCTGCACCAACACTGGACTCCCTAAACTAAAAACAACACTCCCTACACTTAACACTATTTCTTCACTGAAAATAAAGATAAGAGTCATAAGTTCTGTGGTAGAACTAACTCCACTGATACCAATTTGTCATGACCCATCCCCTGGGGCTCGTGTCGTGACTACTCGAAGCCTACCTCCCATAGGCCAGGGGATGGCGACTAGCACCAAAGGAATAATTCCCTAAAAATAGGAAGGTATTGCCTTTATAACCTGTAAAGGCATACAACAGAGCACACATCTAGATACCAAACACCAAGTAAATTGTATAACCAAAGAGTGATGAAAAGTAAAAGGGGCCGGAAATATAATCCCAACTGTAAAGTACAAGGAACTGGAGGTACAAGTACATTTGAAGAAAGGAAAAACAGATGTTGGGTCATCCTCCGGGACACCGACCTTAAGGGTAGGTACATATAGTCTCCTCAGTACTCCACACCCGACAGTATCCTCTGTGTACCGACTCATCGTATGGTCCGCCTCCTAGTACCATCCAATCTTGGTACTCTTAGACTCAGTCTGTGCTGTCCATCATCTGCATCCAACACAACAAGGTGAGGGCATAGCCCGTGTAGGGGTGAGTATATCGATACTCATTATGGACCCTGAGACCCTCAAGGTCTCACAAATCCACCATGGATTAACCACAGATTAAAGAATCAACAGATAACCCTACTTAGGTATATGCCCATACATATACCTAAGTTATTAAGTAATCCATCTCAATCATGAGAAAAACACAAAAGTACTGAGTCAGCTCAAACCATGATTTATTCTAGGGGTAGTATCAAGAAACATTCCCAAAACATTATCGAATCCTCGACTGCTGGAGAACTCCTCCTCTATCGAGTACAGTGGGCCTACCTCGTCACATAGAGGCGCTTCCCACTAACATTGGATTGCTGAGGTACTCCTCCTATCGAGTACCGTGGGTCTGCTGGGTCACACAGTGGTTCTCCCCACCGTGGTTCTATCGTTAACCCAGGCGCTACTGCTCGTAGCCTGCTGATGTACTCCTATCGAGTAGCATGGGTCGACCATATCACCAAGTGCGCTCCTCCACCATGGATCGACAACCATATCTAGGTGCTCCCCACTGGTCTAGTAGAATCACTCCGAGTCAAATGGTCAGTAGTCATCAGGTCTCAGCCAGCTACTAGGTCTCCACACTCAACTCGCTCGTCTCTGGAAGGATCCACTCCACGAGCTACCGGTCGATACTACAACTATCACGAAGTCTCACGATGATGTATCTCAATGGTCTGCCACGTCTTAGGGGTCTCAACGCAATAGACAACGCGTCAATCGGACGCTCGATCTGTGAGTTATTAGTATTTTAGTCTCGGGGGCCCTGTTGGATTCATGCACGATCCAACCTGACTGTATATCAACTATAACCCAAACTCCCATGGGGTACACTAAAATGGACCATCATTCTCCAACATTACCAGGGCCACTGACGGTTCATCAAATAGACATATGGTGCCAATGATATGGTCAAAAGAATGTAAAGGGTTGTAGTGGCCCCGGGTCTAGTCCGACCCGGTCGGATTGACCTGGCCCGACCCAGTCTGGGCCAACCTCGTTCGGGTCGACCCAACCTGACCCATTTGGCAGGCCATCCCATTGGGTTCGACCCGGACCGCTTGCCCAGCCCAGCCGGCCAAGAGGGACTGTAGAGGGCCATGAGGGCACGGACCGACCACGGGTCGGCGTGAGGGTAGTTCATCCCAGAGCCCACCGCATGGGTGACTCGGCCCAGAAGGTGCCGCGTGCGGCGCAGGAGGTGGCTCGGCCGAGATGCCGTGAGGGGAACAAGAGGCCGACTCGGCCGTGGAACCACGAGGGGCACTGGATGCCGTCTTGGCTGGGGTGCCGTGAGGGGCGCGGGAGGCCGTCTCAGTCAGGGCGCCGTGAGGGGCACGAGAGGCTAGGGCTAGTTTAGCCTACGGATGGTGTGGCCAGGGCGGCTCGACATGGCACGAGGTTACTCATCCAGAAGGGCGGAGACCGCAGGGGTGGCACGGGTCACGGGGGCTGCGGGTGGCAGCATTGTTGCCTTCGTCGCCTTCGTCATCTCGTTGCTTCGTCGCGATTCTGAAGAACATCATAAAGAAGAACGACAAAGGGGGTCGGGCCAGGTTAGTTTGGCCTACACCCTCCACGTTTAGGGTGGTTGAAAACGTTTCATCAAGTACATAAACAAAGAACGAGCATGGAAGATATTTTCAATTCCCATAATCCCTCGTTAATTTTCTATTCCAATCCCCACAATGGAAAAAGAGGGGGGAATTTGGTGAGTGTTAAAAAAATAAAGAATAAAACCCTACCTTGTTTGTTGTTCGTCGACGTTGGCACGAGAAGGAAGATGTGGATTCATTGTAGAAGAACTCATCCTACGTCGAAGGAGTTTCGAAGGAAGAAAGTAGTAGTCGAGTTCAGTCTTCGTAATCGAAGGCGTTCCTCGTCAGCGTTCTTCGTCGGTGGAGCGTTCTTCATTGGGAGCTTTCTCCCAAGTTTCTCCCCTACCCAATCCTCCTTTTCCAACCAAATATAATGGTAGCCAAAGATAATAGATAAAAATATCTTATTAAGTCATTGGAACCAATTTTAAATTAGCCTAATTAAACACCTAGGTTGGAAAGATTAATTAGGATGGATTGGAAGAATTAAATTAAGGGAGGTTGTGGAACCATTAATGGTAGAGGAGGTCCAGAGGCTCTCCCTCATTAATGAGAGGAGTTAAGAGGTTTTCCTCTCCTTCCATTATTAGGGGGTCAGGTGGTCCCCACTCCCAAATTCAAATTGAGAGGTTTTGAATTCCTGGGTGGTCCCCACCATAATTAAACATGAAGAGGATGTTTAGGCCTTTGGTGGTCCCCACCACCATAACCTCTCATGGTAGGTTAAGGTGTTGTGGTCCCCACCTCCAACTTCCACATGGGTACTTACAATAGATAAAATAAAATAAAACATGTGTTTTTTTTATTATTTCCACAAAAAACCCAAAAACTAACTTTCACCCTCGACCAACTACCATCGAGGTGGGAGTCTCCTTAAGAGAATACCGATGTTGCAAGTTCAACGGTGTCCTCTGATTTCAATTCCGAGCACCGGTTAAAAAGTTATAAAAACACACTCGAACTTTCACTGAACATACCTGAACAAAACTTCAAAAATTGAGTCCGGGCATATTGGGCCTCGGAATCAGGCGCCGTCAATTTTCACGGACTCGTAAAATTCCAATTTAATTAAAATAAAATTTAAATGAAAATTAAAGGTCTTTACATGTCAGGTAAATGCATAATTATTGTATTTTGAGGGGCCACCTTTCATAATCCCATCATATAAATTTACCCACCTATCCAAGTGGGAAATATTGACGATATTTCCCTTGATAAAGACCTGACCAACCATGATATGATTTGTGTATCGTTCCTCCATATTTTTATGAAGTGAACATTATTTTCTATAAAATAAAAAGTACTGTCAATATGATTATAAAATTTTAATATATTTATTTTTTATATTTTTAGTTATTATAATTGAGTAAATAATAATCATTAATTATATATGTGTGTTACTCTAGTGTATTAAATATTAGTTATTATTTTAAGTAATGTTGTTCTTATTGTTATTATTAATTTTTTTAATTAGAGGAAGTGGGGAAGGGTTTCCATTTGTGGGTGGTATGTGAATGACCGAGTACAATGAAGGAGACTCATCTTTTACATTTCTTCCTCTTCCCTTTTTATTATCTTTGGGAGGTAAAAACCCTTGGGTATTTTAGACCGCAATCCTTTCTTCTTATTCTTCCTATTCTTCATCTTCAATTACTATATGCTTTCTATAATGTAGAAATTGGGGTTTCCCTAGGTTTATGAAACTATAAAATCTTGATATGGATATTGCTTCAAGATGACAGAGAAGTGTGAGGCTAACCCCACACATCTTATTTGAGTTCATGTCATTTCCATTTCACTGCCCGATGAGAATGTTGACACTTGATCATTATTAAGTTATTATTTATTTTTGAATATGGTATTAGTTTGTTGATTATAAAATGTCAGTATCTGATTTTATAGTGTTTATTTTTCATGTTTTATTTGTTTATACTAATATCAATAGTTAGGTGATACTATTACACTTTTATAATTTTTTATAAAATTTTATAATTACATTTTATTATCTACTTTTTTCTTCAATATATTTTTTTGTTATTGAATATAAATTATATTAATTTATCTTTTATCATTATTTCTTCAAATAATTTTTCCTTTATGTGTTTGATCATGTCTATAAAGTGTATTTTGATGAGATGCTGACACACTATTCTCCTGGTTATATTTTGATTAGATTTTATTATAAAATAAATGTATCCTATATTAATAATTTTATGTATTTTTAACTTTAAAAAGATATTATCATAGTTCTAAACTCTATTTTTATGTATTGAGTCTTTTTTCGTTGAATAAAAATGTAATTTCTTTTTACACCAAATAATTATTTCCTATTTTACTATTTATAAATTTATTTTATTTATTGATAATAAATGATGTTAGATTCTGATGAAGATGTTTTTTTTCTATAGTGGGGGTATGAGAAATAAAATGATCATTTTTATAAGTCGTTTATTTTATTACCATTATGTTTTGAATTATAAAACATCTGGGGAGACATTATAGTACATCAGTTAGAGCCTAGTGAAAAGTACATTTCTCAGTCATGATTTTATTCTTACTAGCTAACCTCACCCAATCTAGCTATTCAGGTCACTCTAGATAGTATATACTATTTTAGTAATATACCTTTGGTAAGATATATTCTATCCACACCACTAGTTTAGGTTTATTCTCTAGATTGTGGTCTATAAACTGATGTTAGAGGAGCATAAAAATCCTATATTTTTACATTAAAAACCAAGAGGGCTTATCCCGTGATTATAATATAAAAGGCCAGAATATTTTTTTAAATGATATAAAATCATCATTTCTTATTTATAATTATTATTATAAAAATTTATTTAAAAATGAATGTGTCATGTATATTCCTTTTACTTATTAAATTCTTACTCAAACCAAATTGAATTATATTTATAGTTATTGATTTATCACTATACAAGTATGATTGGTTTATCCTAAGTAACCGTGAGAATCACTATATGTTGTCCCTAAATCCAACCTCACCTAATTATGAACCAAATTCATTTTAGGATTAAAATAGAATTAGGGATTATTATTAAATAATTAAAAAGTGATAGTGGAGTTGAAAATAACATATAAACTAAAAATGGCTAAATTATTTAAAATTTACATACTCAAAAGTCAGGAATTTTTTAAGTAGAATGCACATTAAAATTAGAGATGAAACAAGATCCAAACAAATAAGTATAATATGAGGTGAAAATTGATAAATATATTAATTAGGAACATGGGATACATATCAGCACCCCATTATATATATAAATATCATACAAATCATATTAGAGAGGAATGGTTTATGATATATTTAGTTGAAAAAAAATTTAGACTGACATCTACACATGAAAAGAATGCAATGATGCTAATGTATTTTAGAACCATCAATGAATTATTTGTTAGCTGATGTAGTAATATAAAGTTATAAAATATTTTGAATTCAAGATATTTGATTGAAAGATAGAGTTTTGTATATATATTAGAGAGATGAGAGGAGGAGTTAGATACATTAGATCATAGGCTAAAGATTATATGAAGATGAGGACTCTAAAGGATTTTCAGAGATAAAAATGGAAGGCTAGAGAAATTGGGGAAGACTAATTTATATTTTTCTATGTTTTTACTTTTCTTTGTTCTAATTATCAATGAACAATGAATTTGAATAGTAAATTTCATAATGGTGTAAATGAGGATATACTTTTGTGTTTTGTTATTACATCATCTTAATGAATATACCATTTTTTCATTTGAAATAGCAATGTTTAAACTAGTTAATCACTAGAAAAATACATTTATGGATTTAATGTAGTAGTGAAATTGTGATATTAATTTATACCCTAGGATTATTAACTAGTATTTATAGAGGACATTAAATTGTATAAATTCATAGTACTAAATAGAACATAAATAGTTTTCATTCTTAATTTATCCATGTTAAAATTATAGGTAACCTTATATAGACCTCGGTTCCTACACTACCAGAATTCTAAATATTTGCGATGGGTTCCCATCTCAAATAAGCTTTAGCAATGGGGTCCCATCACAAATAGACCATTGCTGAAAACGACATCATAAAAAATATTATTTGCGACGGGCTCATCGCAAATAATATTTTTTGCGACGGGCAGCTTCATCGTCGCAAATAATTCTCCAATTATATACTTTATATATATAAACATTTTTGTTATGGGACCTTCGAAAATACTTATTGTTATGGGTTTGTCGCAAATACCTTTTGTGACGTGATCGTAATCCCGTCGCAAATACTTTTTAAAATCAATTATTTAGTATATTTGCGACGGGAACCCGTCGCAACATATCCCATTGCAAATAATAAATAAATTTTAAAAAAATAAATTTAATAAAATTATGATTATTGAAAAATTAATTTTAATATTTATAAAATATTAAAAAAATAAAAAAATTAAAATTCTCAATATTCAGAAAAAAAATACAAAAAAATCATAAATTATTATTATTATTAGTATTATTAGTAAAATAAAAAAAATTAACATATATAATACTGAAAAAATATATTTAATAAAATAATGATTAATGAAACAATAATATTAATATTATTAAAATAATAAAAAAATAAAATTTATTAAAACTCTAAATATTCGCAAAAAAAATCATAAAATTTTAAAAATTAAATTATGTAATTTTCACACTGATATAAAAGAAAGAAATTTTAAATAGTTCATATTACAACAAATGTTAAATTCAATTGTTTTTAACATAAAAAATATCACTGGGAGGGGGGGTCGTCTTCTGGAGGAGGTGGAGGAGCAGAAGGATGTGGTGGAGAAAACTTCATACCTAAACTACGAGTAAGATAGCGCATGTACTCTATCTGTTCGTGATGCTGCTGCTTCTATCGACACATCTCCTCCTTGTGCTACTGCTTCTGCTACTGCTGCTGTTAACGCATATCTTCTTTCTGCTTCTACAAACTCTCTATAAGGTCATTCTGAGCTTGGAACTTCTCCTGATACTGTGAGGTAGAAGGTGATGTCTCTCCACGATCTCATCTTGAGCTGGATGCCGACATCACAGTAGTACCATAATAAGTACAAAATTCTCATGAGAGTCATTACCAACTACTCAGGCCTTCTCAAATCCATACTAAGTCACCAACATCCATGCCACCTCGTCGAAATGGTGGGCACCGGTCTGATCAGTCGTCTCCACCTGACCCTCAACCTGTGTTTGAGAGGTCACAACCTCATATGAATCCTTCAATTCAAATTATAAATTATAATTGTGAAAATATTATATGCAGTTAATTGTCAAACTGAAAAAATAAGACTAACCACAATCTGACCCTGACGATCACCTCTAATCTCTCTGATGGCTGGATCACTATACATCCTCCGATAAACATCGTACTCTGTAATATCGGTATGCTCGAATACCTATATGAATATAAAATAAACTGTTTATATTTGATGTTATATAAAATATTTAAAAAAAATACTTACTAGATGCCCTCTATGCGTATTGAATGTATGACTACCAACTCGATGCGTCACCTCATGTCTGCCCCGGTTCTGCCGACCCAATGATGACCTCCTCTGAAACCTATCACCCATCCAGTGTGCACATAATCCATCCCAAACTTGAGATGAAATTTACTTTGGTCGGTGGGCTCTACACGCCTCTTCAAATACTGTCTCTCTTGCTTTCTTAATGGTCGTCTTTCTCAAATTGTGCCAAAACTGACGCAAACGGTCACACATAGACACCTCCCATGTTGCATGGATAGAGTCACACAAGCTATCACCAATGGGATACCATAAATCCTAGAAATACTTTATAATATCAACTTATTAATAAAATAAATTTCAAAATATATATTATTTATTTACGTACTAGCTAATGATTGTACATGCCGAGCTGCACATCAACATGAATCTATTCCCATGTGATCCATGGATGAGAAAAAGAATTGTGCAAGATAGCACTCACCTGTCCAATAACTACATGCACAAAACTATAAAAATAATAATCAAACAATAAGTATATATATAAATAAATAAATTAAAGCTAACTAAAATATACATGTTACCATAACTCTGTGTGTGTCGATTAAAGCCAAGACGTGGACTTCGCTCGGGGATAGGGTCAGGAATCATCAGTCGCAGAAGACCGCGCCCCCTCCCTGTACCACCTGAACCACCAGTAGGATGAGGGTCAGATGATCCCACATCCCCCTCATCCAAAGGTATCTTATCCTCCTCTAACTCATGAAATTGATCAGAGGCCATATTAAACACAAAATTATTGTTGTTAGTAGATAGTTGAAAATAACTATTATATATAGATATATATTAGTTATGATCATAACCATCATTTAACTATCTCAATGTTCACCTTTATCATCTTCTTTATATCTGACAATGTCAATGTCTTCATATTCCTCCTCAGCGTCATCAATATCCATATGAGTTTCACTTTCACCACCTCTTGTCATTTCAAATTCATTGGTAACATCATTAACATCTTTGTCACCATCGACCATTAATTGTGGGGTGTCATCATTGATATTCACATTTCTTTGTGAAAAAGATGGATTTTCATTAGTTTTTTGAAAAATTTCAATTCCTTCCACTTCAACAGAACCACATTCAATTTTAGTAAATTGATTTTCCTAATATTTCATTTTTATTATGCTCCACCAATCACTAAGGTCTCTTGAAGTAGAACAATACTTTGAGTAATAAATTTGATGTGCCTCTTGAGCCAGTAAAAATGGTTCATTTACTACAAGAAGACTTTTATATTTAATATCGATGATTCCATGAGTCAGATGAACATGTAAGCCTCTCTCAGTATCCAACCATTGACATTTAAACATCATTATGTAATTCTTTCCAAGATAACATAGCTCAATAATTTCAACCAGAATGCTGTAAAAGACAACTTCAGTTTCTCTATGATGTGATCCTCTCAAACAAACTCCATTGTTCATTGTTTTTTTATTCCTCATATGCACGTGTATGAAATTGAAAACCATTCACCACATATGCATTTTAGATTTAACCATTTTGGATTTTGGGTTACTTAATAAACATAGTTGGTTATCAATTTATTAAACATGTTGAGACACCTAAAATTTTGTAAAGCAATTATCAATATAATAAATAGTAAACTGAATTGATATTAAACCATCAATAATTTATATTACCAGTTTTTGAAACCATTGTGAATTTTTTTTCTGTGTTCTTCAAGAGCAGCTGCTGTAATTTGTGGAAGTTGATTCTTGATATGATTATCATATAACCTACAAATAAAATAAGTTTACATACTGTAACAGAAATTATAGAATAAGGGATTGAAGCACTCACAGTACAAATGCAGTCATTTCTTCACAGTTGAGAAGAATATATGTATGAGAACTGTGATGTTCATTGTCTGAAAGCCATCATTCTTGAACTCCACCGAATCCAAAATTTGGATGATTAAAAACTGATAATTGATTGCCTATTTCAACATTAACATTTCCATCATTCCATCCCATGCATTTTTGTTTTGAGGTATATTTAGAATCAAAATAGTGAGAGAAGAAAAAAAATTCCTCTTGTAAATAAGTTTCAACAATTGAGCCTTCAACTAATGCTTTGTTACATACTTTTTTCTTCAATTTTTGCATGCATCTCTCATATGGGTACATCCATGGAAACTGTACTGGACCTCCACATTTATCTTCATGTGGAAAATGTAATATCTGAAGTTCCATTGAGTCCAAGAAAGCAGACAAAAAGATTTTTTCCAGTTTACATATAATTACAGCAACATATTCTTCCAGTTTTCTTAGTGCATCGTAGTCTGTTGTTGCTGCACAAATGTCCCGAAACAAATATGATATGTTTGTTATCGAATCCTAAAACAAAGAATTAAAAAATCCTCTGAATCCAATTGGCATAAGTCTTTCCATTATTACATGACAATCATGGCTTTTTAATCTGGTAATATGATCATTATTAACACATATTCCCAAATTGGATGCATAGCCATCTGGAAGTCTCAAATCTGCAATCCACTAGAAAAATAATAAGGGACTCTTTTTGGACAGTGTATAGGCTGCTTTTGGATTCATTAACCTCTGTGATCTATCATTTTCAAATAGTTCAAGTTCTCGTCACCTGCAAATTTGGGGAAGATCTAATCATTCTTTTACAGTATCTTTGGTCTTACCTAGTGTATCCAAAACTGTATGAAATAAATTATCAAAACAGTTCTTCCCAATATGCATGACATCCCACATGTGGCAGACCAAAAAATCAGGCCAATATTGGAGATCCCAAAAAATGCTTCATTTTATCCAATTATGTTCATTCCCAAGGCCATGAATTTTATGTTGGTTTACTATTTGCCCAAATGTGATGGGAGGTAATGAAAATACAACTGATTTTAACTCTGTACCTGAGATCATTTTTGGAGGTTCATCCCTTTCAACTGTGCCTTTTCTGAAATGAGATTTGTTCCTTTGAAAATGATGATCGGTTGGAAGGAATATGCGATGACAGTCAAAATAACAGGGTTTTTTTCCATTGATGAGCATAAAAGTTTTTTGTCTTTCATACAGTAAGGACATGATTTTGGACCATGTGTACTCCAGCTAGATAACATGCCATATATCGGAAAGTCACTAATCATCCACATCAATGCATCTTTTAATGTGAAATTTTTTTTCGTAGCAACATCATATATACTAACACCATTACTCCAAAATTCATTTAACTCTTCAATCAAAGGTTTCTAATAAACATCAATATTCTTTTTCGGATGTCATGGGATTAATAAGGTCAAAAAGATATAGGGCTCCTTCATCAACATCCATAGAGGTAGATTGTACGTATTTATAAAGACATGAAAACATGAATGCTGACTACCATAAAAACCAAAAGGATAGAAACCATCAGTAGAAAGACCCAATCGCACGTTTCGGGCTTCTAAAGAAAAAGATGGATACAGACAATCAAAATGTTTCCCTGAATCACCATCAGATTGATGATTCAAGCTTTTACCTGTTGAAATATTGGTTTTGTGCCATGACATCATTGACATTGTGTTATGAGACATAAATAAACATTACAACATGGGTTTAAGGGGAAAATATCTCAACTATTTTACTGGAATCGATCCAGACTTCCCTAGTTGAGCTTCTTTATACCTTGATTTTCCACATGTGGGACAACTATCTAATGAATCATTTTCACCAGAATATAAGATGAAATTATTTTCACATGCATGAATATTCTAATAACTAAGGCATATATTACCACCCAATCTCTTGCTCTCATAGTAATTTGCGGGCAACACATTTCCTTCAAGTAACAATGTTTTAACCAAAGAAAATATCTGACCAAAACAGTTGTTTGACATTGAATTATCTGATTTAATAGCCATAAATTTTTCAACCACTTATAATTTTCTTATCTTACAACCAGGATATAATTCATCATCAACAGACCTCAACAACTCATAAAATTCAGATGGTTCCAACTCAAGAGTCAATATCATTATGAGTTTCAGTTTGTTGAATAGATGTACCTGCAACATTATGTACTAAATTTTGGAACTGTGATGGATCCACAATCAAGTTATTAGTATCTTCTCTAGAACTGCGTTCACCATGTTGATACCAAAAACATAATCTGGTTGAAAACCAAATCGTAAGAGATGTCCCCCAACCTTGTCAAATGTGTCAAACGTTCTCAGAGAACATTTTTTACAAGGACACTTAATTGTTCCTTATGAAACATATTCTAGTTTTGATGATGAAAATGATAAGAATTCATCAACACCCTCAATATATAAAATATTTAAACCAGAACAATTTGGATGTCTGTGCTGATTTATCCAAGCACGGTCATCAAATAATGACTGATGTGGACTTCCTTGTTCCGTATTTTTTTTACAAAATATAAAATCATCACTATTTTTGAATAATTTGAAATTATAAAAACACTATCTGAAAAAAGAAGATAAATAATTACTACTACTTCTTAATAATTACCGTTAATTAAGGGTGACTCAATTTCTAGTGGTTTTACAACCACTCTTTTGTCCGACGACTCATTTACTTCCATCTTTCTCAAACTGAAATCACAATGAAGAATCTGTTCGGAGGTACGTATATTCATTCTCGTATGCATGAGAATGAATATAAGTATCTCCGATCAGATTCTTTATTGTGATTTCAGTGTGAGAAAGATGCATGTAAATGAGTCGTCTGACAAAAAAGCCCCCTTTTCATCGACGACTTGACTTCTTCTTATTGTCACCGCCTGAAAACATTGTCAAAACATATGATCCTACAAATGCATATCCAATATCGTGCATACGAGATTTCATATGCCTATGTAGCAGCACATTTTTCATAATGTTTTAAGTCTCTGAGAGTTCAAAGGAGAAAAGTCATCGAGCAAAAGGAGTGTCGTCAATGTACTAGAAATTGTGCCAAGTTCTTAAAATTAATTCCTATTTATTCAGATTTATTCCCATTTATTCAAATTTATTCCTATTTATTACTAATTATTACTTATTATTACTAATTATTAATAATCATTACTAATTATTACTAATTATTACTAATTATTGCTAATTATAACTAGTTATTATAAATTATAATTATTTATTACTAATTATTAATAATTATTCCTAATTATACCTAATTATTACTAATTATTCCTAATTATTTCTAATTATTCATATTTATTACTATTTATTTCTATTTACTACTAATTATTGCTATTTATTACTAATTATTGCTAATTATTCCAAATTTTTATTAATTATTCCTAATTATTGTGAATTAATGCTAATTATTAGTATTTATTAGTAATCATTACTAATTATTCATGTTTATTACTAATATATAGAATTTATTACTAATTATTATTTATTATTCCTATTTATTACTAATTATTCATAATTATTCCTAATTATCACTAATTATTTCTAATCATTCATATTTATTACTAATTATACCTAATTATTAATAATTATTCTTATTTATTATTATTTATTGCTATTTATTACTAAATATTACTAATTATTGCTAATTATTCCTAATTATTTCTCATTATTACTAATTATTTCTAATTATTAGTATTTATTACTAATTATTAAAATTTATTACTAATTATTACAATTTATTACTAATTATTCCAATTTATTACTAATTATTAAAATTTATTACTAATTATTATTAATTATTCTTATTTATTACAAATTATCCCTAATTATTTCTATTTGTTACTAGTTATTACTAATTATTCCTATTTATTAATAATTATTCCTATTTATTACTAATTATTTCTATTTATTACAAATTATTGCTAAATATTTCTAATTATTACTAATTATTACTAATTATTCATAATTATTGCGAATTATTAGTAATTATTGCTAATTATTAGTAATTATTTATAATTATTAGAATTTATTGCTAATTATTTGTATTTATAGGAATTATTAGTATTTATTGCTAATTATTACAATTTATTACTAATTATTACAATACAATAGTAATTATTAAAATTTATTACTAATTATTACTAATTATTACTAATTATTAAAATTTATTACTAATTATTACAATTTATTAGTAATTATTACAATTTATTACTAATTATTACTAATTATTACAAATTATAGAAAATTATTATTAATTATTACTAATTTATTACTAATTATTCCTATTTATTACTATTTATTGCTATTTATTACTAATTATTTCAATTTATTACTAATTATTGCTAATTATTGCTAATAATTACTAATTATTGCTAATTATTCTTAATTATTTCTAATTATTTCTAATTATAAGTAATTATTGCTAATTATTAGTAATTATTGCTAATTATTAGTAATTATTTCAAATTATTAGTATTTATTAATAATTATTACAATTTATTACTAATTTTTACAATTTATTAGTAATTATTAAAATTTATTACTAATTATTACAATTTATTACTAATTATTACTAATTATTTCTAATTATTACAATTTATTACTAATTATTACAATTTATTACTAATTATTACAATTTATTACTAATTATTACAATTTATTACTAATTATTACTAATTATTATTAATTATTACTAATTATTACTAATTATTACTAATTATTACTAATTATTACTAATTATTACTAATTATTACTAATTATTTCTAATTATTACTAATTATTACTAATTATTACTAATTATTACTAATTATTATTAATTATCACTAATTATCTGCATTTATTACTAATTATCTGTATTTATTAATAATTATTAGAAATTATTAGTATATATTAATAAATATTACTAATTATTATTATTTATTACAATTTATTAGTAATTATTACAGTTTATTACTAATTATTACAATTTATTACTAATTATTACAATTTATTACTAATTATTACAATTTATTTTTAATAATTAGTAATTATTACAATTTAATAGTAATTATTTCAATTTTTTACTAAAAATTACAATTTATTACAATTTATTACAATTTATTACTAAATATTCGTATTTATTACTAATTATTCCTATTTATTACTAATTATTACAATTTATTACTAATTATTACAATTTATTACTAATTAATACAATTTAGTACTATTTATTACTCATTATTACTCTTTACTACTCATTATTACAGTTAATTACTAATTATTACAATTTATTACTAAGTATTACAATTTATTAGCAATTATTACAATTTATTACTAATTATTACAATTTATTACTAATTATTACAATTTATTACTAATTATTACAATTTATTACAATTTATTACTCATTAATACTATTTTTTACTCATTATTACTATTTATTACTCATTGTTACTATTTATTACTATTTATTAATAATTATTAATATTTATTACTAATTATTAGTATTTATTATTATTTATTACCAATTATTATTAATTACTACAAATTAATTATACACATTACTAATTATCATTAATAATTA
This sequence comes from Viscum album, assembly GCA_963277665.1. NCBI lineage: Eukaryota > Viridiplantae > Streptophyta > Magnoliopsida > Santalales > Viscaceae > Viscum > Viscum album. The sequence goes on along the minus strand of OY728143.1, from coordinate 4,810,277 downwards.
TTAATTACTACTAATTATTAAAAATTAGTAACAAAAATTTCAATTTATTTGTCCAAATAAATACTAATGACAAAACAATTTAAATATAATTTAATTACAACTAATCAACAATAATAAAAATTCACATAAAAAATGAAATAAATAATAAATTAAATAAAACAAAAATACCTTTAAGCTTGATTTTCTATTGATGTAGACGGCTTCACAAATTTTTCATGAACAAAAAAATTAACTTAGAAAAATTTTTCCTCTAAAATCGGAGTTCATAGAGAAACATGATCTAAAAATTGAGAGAAATGAAAATAAAAACGGATGGGGGTATATATAGGTTAAATTATTTCCGACGAGACTATTTTCTACAGGTATCCCGTCGCAAATAGTATCTTTCGCGACGGGACTCGTCGCAAATACCTACGCCCGCATTTATTACTGTAGGCAGTTAAAAAGTTATTTGTGACGGGTCCCGTCGCAAATAGTCCATACCGACACACCTTTTGGGATGAGACGACATCCCATCGCAAAAAGCTATTAACTGCCATGGGGTATTTGCGACGGGGTCCGTTGTAAACAATTGGTTATTTGCGACGGGTCATTACCCTCGTCGCAAATAACCTCTTGGACGGACGTTTTTGCGGCGGGATTTATTCCCGGTGCAAAACGTTCATCACAAAAAGTCTTTTTTCCCGTAGTGTTAGGAGGTGGTTAAAGTCTTATCTGATGAGTGATTTAGAATTTAACGGTTCTGATAAAAAAATCCAAGAAATATATTGACGTACTATGAGAATCCTAATATACTACTACAAAATATCCACTAAAAAACATTAAAATAACTACAAATCATCTATTACTATCTTACCCTATACACCCATAATAATAATTTGATACTTAGTTAATTTTAAGTATTTATAGTTTATATAATACATAATCCAAAAACAAATTTTTATTTTTATTCTCTTATTCAGATTTAAATAGTGAATCAGGTGTTCATCCATGGTTTTATCCCTTATTGTCACGACCCGACCCGTACCGGGGCTCGCACCGCAACTACCCCAAGCCTGCCTCCATAGGCCAGGGGCTGGCGACTATCGCCTAAGGCACAAGAAACTAGGGGAGACCTTTGCCTAAGAAACTGTACACACACACGCAGCCAACTCAATGCAAAAGTGCAGAGAAAAGAAAGCAAGATACAACACTGCTACAAAAAGGGGAACCAACATACATGCATCGACCTCTAACCAGTACAAGTAAAGTGCTGACAAGTAAACTGAACAGTAAAAGCGGCAAAACACGCGCCCATCCAGAAAGGTTCCACAACCTGGAAACATGTAAAACAAAGGTAAACCTCTGGTGAGTCTCACACCCAGGAAGTCCTGCTATGGCCACTGAACGCATCCCATGCTCCTGTGTCCTCTACGCTCCTCTGTAGTCTCGACAGACCTGTCTGTCATCTACAAGGCCACACCAAGTGCGGGAAAAGCCCAACCAGGGGTAAGTATAAAAATACTAAGTAGGATGCCCCGAAGGCTCGAGGGAGCAACAATGGAGGTACTAAAAATGGTGAGCAGTAGACAGAGCAAAGAACAGGGTAAGAGTGCAAAAGTGAGAGAGAGAGTGAAGCTCAACCCAACAACAGAAAGGATGCAAACTCGCCCAAAAACATGGAGCTAGAGACGGTGAGAAGAAGAACTTATCGTCGAGTCTTCGCTGCCTATAGCAGGAGAGTAGACTCGTCCAACCAAGAGGAGCTAGACACGGAAAGCACGTGGCATACCCCGCGCGTCTTCGCCCCTCCTAGAAAGAGAGTAACCAGACCCAAGGAGTGGGAACAACAATAGGGTGTATATATATGCTCAACAAGAAACCCGAATGAGTATGTAAGGGGATCTCTATCTCTAAGCTCAACCCAAGAAGAGTCACCAATAGTTTAAAGGACATCCATCACTGAACCCAAACATCCTGCACTTCAACCTAGGAGGTACAAGTCAAAGGGGCTCAATCACCGCACCTCGATACTATCCTCTTTTGGTGGCACTGACTCACCTGCACGACTTTTAGGTCACGTCGCAAGGACGCGTCTTGGTGGGAAAAGCACCCCTCTTCCTCATATGTCCTAAGGTCATCTCAAAGATGTCACATCACTGACCCGTACATCCACGGATCCCGATCTGGTAGTCATAGAGAAAAAGTCATTGACTAACCTCATAGATAAGAACCGATTCTGAAATGCCAACGGGTGACCCACTGCCCAGCCCGGCTAGAGGGTAAACCTTGATAACACATCAGGTGACCCACTTCCCATCCTTGCTGGAGGGTAGATGCTAATAAGTCGACAGGCGACCCACTACGCAACCATGCTGGAGGGTAGACCCGTAATAAGTCGACAGGCGACCCACTGCCCAGCCCTGCTGGAGGAGAGACCCAGAATAAGTCGACAGGGGACCCACTGCCCATCCCTGCTCGAGGGTAGACCCGGAATAAGTCGACAGGCGACCCACTGCCCAACCTTGCTGGAGGGTAGACCCTGAATAAGTCGACAGGCGACCCACTGCCCAGCCTTACTACAGGGTAGATGATAATAAGATATAGGGTGACCCACTACCCAGCCCTGCTGGAGGGTAAACCCTAATACATCATCAGGCGACCCACTGCCCAGCCCTTCTAGAGGGTAGATCATAATAAGATATCGGGTGACCCACTGCCCAGCCCTATAGGAGGGTAAACCCTAATACATCATCAGGCGACCCACTATCCAGCCCTACTGGAGGGTAAAACCAGAACACGTTGACAGGCGACCCACTTCCCAGTCTCCACTGGAGGGTAGACTCAGAATAAGTCATCAGGCGAACCACTGCCCAGCCCTGCTTGAGGGTAGACCTGGAAATGGGTCCGATAACTCAGCACTACAACTGACATCACCGGGTGTTAACAACATCGCTACCGTGCTTTGGTTCAGAGTGTGTCAAAGGGACCTCCATCCAACACCGTTTCATGTTTTCACATTTAATAAGATCTCAAACGAGGTTCCACATGCCCTAACGGATCACACTATTGCAATCCTTGCGGAAAAACATGCGAGATAGAACATTTACTTTCCCGAAACGACCAACTGGTGATAAAGGTACTATTCACCGTAGCCAGCCCAGGTGGGACCCACACCACGATCTTGAAAAAAGGTCGGGAGAACTACGCCATCACGATGCGCATGAAAAAACACATCAAAATGACAATTCATTCGCCCCGAACGGACGTCCGATGAAAAAGTCACAGTACACTGCACACAGCTCAAAAGACGGCCTGTGGGGCCCACACCTCAACTCCAGCTTCATTGCGTGAGACCACCCTATTCATCCTCATGTCGATGTTATGGTCATAATGCCGCTAACAGCACCTAAAATGGACTCCAGATGCAGAATCTGCCACTTCCCACGTTATACGCAAACGGGGCCCCTATAGGGCCCCACCTCGAGTCTGAATTTAGGCAGGTGGATTGCGCCATTGCAATCCCCTCGAAAAAACACTCAGAAATGAGTACTCAAACACCCTAAACGGATGTCAGGTGAAAAAGCGATGTTTCACAGTAAAACGTGCGAACTAGGCCATGTGGGGCCCACACCTTGTCTCCAACCTGAACACTTCAGAAAGCATCTCAAAAAGTCTGCACGAGTACTGGGGTCACGCTACTACTGACAGCGCGCCAATCGGACATCCCAAGCAGGAGTTAGGTCCGATGCAACAATTAATTAATTGATTAATTAATTAATTATTCATATTTAGTGTTTCGTGCCACCAAGCATTGAAACCAACCCAGAAAGGCTCCAAACCAACCTTGGATGGTCTGTCTCAACTCCAGGGCCACAACACCTCTGACGGCACGTCAAACGTAGGTCCGGCACGCGAAAAACGTCCGTCACGAGCTTTATTTAATAATTAATTATTATTAAATTAAAGCTTTTGGGATACCAGTCTTCAGGTGCATAACCAAAATAAACCTTGCAAGTCACTTTAAAAGAGCCGCCTCGTCAACATGGTCCCACAGCTACAAACGGCGTGTCAAACGGACACGCCGTTTAGGAGATACGGCCCGCCGAATGCAAGGGGGCCTAATCGGGTCGGTCCACCCCGGCCGGCTCGGTCCGAGCCGCCGGCCCACGTCCCAGCCGCGGGTCCGGCACGTCACGCTGCAGCCTGCTCACCGCGGCCCTCCCCTAACCACTGGACCAGAGCAGGTCCGGTTTTTCCCAACCGACCGGCCATGTGGCCAGTCTTCTTCGACACCACAACAAGACCCGCGTTTTGCGGGTCCTCGCCTCCTAGCCGACCGACTAGTTGGCCGGTCCTCGTTGACTCCTCAGCAGGATTTGCGTGGTGAGGGTCCTGGTTCGCTGCTCCGCCCCCGAGGTTAGCACCTTGGGGATACCTCCTCCGACCGCGACCGGCGCCCTCGGCGCCTCCGCCTCCCGCAGCCAACACCACCGCACCGTCCCTGCCTTCCACCGCCATGGTCGCCTGGCCTCGTATTGTCTCCCCTGCGCCACTCGACCCCTCGACCCTCTACACTCCCGGACTCCACCTCGCTACCACGCTGCCTGGCCTCCTCAGCACCACGACAACCCGACCACACCTCTGAGCTCTGTCGTTCATGTTACCCCGGCCGGACACTGCTAAGCCTCCTCGGCTCTGCTGGCCGCACCACGTCCGCACCGCACCAGACTGGGTCCTCCACCACTCACTGGAGCCGATCCTTCGACTGGTCCCCCCAACCACTCTGGTGGTCGAAAAAATTATCTGACTCCGGCTTCGGGATCCTCAGGGCCGGAGCTTCACAACGCAGCCCCTCGCTCAACGATCCGTCAAAGATTGCACATCCAAAATTTTGGGATGAAGAACGCTCAAGATTGGTTTTAGAATGGTGCTCGGGTGATGGCCGTGTTCATTCGGCCATCGCCCCAATTCATGAATAATAGGAAATTAAAACGACAAAAATTGACAAAGGTGCGGAAAATTAACAGGAATCATACCTCGTTGGATTCGTCCGTCGTTGGCGACATGTCCGCTCAATCCTGCTTCGATCCGTCAGAGTCCGCTCCTCAATCCGGCGAAGAATAGCGAAGATTGATGAAGAATGGAGAAGAATGATAGAGAGAGAGAGATAGAGGGGAGAGATAGAGAGGGAGGAAGAAACGAGTCTTCCCTCAAAACATAGTGAATTGATAAAAATTCACTTAAAACTCTCCCAACGGGCACGGATTCGGAAACCTCCGCGCCCTCCTATTTTATATCACGCTTAGGCAAAACACCCCCTTTCGAACTCAACGGAAGTATCAGATTTCCATTCAAAGACTTGGTTTAAAAGTTATTTGAAATGAACGCCAGTGATAAAAATCACTAAGTGGTCATTTGGAAATGACCATTTTCCCCTGGGTAACATCTCTTGCAGCAGGCCCGCGCCCGCAACTTTGACACCCCGCCTAGGGTAAACGGCACGCTCCGGACTCAATGGTTCCCTTGTTTTTCCCATCAGAGAAAATTTTTACGGGTTACTCAGGTTTGAGCTATCAAAAGAATACTTTAATTTAATTTATCCATTTGACACACTGCTAACAAGCGAGGGGTCCGAACATCCCGCGCCGACTTAATTTATGTTGCGCCTTCGGTAAACACCGCGTTCCGGACCCAACCATGGTCTCATATTTCTAATCCGATCAACTGTCTAAGAGATATTATATTGTCTTTAGTTAACCACTTGTGAGTAATATAAAAACACTTAACATTTTTATATAATTAATTCTAGGCACACCGGACCTCGGAATTGAACGCCATCTGAATGCCCTGCTCTGGAATGATATTAAGAAATTCTCAAAGTCTCAGAGTCCCAAAACCTAGGTTCTTACATCATTCCGTCCAAGATTTTTGCCCCCGAAAAGCAAAACTAGGAAAAACTACTCAGGATACAGAGCTCACAACTAGCTCTCCCGCGCCCAAGAAAACTTGCACATCACCATGATCACACAACACGCAAACCAAAGGGATGGTTGATACAAGGTCTGCTACTCTCGAGAACATGCGTAGGAATACACACGTACCTCATCTTCTACGACACGTGGAAGACAATGTCGGCCCACTCCTACTTTTGGGAGGGTAGGGAAAGACAGTAGGAAACCTCTCAACCATTTTCATGATTCTCGAACGGCCCCAAAAAAACTCTGGGGTCTTTCCTGGCCGCACCTCTACTTTCCACCTCGCGACAGAAATCACGGTTTGGTCCTGGAACATGGTCTCAAGATTCCCTCCTTCAGAATACCCATCTGGTGAAACACCCAAGGATATCCGGTCACACAAGTTTTCACAGTAGGTGCATCACAACCGAGACTCTCTTACATGCTCAACCAGCGAAGGAGTCGACTTCATCAACTACAGAAAAACTGCACCCTCCTACAGAAACTCCAGCCAACACTGTCATCCCCAGTTCAAGTCTCTCTATGTGGGGATGCACTTGAGAAACTGGTGGTCGGAACAAACCACAACGCGCTCTTTCCAAAGATAGTGTCTCCACGTTCTCAGGGATAAACTACCACCAGTAGCACCAACACAGGGTATACCGACGCCCCGTGTCACCCTCGGTAACCCCTCGAGCAAGGAGTTAGAAGAAAGAGTACCCCATGAAGTGTCTAAAAAGTTCTAATGAGAAAATTAGAAAAAGACACAGAGCGTACCTCTTCTCATCTCTTACGCTGCAAAATTGTAAACAACCGCAGCACACAGCCGCCCGCTGCCTCGTCCGTCAGCTCGCTGAGCCTGACATGGGCCGCCTAGTGTTGTTGGAAGGACCTCGAAATGTCGTCCACCAACCACAGTTCTTCCTGCTTTCTACCAACACCGCCTCCCTAGGGACCACCCTGTCCTCACCTGGGAGTTCTCTTATCACGAAACTGCCTCTATCATGGCGGTGCATCTACCAACTCTAGAAGACTCAGCACATTTGGTCGAGTAGTCTCACGCCACGTGATCTCACACATCACAAACATTGCACTAGTCCTCCCTGGGCTATCTCGGTGCTCTACACTGTCCCCGACCGTGTGCCTGAGTCCCATCAAAGGGAAACCTCCAGTGTCGAGGCCCCGCCAATCGACGTCCCTCTACCAGAAATTCCTCTGTCACCAGTGCCTGCTCCAACACCCTGAGATGGGTGAGGATGCACAAGGTCACTATGCTGGCACGAATATCCTCTTCAGAGATCCTGTTCAAACTTCTGTGCTTGGAAGTTGCCGTCACATACCGCATCCAAGGAGTACTGAGTAACGTCTGCTAACCCAGTCATGTACTCAACCACTTCTATCACTCACTGCTGAAGCTACATTAGTTCCTGAAACCGTAAAAAGTGTAAGTAAGAGGGGTAGCACTCCTCAAGAAATAGCTGCTAGAAGCCATCCCATGAGAGTACCAACTCATCGTGTATCTGAGTAACCCTAGCTCTACTAGCACAAAACTGATCGGTGGAAAAAGACTGGCTGTCAAAGCCACCATCTAACATGTCAGTGTCTGAACAAGCCTGAAGAGGCAGACCGCCGACTCTATCCAACCCTTCATTATCTGAGGTTATGGCTCACTTTGGAACCTCAACGGTCTCTGACGCAGGAACTCACGTAGCGTGCCCAGCCTACGCTCGTCATCGACCCTCACTGCCAGTAATATCTGCTACTCCATATGTAAAGGTGCTACGACCTGTCCTCCTGGAGAAAGGGTAATCATATGACGGATCTTGAACTGAGGCCTCTTTGCTCAAGAAATCTTTGTCACGAACCAAAGCTAGTATCCTGGCTGGCTATCATCACAGAGACATCTTGAACCCAATCAAGGAGCACCACGGTCAAATGAACATATATATTTCAACAATGATGGGGAGATGACTCAAGAAGGATAGTCCAGGACTCAATCCTATATGATGCATGAATCAAATTCCCTGCAACAAGTTTCTCAGTGTGCCGAGTCTACAAGAGGGTTATTAGGGTCCTCGTGAATGGATACGTCGGCCTCCAGACCATCACTGGACTTCCTGGCCTGAGAGCTTCTCTCCCCAAAACTCAACGAATTTTATTTTAGGGACGCCCGAACATCGCCCCAAGGAACGAACCACCTTTGATACCACTTTATCATGACCCGACCCATACCAGGGCTCAAACCGCAACTACCCCAAGCCTGCCTCCATAGGCCAGGGGCTGGCGACTAGCGCCTAAGGCACAAAAAACTATGGGAGGCCTTTGCCTAAGAAACTGTACACACACACAGCCAACTCAATGAAAAAGTGCAGAGAAAAGAAAGCAAGATACAACAGTGCTACAAAAAGGGGAACCAACATACATGCATCGACCTCTAACCAGTACAAGTAAAGTTCTAACAAGTAAACTGAACAGTAAAAGTGGAAAAACACGCGCCCAACCAGAAAGGTTCCACAACCCGCCAACAGGTAAAACAAACGTAAACCGCTGGTGAGTCTCACACCGAGGAAGTCATTCTATGACCACTGAACGTAGCCCAAGCTCCTGTGTCCTCTATGCTCCTACATAGTCTCGACTGACCTGCCTGTCGTCTACAAGGGCACACCAAGTGCGGGTAAAGCCCAAACAAGGGTGAGTATAAAAATACTTTGTAGGATGCCCTAAAGGCTCGAGGAACTAAAAGAGAGGTACTAAAAATGGTGAGCAGTAGACAGAGCAAATAACAGCATAAGAATGCAAAAGTGAGAGAGAGTGCAGCTTAATGCCACAAGAGAAAGGAATCAGACTTGTCCAAACTCAAGGAGCTAGAGATGGTGAGAAGACAAACTTCTTGTCGAGTCTTCACTGCCTATAGCAAGAGAGTAGACTCATCCAACCAATAGGAGATAGACATGGAAAGCATGTGGCATACCCTATGCATCTTATCCTCTCCTTGAAAGAGAGTAACCGGACCCAAGGAGTGGGAACAACAATAGGGTGTATATATATGCCCAACGAGAAACCTGAATGAGTTTGTAAGGGGATCTATATCTCCAAGCTTAGCCCAAGAAGAGTCACCAACAGTTCAAAGGACATCCATCACTGAACCGAAACGTCCTGCATGTCAACATAAGAGGTACAATTTAAAGGGGATCAATCACCATACCTCGATACTATCTACTTTGTGTGGAACTGAATCGCCCGCACGGCTTTTAGGTCGCGTCGTAAGGACGCGTCTTGGTGGGAAAAGTGACCCTCGTCCTCATATGTCCTAAGGTAATGTCAAAGCTGTCACATCACTGACCCATACAACAAAGTATCCCACTCCGATAGTCACAGAGAAAAGGTCCCTAACTAACCTCATAGATAAGAACCGAGTCTGAAATGCGAATGGGTGACCCACTACCCAGCCCGGCTTGAGGGTAAACCTTGATAACACATTGGGTGACCCACTTACCTACCCTGCTGAGGGTAGAACCTAATAAGTCGACAGGAAACCCACTGCCCAGCCCTGTTGGAGGGTAGACCTGAAATAGGTAGACAGGCGACCCACTTCCCAACCCTGCTGGAGGGTAGACCCTAATAAGTCGACAGGCGACCCACTGCCCAGCCCTACTGGAGGGTAGACCCGAAATAGGTAGACATGCAACCCACTGCCCATCCTTGCTGGAGGGTAGACCCAAAATAAGTCGACAGACGACCCATTGCCCAGCCTTGCTGTAGGTTAGATCAGAATAAGATATCAGGTGACCCACTGCCCAACCCTGCTGAAGGGTAAACCCTAATACACCATCAGGTGACCCACTACCCAGCCCTACTGGAGGGTAGATCATAATAAGATATCGGGTGACCCATTGCCCAGCCCTGCGGGAGGTTAAACCATAATACATCATTGTGAGACCCACTGCCCAGCCATGTTAGAGGGTAGACCCAGAACACTTCAACAAGCGACCCACTTCCCAGTCTCTACTGGAGGGTAGACCCGGAATAAGTTGTTAGGCGACCCACTACCCAACCCTGCTAGAGGGTAGACCTGGAAATGGGTCTGATAACTCAACACTACAACTGACATCACCGGGTGTTACCAACATCGCTACCATGTGTTGGTTCAGAGTACGTCAAAGGGACCTCTATCCAACACCCTTTCATGTTTCCACATTTAATAAGATCTCAAATAAGGCTCTGCATGCCCTAACGGATCACACCGTTGCAATCCTCGCAGAAAAACAGGTGAGATAGACCATTTACTCGCCCGAAACGACCAACCGGTGAAAAAGGTACTATTCACCATAGCAAGCCCAGGTGGGACCCACACCACGATCCCGAAAAAATGTCGGGAGAACTATGCCATCACGATGCTCTTGAAAAAACGCATCAAAATTGACAATTCATTCACCCTGAACGGATGTCTGATGAAAAAGTCACAGTACGATGCACACAGCTCAAAAGACGGCCCGTGGGGCCCACGCCTCAACTACAGTTTCATTGCCTGAGACCACCCTGGTCAACCTCATCTCTATGTCAGGGTCACAATGCTGTTGACGATGCCTAAAACGGGCTCCGGATGCAGAAGATGCAATTCTTGCGTTATATGCAAACGGGGCCCTGTGGGGCCCATACCTCGAGTCCGAATTTAGGCGGGTGGATTGCGCCATTGCAATCCCCTCAGAAAAACACTCATAAATGAGTACTCAAACACCCAAAACGGATGTCAGGAGAAAAAGTGATATTTCACCGTAAAACGTGTGAACTAGGCCATGTGGGGCCCGTACCTTGTCTCCAACATGAACACTTCAGAAAGCATCTCAAAAAGTCCGCACATGGACTAGGGTCATGCTACCGCTAACGGCGTGCCAATCGGACATCCCAAGCAGGAGTTAGGTCCGACACAACAATTAATTAATTAATTAATTATTCATATTTTGCGTTTTGTGCCACCGAGCAATGAAACCAACCCACAAAGGATCTAATCCAACTTTGGAAGGTCCGTCTCAACTCCAGGGCCACATCGCCTCTGACGGCACGTCAAGCAGAGGTCTGGCATGCGAAATACGTCTGTCGCATGCTTTATTTAATAATTAATTGTTATTAAATTAAAGCTTTTGGGTTACCCGTATTCAGGCACATAACCAAAATAAACCCTGAAACTCACTTTAAAAGAGTTGTCTTGTCAACATGGTCCCACATCTGCAAACATCATGTCAAACGGACGTGCCTTTTAAGAGATACGGCCCCCCAAATGCAAGGGGCCCTAACCTGGCCGGTCCACCTTGGCCGGCCCGGTCGAGGCACCGGCCCACGGCCCAGCCGCGGGTCCGGCCCGTCACGCTGCGACCCACTGGCCGCGGCCCGCCCTAAACCACCAGACCTGAGAAGGTCCGGTTTCTCCCAACCGACCGTCCATGTGGCCAGTCTTCTTCAATGTCGTAGCAGGACCCGAATTTTGTGGGTCCTCGCCTCCCATCCGACCAACCAGTTGGTCGGTCCTTGTTGACGCCCCAATAGGACCCGCGCGACATGGGTCCTGGTTCATTGCTCTGCCCCCGAGGTCAGCACCGTGGGGATACCTCCTCCGACCGCGATCGAAGCCCTCGGCGCCTCCGCCTCCCGCAGCCGACGCCACCTTGCCATCCCAACCATGCACCGCCACAGTCGCCCGAAATCGCACCGGCTCCCCTACGCTGCTCGACCCCGCAACTCGCTGTGCTCCTGGACTCCACCTTGCCATTAGGATGCCTGGCCTCCTCTTCAACACGATGGCCCAACCACACCTCCGAGCTCCGTCGTCCTGTTACCCCAGTCGCACACCGCTAGGCCTCCTCGGCTCTGTCGGCCGCACCTCGTCCGCAATGCACCAGACCGGGTCCTCCGCCACTCACTGGAGCCGAACCTTCGGCCAGTCCCCCCAACCACTCCGGTGGTCGGAAAAATTATCTGACCCCGGATTCGGGATCCTCGGGGTTGGAGATTTACAACGCCGCCCCTCGCTCGACGATCCGTCAAAGATTGCACGTATGAAATTTTGGGACGAAGAACGCTCAAGAATGGTTTTAGAATGGGGCTCGGGTGATGGCCATGTTCGTTCGGCCATCGCCCCAATTCAAGAATTATTGGAAATTAAAATGACGAAAATTGACAAAGGTGCAGAAAATTAACAAGAATCCTACCTCGTTGGATTCGTTCGTCCTTGGCGACGCGTCCGCTCGATCCTGCTTCGATCTGCCAGAGTCCACTCCTCAATCCAGTGAAGAATAGCAAAGAACGCCGGAGAATGGCAAAGAACTCTAGAGAGAGAGGGAGAGATAGAGAGATAGAGGGTGGAAGAAATGAGTCTTCCCTCCACACTTAGTGAATTTATAAAAATTCACTTAAAACTCTCCCAATGGGCGCAGATTCTGAAACCTCCATGCCCGCTTATTTTATCTCACGCCTAGGAAGAACGCCACATTTCAAACTCAATGGAAGTCTCGGATTTCCATTCTGAGACATAGTTTAAAACTTATTTGAAAGAAATTCTAGTGATAAAAATCACTAAGTGGTCATTTCAAAATGACCATTTTTCCCCGGGGTGAAATCCCTCACAGCAGGCCCGCGCCCGCAACTTTTACACCCCGCCTAGGGTAAACGGCATGCTCCGGACTCAACGGTTCCCTCGGTTTTTCCATCCGAGCAACTTTATAGGAGTTACATGGGTTTGAGCTATTAAATTAATAATTTAATTTAATTTATCCATTTGACACACAGCTAATGAGAGAGGGGTACGAACGTCCCACATAGACTTATTTTATGTCGCACCTAGGGTAAAATCCAAGTTTTGGACCCAACCGTGGTCTCAGATTTCTGATCCGATCAAGATATCACATTTTATTTAGTTAACCAAGCGTGCATAATATAAAAAAACTTAAAATTTTTATATAATTAATTCCAGGCACACCGGACCTCTGAATTGCACGCCGTCTGAATGCCCTGCGCTGGAATGATATCACGAAATTCTCAAATTCTTAGAGTCCCAAAACCTGGGTTCTTACACTTATAGAAATGACCTAGAACCTACCAGTAATGTTCTAAAATTGATACTTTTCTCTTGCAAGGAATATTATACATCAAGAACCATTTGGATCAATTATAAACAAAAATATACATTAATCATTTGAAATATAGTTCATATAAATTATTTATAAATTTGAAATCATATAAAAAATATATAATTAAATTAAATACTAATGTATATTTATATACTTTCTAATTTCTTTTCAATATTTGATTTTATGAGAACTTTTTATATGTATAAAGACTTATTTTTTAGTGGACTTACTACCTTAAATTCCCATTATTTTATGGTGATAGGATTTCAATGGTATGTTTCTAAAATGGAGGGAGGGGTGAATCAGTGTTGGTATTATTTTACTCAATTTAAAATTTTATCCCTTTTGCATATTCAATTTTTTAGTGATTGGATCCATCACTTCAATTATTTTTCTTTTGATCGAGATACATTAATAAATAAATATGAATGAAAAAAAGAAGAACAAAATGTTTTATTAATGTTGTTTTCAATTATAAGGATGACTACATCCCCAGTGTATGGTGGTTATCATACCATTCAAATATATATTCCTTCATGTTATAAAAAAGAATCACAAGTAGGGGTAAAGCCTTGGACCCGTTATCCTAACACTAACCATTTAAAAAACTAGAATGGATTTATATTATATAATCTGTTACAACAGACATGAGTTGTCCTACACCATGTAAACTATATCATTAATGAAAATAATGTGTCCCTCCTTGATAGTTAAAGTGAACTTATTCTTTAATCACATTAATTAGTCTCACTACCTCAAGCATCATCATTCCTCTATAACAAATAAATACTACAGGCTAGTTCTATCGAGACTTTAACATGGATATAAATAATAGAATATAAGTATAATATTCTTCATTTATTTTTTATTTAGTGCACACAAATAAAAAAGTTCATTGTGTCATGGGAAATCTTAAAGTCTTAATCCCATAGAACAAGAAGGTGAATAAAGCTTCAACACTCTCTTTATTTCTTCATCAGCTTTATTGGATATGAAAGGAAACATATGCACTAGATACTTTTTATTCAATAATCATGGTGTTAGAAATAAAATATAGTATCATACCACTTGTATTTCTCCAACTTAAGAGTTTCTTCTAATAAATACAATGTTAGAATCACTATCCTTTATTTTCTTTTTTCAAATAATTATACTACATTATATGAATATTATTTTCATAATATTCAAACATTGAAACATTTTAAATGATAGCATAGAACGAAAAAGAAAATTTATTTTATTATATTCCGGAAAAATTTCATTTTATATGATATACTTTTATACTAAACTTAAACCTCCAATAAATATCTGTAAAATTCTTGGAATTTTTTCGCTTCATAGTTATTCCACAAACCCACCTTATCATTCCACATTTTCATGAAATCTCATGCCATTTTTTCAATTTATTTATCATGATATTACAACATGTATCTTTCATCTCATAATAATTAAATATTGAAAAGGTATGTTCCCTAAAGACTCAACGTCTAGAGGATATTTTAATCTTATTCATCAAGGGTTCACGACATAAAAATCTCATTCATTCTTCAAGGGTTTATAACATGGAGTTCTCATTCATTAACATTCTCTACATTAATCAAAGATACTTCATTATATTGTGAAATTCATATCATTTAAAGTGTGGAATATTTCTATTTCAATTTTATTATTCTCTTTGATTTTTTATATTATAGTTCCCAAAAAATTCATGTATACATAATATTCTGATAATAGAACACCAATCAATCTTATTCTTCTAATAGTCATTAAAAACCTTCAATAGGTATTGGGGAATTTCAAGTACTTTGGAATCATTTAATTATTGAATTATATGATTCATTTGTACTCCACATGATTATTACTAATAGATCACACTATTTTAGAATCTATTTCATGAGCTCACACACACTTCATGACCTCAAATAGTTCTAACTCAAACTTGGTGACTTAGAGAAGATGAATACTATGGTTTTGTTTCATCGAGAACATGACCCATAACCCCAATATTTTTAATTCATGTATAATTTATATAAACCGAGATTCCACATCAAAAGAAACTTATGGTTATCTCATCCCTGATGGGTCACTATGCTTGCCATCATGGTGGTTCCTCCTCTTTACTACCTATGTAACTCAAGGTCGTTACTTGGATTTGTACCTTACAAGTTTCTGTCATCCAAATCCCATCCTAGAAATTGGATTACTGTCTTTGATGGATAAGAATTATTAGGTTTTTTGTGATGGCTAAGAGTTGGACATTTTTTTTATTAAAACCATGGACAATTGACTCAAATTAAGCCACCAACCACTCATTAGATGTTCAAAGTCCACTCATTCATAATTATTAAAGATAGTAATAAAATATTGGCTGGTGATTTCAAAAGGCTCATACATAGATCCTATAATGACTCATACGAAAACTAGATTCCTTTTATATATATAAAAATATAGTAATATTGGATAACAAAAGAACATCATGCAATCCCAAAAACTAATAACCTCATTAACTCCATCCAATCATATTTTATACTGCTCAAGTTAGTTAAATCCATAGGGATGGAATCACCACTTATTCAAGTATAATTTCCAAAACAAGTATATTCCATGAAATATAATTCTTTGCAGTACATCAAAACACATCCAAACCTCAAGATAATTCTTTAAACCTCATATAATAGTCACATACTAACACCTTTTCTTAGGAAGTTCAGACTCATTCTCAATAAGCCTGGGAGCTTCCAATTTCCATCAAAGCTATCCATATTTTTATTAATATGCTTGGGAACTTCGAAATAAAGTCCATGAAATTTCACATACTCACATATTATAATCATATAAGATATATTTATTCTTATTGTAAATTTTTCAAAACAAGATCAACACAAAAAATATGGGTTCAACATATTCCAGTGTACCCATCTCTCTACAAGATTCAACCTCTAATGTCCTTTCTGCATGAATGGATTATATAAAAATTTATATGAGATTAGTATTTAAATTTATTCATGATCTATCAATGAAAATAGATTTAGTATTTCACATAACTGCAATACCTTCAAAGGATATATTAAAGTGGTTTAGATGATTCATATGAACAACATGATCAAGATGACAAGGATGGTGAAGATAAAGGAAAATTTGGGATCTTGGTATATTATGGCTTCATGAAGGACTTGATCAAGATGATTATGGGACAATTATATGATACTAAAAATGAATCTATTAAAATTAAAGTTAATATGTGGTGCAAGTTTATTGCTTTTAAATTTTTAAAGAGAATGTAGTTGAACCAGTTATGGATTGAGTGTGACTTTATCTTTCATATCTAGAACATAAATTTAGAGGAAATGAATTATCTAGGAAACTCACTCCATTATGGAATGAATAAATGGTGTTTCACTCTAGAATTGAGTATGTGGTAACATATATTTATAAATAATTTAATTTCATAGTTTATTCACTTGAAAACATGGGTGTTTTCTATAATTCATTTGTTTGGTTTGAATATATCTATTCAACACTATCTTTTTTTAATGAGATAAGGGTGAATATAATATACTTTTCTATTTTATATTTATCGCATTACTTAATTGATTTATTTTACTTAATAGCCTACTTGGTTTGATTAAATTTCTATTACTGAAATATTATTTTAAAAAATTCAAGAAGAAACAACTGAGAAGATGGTGGAGAAAAATCAATTATGAATAAAACTAGATGTAGGAATTACACCATTTAATAATTTCATAGTATAGAATTTAGTTAAAGTTTTACTTATATTGAGATATTAAAATATACCAAAATTAATTAGAAATCCTTGATACCTCAAAATAAGATCATATGCTAGAAAATATGATCTAAATCACCAACATTTTCAAAATATATGAATATTTAATGGAATATCATAGGATAATGCATTCTAATTTATAGATATTTTTCTAATTGTAGTTCAATATGTTCCACCAAAAATATTGTTAAAAAACCAAGGTGATAATTTTTTTTCTCACTATTTAAAATGAAAAAATAGAATGAATTTATTTTAGGAGGAAAATTAATTATATTTATGGGAAAACAATTTAATTTCCTTTATTAAAAAATTTTCTTAACTCATAGAACCATGGATAAAAAAAATTAATGAGAAATTAATCATTTTCAGGAATATTGGGAGAGAAATTTAATTTATTATAAATAACTCTGATACCATAAATCTTGTTCTACATTTATATTGTATTTTACTATTATGAATTGACACCAATGGAGAATACATTGTTAGATATAGTAATTGGAAGACATCATAGTTTTTAGATTTCAAGGGATATAAATTTCATCTTCAATTTTTTTTCCATGAATTTTCAAAAAAATCAATTTTAGGAAGAATATTAGATATAAATTTAGTTATAGTTTTAATAAAAATAAACTTTGTAATCATTTAAAAATAGTAATAGATACAAAATTTAATGTAAAAAGTACTTGGAAATAGAATGAAACATTATTTTTTAATTAATATTTGTAAATAATGAAACTCACATCATGAATTTTGATACAACACATATATAAAACAAATTAAAAAGAATAGAATATGTCACTTATATAGAATACTAATAAAAAATATAGAAAGTAAATATGAGACAATTTTCAGATACATATAAACAAAGGTAGAAGAAACACCCAAATTTATATTGTAATGAACAAAGTGATTTCCTAAATACAAGGCCTTCTTGTTTTCAACATAAATAATAAGGGATTAATTTCCTATATCCCTACCAAGATATATTATAAAATGACTGCAAAATTTAGTCTTTGATATAATCATTAGAAGAAAAAGGAATAGCGAATATATTATATAAATTACAAAAAATATTCAAGTCAATAAGGATACGAGTGATAAAGGAATAGGGAATTTTTTTCAATGTATAGAAGGAAATCATTCAAGGATTGATAAAATATATGAAAATTTTTATAAGAATACCAAAGGTATAAATCATAATTATGAAATTAATGTTGGATAACTGGTGAGAATACTAGGTTTAGAGATGAAGGATATTTATGAACACTACTAATGTATATCACAAGGAGTGATGGACATAAAAATGAGTGGAAAAAAATATTAACTGAATAAGTTTAAGGGAACTAAAAAATAGAAATTAATCTTAAGATAAATGTGAGGAATGATAAGGTGAAAAGATAAAAGAAAATAGTCAATAAAAGGGGTATATTTCAAAGCATGTGGATCATGGAATAAAGTAATTAAAAGATAGGGAGAGTTATTGTAATGTTCATAGATACATATTTTAGAATTACAATACACCAATACCATTTTCGTGATGGAATATGGTGCTTCATAAGGACAGAGAGAAATAGTATAAGTGTTCTATTAAGATATTATATAAAATGTTGTTGACATGAAATTTGTTAATTATTTTCAAATATGATGACAGTTTTTTGAATATATGTTAAAATAAGAACAAACTAGAAGAGTATTCTAATATTCTACTCACATAGAAGGGCAGTGTTGTTTTTCAAAGAATAATTTTATAAAATATAAATGATCGATGGAGTTTGAAAATTTCCAATGAGTTTTAAGGGAATAATATATTTACATTATAAATAGATATTTAATTTTATATCAACCTCATGCCACTTAAAATAATCCCACAATAGAGTATGGGAGGTTTTAAACCACCCAAAATATCTTTTTTTAGTGAAAAGTCAATTACATATAATTATATAGTGATTAGGGACCTAATTGTGTTGAATGGGGTGTTAATTACACTTTATTTAGGTACTAAATATATTAATAGATAATAATGTTCACATTATAATGAGTATGAATTTATTTTTAACTATATGAGATTTTATAGATGTTTTGCAGGGGAAATATCCTTCTCTAGTGGGATGGGCTATGAAAAATATCAATTGTTACTAGGATATCAACAAGTCAGACATCGTGAATGATTATTTTAAAGTGGGTTTCATTGAATTTTGAATAAAATAAATAATAAATCACATTTTTTGGATAAGGAGTTTTTTTTTTGAAATTTTTGGTTAGTTATTTGAAGTTAAAATTCAATTGTAGGACTATATAGAGAAAAGGATGATAGTTAGAAATATTTTTCTATTGAAATTTTTTCAATCATATGGTGGAATATTTAGGACAAAAAAAACTAAATTTGATAGTATAAGTTCAATAACAATGAACATTATAGTTTTTTTCATTTACCTTAATATTTGGATATGAATTATTACTAAAAAACTCTTCTTATGATAATTTCAACTAAATTAGGCAATGAGTATGAATAAATATTTTTGTAAATATTTAAGACTTAGAAAAACATTATAACATAGTCCATATTGGATATAAAAAATAATTTTCTCAATAGTGTGTGTTCATATAAAACTCAATGATTCTAAATATAAACCAATAATGGAGTGATAAAGGAGAATAAACCCCAATAAAAAAAGAAATTATATAAGATAAAACCATCAAATTCTTTGAGGTTGGAATAATTTACCCCATATAAAACATCTCTTGGGTGATTCCAATTCATTTAGTTCCTATGAATATAGGATTTTTTTCATATATTATTAAAAACACGAATCATCATATTGAAAAAAGTTATAATTTTTAGTAAAAAGGCTTGTGTTCATAGAAGTCGTGTTTTATATGGAATACATGGTCTCTAATTATTTTGAATCTAGGAATCAACTGAAACATTGAAAAATTGTTCATTATTGGATGATAAATATACTAAATGTTTTTTATAAAAGGTTAGGACTAATTTTACGTATTGAAGATGAGTTTGAAGATGTTTGGTAGCTGTAGAAGAAATCAAGTTATGGTTTTATATATCATACCACAATATAACTATGGATTTTTTTACAAAAAATGATTCAAATAAATGACTTTCCATATTATAATTTACCATGTTAGGAGTCATTTTTTGGAGATGATGTTTCTTAGGATGGTCAAAATAACATGTCATTAACTTTGGTTCATGTTGGTTGTTACCAAAAAATGATTAGAGCATGGTTTGGATGAAAATATTTTTGGAATTGAAGTCACCATATCATTAAAAATCGAGATTAAACTATAATTACTAACTTTAATGAAAATATTTATTCCACTATTAGATGTAGGGAACCTATTAGGATTTTATTTTCCTGGTGTAATAAGTAAGATGAATAAATTACCCAATAATGAATTCAATTATGGAATAATGATTTTGAAGAGAATTATTTTTTCAAGGAATTTTTTCTTAACTTATTTACAACATCTTGTGTCATTCCATAATGAAATTTATATCCAAATGATTTTTGAATGAATATATATAGATTTCAAAACTCATTATAATTCATAGGAAAATGTGTGATAGTGGTGTATCATATGTTATATAAGACTGAGATTTATTATTATTATGATATATTTTGTGGTTGAAGTTTCCCCTTGAGTTGTTTGTGTCAAAAGTGGGAGATAATAAAAAGGAAGGTATTGCTGAATGTTATAGAAGTGGATGTTATTTTAGATATTAGTGTTGTGTTTTATTTTTAATACATTGATACATTTTCAACACATTTTTAAAATATGAATCAAATTGAAACTCATATTATTTCAAATTATTTATATGAGTTGACGATGAAATGGATGTATAGAGGATATTAGAAAGGGATTGAATTCATAACGTTATATTTTGGACGAGTTTTAGTTTTGAAGGAAAAATCAAACCCTAGGGGAATTAATCAATACTTGATGATCATTTATAAAATTAATTTTTTTTTGAACATAGAACTGATCACACTATAAAAAATTTGAACATTACATGATTTAGTTCCCAAATGTGAAGATTCTTTAGCGGTTCAATAATGACATTAGGATTATGCTCAAATGGGTATGCTAAGATTATTTGGGTTATTAAAATTTTATATTGTAAAATAAGTTGTTTTGTGTGGGAGTTTGTTATTACATTACACCCAATTATATGCCCCAATGTTGGAGGCCATGGGGAATTGGAAATCCTCTACTTTTGGAGACATTTAGAGCCCACATTGTAATGGAGGTAGAAACAACAAAAGGTTTCAAGGTTTTGAGTAGTTTTAGGTTAAATTTTATGGAAGCTGCATTGATTCATAATGAAATAAATGGATATTCATTTACTTTAGTGATCACATCAAAATTTAAATGTTCACTCCATCACTGGGGTTGAAAACCATTTTTTACTATTTTGATGATGTGGATTCTTTGATGATTTGAAGGCCACCCAAACACAATATTTCAGGACCATAAAACATATTAAGGTTGATAATAAGTTTTCCATTGATCTAATGACATCAATTTAATTGGGATAAGTTTGGAGAGGAAGAAATATTTTGAATTCAAATCTTCATTGAAAAAGGTAGTGTGGTTTTAATGTAAACAAGTTAATGTATGAGTCTATAGATAAGTGTTGTGATCTTGAGAACAATGTGAGAGGGATTATTTTGTGACCCATGCATAAAATACATACTTATTACATCGTTTATATGAATATTCAATACTATTCACAGAAATACATGCCCAAGAACCATGATGTTTTAGCGTTCTTGAATACATGATATATAGTCAAATTATTTCAAGTAAGATATTCATCATCTACAACAAATATCTTCCCACAGAGTTCTATTATTATACATATCCAATATAAAACCTTTCTTAATCACCTAGGGAAATGTAATCATAAGAAAAGGTGATATCAGATGATCAGTAGAGGTAAAAATTGAAGATATAACACCAATATCATAAGTGAGAATAAAATGATGATAAGGGTATGAGAATATAATAGAGCAAAACATAAGAATATCATATCCCAAAGAACAAATATCAGAACTTAAGGTCCATGGCATAATTCATAACATAAACCATGGGTATTGGAACAAAAACATTATCAAGATCCATGAAAATCATAAGTATTAGGAATCCCAATGGATTATATTTTATTTTTCGACAATAAGAGGATTATTTGAAAAAATATTTTATCTTTGGAGGATTGATAAAAAAGATCTTGATTTCTGGATTTATGATTGGATTTCATGATAATGAATCATGAAGGTTGTTGTGTTGGGTGCACCATCTATAAAAATGAATGTAGGAAGTTCAAAAGAAATCTGAAAGTGATGATAATATAAGATCATTTCACAAGAGAACAACAAGGACAAATAATGAATACCATGTCAAACTGGTGGATATGATGTAGGTTGAAAAGGAATTTCTAGGTGGAAAAACCTATAACATATGTTATATTGAGAAGAATAATTCCAAATATATTAAACTATATAGGGACCACACTATAGTAGTCCCAATGGTTGAATTTTAGTGTGCCTATGAAAAATTAATAAGGAAAATATAATCATGTGGAAAGATATGGTCATGATGATGTTCTCCACTACATAAATTTAGTTCTATAAGGATAAAATGGGATGGTACATGACATTGAGATGGAAATGGTGGCTTATGAGTATCCCTATGAATCATGGGGAATCCCAGTATGATTGTGGTGGGGTTTAATGGTAGTCTTGGTTACAATATAGAGTTATAAGAAAACACTATGGACAACTAGTAACCATGAAAAAGTGACTGGTGATTTGGACTCAAAATAACCATATTATCTTCACTATTCCATGGTGAATGGTTTTTGTTTATGGGACATGCATATTTTCGGAGAGATCAATTTGATGATGCATGAATGGATTATAAATGCTTTATAAATCATGAACCTTGATCATAAATCATGATTTAATCATGATATAATGGATTTTATAGTGCTACACATGTGAATTAAATGAATATTTAATTCATTATATAAATGAGAGAGGATGTTTCTACAAATTAGAGATAATGTTGACCATGAAACAGTTAGGGAGAACTGTGATAATGGACTTTGTGGTGGAAAATTTCAGGTGTTATTAGTGGTTTTTAGAACCCATAATGATACTGATAGATGTATGATAGGTGGGGGCATGCCCTCCTTATTTCATGTAGGGTGATTTAATGGAATCATGGAGAAATTAGAGAACTAAGAAAATATTGCACATATTATTTCTGAGAGGAAGAGAGGAGTTATTAGTGAGGGTATAGAAAGAAAAAGGAGTTGGAATCTATTGAAGTCTCAGCCAAAGATTAAGAAATATTTCTATGAAAATAGTAATGATATCAGAAATTCCAAATTCATTATAGAATAAAAATAATGCATCATAGGAAGATAATCATAGATTGAAATAGAGAATCCAAACATGATATCAATAGAGCATCTATCCCTAATCAAGGGTGCACTCTAAGAAAGTGATATAAGAGAAGGAACCTACAAGTCCATTAACTTTTTTAAGGTATTATTTTATGTCTATAGTGAACATGAGAAGGAAATTTTGAGGGATAGACCATTGGGAATCACTGATATATCACTAAACATTGAATAGTAGTGAATCTGGGAAAGCTATGGACTAGCCCAAACCCATTGTAAGAGGAGTAACCTGTAGGAAGATAAGTGAGATTTATAGTGATTTGGTGCACAAAACAACACTAATTCATGATCCATGGATATATTATCGTGATGGTGATCCAATTAAGTTTTCATGTCCCTATTTACTTTATGAATCCACACCAAAATTGATAAAGAAACCCAACATACATAAAAAAATAGAATAACAAGTGACCCGTAAGGTTGGTAGTTCAGGATCCTTTAGGTAATGTGAGACTTCAATGAAATCAGGATTTTAATTATGTTGGAAAAAGTATATCTTGATGGTGTTTTTGGGTTGACTGTGTTTTTTGATAGGGTTTTACATTGTAGACAGAGGTTGTTTTTGAAAGGATGGGTGACGTTATTATTCTTTTGGGAGTACTTGGCTGAGAAAAAAAATTTCATGAATTTTATAAAGGATCATGTGGATTGAAAATATCTTAAAGGATCATATAGAGCATGAATTCCCTAATCGATCAAATGGAGAGCATATGTGATAATGGATAACATGGAATCCCATAAGTCTAATGGGATAACATAGTGTTGGTTTATCTGGATAGAGTGGACATGTATCACTTGTGATTATGAGAGGTGAAGGAGATCATGAGATCACATCACCTTATCCATGTGAGTATAAGAGGATTTCATGATGAGATCAGACGATGAAATTTAAGGCATCATATGATTGTCATTCAATCTTATTATTGGGTCACACAAAGCATTGAAAGGCAATCTCATTGAGAGAATTATTTTTATTGTATATCATGATGAGATCACATTAATCTCTAAAATACAATGCTACTGACAACCACACGATTTTCATTGGATCTCACAATGGGATCACAAGAAGTGATCAGAGAAAATTTCATTGACTAACATATTATTTTCAATCGATCTCATGATGGGATCACACGATGTGATATAATAAAATCATACTAACCAAGATGTAAGGAATTGTCACATGTGACATTCTATCTAGGTTCCTCAGAAATTATAGAACTAATCAAAAAAATCACAACAGAATGATTTCTCAGGTTGTGGAATGGATGGATAACTACAATATTTAGATTTAAGGTGCAATATTTATGATTATAAATACTCTTTTACCCATACTTAATATATAGATAAGTTTTCTTAGGTGGTTTGATCTGAAGAAAAAGAATTTCTTATAAAAAGAACAATGTCTTATGCTAGAGTCTTGTGATCCAATTAATTTGTAGAAAGTAACATTAAGGGGTCTCAAGAAGGTGTCTTTAAAAGTAAATTTTTTGATGGGTGTTTGGACATAGTAGAAGAACCATTGATTTCACATGATCTACATAATCTATCCAGGGTCTCTCTCTAGAGTTATGAGAACCATGTGAAAAAAATAATCTTTTGTGATGGGGTTTCATGAAATAGTGTGGAAATGGGATATTGAGAAGAGAGATATTCATTGGGTGTCCTTGAATATAGATAGACCCATCTGATTCACGATATCAATGTGATGAGAATAGAGTATTGCATTGGAGTCACATGATTCAAATGATTTGAAGTGGGACTTATGAAGGGGATTCATGAAGGGGTCTTTAGAAGGGGTCTCTTAAAAGGGTTAAATCTTAGGGTCCCACATAAGGACATACATGATAGGGTTAACCTATGGGAAATTTCATTGTTATATATTAATTATATATAAAAATAAGAAGAAAATGCATCTACATGATTTGACAGTACTTGTAGAAGGATTATATTTACTACAACATCTGAAGAAGTGGAAGGAAGAAGGTGGTTCTAAATTCTATTGAGTAAAAGGATTTCTAGAATTATACTAGAATGAGGAAAAATTGGAATCTCAAAAATAAATATCCAATGTGTGGGGGAATTTTCTTGAAATCTCATTAAATAGTGATTCCCTTTCGGAAATTCAAATCAAGGTTATATAGGAGAACGTGAATTCCAAAAGCACATATCTTACATTATAATAATCTCTTAATAAGAAAAAATATTGTTTATCAGTTTGTATGTAAATTTTATTTCCTTTTAACTTATTGATTATAATAGGTATGTATAATGGAAGTGATCCCAAGGAGATATTTTATGTTCCCTAAAAATTGTAAGGGAATTGATCCCAGAATGGAATTACCTAGCCTAAACCAACAAAAAATGTGATTAGTGTGTTTGGTACACCAACACATTGTTAGATGCATGCAACATGGACATGCTTGTAGTTAAAAACTATGTAAAAATATTGGTTTCCTTGGGATTTCATTCTTACTTTAAATTTTATGAATCATTATTAGATAATGTTAGTGAGGATAAGTTAAATATAAAAACTAAAGAGAAAAATAAGTGGACCTCATAATAAAGAGGTCAAGATAAAGTGGGGTGGGAAGAATTTATCAAATAACATCTAAACCCCAATTCACTCCCTCATAGGGAATCTAATACCCTTTTAGGACTATCAATTGGTAATAAAGGGTAAAAATCTATTATTGGACTTTTTTGTTCTGATTAGGTTAATTAAACTATTGTAATTGATGTTTTTGTGTTTTCTTATCTCAGGGTTCCATGGAAACATGAATAACATAAAAGAATAAACATAATTCTAGTGGAATTCCTTAGTGTGGAAGTGTGTATGGAATGATTATGATTTAGTTTAAGGAAACCAATAACTTATCATATTGTGAGACTATGTACTTAATAATTTCTTTGGAGATAATGTGTGAATAAATTTACATGACATGTGGTGATGGAATTACAGCTGATTAATACATTTCAAGAGGCCAAAACTGGATATTTTCCACATGAATAAGTAATTAGATCATAAAATAAAAGAAGAAAATTAGTCTCAAGATATCTGTATCCAAGCACAAGGAATTGAAGAAAAAAAACTAAAATATTAAAATAAAATAATTATTTATTTTTCCTAAATCTAAGAGATAAGAATGATTCACATGCTAAAGAATAACAAGTGTTGTCCAAAAAGATAGAAAAAATAAATTCAGATAAAAGGGAAAAGAATTTTAACTTAGAAGAGATTCATAATTTGGATTCATGAAATGAGGATATTTTTACACACCCATTAGAAATGGTTCATGTAATTCTCTATTACCTTTATTTCTAGTATGTTTTAACCGTTGTTTTTGGTTTCCTTTTTAATTGGTTGATTAATATCAAAATGGAGTTGGGAGGATACATGTAATGTTGTAGTCATGCATTTGTTGTAATATTCTACATAAACATATAGTTTATTTTGTTTATTAGGCACTTATACACCATGTAATGGATGTAAATGACATATAATTTCTATTAATCCAAAGCTGTGAACTAAATATAGGGTGTGGACGTTTTACACACTATGTAATAGGTTCACATTGTTTAAAGGGAAAATTATCATGTTTAAAAAATTATGATGGGTTTTTTAGAATATTCTTGAATCAAGGATTTTAGAATGTGTAACGGGATTACACAATATGTAAATCTCTAGAGGAGAGGTTTTAAGTTATAATCTCATAAGAATTTCTATTTAATTTGACCTATATCCAACCTCTCTTGACTTAGAGCTTACCTTATGTGATTTTGGGTGACTGGTTTACTTTCACATTTCTCTCTTCAGTGATTGATCAACATTGGAGTTGTATTTCTCTTTTAAAAGTATGTAATACTTTTAATTCATGGGGTTTTGTTTTGAATATGGTTTTGGATATGCTTGTGTTTGAATTTTTTATTAGATAATGTTTAATATTGACGCTTTCCAGTTTCATGGAGAACCTTTACATTTAATGCCCATTCCCTTGGGTTTTGGTCACCATTGTAAAATATAGTAGGGTTTCTACCATGTTGAGTTAGGTATTTCTATATAACATGTAAATTTGATGAATATAATATAATTATTGATTATTATTTTTTTGTTTTTAATTGATTTTAAGTGATAAATTCATTCAAATTATTTTTGGGAAAATAAAATGTTTTCGGAAAGGAGGTTTTCTTTGAAAATGGGTTTTTCTATTTTAAAAATAGAATATAAAACTATGAAGAAAATATTCTTAGATTTTAAAAAACATTATTAAATTTTGATAATGGTTTTGAAATAAATTTGGAAAAATTCACATTAAGATCTTTGGGTGTGTTGGGAAAGTGACACAGGTATCCTTAGTGTGTGTTACAGCACTAGGAGGTAAACTTTTGTGATATCTACCTGTAGGACTCGATTTCTTTTAGATACAAAATATGCCTATTTAGTCTTGTGAGTCTCTAATACATAGTTCTCCATAGGTTATATCCCATGATGTGATGTGATTTTTCATTTTTAGTTATTTATCACATGATTATTTGTATCATGGATTAATGATAACTAGTCTTTATATGAGGTTGTGTCAGAAAGCATTATATGATAGGTTGTTTCACGTACATGTGTTTTTTTCTACTTCTTGATTTTGGGATACACTTTCCTATTTAATCAATTGTACTTATTATATTTATAGTTCAATAATATAAATGGGTTTTATGAAGACCAACGAGAAAATGTTTTACCACTGGATTTAATTTGTGATAATTATTTGAAAAAATATTTGTTCTAAAAGATTGAATTTATATACAATTGGTTATAGAAAATGTATAGAAACTATGGTAGTATCTTACTGGGTTTTGTCCCACACCCTATTTATTCTTTTGGGTGTTTTCAAACGTCGTATTGCAGGATTAAGGTAAAGTGAAGAGCATCTTGTAGCATGTGGGGTTCTCTTATTGTTGTTGATTTCGGTTTGGGTTGGTATGTAGGTGAATTTTGGTCACATGGTGATTTGACATACATTTTGGATTAGCCTATTTTGGATTTTATTTTATGTATTTGTGGTACTTCATGTGTTTCCAATTTATAATCTAGTTGTATGTCTTTTTTTTTCTTATATTCAATTCTAATTTTTGTTACCTTGTTTAACCATTTTATTTGATGATCTAGTTCGGGTTGCTTCTCAATTTGACCTAGGTTGGTTCATTATAATTTAGGTATCAGAGGGATGGTCAAATTGAAGTGTGTTATAACTATATATGTTTGTTTCTGTGTATTGGGTAAACCGGAGTTAGGACCATATGAACTTGGATAGGAGGTGTAGAAAAGGGGCTTATCCAACACACTTATGTGACTGAAATTGAGTTACCATGGGTGATTAGGGAATTTTATGAATTTTGAAACATAGAGTTTAAGTTCATTTGTATGAACTATATGAAAATTTTATTTAAACAGACCTATTCCTTTTTATGGGTGTTTTATCATTCTTTCTTTATTTTCATATTGTTTTAAATATTTGATATAAATACCTGGTGGTGGTCCTGTGAGTTTGGAATTATCTCAGGACTTATTAGTTCCTTTTTTTTAGTAAATTCCTCCAAGAAGAAATTTTCTAAATCTTAGATATAAAGATGTGAGATAGGATCTATAGGTGAACCCTCTAGTGAACCCTAATTTGGTAGAAGCTGTTATCAGTACTGTTCAAATTATGCGTCAAATGAGTGTGAGGAACCTAAGATGTGTGATAGATCATGGAAATGACATTACTAATAATAATTAGATTCTTGAGGATTCCTAAAGACTCTAATATGGGGTTTCCCATGTATACACTTGAATACCCATGAAAGAGATGGTGGGACACTATTTTGCAAGAAACATTTCATAAGGATCTTACATGGTTTTCCTTTAAGAAGGTGTTTTATTTGTAGTTTTATATTGATACATTATGTGTGATGAAGACCCAATAGTTTATAAAATTAGAGAAAGGGGATTGTACCATTCTGGTATTTTCTACCCACTATGTTGATATGGTTTATATGGCACCGAAGCTTGTCAAAGATGATTTTGTGAAGTATCAAAGTTTTGAGATAGAAATGAGACCTGATATTTCAGTCTATATTAATGATCAAGTTCCTTATGATCCATATATAAGTAGTTGAAAAGGATTCTTTTCTAGAGTAAGAAATTACAATGATGACATGTTTAGGTGGAGCTTCAGTTGGTCAATTGGTTAACTAGGGTGTATCTTTTGTCCATTAAATAAAGAGTAATAGTGGTCAGACAACATTAGGAATAGTTTTAGGGGCTTCTATAGGGTTATGGACGATTGTTTTCTACCAGTGTGGGATACGTAGTCATAATGAACCTAACTATGACTTAGATCCTATGAATTTTCATATATTTGTATGGTCTAGACCTATACAATGTCTTTGTGAAAAGATATCCTGGTGAAGTGTAGTAGTTTCCACTATCACCAAGGGATCACTGGTTTTTAGATGCTTTCAAGGGTAGAGAGTCTAATCCTTTGGAAAAGTTAGATGTTCATGTGGATAAGAGAGAATGTCCCAAAAGATCGAGTAACAACTATGAAGTGGGTGAGGGGGGGGGGGTTGAATCAATTGATAAAATTTTATAAGATTCAATTCTTTTCAAAAAATAATCCCTGCAACCAGTTAAGATTTATTTACTTATCAAATTTTAGTAAATAATCATGCATGAAAAATTAGAATAGTAAGTAAAGAACACAATATTTACATGTTTAGGCCTTAGTATGATAACCTACAACCTTTCCATAGCCACTCCCACGAGTCTATGTAAATCTACTGTTATAAAATAGTGAATATAACTTCTGCCAACTCCCATTAAATGACTTCCATATACCGATATGATCGATTATAATGACTCCCATAAATTTTTAATTTTTTCTTATAAAACAATTAAGCCAAACAAAACAAGAAGTACTTTTTTGAAAATTAACCACAATTTCTTAGTCCGAATCATTAGTCCGATTTGGCTGGATTCGATTTTTTCAATACAATAATACTGGATTTTATTTTCTCAATACGATGACGCAAGATTTTATTTTTCATAAAACAATGATGCTTGAACTAATTATCCTAAAAAATGAACTCAATATAATGAAATCATTCCTTATATGAGGAAATAAAACTCTGATATAATGATCAATTCAATTATTCTTTAATATGAAGGTAACTTTCACTTTGAATTCTCTAGCACACTGCCTTTTGCACATATGTAAATGTTGAAAATGGATGAACGATCCGAGTTAGTATTTATCAGCAATGTAGACAACAATAATGAGAAACTTGAAAACATTATCTTCTTCCTCACATTTCAAAACTACACAAATCTATCACATTTATAATTCAACTTTTACATATTCAATTCTCCATAGATTTCTATGATATTTAAAAAAATTGAATTTCATGTTTGACTTCTCCAACTATTTATATCCTTCTTAACTCATTATGATATGTTTATTTCATATATCCTTGCAATATTTTTCTTTCTTAGTACTTTATCTTTAGTATGAATACTTTAGTATGATTTCCAAAGTACAAAAATTCAAGTACAAAAATCTGATTATGAAAATATCACTACGAAAATCTGATTATGAAAATTTTAGTATGATTTTCTTAGTTTGAAAAGTCCTCAAATGAAAATCATTGTTAGAAAATCTGAGTAAAAAAATATCAGAACAATTTTCCTAGTACAAAAATCCTACTATAAAAATATAAGAACGAAAATCCACATATGAAAATCTCAATATTATTTTCCTAATATGAATATCCTAGTATGAAAATCTCAGTATGAAAATCCTAGTATGAAAATATCCACATGAGAACCCCAGTACCAAACTCCCAGTATGATTTATTTCTTCCTTATGCTTAGTAAAATATTTTTCTTTCTCATTAAATTATGATCTAATTACCATTATGATGGAAATACCATTCAAATTGAAATCACATTTTACAATTATAAAATTATTCATATATCTCTACCATTTCATTAAAATATTTTATCATGAGAGTTTTCTGATTTGTGATAACTTCTTGATTAGAAAATAATAATTTTAATTATTTTAGAAAGTAGGAAAACTTTCTAACTCACGACTTCACATTATTCTTTCAAAATTCTTTATATACAATATGACTTCTTCGTTGAGAAACTTCTATCTCAGAAACTTATTTTTTTTCCAACTCAGTAACTTCATTATTTCTAACTAAAAAACTTTAATATTTTAATGATTATGGGAAAAAATCTCTAATAAACCACAAATTCTGCCTCCAGTTATTTTTAATACAATTATTTTCAATGTCATGCTGATGTACTTGAACACGATAAATTTTATGATCAATAACACCATCTTCCTGACTTCTTCTATTTCTGGTGCTGCACAATATATAAACCTGGGTAAAAAATCTTGTGTCTGAAAAAACAGTCTCAATAGGATGGATTAGTTCTGATTCCTAGAAAACAAAAAAAATCTTAGAAATTTTTTTTAGTTTTCAGAAAATACAACAACTTTGTGAAAACAATATATCACAAAGGTTCTTCAGTCTCGTCCTTTAGATTTTTTGAAAACCCTTTTTAACAACTTTTCTAACTTTCATATTTTTTCCTCAACTCATGTTTTTTAACTTTAATCAAAACTTATTCTTTCTAAAAATAGGGTTTATTGACCCCACACTACTAGATAATGTAAATGAATTATATCCCATAGTGGAAAGAAAATTTGGTGGCCATGTAGATATAAACTACTCTCTATCTCTTTTAGGTTTTACTCTCCCACTTTTCATTCTCCCTATCGCCCATCCTATGATATCTACAACTTCAGATTCATAAAATAATGATAAGTAAAAACATCTTTCATAGTAAAAGTTGTTACATTATATTCCCTTTTTCTAACATAATACAAATAACAATGGGGATTTTTCCTTATGAGGTTCAGGAAGACATGGGAGGATTCTAAACATGAAGTTGAAACCTCAATTCCACAAGACTCTCTTTCGACATTACTTTTGTAAAGCTTTAAACAATCTGATAATTTTTTGAAATGTATTCCATCCATACATCTCCAATAGAAACATTAAATTTTATAAATTGAAAATTTATATAATTTGTTTTGATATTTAATGATGGATACTATTCTTAAAAAGATCAATTGCACTCTAATTATCACAAAAAATCTTCAATGTATTATTAACTTTTACTTTAAAATCTTCCAACTGAATTTTTATCCAAAACTTTTGAGTTCATACTTGAGTAGCTGCAATATATTTGGATTTAACTGTGCTCAAAGTTACTAAATTTGTTTCTTACTATGATAACTCGAAAAACATTCTCCCTAAAAAAATGTTCATCCTGAGGTTTATTTTCTATAATTATAATCTCTAACCCAATCAAAAATAGTATAACCCTGAAATATAATCTCACTATTTCTTTAGTATAAAAACCCATGTGAATTTGTTCCTTTGATATATCTTAGAATTATTTTTCTTCTTTCCATATGTGATTATTTTAGATTACTTTGATACCAGACACAAAAAGTCAAAGAATAAACAATATCAGGCCTTGATGTTGTAAGGTACAAAAGACTTCATATTAGCTTCTAAAAGTATTTATGAGTCACAATTATTCTAGATTCATCATTATTCAACTTTGTGGTCCCTGAAATAGAATTTGGAACTTATTTGGATTCTATCATCCCAATTTTTTTTAAGAATTCCCTTGAATACTTTTCTTGAGATATGAAAATATATTTTTTCTTTTTTTTTAACTTGTAAGTTGAGGAAGAATGTTAATTCTACAAATATAGACATTTCAAAATTATTCTTTATTTCTTCATTAAATGTTTTATAGACATATTATTTGTCTCCATAAAAATTATATAATCAACATAAATAATTAAAATTAGAGGTCTCAAGTTGAAATATTTCACATATAAGTTTCTCTCAAGGTTTTTTTGATCTATTTAACATTATCAAACCATTACCAAGTATAAAATACCAAGCACATGGAGTTTATTTCAACCCATCCATTTATTTATTCAATTTAAAAAACTATGTTTTCATCCTCATAATGCAGAAACCCCCAAGGGTATTCAATGTAAAATTGTTCCCCAATCTCACCATTTAATAAATATGAATTTACATCCATCGGATAAAATTCTTAATTGTGATACAAGGACACTAATAAAAAATTATAATAGTATATAATATTGCAACTAAGGAAAAAGATTATTTAAAACATACACATTCCACCTTTGAATAGACTTTACAAAAAGCCTAGATTTTTTTCTTGAAACTCCTCTATGTTAATTTAACTTATTTATATAAACCCACTTGATTCAAATAACATATTTATTTTATAGAAGTGAAAAAAGTTCCCATGTTTGATTATTTTCAATTTGATTAAATTTTCATCCATAGAATCCACCAACTATTTCGGTTGAATTGCTTCTGAAAATGATTCCAGTTCAACATTTGTGATCAATAAATTCTGATTATCTAATCTCAAATTTCTTCAAGTCTGAACTAAAGCTTTCTGATTCCCAATAATATTTTCAAATTCAATATGTTTTTGTAAAGTAGATAATTTCAAAGTTTCTTTCCAAGATGAAATTTCCTCATTACATAATTCTTTTGAATCTTGGTAAAGATGTTTTGAACTAATTTTATTATTATTAGAAATATATAGTTTTCCCTCCTCATCATTCTCAATATTTTTTTACTGAGGAACTTTTATTTTTAATGACCATCACATCATATGGGTCCACCATCTTTTGAAAACATTTTTCCAACATTTGAAACTTCTACCATTTGGTGAATAACCCATAATTGTTCCTTCCTTAGCTTTCCCATCAATATTTCCCAAATTGGGATTTTTTATTTTGAAAAAACCTAGAATTCTAAAAACATTAGTGTATTTTAATGAAGGTATTTATAACACATTTAATAAGGATTTATGCTAGTTTTCGATCAAAAAAGAATCTATTTTGAACATGTTCTGAAGTACTAACAGCTTCACTCGAATAGAATTTTAAAAGTTTGCATTAATCTAATATACTTATTTCCATTTTCACTAAGCTTATATTCTTTATTTCTTCTACTCCAGTATGTTTTGGAGTATAGGGAGCACTATACTGATGCATGAAAATTTGATTTCTCAGATAACTTTCAAAAGCATTGCCTATAAATTTGATACCATTATCAATTCTCAATGTAATTTTGGAAACCCTAATTTCTTTCTCAATATCCTTTCAATAAAATTTAATATTTCAACAGCCTCTTACTTGTGCATCATAAACATGTTATTTTTCATTCGAGTGAAATCATCAATAAAAGTGGAAAAGTACAAATTTCTTTTTTATTGATGTCTCATTAGCCCACATAAATCGGAATGAGTAAACTCAAGTGGTCTTATAGATTTAACCTCAAATATTTAATGAATTTTGTTTCTCATCTTCTATTTTTGACGAGTTACACAAACATCTTATTATCTTCTTTTAAAATCTATAATTTTTCGAATGACCTCACCTTTAATTTTTTTGTAATTTTGTATCCAAGGTTCCCATGTCTTGAGTTCCATAACTTACTTTTATCATCCACACTCAAATAACATGAGATATTTAATTCTTTTATGTGGAAGAGATTCCTCCAGGTCCTTTATCCTTTTGTAATGATTTCTCCGTCTTTCAGACTTTTGATCATATAAAAATATTGTATAAAAAAATTCTTTTCCATAATCACATAGTTGACTCACACTAAGTAAGTTATATTTTAACCCATAAATAAATAAAACATCCATATATTTTAAATTTTTGGCTTTAATTGCAACTTTCTAGGTTCCTATTATTTTTAAGGAACTATCATTACCAAAGGTAGATGATCCTCCATCATGACTTTCAATATGTTTCAATATTTTTATATAACCTTTAATACATGAAGAATATACACTATCAAGTATCCATGGTTTATTCCATTTACTTGATTTCAAAGATGCTTTAACAATAAAATCCCTTTCCTCAAATTTTTCATTTTCATATTTTGTTTAATTTCAATCATAAGAAACCTTTTGTTGATAGAGTTTCATTCATTTTTATGTATGATGACCAATTTGTTAACATCTTCCATAGAATTCTTCAAGGCATTCAAATTTATTTTTTCTTGGTCATTTATAACATCTTGAGAATTTATTTTTTCAACTTTCTCTATGTGAGAGAAGTTATTCATTTTTATTTCAATATTTCTGACACCTGGCTCAAACCTTATTCTGATAAAGGATATGCTGTGAAAAAAATTATAAGCCATGTTCCCATAGATTCTACAATACCTAAAATAACCATCAAATCTTGATTTTATCTTGGAATATTATCTTTACCTATTGAAACATTTATGAGTTTGGTAAAAGTTTTCAGCTCTAATATACCTAGGGCATTGACCATCTTTTATTTCATGTGAGTTATCTAATTTTTAGATTTGAAAGATTTAACAAATTATTTATCCACACAAGATTTCCCTACTCTTTTTCGAAAACCTAAAATGTTAAAATAATTTGATAAAACATTATTTTTAGTAAGAGAATATTTCAACTTATTCTTATACTGAGCCTTCTCAACAACTTTAGAAGTATCAACTTTTACTTTTATAGAATTTTTGATGTTTTCATTCATCTTACTCATGGTAATTTAGAACTAAATATGTTTTAATTGAAATTTTATAACTTTATCTTCCCTAGATTCTAGATTATTATTACATTAAGATACTAAATCACCTTTTTCATATTGATAAATTCTAATATTTTAACTTCAGGTCTCCTCAATGTATTATTCCATGAGTTTGATAACATAGTTTCTTCGATTTGCAACTTATTAACAATCATTATTAATAACTCCAACTTCATTCTTGAGAGTATTGTTTTTCTAATGGGATAGAAGAAATTTTGTTATGAGTTGATAATCTATATAATATTCTTTACCACCTTCTTCACTCTCTAAAAGAACTTTGGTTTTCTCAACTTTTGTAATAAAGGTTATGAATTTTTCAGAACATTAATCTTTAGAAGAATTGTTTTCACTTGAGTATGATTAAACTTTCATACAAAAAATTCTTCTTTTTTTCCAGTAAACTTATTATTGTTTTTATTGGAAGACTTTTATTATTTTTCATTTTCCCCAATTCTTCCATTGAGAGTTTTCATCAGAATCATCTCGATATTCTCTATCTTTATTCTAGAAGAAATTCAAAAACAATTATCTGATTCCACTACACTCAATACTTTTAATAGGAAGTTTACCTCCATACTTTCCTCTTCCTATTTTATTATTTTTAGAGACAAGAGACATAATATTATCATTCAACTCAGTATCCTATTCATCTTTGGACTCACAATTATAAAATTATTCAATATCTTGGATTTTATCTTTCACATTGATTAAAAATCCATTTCATCTGTCATCTTTTTTTAACATTGGAGCTTTACTCATTTCATAATCAACAAGAAATTAAAAAAATTAATCCAGAGATAAATAATCCTTATCTTCTAATAAATTAATATTATAATCAAACATGTCTTAAACATTTTTCATAAGTTTCTTCACAATTTTAGAATCATCCAGGACATTTGTAAATCCTCTTATGTTGCAAATAATTTTTTTTACTCTCGTGAAGTATTAATCCATTTTTTTCTTCATCTACCTTTTTGATGTATTCATTCTTACTACGCTATACTTTTAACTTTTCTTTCTTAAATTTTTTATTCCCTTCAAAATCACTTTCCATCTTATCTCACATACTTCTTGACGTTTTTGAGACCCATAACCTTTTGATAATTTTTTTAATAAGGATATGAGAATATAATTTTCATCCTTTCCATCAACATTTATATTTTTATCATTAGTAAAAGATATTAGGGAATCTTTCTAAATATGTGGAAACCCAATAGTAGTAGTATAATCAATTTCCAGGACAAGAGATAGGAGATAAGGAATCATTCTATTTTTCCATCCATAATATTTTTTTCCATAAAATACAGGATTTACTCTACTTTTGAAAAAACTAATATTATACATGATAAATATACAACAAGGGAACCTAAATTTGAAACCAATTGATGTTCAAGAGGATAAAATAACAACTGATAAGGGGGGGGGGAATAAATCAGTTGTTAGCTTCTTATAAGGTTCAATTAATTTTAAAACATATCCCATGAAACCTATTATGATTGTTTCCTTATAAAAATTTATTAGATACTCATGCATGAAAAATTAGGAAAGAAAGTAAATCTCAAAAGATTTACATGGTTTATCCTTAGTTTGATAACCTACATCCTTTCCACAGACACACCCATGGTTCAATGGAAATCCACTATTATGAAGAAATGAATACAACTTATGACCAATCCCATTACGCACTTTCTATCTATAGATGGGAATGATTATACTAAATACAACATGTTTACAATGTTTTCTTCAAAAAAATTTGTGCAAAAAATGGAATAAATAGTATATAGAAAATGATCCGAAATTGCTAAGTCTGAATCCTGAGTCCAATTTTGATGGATCCAATTTTCTTAATATGATAATGTTGGATCCAATTTTCTCAATACGATGACATTGGATATGATTTTATCAATACAATGATACTGGGTATTATTTTCTCAAAACAATAATACTGGATCCAATTTTTCTTAAAATAATGATGATGGATCTGATTATCGTAAAAACAATGAACATAATACAATGAACTCATTCTCATTATTCAAAGCTCAAACACTGATGGAATTATCAATACAGTTCTTCTCCAATCATATAGAAACTTTTACTTTAAATTCTCAATCCCTCCACCTTCTCCAAAAACGTAAAATTTTCAAATAAACGAATGATATGAGGAAGTATTTATTGGCAACTCAGAAAACCAAAATGGGAAACCTGAAAACTTTCCTCGCTTCCATAAATTTCAAAACTCTGCAAATCTATCACATTTAAATATCAAAATTAACTTATCCAATTCCCCAGATATTTCTTTGAGATTTCTGAAAAATTGAATTTCAGGTTGGACTTCTTAAACTGTTTATATATTTCACATCTCTTTAAGACATGTTTATTTCTCAGCTCATTATGATCTCTTTATTTATTAGAAAGACATCTTAATTATGAATAATTTAGAATGATTTCCTCAGTATAATAATAAAAGTAAAAAAATTTGAGTATAAAAATATCATTAGGATTTTCCCATTTTGAAAATCTTAGTATAAAAATATTGATACAAAAATATGAGTAAAAAAATCATAGTACGATTTTCCCAGTACAAAAATACTTGTACAAAAATCTTAGTATGAAAATATGTGTATTAAAATCCTATTATGATTTTCATAGTACAAAAGTCCCAGTATAAAAATATTAGTACAAAAATCCTAGTAATAAAATCTCAGTACCAGAATCGCAGTATGATTTCTTTCATCCACATGCTCAGCAACATCATTTTATTTCTCAACTCATTACAATGTAATTAACAATGATGTAAAACCCATTATAATGAAAATATCATTTTGATATTCTAAAATTCTTTAAAACTCTCCACCATTTCATCAAAATATGTTATCATGATAGTTTTCATGATTTTTGAGAACATAATTATTAGTAAAGAATCATCTAATTTGTTTTAGAAAGAATAAAAAAAATTTAAATCCTAAATTAACATTCTTCTTTCAAAACTCTTCAGTAACAATTCAAATTCCTTGATGAGAAACTTCTGTCTTAGCAACTTCTTTAATTATAACTTATCAACTTCATTCTTTCTAACTCAGCTACTTCATTCATTCTCTGATTATGTAAAAATGAAACCTCCAGAAAACAATAAATTCTTCTTCTAGTTAATTGAATCAAATTATTTTCAATGTCATACTGATGGACCTGAATATGATAAAGTGTCTGATTAATAAATTAATCTTCCTAACTTCTTCTATGTCTTGTGTAACAAAATATGGAAACCTGGGGTTAGAAACATCTGTCTAAAAAACAACCTTGTTATAATGGATTGGGTCTAATTCTTGAAAAAAAAACATTCTTATACAAAAAAATTATTTTTAAAAAAATAAAGAAACATTGTTAAAATAATTTATCATAAATTTTCTTCATGTTTAGAAGTATTTATGTAGAAAAGTATGCATAGAGTAATCTAAAGCACTACAAGTGGTTGTTATAGGTACAATGTTTATTTCATCTTCTATATTTATATCATTTTTTGATACAGGTGCTATTCATTATTTTATATTATCAAATTCATTTTATTTTTTTGGTATGAATTTTGATCTTACATCGCCCTTGGTAGATAATCCCATTCTTTTAAGAAAGAGGTATGAATAAGGTTTTATCTGTCTCACATGTCAGGTGATGGTAACCAACATTAAGGTGGATTTGGAATCTTGGGGGATTGATTATGAAATCTTCATATTGATTATTGGAATGGATTGTATGATCATTATTAGGACCTAAATATACTGTTATCACTTCCAGGTCCAGTTTATATCTTCTAATGGGGTCACTTATGTTTTTGAAGGTGAGTGGGACTATAGATTTATAAGGGAAGGACCTGTTGTTCCTTATGTTGGGGTAATATCATTCCCATTTTTAGATATTTTCTTGATTTAGTTGACCCTTGTATGGGCAGTTTTCTTCATGTAATGGCGTGTCTTTACCCCAAGGTATTTTTCGGTTTTAGTTTTGGTTAACCACCCCAATGATAGGTCAAGTTTACTGTTGACCTACTCCCTTTTATGATGCCCATTTCTAGGTTGTATTACCATATGAAACTAATTAAGTTTGTGGAATATAAATTTCAGCTTCAGGAACAAGAGGATAAAGTATTTATTCATACTATCATGTCACTATGAGATTTTATGATCCTCTTTTATAAGAAGGCATATGGGATCTTTGAAATTTTTATTTATTGACAAAAGTTGAGTCAGGTGATTGTTAAGAAAAGAATAACATTTTCTAAGTATGGATAATCTCTTTGATTATCTTAGAGGGGATCATTGGTTTTATAAGACTAAACTATGGTCAGAGTAACACAAATTGAGATTTTGAGTAGTGGAGATGCCTAAATAGAATTTATTAGTTTATGTGTGAATTTTGAGTTACTGGTTATTCCATACAGTCTCATTAATGATCCTATGGTGTTTATGGGTTTGATGAACAAGATATTTTATCAGTTCTTAGACACATTTTTTTGTTCATGGATGATATTTTGGGGTACTCCAATTAAGAGGAGGAGAACATAAACCATTTGGATGTCATTCTTCAAAACATGAATAAACATAATTTGTTTTCTAAGCTTTCCATGTGTGAGTTTTGGATCTAAAAAGTGATGTTTATGGGGAATATGATATCTGATATTGGAATCTTAGTAAATTATAAAAAGTTATCTCTAAAAAAAGTCCTGATTGGAGGTGTTTTTTAGTTTATAAGTGATTATAACCCCCTCTAAACACATTTGTAGAGGTTATGAGGAACCACAGCTAAGGTGCCCACTTACTATTGTTAGAGGTTATTTTCAAGAATTGATGGTAAAGTGATGCCTAATTTAGTGTTCGTTATATTATATGGGGTTAAACACCCTCTAATTTTATCAAATAATCTCAGTGTATATGGGGTTTTAACCTCTATAAATTATTGATCATACTAGCGGTGGTTGGAAACCGCAGTTAATTGAGGGGTTTGTCGCATT
This sequence comes from Viscum album, assembly GCA_963277665.1. NCBI lineage: Eukaryota > Viridiplantae > Streptophyta > Magnoliopsida > Santalales > Viscaceae > Viscum > Viscum album. The sequence goes on along the minus strand of OY728143.1, from coordinate 4,769,207 downwards.
TTAGAGGTTGTTTCCAGAACAACCTCTAATTAATACTCAATTAGTGGGGGTTTAACCCTATGTAATTGGGACATATTAGTGGTGGTTTCAAAACCACCTCAAATTAATTTATTAGGTCTTTTGTACATATATTTTCCCCTCCCCTTTCGGTCATACCACTCTCCCACATCCGATTGTAGTCACCCCATCCCATATAACCTGCATCACCCCTCCCATCCAGGTATGGTCACCCCATCATGCCATGTTCAGTTATACGACCCCCTCCAATCTTGTTCTAGTAACACTCCATCCCATTCAGTTCACCCAAGCGGCCGAACCCATCTAGTTTTGGTCACTATGCCCATCACCTCTCATTTTGGTCACCCCAGCCACCCTATATCACTTGCGTGTCCCCTCCCCTCCCGTTCCAATTTACCCAGTGCAAGACTTTTAATTTTTTTTCACCAAGAATGATTCAAATCCATGATTTCCAATTTCTAGTTGGAGAGCCTCTACCACCCCGACAATTGCATTTAGCTATTTCAAAAATATATTTTTATATTCATACATAAATATAATGAAGGTAATTAAGATTGATATTATTTTAATTATTATTTAAATATATATATATATATATATATTTCAGAAACAAATATATTTATATAAATTCATATATACAATTTTATATTATGTATTTATGTATCTGTAATATAATAAATTTATATTATATTGAATCTATACATTTATATAATGTATATATTTTATTTGTGTATATACATACATTTGATTAAATATATTTTATAATTCTATTTATGTTATATATATAAATATATTTTTATATATTTATAAATACTTTTATGTAAATTATTTATATGCTCAAATACAAATTTATATATTATGTACATGTTTATTTATATAACATATATATGAGTATTTCTTTAATATATTTATATATAGTACTTTAATATATATATTTATTATTATATATGTTAATATATATTTATATTTATAAATTGTATATCGTATAGTTTTATTTATATACAATATAATAGATAAAAATATTTTTAAAAATTATTATTATTATTATTATATTTTAAATTATAAAAACTACAAGCCTAAGTTTTTATATGATATATTTTTAAAATATGTTATATTTATATATATATTTATAAAATATGTTTATGCATTTATATTATATATAATTAATATTATATGAGATATAGTTTATATAAATAAGTAAATATAATTGCAATTAATTTTTTTGTATGAATATAAATACAATTAAATAAAATCCTGTAATAAGAAATATATAATATAATTAAATGATATATATATATATATATTCAACAAGTTAATTTACAATTAATTAGGTCTACCGATATATATATACAATAATTATATTATATATAAAATTTATATAAATAAAATATTTATAATAAAATATTTATTTTGATCTAAATAATATTTATTCACAAACATAATATAATATAAATGTATTAAGACATTAATATACAGTAAAAATATATTTAATATAACATATTTATAAAATAAATCATTATATAAATCATAATATATTTGTGTATAATATTTATAAAACCATAACTAAATTTTAAATATTTGAATAAATATATTTATAATAACATTTATATTATGTATACAGATATAAATATATGTATTTTTTTAAATGTATAATTATTTTTTTGAAGTATTTATATAATGTCTTTATATATATAATGCATTTAAATACATTTATATAAAGGGTTTATATAATACACACACACACACACAAGCGCACACACATATATATTATAATATTTCAATTTATATAGGATTTATTTTAAAAAATAAATATAAATTTAGAGGTTGTTAAAACCCCCTCTAATCAAAGGGATTAACAACAGTTCATGAACCCCCACTAATATCATAAATTAGAGGGGGTTCACAACCCACCGATAATTACTTAAATTAATGGGGGTTCAAAACCCCCTCTAATGTCATATAGTAGAGGGGTTTCACAACCACCTCAAATTTCTAAAATTATAAGGGGTTCCAAATCCCCTCTAATCTCCTCTAATTTAAGTAATTAGACGGGGTTGTGAATCCCCACTATTTACTTTAAAAAACAATTTCCATGTTATATATATATATATCCTCTATTATCCAAATGAATAATATGTATATATATAACCTATAAAATCCAATCGAACATATAGGGACCAAAATTATTAAATGGGCAGGGGTTTTGATAGAAATGACACAAAAATATAACCAAATATTATAAAAAATTCTAAAACTTTTCTTGGGGGTTGTTACCGCCTATAAATTCGATGTTTTTAAGGATTTCTATATAAACCCCAATAGATTAAATTTATCAGGGGGTTTTTCATAACACCCTATAATAAAACACTGCAAAATTTATATTTGTTTTATAGTGTATAGGAAATTAGGTCTTGAGATAAGCTCATAAATGTTATTGAGAATCATAGATTCATGGGGATGGTTGGTTACTATAGATGGATTATTTAGGACTTCTCCAAGATTTCATCTTCAATGAAATATTTAACCCACAATGGTGTAATTTTTGAATAAAATTATAAGTATCCTAGATATTTTAAGAATCTAAAGCTGGGCTTGACTTCAAGACCAATTTTGATTCTTCCAAAAACAGGGCCAGGTTATGATGTTTTCTTTTTTCTTATGGTAAAATTTAGGGATGTGTCTTATTTTATGGTAAATAGGATGTAGATTATGGCCCCCACCTGTTACAACCTCATGATAAGAACTACCCTACCCATGATCATTAGTTGGATGCATTTATATATTAACTCAAAATGTGGCATAACTATCTCTTTGGGGAGCGGTTAATGGTATATTCTGATCAATGGAGCCTAAAATAAAATTTTATCTCTAGAAGTATAAAACATAAATGGATATGATGGGTACAATATCTTCATAACTTTTATATTTATATTACTTATAACATTTAGAAATGGAATGTGGTTGTTGATGAATTGAGCAGAAAATTTCCAACACAAGCCCTACAGAAATCAGTTGAAAAGTGGTCTCTGATGGTTTTGCTTGCTTAGATGATCTTGAAAGTGGAAGAGGTTTGTTGAAAGTTGATCATGGATCCAATGAAGTATTACTCATCTTTTTATAAACAAGTTTTTATTGAGTAGGTGATAGACACCATGTTCTAATGCTTTAGTAAAATACTTTATGGTGGGGAGACCTCTAGACACCATGTTCTAATACTTTAGTAAAATACTTTATGGTGGGGAGACCTCATGTGGGTGGTCTTGGTCTCCTTGTAGTTCTTTGTGCTTCCATGGATGGTTTTTTGTTCTACTTTCTCTGGGATAGGAGTTGTTAGAATGTGTACACCAATTTTGTTGATCCATGAGCCCATGTAATACTAAGATGTATTAGGATCTGAGACGTCAGTATTAGTTGTAGGGGATGATACAATCGATATTGGATTTTGTATTGTGGTGTCTAACTTGTTGGATAATTAATGTGGAACACCAGAGACCTTCATGGTTCTCATAGACCTCACCCATTTTGGTATGTCATTTTGATGATATTTTTAGGGATGTAATCATTGGTTTCACAGATAACCCTAGTGGTAAGGATGTTATTTGGTTGATCATCGATCAACTCAAAAGATCAGTGAATTTCTTACAAATTTGGATGCAATGAAATTATAATAGCTTGGGGACTTGTATATTCAAGAGTTTGTGATACTTCATAGGGTTCTTTCTGTGGCTATTTATGATAGGGATATGAGGTTCACATTTAGGTTTTGGGATGTTTGGTAGGAGGAGATGGGTTCCTAGATTAAATTAAGAAAATATTATCATCTGCAGATGGATTGATATATAGAGTGGGCTATCATGGTTTTAGAGGATATGCTACAGGCTTGTGTTCATAATTTTGGAAGATATTGGGAAAGGAATTTACCTTTGGATGAGTTTTCCTGTAATAATTGTTATCATGATTCAATCATGATGGGGTTATGATAATTTGTATGGGTGTCCATGTGGATATATCGTGTGCTGATTAGAGTTATGAGAGAGGTCCATGGATGGGATGAGTGTTGTTTATAGGAGGAAATAGATAGTGTAGTTGATCCAGAATCATTTTATCACACCAAAAATTCATCAAAATTTTTTTAATCCCATAATCATCATTCATAAGATTTTGAGGTTGGTGATCAATCCTTTATTAAAGTTTTAGCTCACTTGGGACATCATCGGTTTAGTAATCAGGTTAAGTTAGCATTGAGGTTTGTGGTACACTTTGAGTTCATTGGATGACTAGTGAGGGTGGAATATGAGTTTCACTTACTATTTAGCTTGAAATCTAAACACAATGTGTTTCAAGTTTCATATTCGAGGAGTTATATACTGGATCCTCTCAATTTGATTAGATGGGAGGATGTTAATAAAGATCCTGATACAACTTTGGTTGAGAATTCAGTTCAGATTATGGATCTCTAGGATATGTTATTGTGTGGTAAAATGATCCCCTTGGTCTGGACACTTTGGATGTGCATATAGGATAAGCCTGATTCATGGGAGTGGGAGTCATTGATGAGGATACAATGGTAATCTATTTTTTGCGGATCTAGGATGTTGATGGATTTTTGGGGGACGAAACAATTTATGGAGGTGAGATTGCCACTCCCTGTTACCTTTTTGTCAGTCATGTTTTATCCATTGTTTTGGGTTTCCTATTTTGTTGGTTGATTAATGATGAAAAGTTTGGGAGGATATCTGTAATGGTGATTTATGTATTAATTTGAATTTTTTTCATAAAATTTTAGATTCTATTGCTCACAGGGAACTTACATTCTTTATAATGGGTGCACACACCACATAATGTATTCTAAGTAGAATTGTGAACTGGATATAGGGAATGAATGGTTTACATGTTATATAACAAGTTCATGTCATATAATGGGAAATTTTCATTTTTAATAAAATTATGATGAGATTTTTGGCATTTTAATGTTTTGTGTATTTCACATAGTGTAATCGGATTACATGATTTTTAAATCTCATGAGGGGTGGTTTTAAGCATGAAAATTTGATGAAATTTTATTTCATTTGACTTGAAACCAACTACTCTCAACTTGGAGCATACCCTATGTAATTTTGGGGGACTCCATTCCTTCCATAACATTCTGTTCAATAATTAATAACCATTGGGGTGGAATTTCACATCTCTAGGTAGGTAATCCTTTTAGTTCTTCTTGGGTTCTGGCTACGGATGTGGTTTTAGCTATATATGTGTTTGGATTTGTGATCAGATAGTGTTTTATATCAGACCTTTTCAATTTTGTAGAATTCCATTCCTTTTGATAGTTGTTCTTTTGGTTTCCGGTCACCATAATAAAAAACATCCATTATTCAACCATGTTGATGTAGGTGTTTCTATAATATGGTTTGATTTGATGTTTTTTGTATTTTTCTTGATAAATATCTTTGAATTGTTCATTTATTTGATGTGGTAAATGGTTTCAAATTATTTATTAGAATAAAAAATGTTTTCAGAAATGGGTTTTAACTTGAAAATAGAGTTTATTGATTTTTAAATGGGTTTGAAACTCCTAACATGACTGGAATGGATTGGAAAATTATTTTATTAAATTGTAAGAATTATTTTGAAATAAATTTGGAAAAATAAAAATTGGAACCTTGGGTGTGGAAGAAAAGAGACCCAAGTAGCCTTAGTGTGTGTTCCACCACTAGGAGGCTACCTTTTGTGATTTCAATTGTGAGGACTCTATATCTTCTGTATCTAATGTATTCTTATTTAGTTTATTGACTGTCTGATATGAAGTGTCCCTTATGATAGACCGCAATATTTGAGGTGCCCTTCTATTTTTTGTTATTTATCACATGATTGTTTTGATCGTGGATAATTTCATAAGGGGGATTATATGAGGTTGTATCAAATAGATTCACAACATAGGATATTTCATGGATATGTTTTTATGTGTTTACCTCTTGATTCATGGACTAGATTTCCTATTTTATCATTTAGACTTGTCATATTTTAGCTTTGATAATATGAAAGTATTTTAGGGAAACCAAAGGGAAAATAATTTACAACTGGATTTAATTTCTAAATATACTTTCTAAAGTTATTTTTTTTAAAAGAAATAATTATTATATTCTTGATATTTTACCTTGTATAGAACCAATAGTTGTATCCTATTGGTATTTGGATCACACCCTACTTATGCCTTTGGAATTTTTTAGATTTTTTTAAGGATTCAGGTAAAGGGAAGTGCATCTTGTAGAATTATGCCTTCACTTGTTGTTGTTTCTTTTGGTTCAGGTTGGTTTGGAGGTGACTATTAGTCATGCATGATTTGAATTATATTATGGTTTATCTTATTTTGTCTCAGATTATCTGTCTTTGTGATACCTCATCTATTTACCCTTTATTCTCTAGTTTTATATATTTCTTCATTATATTTGAGACTGGTTTCTATTATCATTTATACCCTTTTTATGTGATGAGTTGGATTTGGTGGATTTTCTAGTTAAAGTTAGTTGGTTTTTATAGTTTAGGAGAACCAAATGATATAATAAGAGAATGCATTCTCTAAATATTTTATTACTCAGATGATGTCTAAAATAAATGAGTATAGTGAAATAGTGGATGAGATTTCTCTATAATTTGAATATGAGATAAATAGTGTAAATATTCTCAAGATAGATCTTAATTATTAACTTGAATCAATTTACATGAAGTTTCAAAATTGGGAAAATATTTTAAATCAGTCAAAAAATAAGTGGAGCAATCTAATGCCAAAGGAAATCATATATTGAAGAATGTTTGGCATTTATTATTTGAAAATAATTTGGTATGTAATAATGAAATAGAATGAAAATATATTATTTAAGAGGAAAAACATGGATTGACTGTCTCATCCCAAAAGAAATGCTTTGTGGGAAAATATGATATTGGCTATGAAGAACCTTATCATATAAATGTGAGGAAGAGAGTTAGACAGTTCCAAAAAATAGGGAGACTTTTATAAGTGTTGGAATAAATTTAAAAGAACTTTTACTAGAACAAATGAAATAATATACTATTATTTGGAATACATTGTAATATTTCATGTTTTTGATTTGATGATTTAGAATTTATTTCATTCTATAAAGATAGAAATATTTATAAATCATTGAATAAGTAGAATATTTTTAAAATGTTTTAAGGAAAATCTCTCCAAATAAAGTAGACATGAAATGGTACTGTGGTTTAAGATGAGGAAACACCTAGAGTGTGTCTCAAGAACCTAGAGGACTCGATGATAAAAATTATAACTTTTTCGGCATCAACATCATAGCCAATAAATGATGACATGTGGTATGTTTTTAACAGGAGATGTTTTATATGTTCTAATCCCTAAAATATGGAAATGTATTGTAAATGAAAGAAATTAGGGAAGTAAAAGAAACCTAGAAGGATATCCTTGAATCCATTAGTGTATAACAAGAACACATATACTAGAAGAAATTCTAAAAACATGAAAAACAGTTTATTGTCTTGGAGGAAACAAAATTATCTCTATAAAAGTTGTATCAATAACCTCCTCTATTGCACACATAATATCTCAATTGAAAAGAATGTGAATGTATAAGGAACCGACCTTATTACATACATAACATTGAATTTAGTAAAGAAAATTATTACTTTTACATAGAAGATCTTTTCAAGTTTACAGCTTTAGAGAATTAGGTCAATACATTCATAACATTACACATTATTATAGAGTGGATACCATAAAAACAATACTCATTCCTTCCAAAATTTAAAACTTTCCAAATAAAACATGAGTTCATTAATAGATATTCAAACATTTAACTTGGATTCCTTCACTTTCTTAAACATTATTATAACCTTTGAAATTCATTTAAAAACTTTGGATGAGCACAAAAAACTCAGTAAGGGATATAAAAAAACACATTTGACCAAGAATACTTGTAACATATGAAATCACTTTCAAAAGACATGCTTGTCACCCATATATACTTACTTTTTAAATAATGAGATTAAAAAAACATACAAAAAAAACATGAAAACATAAATATAATCATAAAGGTATCTTGGGGCATTACTTACATAATCTTGTAACCATTCTTGGCGACCTTATAATTTGTAACCCTCACGGCTACCTTACTTTGTGTAACCATCACAATTACACTTAGAGTAACCATACAGCTGACCTCCAACATACTCATACCCAAATAATTTGAAGTAGATATAGGTCCCACCCTTCATCATAAATAATTCCCAAGAACCAAAACATGATCATACAACATGAATAATTCCATAAAAACATTGCTTTGGAACTTTGTAAAACTGAATTTAAAAAGAGGTTTTTAAAAAGGAAATCCAATTATAAATTACATACAAGTGAAGAGAGACTTAATATAGTGGATGGAGTATGTATATATACTGTAAATAAACATAATAAAACAAAATATAAACATAACCCATCACACAAACAATTTAAATAGCACATAAATAATGAAGTAGAAAGTTAACCCAAAGAATGGCAATTGGGTTAAGAATTCCCTTACCTCCAGTTTTTCTTACTTCCAACTTGTTTAGACCTCTTGTATAATGGTTAAAAGAGTGTTATTAATATTTTATAGAAACATTTTCATGTTTATAACATCTTATATGATCATTTTATAACATCATTTCACCCTTTAATAGTTAGTATTTTTCCTCTTGCACTGTTTTTGGGTGTGTTCTTTACATGATTTCCAAGTTTGGTTCATGATGGATGTTCTTGTTGATTGGAAGTGAAATTCTAGAATTTTAATGGAGATGTATTTACATATTTATAGTACCATAATTTGTATTGTTTATCATTTTGATGTTTAATATGAGGATGATTCATAAGTTAAAGCATTAATGTTGTTCATTTAGATCATTTTAGTGGTTCTTTGATAATAACGACCTCATTTCATTTTATAAATTAGAAGAATGAGAAATAAAAGAATTCCAGAACCATGGGTGAGTCATAAAACATATATTATAACTTTTTTCAACCATATAAATGGTTTCATGACCAGACTTAAAATAATTAATGGAAAATTAAATCACATCGTCCACGATGTCGGTAATTCGACACATCACGGACAATGTTTGTTATTCCTCAAATAAGTGGGAGAGAAGAAGAATAGCGATGAGGAATTTTCCATAAACAAGATACAATATAGAATATACATGATTTCTTGAGATTTCATGCCTCTTGGGTAATGAGATATAAATAAATAATTAGGAAGGAACTCAAAATAAAAGAAGAAGTGAGAAATCTCTTACAAAAATTCCACAGCCTAACGGCTACGCAACATGGTTTTAGAAAATATTAAAAAGAGAGGGGACAGGGGTCACCCATACAGAAATAAATCATAATATAGAGTATATCAAGAATAATAATTAAATAAGAACATAATATGAAAACTTGAAAGTTATTCCACATAAAAGTGAACTTGAATGGAAAAAGAAAGAAATTGAGAATTTTATTACCTTGTAGAGTAACCCTAAGAACATGATGGTTGGGACCTTGGAAAATTTAGGAAAACCTGGGAGGACTACTATGAAGGTAAGGAGGCCAGAGCTTTGTTGAGGAGTAATTGGGAATGAAGTTAATGATGGAATGGGTTGGTATTTATAGGAAAAGTAAGGGAATATTTTAATAATTTTCAAGGGACACCTCATGAGTTGTATTTGAAAAACCATGGGCTTGCCAATTGTATTTGACCATGGTATAATACTCTTGGGACAAATCAGATCTTATTTAACTATACACATGTCAGATAGATTAATTATATCATTATGATATAATTAATGATGTCAGTAACACATCAAAACTGAAAACGGTATTTTTTACTAATCACAGAAAAATCAATTATTTCAGAGAAAACCCAAAAATTTAACCTAACCATTTTTCGATGTGTAGAATTAAAAAATGAAGTCCATTTTTTGAAAATAATTTTCTAAATATTTTTAATTTAATTTTTAAATAAAATCATACTTAATTCAAAAATTAAAAATTCTAATTCTATATCTACTTCTATATCACGATGAAAAATTAACAAAGATGTTATTATATTAAAGCCTTAAGAAAATAAATTAATAATAAAATTTACTATTCATTAGGGTCATAATACTATTCATAAGGGTATGTTACTATTCACCAAAAAATAAGCTGGTTCCAATAGACTCCAAATAACATACCGAACACAATTTTAGATGATAGTTTCTTGAAATTAAAAACATAGAAGTGGAAAAATTATGTTTTAATGGATAGTTATTAATATTTACTTAAGAAATCTTCCATTCATTTCAAATCTTTTTAAAAAAAACTGGGATGTTACAGAATGGACCTAAATGGAAAAGAGAGGAGATACTCCATTTGTGGGTGAAAATAATGTACATTCAGTGAAAGAATAACCCCCAACAAGAAAGGGTGAAGTTACTTAGATAGATGATAAAATAAAAAAGAACAAATAACTCAATGAAACATTAACATGTCATTCTAGAAGGTGATAAGTGAAATAAATTGGAAGATCCCTCTAATAGTGGAAGAATCTAGAGTAGACTACTAGCGGAAAAATTATTTCTCAGAGAAAGAATCATGAAAAATAACATATAGGTAAGGAATTAAAGAATGAAATTAGTTATTGTGGATTTAAAAATCAATTCGTAAAAAGGCCAAGACTACAGATCCACCATATTTGAGGAATACTGAGTATACAGGTGCTGATTGTCTAGTTATATTGATAAAACAATTGATTTTCATTGGATAGTTAGAAGATTCATAAAAAGAGTACAATGATTTTGCAAGAAAATATTAAAGGGTTGGTCCATCATGATCTACCAGACTCATCATCTTGAGGATTCTAGAGGTAACCCTCTCCCATGAATTTAATTTATTTTAATTTTTGTTTTGAGTGATACATAGTAAAGGGGGAGATATGATCCATGGTGTGTGTGTTATGAAAGGAAAATGGTGCATAAGTTGAGTAGAGATACATACAAAAAGAAGAATTAGAACTCTTGAAATTTTCATATGGCATTAGGCTCAAAAAGGGGAATTATGAATCCAATCTATTTTTCAAATATATATATGGATATTGTGTGGTGTTAGAAAAGGAATATTATATAATTAAGTTCTCAATGTGAATACAAAGAGATGTCACAACTAAACTTGAATGATCAAGTGGTTCCTTGTCACATTGAATATTCATCCTTTGGTATCATGCATCAGTTCAAGTTGTATCTATCCAGTCAGAGAAATCATAATCATGGTGAAGTATAAGTATTCATATATTTCATTATTTTATATTTATTTCTAAAAACGTGGTTTCACTTGTATGTTTTCAATATACTAAGAAGCTGTTATTGAAAATCAATAGCATTTCCAACAAGTGGCCGCCCCATTCCAGAGAGTAATTAAAAATCAAGACCCCACTCAACAATATGTATTAATAATCAGTATCAGTATATAGGGAGAGGTTTTTAGAGATACATGGTGACATTAAATTTAAACAATATAGCCCCATCTAAAAACAGAGTTCTTAGAAGAATTGAATAATGTCACTCTGCTGTCATCTCTGGAAGTAAGTGAGTTAAATGGAAAGCATTGGTGTTTATTATATTAAAATATTATTTCTTACAAGGAGTCCCGATTCAATAGTCTTAAAGGATCTTTCAATGACTCAATGTAAATTGGAAATCTCACTTGGTAAAGATTTATCAAGAACAATATGAATCTATGATTGAAAATTCTAAAAGGAGAAATGTTTTAATCCTATGTTGATAAATGGAGTCTAAGGTGAAATTTAAAATAGCTTACACAACTAGGTGGTATTAATATGTCAAAATATGATTCTATATGTGCTAATTAGTGAATAAAGACCAAAATATGTGAAACACCTCTTCTTATTTGAATTTTAGGTGTTGTAAGAATAATGCATATTCTCTTATGATTTTATAGATTATTGAAAATATAATGCATAATGATTGATGATTAAGGGGGAGTAAAATTAATAAATTAAAGGATACATTATGGAATTATCTAATAATGGGGGATATTATTGATGTGAATTCTATGATTAGTATCTACTGTGACAATTCATGCCTTAGTTCATGTGGTATCGTTCCTGTCAGAGAAATCATATTAGTGGATAAGTATAAGCATTCATATATATCATTATTTTCTATTTATTCCTAACAATGTGGTATCACTTATATAGAAGGATATTGTGATTAGAACATGGAATGACCTTGATGATACCATATTATTGTCGTTGGATCTCAATATAGAGTTATGTGGTGCACTGGAAGGAAATTTCATTGATCTCATTATTGTTATTAGATCTTGTGATCATATCACATGAATAACTAGAAGATAATGTTATTGACCACCACACGAATTTCATTGGAAATCATGAAAGGTTAATGAGAAGTGGTAGAATAAAATTTTATTAACCACCACATAACTATAAATCTATATCATGATGGGATCACAAGACTCAAAATATTATAATCATGTCATCCAAGATAGAATAACTTCTAACATGCGATATGTCATGGAGGTTTATCTTGAATTCAAGATCTGATCAGGCAAAGCGTGTAAGTCGAATTGCTAAGAAGGTGGAACAAAAGGATTACTATGATTTGTGAATTTAAGGTAGTGGATTTATACATTTAATTACCCCTTATCCCATGCTTAATAAGTTGTGAAATTTTCTTAAGTTCATTGATCCAAATAAAAAGTATTTCAAAGAGCTGAACAAAGTCTTGTACCAGCGTCTCATGATCTGCATAATTAGTAAAAATTATAATGAAGTGGTATCTCAAAGTTATCTTGTTATGTGATATATGTGATGGATTTTAGGTTTTATAGGTAAACCCATTAATGTCACATGAACTGCATAACTGAAAAAGGGTCTTACACCCGAGTCACACAAACCAGATGAACTAAAGTAGATTTTACAAAGGGGTCTTGTAAATGGGTCTGGTGAAAGGGTATTGAGAAGGGAGTTATAATTTTTGTTCATTATATTATATGTAAAACTATATTTGTAATGAAATATTCATAAGTATATCAGGGCCTTTTACTAAACTCATATGATTTAAGTGAATTAAAGAGAGACTCCTGAAGGGGTCTCGCAAAGGGGTCTTGTGAAGGGGTCTCGTAAAATGGTAACATGTCAGTTTTTTCATAAAAGAATATATGTTCCTAGGTTACCCTATGTAAAATATAATTGTAAAAATATAATTATGAATAAGAATAATAAAAAACATCCTCACCACAAAATCATACTTGCAGAAGGATTTTATTCACTGCTACATTTGAAGGAGTGGAAGGTAGAAAGCGACACTACATACAAGTGAGTAAAGGGATTTATGAATCATTATAGAAAGTGGGAGACTTGATATATCTCAATTGAATTTCTAATATGAGGATTAATTTCAGTGATATTTAATGTAATGGTGATACCCAATGATTTGTTCACGTCAAGGTTGTGAAAGAGAACATGATGATCAAATGCAGTTATCATAAATTCTGTGAAACTGTCTACAATAGATGATATTGTTCATTGGATTGTGTAATAATTGTTCTTATTTATAAATCAGTTATAATAATAGGAATGTGATCCTAGGTTGATAGTGAATATTCCCTAATAATTTTATTGGAATTGAGCCCATGTTTGAGTGACATTCACAAAATAAGAATGTAGTGAGATTAGTGCATTTGGTTGACCAACATAATGTTGGATGCATGCTACCTGTACTAGCCTGTAATCACGAAACATGAAAAAAAATATTCCATCGTGCTTTATATATTTATTTAATTTCTATACATCATTATTAGATAAATTTTGTAAGAGTAAGATTAATATAAACATTAGAGTGAAAAATAAGTTACCCCCATAATAAATATGTCAAGATCCAATGGGGAAAAAATAATTTATTAAAGAATATACATACCTTGATTAACCACCATATCAGGGCATCTAAACCCCTTTTGGGCCTAAAAATTTGGTGATTCACTTTTCATACCCTAATTCAACCCCCCACTCAGGGTAATATTGTAGTAAGACCATATCAGGGGACTAAAAATTTGTACTAAAGGGAATTTTTTTCAATATTTGTTTCTTTATTTTTTGAACACGATTTAATGTTTTGGGAATGAAAATGAAATCCAAAGTAAAGGATACAATTTTGGACAAAATTATTTTCAAATGATTGTGAAATGAGATAATTTCTTATATGAAAGATTCACTTGATGTTCATAAAGTGTTTATGGAAGGAGAAAGTGGTGTGATAAGAATAATTATAGTTGTTTTTTAATTAGATCAAAGAAACCTTAAGATTGATGCCTTAGTGAAAAAGGAATTTAATTACTCTCTCAAAGATAAAGTGTTCATGGAGGTTACACATATAAATTCCAACAAATATTTGTGGATGAAAAATGAAGGAATTAAAGGAAAGGATTATGAAGAGTTCCATATATCTGAAGGGAAGAAGAAAAACAAAATGGGAAGTCATCTCCAAAGATGAATTCTCCTAAGAATGTAACAAAATCTGAATCAAATTTCACATTTGATTCCAACAATTTACTGGAGAAGGTTTTTTGTATTTTTACTCTATTTCAAAGTTAAAAATAAGTTTTAATTAAAAATTTGAAATAACATCGAATATCCAATAAATAAGTTGTTATTTAAATAAATAAGAGGATATCCCAACTCTACAATAGAAGGTTGAATAATCAAAATTAATGGATGATGTTTATTATGTGATTAATTATGATATAAAATTAGATAACAAGATAAAAAACATAGAATAAGTTGAGCTCAATTTTATTATATAGAAAATGGGAACACATATGAAGGATCAATGTGATATGATGGAAGAGATTTACAAATAAATTTTGAATAAAATTTCCATGGAGTAGGAATTGAAGGAAATAATAATTCTACTAAAAATTCAACATGAATAAATAAGGAAAACTATAACTTATTCTGATTCAATTTTTAAGGAAATGGATTCTAAATTGAAAAGAAAATATGATAATAATATAAAAGTCAAGGAGTTGAAAAAAACAAAAAGTGAGAATAAAAAATACCATTAAAAGAATCCCTAAAATAGAAATAGTGTAGATATAAATTCAAGAAGAAAGTAGATGCCCCATTATAATTCTAGAAGTGTAAATCCCAAAATAAAGGAGGCACTGAAGTAATAATATTATGGATAAATTGGGAATATCATGATTAGGTGTTTAGAAGACAACAAGATAAAAATGTGAGAAGAATTCTTTAAGTTCCAACATGTAAATCTAGGAGAGATCAAATGATGTACAATTATCATGGTATATATTTTATTTGTTCTAGAATCAGTCACATGAAATGTTATTTCAATTTATTAAATGCATTGAAGGGTAAAGATTTCATAAGGATACACTCTAATTATATGATATATGAAGAAAGAGAACATATTGGAAGAAGGCCTTCTATGTTAGAAAATAATTTCAATGTTTTAGAGAATAGAAAATATCCTCAACGAATTGTGTATTAAACACCAATATCCAGATAATCACAATAATTCACATTGAAGAAATGAAAAGAAATCTAGAAAAAAGAAAAAGTATGTACCAACTGTGAGAAGGGTGGAAGAATAAATAAATAGGAATCCACTAATGAAGAAGATATATCCCAATATGGTACTATTGTTAATCATGGAAGAAGGTATCCAAATTGGTTTAACATAAACCACTAAATGGAAAATGATGAATATGAAATGTAAAAGATAGCAGGAGGTGAGATCCACCTATAATGCTAAAACAAGGACTTACTTGTTCAAGTGTGATTGATTCCATATGCTTCCAAACATGAAAATAAGTATGTATGGTGTACCATAGAAGGGAGATAATTTTGAAATAGGTTGATAAGTATGTCTACTAGGAGTTTTGATGATGAAAATGTTAAATAGATGATGAAATTCCTTTTGTAATAGATAAAACCAGGAAAATAAAAAATAAAAGTGCAAGGGTTGTTATATCTTGATCATCCCCATTCTTCTACTCGAGGAAGGTTTAGAAACCCCTCTCCCTTTTTTATTTATTATTTATAGGTACTTATTTGTATTTACAAAATTATGGGGGATATACAATCCATTAGGGGATTTTTACTTAAATAAGATATAATGAAATTCATTAAGTGGTGTCATAAGTTAAACATAAATAATTGGTGTCAAAAGTTAATGACTTGGGGGGGGGGGTGAATAATATTCAAATTATTCATATATTTATCTATTATTTGAAGATTCTATATAAATAATTATAAGATAAATGTGTATCGACTCTGGTTTTTTTACTTTGAAACTTTGAATATTTCTATATATACATATATATTTATTTTTCCTTGGAGTTGGTGATGTGTTTGGTTGTCATAGGACAATATAATTAATTTTTTTAACAATACTAATATATTTTAAAGAAAACATGAACATATTTTTAGAATAAATGGTTTTCCCATTGAAGATAACAATAGAAGTAAATTTAAGACAATAGTTTTTTTATAATACATGGTTTATCCTAGGCCTGACATAAGCTTGGTTGGTGTTGGACGTTTCGTTAAAGGCATCCATCAACAGGTGCATTAAATAAATTAAATAATTTATTTATTTAATTAAATTAAAAGATCAACCTAATTCCATCCCTTGATATAATTTTCATTATAGAAAACCCTTAGAGTTATCCACATAACCATAATAGATTATAGAGGAGGAGGATAGTATTGGTGTTTGTGACATAGAAACTTTGATCAATGAATAAAGAATGAGAGAATTCATGAGATGGATGTTGAACATTGTGGGATCATCATCTACCATACTAGAAAACATATTCTTTTCTAATTATAAATATATTATTAAGGGAGGGATTGTTATTTAATGGATTATATCCTTGGAATAATAGGATAATAATGGATTTATATAATTTTTTTCTGCTGAATTTCATTTTGTACATGAGCAAGAATTCAAATTGTGTTCCAGATCCCAATATTTTATTTTTTCTATTCCCCTTTACCACCCTTATCTCTACAACTCATGATTGTTGGATGGGATCTCATTTCCAATCATTGTTTTTAGCTTTTTTCTTATCCTTTTCCCCACCATTCTTCGTATTCTTAATCATTAGCCTATGGGGTTGGTAATTTAACATTTTTGGGCCTGATTCGAGCACCATCAAATCCCCAAATTCATGGTGGATTCATGAAAGATGTATGATTATTGTTTTTTGGATGGATTGAGTGATATATTCGAATTCATGTAATGGAATTAGGGATCAAGACACCCATATGATGATAAGAGGTAAATAAGCTCCACCACGAGCAAACAAAATTTTGATTTCCAGCCGATGGATAATGAAAATCAATAATTAGAGGCTTCCTCCTTTGAATTAAGTGGATTTTGTCTGGTCAAATATTGGGGAAGGTTAAAAAAGTGGTGGATATATAGTCTGATTGAAGACAATTTTGTTTATGTAAATTTCTGATGTACATGACTTAATGTTCAAATGAACACTTATCATGTGTTCCCCAACTTTAGTAGTAATAGTTTACATGTAGAGATTAATACCTGACACTTTTTGACTTATCACATGCCATGTGGCCCGAATATGGTGACCCAAAATTTACCTCAAGTACATGTACCTGGACATGACTTGGTACACAAGCACAACTTGAGTACTTATGCACAGCCATGAGAAAAGTACATAGGCAAAACCAAAGTACACGATCATGGGATCACTACTGGAAATCATTCTTTTCCCAACACTTTTATACCAACGGTTCTTTTGAACCATTGGTATAGGTGATCTTTACCAATGGTTTGCATAAACCATTGGTAGATGTGGAGGTTAATGGAGTGTTCCCAACGATTTCATCAAACCGTTGGGAAAAATGATTTCCCAAAGGTTTTTAACAACTGTTGGAAAAAATATGCCCCAAATTCGATTAAGGTAGGCGACCTACAACCTGATTCTAGAAGAAAATTGCTCAACTCCCAGAAGCACTGCCCAAATCCCATAAGCCCTTGAGGATCCCAAACACAGGTGCACCACCTCCATCTGATCAGCTGCCATGTTAGACTCCTTCCACCTATTCTCAAGGATATCATTCCACATCATCTCAAGGATATCCTTATATTATCAAGGATATCTTTATTCCCTATTTCTAGGGATTTTGGAAAATTTTATGATTCACTACTCAATGAATTATGTACTCAAATCACTACATCATCGAATTGTGTACTCAAATCACTACATTAGTTTACACACTATCCAATTAATGTTTTCATTACACATATACATTTATAAGGGCATGATGTCTCTTTCTTGTGAATTTATTTTAAATATTCATAGTTTTTTTAATCTCAATGCTTCTAATATTACAACTTCATGTATATGAACTCATAAATTTTTTTTGTATTATTTAGTCAAATTATTTGATGAAAATTACTCCTTTCATTAAGATCATGTAAAACATGAAGATCTTATTCATATTAATTTTTGTACACTATGTGTATTACTTAACAAGTATGTATCATGTTTCTATCAAAATCTGAATATATATAAAATGACACAATGTTCACTTATCCTTTACACAATAGAACTTATGGAGTATCTTCTTGAACTTTGAAAAATAGTATGTGGTGTTTAATTATTCTTCACAGAGGAAATAAGAAACACTTAACTATAAAGTCCAATGTTCTTTATGAATAAAATATCTACAAAGGGAACTCTCGGTGGGACCTATCCTTTTCCCATGTAGTAATTCTTCCATCTTCATGAAACTAATTCACATAATGTCAAATCCGCAATGTTAATAAATATTATTTTTTATAATATAACCATTAATCGTTCTACCTTCAACATCATACATGAGTTATTCAATCACCCTTTTAAAACACAATGTACATTTTCACTGATTTGGGGTTCCTCAAAATGCTTGGTAAAATTAGTAAAACACATGTATTGAATCGTGCTTCTCATATGGTTTCATGGATACAAGTTCATCTTGAAAATCATGACTACATTGTTGAAATATCAAGAGGACCATGGGATTATTATTCTTCACACAAATGAAGTTGTTTTCTGCAACTATGTGTTTTTTGTTTCACTTTTGATTTGGCCGAATTGGGAGCTTTATGGCCATTAATCATGGTTGTGGGTGGTCATTTAGGATGTAAGATATTATGACTACATTTTACTTTATATATCCAATATTATTATTTTTTATGTTCAATTTGATTATCTTTGACAAGTGATGTTTTTAATAACTTTTTATTAATGATTGTAATAATGACGTTATGGTATAAGGGTTCACATGGTGTGTATAACGGTTGACATGGTGTCTACGATAATCTAGTGTCCTGGTAATGTACACACAGTACATGACTTGGTTATCCATGTAAATATACATGGCCAATTCCTAAGGGTGAAAAGTTTGTTCGGCCAAATGGGGTGCAGAAAACGTCCCATTTACACATGGATTTATTTCATGGGTATTCCCACATGATGTGTTGGCCATACTATAGAGTAGGTAGTAATTAGCCCAGTCAAAACACTTTCATCCCTAAAATTCAAGTCTACATGGTTAAATGGAAGAACCCATGTTCTAATGACATTCCTAACATGGTTTTTAACTCACCTCACATTAAAATAAACTAGAACACTAATTAAATTCAAGAATTTATCATAAACATAAACTATAACATTTGTGAAATGGGAGAAATCATCCTCGTTACTGAATTCCATAAAGATTATTGGAAAAACCATCATTCACGAACATCATTGTAATGTATAGGCTTATCACAAAACACATATCACTTAAATATCATGAAATTATAGTAGGCACTGATTTAAAGTTGTCATGTTTATAGGTGGAATATTTGTAGATTTGGATAATATATTCTTAGAACTATAGAGTGGAACCCCATTCGGTGATTTTAGGTCCACCCAGGATAACCCCCTCCTTCCTAGACCTAGGACAACCCCCCACCTTCTTGGATCCTAGACGCCCCCCCCCCACCCTCCTACCTAGACCCTGGACATCCCCCCACCCTCCTTCCTGGACCCTGGATAGCCCCCCTCCTCCCTGAACCCCAGAAATCCCCCCACCCACCTTTCTAGACCCAAGACAACCCCCCTCTTTCATGGAACCTAGAAATCTCCCCCCCCCCCCCACTCTCCTCCCTGGACCCCAGACAGCCCACGACCCTCTTCCCCTGACCTCGGACATCCCAGAAATCATTATTCATATGTGAGATAAAACACAATAGAACTTGAAGGTCCCTCTATAATGAGTGGCCATATGGGCTTGGGTCACTAATGAGTGGCATACCGGTTTGGTATGTCACAATTCCTAGATATCCTTTTTATATGTGTTTCTAATCAAATCCCTAGATATAACTATTTAAGGTCCCTCTCTAAAATCAATAAGGACATTATTCAATGAATACACCCTACCAACCTATGATCTATGGCCCCAAACCTAGGATCCTTTAATCCATGGTGAAGGTGAAACTTGATGAGGCCATAACTACTTTTGATGTGATCCTCATCCTACTCCTCTTCCTGATCTCCCTGAAGAAGTTAATGTATAAAACTCATGTACTCCCATCAAGACCCTTAAGAATTATGTATTCCTTGATCCACTTTCAATATCTTACTGGGAAATCCTTGAATATAGGAATTAGAAATTCTGTATCTTATTTTCTTATATACACTGTATTTTTTTGTATTTCTAAATATGATTCTCATAAAGAGTAATGTGCCGGTTATGATTTTATTTAAAGTTAACAATTTTCATTTACCTACATATTTTTTTGATTGAAATTCAATATTATTTAATTGCTTTAAAATGACTTATGGAAATTTTTTTTGAGAATAGATAGAATTTAGATGTACGAAAATAATCAGATTTTAATGGATTTTCAAAATAATTTGAATAGATTTTTATATTTTTCATTTTACAAGGCTTCAGATAGTGGTCGCACACACTGCCCGTGTTCTAATTGTGTTGGAAGACCTTGGTTGAGTTGTGAAGAAGTTAGCTATCATATAACCAATTATGGTTTCCAAACAAACTATTATGTGTGGTATCACAATGGAGAGAAAATGGAATCTCAAAATTTTGATGATCCAAATGACTTGACTGAATTGGAGAGTTTGATATATGATCAGTTTCCATTTATTCGGCATCATGAGAAGGAAGGGATGTCCAACCAACAAGATTTTGATACAAGCCCACATGATGCATCCAATGAAAATGATGATGTTGATAGGGTGAAAATATTGAATGATGCTATGACGACTCTAGTATATCAGCAATGTGGTAAAATGAAAAGGTTAGAATTTTTATTCCGATTTTTTCATGGGAAAACTATGTATGGGATTTCAAATACTGAAATTGATTACATTCTTACCTTCTTGAAGGACTTACTTTCAGATGGTTCATATATTCCCTGATACCACTATATGGAATGAAAGTTAGTTTATGAACTTGGAATCTCAAAAAAAAATCATGCTTGTCTGAATGATTGCAGCTTATTTTAGGAGGAAACTACTGAAATAAATGATTGTATCAAATATGGAACCTCCTGATGGAAGCCAAAAGATGATGGAAAAACATCTCGTGTTCCACAAAAAGTAATGTGGCAAATTCCATTGATCCCCAGTATAAAGAAACATTTCTTGTCTGATAAAATCTCAGTTAAAATGCGAGGGAATGACACCGAGAGAAAAAATAATAATGAAGAGTTGGTTCACCCTAAAGATGGATTTTCATGGAAGATATTTGATGCTCAATATCCAGAATTTGCAGCTGACGTGCGTAATGTGAGACTGGGTCTTTGATGTGAAGGTTATAATCAATTTGGGAAGATGCTTACTTCACACATCACATGGCCGGTTTTCATACACATTTATAACCTTCCCCCATGGTTGTGTATAAAAAAGCCTACACTTTCTTGAGTATACTGATATCTGGACCTTCTAATCCTGATAATGATATAGATGTATACATGAAACCTTTAATGAAAGAGTTGAAACTTCTTTGTGATGTGGGTTTTCCAACATACGATGCATGTTTAAAAGACATATTTTAGATGCGTGATGTGCTTATGTGAAGAATCAATGATTTTCCTCCTTATGAAATGATGTCTAGAAGGAGCACAAAAGGAAAATTGTCATGTCCTGTTTGTATGAAGAATACTTGATCGAGAAGACTGAAATATCATTGTATTTTTAGTTTTATGGGACATCAAAAATTATTTCCAATGAACCATCCTTATAGAAACAATCATCGACGATTTGACAATACCATGGAGACTGACGATCCACCTTAGCGTATGTATGGAAATGATGTACTTAATGAATTGAATGATTTTAGTGATTCATTTGGGAAGGGTGTAATGAAATCTAGAAAGATAAAAAAATGTTTCCAATTATACCTGTTACAATTGGAAGAAGAAGAGTATATTTATTGAGTTGTCGTATTGGTCAACCAACTTTTTATGCCATTGCTTAGACGTAATTTACATTGAAATGAATATATATGAAATTTTGCTTTAGATTATTCTAAATTTCAAGGGGAAGAAAAAAGATGATTTACGATCTCAGCGGGACTTGGTAGATTGGGGGATCAGACCAGAATCACATCATATCTATATCAGTGAAAATAAATGGCAAGTTCCATGTACTTCTTATGTTATGATACCTGCTAAAAATACCAATTTCTGGAAGTGCTAGAGACTGTTAATGTTCTTGATGTCTATTCATGAAATATATAAAAACGGGTCAACAGAAAAGAGTTGAAGCTGAAATCTTTGAGGACTCATGATCATCACATCCTTTTGCATGAGTTTATTCCAATAGAAATCCATCATTTCTTGTCCAATAATTTAAGAGTCTCAGTTATTCGGTTGTGCTATTTTTTAGATATCTTTGTGCTAAGAATTTGTCCGAATCCTTCTTGTAAAAACTGTTGGTATAGACACCATTAATTATGTGTGAGTTAGAGACAATATTCCCTCCATTATATTTTACATGCATGTTGCATCTAACTATCCATATTCTGACCGAAATACTTTTTGGAGGACCCGTTACTTTCCATTGGATGTATCTAACTGAAAGAAACATGTACACATTGAAATCATATGTTCGGAGCATGAATTATCCTGAAGGTTCTATTGTGAATGGTTACTTGGCTCAAGAATGTATGGATTTTTACTCAATGTATTTGTCTAATTTTACTAAGAGAATAAACAGACCAATGAGAAATGAAGAATAACATTATGAGAAAATTGAACCCATTATTCCATCACTTCCTTAGACAGGAGGAATTCTAGGATAATATACATTGTTGACATTAAGCCTTGAAGAGCAAGAGATGGCACAACCCATAGTGTCATTCAATTGTGATTTTTTCGATGATTATATCATGTAAGTAAATTGTACATGTATCTCTTATCTTATCTCTTGTAATTTTAAATATTTATTAAACACTTATTATTTTTATCTACATGGAGCATAAAGAATTGATATATAGAAAGCATTGTTCTTTATCTTTGAGAAGGAAAGGAACTTTTCATAGAAAAGGGTTTTCTTCTTGGTTGAAATTGAAGGTAAAAATATTTTTGTAATAACTAAATAAAAATAATATTTAATTAAGCTTACTATTTGTTTATTTTTTTAGGTATCAAGTTTTCTAGAAGACTTTGTTTCTGAGGAATTAAGAGCTTTGGATTTTGGTCTAAATACCATGGATCATTCTTGTAAATCACTTGTGATCAATGGATACAAATTTATTATCACTGAACGAGCAGGAAACATGAGAACACAACATGATGGTGTTATGATAACTACCACAATATACACTTATGCCTGTTCATCGGATAATAGACCTCATTGTGAAAATGTAGCTTATTATGGTGTTGTGGAGAAAATAATAATTTTGGATTATTACTTGCATGGTCAAGTCACGATGATGAAATGCCAATGGTTTGATTCAACGATGAGGCAAGGAACCTTTATTGATGATTTTATATTTCGATTTATTGGCATGACTCGTACTCTTGCCACCGATGAACCATATGTATTGGCATCAATGGTGAAACACGTTTTTATGTCCAAGATCATCGCCATCCTAAATTCGGTGTAATTATTGAAGTAAATCCAAGGCATGTTTTTGATGATGGTGATGATGAAGTTGAAACTATCCCTACTGAAATTGGAAGCAATCCGTTTATTACTTATGATGACTCAAATAGCTCAATTGTCAGAGATGATTGTGAACCTGAAGTTGTGGTAGGAAATATATAGAATCATACAGTCGTGTTCTCACCTACATGTTTCACCTAAATCATTCAAAGTGTGTATCCATGTACTTACCTTCAAACCACCATAAATATTCTGTTTCTTTATGTTTTTTTATCAGAATGGTTTTTTTATATTTTGTTTTTTGGGTTACACATTAGTTATCTGTTTCTAATTACTTCCATATTAGTTTTCATTGTAGGAATTGACACCCATTTAAGAGAGGTGGCGGAAAAAGATGACAGAAAATAATCATCGCATGACATAGATAGGCATTCCTCCACTCATCCCTGTTGTGAGTATTTTATTTCAAATATATATATTTCAATAACTTATAATATCATGTGTTTACTTTTTTGTTAAACCTTTTTTCAGGATCCACCCCCTTGACGAGAGATATCTGACGAGGAGCTGGATATTTCTTTCAATTCCAAGGCTAGTGGTAGGAGGGGGGGTGTCAGAGTTAGATGATCATATGGTGGTCCTGATACTAAGGTCGGTGGTATGAGGGCTCGCGGTGTGAGAGTTATATGATCCATTGGTCGTACCCGATTGGACTATGCCTCTACCACAGACGTATCTTCTATGCCCAATTTTGTTCCTAGTGTGTCTTTAGGGACACACGTTATATTTAGGCCTCTGATGTTTACACTACCAATTGGAAAGACATCTTTGCCATCATCTTTTGCTTCTGGTTCATTATCTATAGGCTATTATATTCCACCTTCTTCTAATCCTGCTCTAACACAGTATGTGGCTGAGGAGCGTACACTGAGGGACAATCCACCTGTACAGGATATTCCTTTATCTTCTGCACATCTAGTGATGCCCATTGATCTGACTACCATAGGTATATTTATATAACTCTAAAAAAAATTATACCAAAATTTGTTTTTATTATAACTTGTACTGATATTCCTTTCTTTACTAACAGATTTATCTACTAATGGGAGGTGGGGGAGGGGGAGTACACGCTTGCGTGCAGTATGGAACTGCCAGAAACAGTTTATAGTTGAATACAATGATGATGGAGAGATGATTGATAAATCTGGGCATGAATGTCGAGGGTTTTTGGAGACGCTATCCAAATACTCTGACCTCATTCCGGTCAGCCCTCTCTCTTGGAGACATCTACCACATGAAGTGAAGGATAATGTGTGGGCACAAATATGGGTAAAAAATCTATTGTATTTAATGTAGTATTTTTTTGTATTTATATGAATTAATCTATTCGGTGTCATCTTCGGTTTAACTTCCCTGATGGCGAAGGTGCACGAACATCATGTTTAAAGGGGCTAAGATAGCTTTAGAGAGATTATAAGCATGAGATATATGTTTTCTACTGTGTTAGAGTGGGCAAGGAGTTGGAGACATTACCTATCGTGGATGACTGCCCAATAGAGATCAATATTTCCAAATGATTACACATTGGGCAACTGTCAAATTTATGGTTTTAATCCCATTTGAGGTATTTAAATGATAGTTTTCATATTTTTGACTAATATTATCTTATTTATTATTAAACATTATTTATCAATCTTCTGAAAAAAAAATTGATTCAAATAAATACCTCCACACTTTGGGGCACACTACTATGTTAGATCATGAGAGGCAGCTGGTACGATATATTTGATTAAAATTTTTCCTTAGGACTTAACCTTTTTATTGATTCCTACTTAAATTAAGTGATTTATTGAATATTGAATATATGATTATACTTGAACTTTATATTGTTTCAATGTCATTACAGAAGCTATTGGGAAAAAATCCCTCAAGGTATCATTGAATCATTTTTGAGATGATTATGTTTGTTGACAATGTAGGGCTCCATGTTGTGTTTGTTGACAAAGTGAGTCTCAATGAATCAAACTTTTGAAAAAGGGAGTTTTCTTGGAGAATGGGGAGAAGTTTTTTTGGCGAAGGGAGTTGTGATCTTGTGTTAATGAGGTTTCTAATGTTGTACGCCAATTTTTTTTTTCAAATTCATAAAATGAAAAATTTGGCAAAGGAAAGGTGGCGCGCAAGTCCAAAAGTGGCGCGCAGGTTTTGGCGCGCAGGATATGGCATGCATGTTTTGGCATGCAGGTTTTGGCACATAGGTTTTGGCGCATAGGTTTTCGCGCATAGGTTTTGGCGTGCAGGTTTTGGCGCGCAGGTTTTGGCGTGCAGGTTTTGGCGTGTTGGTTTTTGGCGTGCATGTATTGCATGCAAGTCCTCAAAATTCATATAAATAGAGGACTAACCTCCACATTTCTGAATGATCTCAACACTTAGAGAAAATCTGAGCTCTGAGCGCACAAGTGGAAGTTTTGGTACATAGGTTTTGGCGTGACGGTTTTGGCGCGTAGGTTTTGGCATGTAGGTTTTGGCGTGCAAGTTTTGGCGTACAGTTTTTGGCGCACAAGTTTGGGCACCCAGGTTTTTCCGCGCAGGTTTTGGAGGGTATGTTTTGGCCCGTAGTTTTTGGCCCGCAGGTTTTGGTACACAGGTTTTGGCAGGCAGGTTTTGGAACGTAGGTTTTGGTGTGCAAGTGTGGCATGAAAGTTGGTTTTTCCGCAACAAAGGCAGAGGCTTTGAACTAGTTAAAGGGGCACACAAGTTACCCTAGGGTTGCACGAAAGTTATAATTTTCCTAGAACATCTGTGGTAAAGCTGTATTCATTAGTGGATGAACATTGAACTTCAAGAGAGCATCTATCAATAGTTGAGGATGAATTTGTTCATGCAAATGGAGAGACCTACAGGTCTATAAACTGTCAGTGGATCCTTTTCAGAGCAGTGAGAAAAGGAAGAGGAAGAAAGTGATCCTCTCCACTGGCAGTGATCCAGAGAGAGAGAAACAAGGAGTGACCCTTGGGAATTTAGTGAGTTGAACCTAAACATTGTAAAGGTAGTGAGCCTATGCATAGAAGTGATCGAGATCAAATATTATTGGTAGTGAGCCTTATTGGATTTGGTACAGTGGCACATCATCGTTGTATGCTCCTTGGATGTAGCCGGTGAGGGTGAACTAAGTAAAAATATTTGTGTCTGCCTTCAAGCTTCCCTGCATTGCATTCAAAGCATCATCATCAGATAAATAAGAAAATAAGTGGTCATAATAAACACCCATGTGAAAACAAAGTGGACCTTTTAATAAAGAGGTCAAGATCCGGTGGGGCAGGAATAATTTATAAAAGAATATCCATACCCTGATTCACACCCCTCCCAGGGTATATAGGCCCCTATTGGTGCTAACAATTGGTATCAGATGTAATATTGCCTTTAATAGATTTGTTTGCTTCGACTTGGTGTAGTAGATTTGTGTGCTTAAATCAGTTTACTCTTATCTCAGTGTTCCATGGAAAAGGGAAAAACATCAAAGAAGAATCATAAGTCAGATGATATCCCTCAATGTGGAAGTGTTTATGGAAAAAGTGTGATTTAACTAAAATAATCAAAAAAACTTACTGAAGGAAGGCATGGATGAATCTGATAAGGAAAAGATTGATTCACTTAGTCGTGATGTTGGAATGAGTGAAGTACATGAACATCAAAGTGATACTAAAACAACTGATGATGAAGAATTTTTAAGAAGGAGGACACCAGTAGATGTTGTCAACATGACAAAGAAATTGGATCGGAAATTGGATGAAGAAGTTAAATCTAAAGATATCCATATCCAGGTATTGGAAATTGAGGTCAACAAGCTAAGAGGTTTAAATCAAAGGATTATTGATGTGGCTACTAACCTAAGGGAGAAGAATGATTCTCAAGGTGAAGAACTACAAAATATGGATAAAATAAAAGGACAACAAAAGGCTGATGATTATGAAGATAATCAAATGTCAGATAAAGTTTGGAATCTGAAAGCTAGAAATGATAATCTAGTAACACATTTGTTTGAAGAAGTTCAGAAGAATCAAAGGCTCCAATAAGAGAATGAATATGACTTTGAATCTGTTTCTCAAAAAAATTTAAAGTAAAGGAGCAAAGTGATATGGTAGAAAATCTCACATGAGAACTAGAAGATGAGATGAGTTGTGGAGAGAATCTAAGAAGATAATTCAATGCCCAACCGGAATCAAGTGATATGAAGATTCCGAAGTTGGAAGAACAGCTAGAATCAGTAAAGAATGAATTATAGAAATTCAATTCTAGAGGAAAGCCTAAAATGAAGGATGCCTTTCACTTACTATTTGATTATCCTTTGGCAGGTGATGATGAAATTAAAACCAAATTTGCTATTTCTGAAAAGAGGCAAGGAAAAATTTTCTTCGCTCAAAGACCAAACAGTTTGGGAGAAAATGGTACTGGATTTGATGAATCACCTCCCATGAATGATAGAAAGAGAGCTGTGAACAATTTCAGATGTGGATAAATTCCTACAGGTGCTGGAGATAGGCCTAAGAGGATAGTTACAAGAAGTAGTGATATCATGTGCTATTTCAGTGGGATTCACGGACACACATCAAGCTTTTGTTCGGAGGCTCAAGAATACATTTTGGGTTGTGACGACAGAATCTATAATAAAACTGAGAATAAGAAGAACCATCATGAGAAATCAGAGAGAATAGTCTCTCAGAGGAAATCATTCATCAGATGCTATTACTATGTAATAAAGGGACACATAATGAGTATGTGTTAAGAAGCCCATGAGCTCAATGTTAGAGGAAGAACACAAGATGCATCAACATCTCAATAGAGAAATGATGAAATGAGGTATGCCATTGATGGAAAATGTTTTATATGTTCTAATTATGGGCATTTGGCAAGACATTTCAGCAAAAAGAAATCAAGAAATGCAAAGGAACTTGAAAGGAGATTCACGACTCCAGTGGTGTATAATGAGAAATCGTACACTAGGAGAAAAAGTGGTTAGTTGAAAAATAGGCTTAGAGTCCCTGGAGAATCACATGGAGCTTAACGGAAGGTGTATCTGTCACCTCCTCTGTCACACACACAACCACCCTCTTAGAAAAAACACAAACAAATCTGGAAGAAAAAGGGAGGAAATGCTAAATCTGCGAGTAAGAAGAATGTACATTCATTGGAGGACCCACCACCAATGAAAAATAGTGTGGTAAATTAGAAATATGATAAAAGAAAAATAAACAAATAATGAAATGAAAAATTTTCATGTCATGTTCCGCAGAGAGAATAAGAGGAAAAAGGAAAATTCGTCCAATGGTGGAAGAAGCAAAGGAAGATGACAAGTAGAGAGATTTCTACTTATAGAAGGAATCAAGGGATGTGGCATATTAGTGGAACATCAAAGAAGGAAATGTCTACCAGTGTGTTTAAACTTCAAAGTGTGAGGAAGGCCAAGCCTAAAAAATCTACATATCAGAAAAAGGCTTAAAATGTGGGTAAAGACTACCAGGTCATATGGCTAGAACAATTGAAGTTGGTAAGGAAGCTAAAAGAAGCGATGATGGAGTGCGATGCTCTACAAGAAAGAATCAAAGGGTTGACCCATCAGGATCAACCAAAATCCTCTTCTTGAGGATTCTAGAAGTACACCTCTCCCTATGTATATAAATGTTATTAACTGATGATTAAATTATTTTAGGTTTTAGGGAGATACGATCCAAGGGGAAGAGGCATATAAAGATACAAAGTGGAATGGTGATATGCTTTAGAGTTTTGATTGACTCAAATCAGGTACCAAAGCAGATGATGAAAGCGAGAAACATAGCACAATAGGAAGTGATTATGTTATTAACATTGTCTCTTGTTTCCTACACTGAGTTCCAACTCAGTAGGCTTAGAGATTTTGTTAATGGCTCATTTCTGAGTAGAAAATGAGAATAGATGATGTAGGGGAAGAAGAATGGTTATTGGTCTAAAAGCTAACTGTTTTCAGGATACTAAGAAGATGTGAGAGAGTATCAATAGTGTTTCAACAAGAAGATCATAAAAGTAGTAGAAATAAATGACATCATTGAATAATGACACAGGGAAATGTTTTCTGTTTAAATTGAGGATGTGGTAAGAGACTCAAGAGGTGTATAAATGGAAGATTTTGACTTAGAGGAAGACACTGATGATGAACAAGAAAGTTTCCGGTCTGTGTCTGCAAGGAAGCGAATGAGTCGAGCTAAAATTGATATGCAGAATATCATTGGTGATCAGTCAGCTTCAGTTCAGACAAGAAGAATGAAGTCACTATTACAGATATCTTTCCTATCTCAGGTTGAGCCTAAATGCATTTCTGACGCAGTTGAAGATGAAAACTGGATTTAGGAAATGAATGAAGAGCTAGATCAGATTGAGAAGAATCAGAAGTCGGAGATTGTTTCGGGGCCAGCTGATAAGAACGTCATCGGGACTAAATGGGTCTTTCATAACAAGATGAACAATAATGGAACTATTATTCGAAATAAAGCACGACTAGTGTGAAAAAGATACTCCCAAATAGAGGGTATTGATGTTGATGAGGCATTTTCACCGGCTGCAAGGCTGGAGACAATCAGATTATTTTTAGCCATAATAGTGCAAAGAAAGTCCAAAGTGTTCCAGATGGATGTCAAATCTGCATTCTTGAATGGAGTTCCAGAAGAGGAGGTGTATATTGAGTATCCAGATGGTTTTCTCGTTCATGAGCATGAGAACAAAGTTTTCAGGCTGAAGAAGACATTGTATGGGTTGGAACAAGCACCAAGAACACGATACTAAAGGCTTCATCAGTACATGAAAAAGATTGGTTTCCAGCGTGGAGGAGTTGATTACAATCTCTTTTTCAGCAACGATAGTAATAAAAGGATGATGGTGTTGGTTTATGTCGATGACCTAATATTTGGTGGATCAGATGAAGCTCACTGCAGAAAATTTTCTGAATTCATGGAAAATGAGTTTGAAATGTCAATGATTTGAGAGCTAACGTTTTTCCTTGGACTACAGGTGACACAAGGAAGGAATGGAACATTCATTTCTCAATCCAAATATCCCAAGGAGGTTTTAAGAAGGTTTAGAATGGAAAATTCCATGGAGATAAAGACTCTGGTTTCTACCTGGATGAAATTAACAAAAGATGAGGATGGTAAAGCAGTTAATATCACAGAATAAAGGCAAATTATTGGAATTTTGTTGTACTTGACCGCAACAAGGACTGATATTGTTTTTGCCACATGCCAAGCAGTGAGATATTAGAGTTATCCCAAGTAAAGCCACATGATTGTAGTAAAAAGAATAATTCGGTATATCAAAGGCACTGTGAATTTCGGTCTGATGTATAACGACAAATCTCAATCAGTGTTATTGGGTTACACAGATGAAAATTGAGCCAGATCAGCAGATGACAGGAAGTTATCATCAAGAGGTGCATTCTATCTTGGTGGATTGTGTATTTCCTGGCTAAGCAAGAAGCAAGATTGTATTTCATTGAGCATCGCAGAGGCTGTGTATATTATGGCCACTCAATCATGCACAAGATTATTGTGGATGAAGCAGTAGCTTGAAGATATGGGAGTTGAAGTGAAGTCTCCGATCGGAATCCAGTATGATAACTCAAGTGATATCAATTTTAGAAAAAATCTAGTTCATCACTCAAAGAAAAAGCACATTTAGATCAAATATCATTTCGTTAAGGAGAAGGTGGATCAAGGGCTTGTGAAGTTGGAGTATGTGCCTACAGAGCTACAGGTTACATATATTCTGAAAAAGGCCTTACCCAAAGAAGCTTTTGAGAGGCATCGATTGGCTCTGGGAGTCCATTTGACTCCCCACACTTGAAAAGTGTGAATGTGGGACCTCTCCCCTCTCCCTGAGGTAAGTTGTGTTTTCCCTAATGCAGTAATATGTGTTTTTACCCTGTTACTGAATGCAAAATAGTTCTCTTTGGGTTCATTGACAAAGGGGGAGAAAACATTGATTGTTCAAGGGGGAGACAAGGGATTGTTCAAGGGGGAGATAGTGTGGATACTTGATAAATCATGAATGATACGGGGAGAAAATGGTGGAGTAGCGAGATAGGGGGAGAAAATTAAATCAGATGATGATATACATGATCGATCAAAGAATAGATATCACAACAGCTGAGGAGCATGATAAAAGAAGAAGTATGGTTGATATCAGGTTGGTATGAAAATTTTAGTTGGCATTAGGTTGGTATCAATAGTGGTGTCAGAAATGAAGTGACTCATAGATGAACTTTTCACGATACTCTTGTTTCTCATGCCGATCATTGCTCATGTGGGCTTAGAGTATGTGTTGAGTAAATCTTTGATCACTATCTATATCACAAGAGGTGAATGGTGGCTGAAGATGAATGAAGCCTTAATGAGGTATCAAAGAATGGAGAATTGTTTTGAGAAGAGTTGTCAACAAACCCAAAGGGGGAGATTGTTGGGAAAAAATCCCTTAAGGAATCATTGAAGAATTTTTGAGATGATTGTGTTTGTTGACAATGCAGGGCACCATGTTGTGTTTGTTGACAAAGCGAGTCGCAATGACTCAAACTGTTGACAAAGGGAGTTTTCTTGGAGAATGGGGAAAAGTGTTTTTGGAAAAGGGAGTTGTGCTCTTGTGTTAAGGAGGTTTATAATATTGTACGCCAGGAATTTTTTCAAATTCAAAACATCAAAAATTTGGCAAAGGAAAGGTGGCGCGCAAGTACAAAAGTGGCACGCAGGTTTTGGCCTGCAGGTTTTGGCGCACAGGTTTTGGCACACAGGTTTTGGCGCACAGGTTTTGGCGCACATGTTTTTTGCGCGCATGTATGGTGCGCAAGTCCTCAAAATGCCTATAAATAGATGACTACCCTCCTCATTTCTCAACTATCTCAACACTTATAGAAAACCCGAGCTCTGAGCGTGCAAGTGGAAGTTTTGGCGCATAGGTTTTTCCACGCAGGTTTTTGGAGCATAGGTTTTGGCGTGCAGGTTTTGGTGCGCCGGTTTTTCCGCGCAGGTTTTGGCACATAGGTTTTGGCGCACAGGTTTTGGCATGTAGGTTTTGGCATGCAGGTTTTCCTGCATAGGTTTTTGCGCGTAGGTTTTGGCGCGTAGGTTTTGGCCCGCATGTTTTGGCCCGCAGGTTTTGGTGTGCAGGTTTTGGCACCCAGGTTTTGGCGCGCAGGTTTTGGGGCGCACAAGTCACCCTAGGGTTGCGTGAAAGTTATAATTTTCTCAGAACATCTGTGATAAAGCTGTATTCATCAGTGGATGAACATTGAACTTCAACAGAGCATCTATCAACAGTTGACGATGCATTCGTTCATGAAAATGAAGAGACCTACAGGTCTATAAACTGTGAGTGGATTCTTTTAGAGCAGTGAGAAAGTGAAGAGGAAGAAGGTGATCGTCTACACCGGCAGTGATCCAGAGAGAGAGAAACAGGGAGTGACCCTTGGGAACGTAGTGATCTGACTCTAACCATTGTAAAGGCAGTGAGCCTGGGCATATAATTGATCTAGCCCGAACATTATAGGCAGTGAGCCTTAGTGGATTTGGTACAGTGGCACATCATCATTGTATTCTCCTTAGACGTCAACCAGTGAGGATGAACCAAGTAAAAATCTATGTGTCTACCTGCAAGCTTCCCTGCATTTCATTCAAAGCATCATCATCAGATAAAGAAGAAAAGAAGTGGTCATAATAAACACCCAAGTTCAAACAAAGTGACCCTTGTAATAAAAAGGTCAAGATCTGGTGGGGCAGAAATAATTCAGAAATGAATATCCATACCCTGATTCAGCCCCCCTCTCAGAGTATATAGGCTCCTACTGGTCTTAATAGAAGCACAAATTGAATATTGAAGGATGTAACCCTCGAGAATTTTTTTTGCTCGTGTAGAAGGAAAAAAGACGGAACTGTAGTTAAAGAATCGACACAAGAAAAGATTGTAAGTTTTAATTTTTTTATTTCAAAGTTTAATATCTATTTTTAAATTTAATAATATATTAATATTTTTAACAGGTTTCTTTAGAGGCCCTTGATTCCCAGGATCTTGACAATTTAGGGCCACATGATCATTTATATCAGGTTTTGGAAGATGAGCACTCTGGTCGAGTATGCTGCCGACCTGGTAAAAATATAGTTCGACGAGGTATTGGTCCTCTCCAGGTATCCATTATAGTACCACCGAGTAGGAACAGGTCAAGGATCATGCAAGACATTCTTTTAAAAGGGTCACAGATTTGGAAGAACAAGTTCAAACAAGGGAGAAGGAATTTATGAAACTGATGAAAGCTTTATCTTTATCACTTCCACCAGAGTCCAGCATGGCTTGTCAGACATATTTTTCATTTATGGGTGAATTATCCAATGCACCAAGTGGTAGTTCTAGTGGAGGTAGAGATGATGATAGTCCTGGTGATGATGAGGTTGCTGAAGAGGATGAGGGTGAGGATGAGGATGAGGACGAGGGTGAGGATGGGGCTGAGGGCGAGGATGGGGCCGAGGATGAGCATGTGGACGATGAAGATGAGGAAAGAGATGTCGGAGAAGATGAGGCTGATGATGATAGTGGTGATGGTTATGGTGATTAGGGTTATATTGATCCATTACATTTTTGAATTCTGTATAACTCTTTATTTTTGAACCTGGGTTTTCACTCTGGTATGGATATTTTTTAATTCAGTATAACTCTTTATTTTTGACCAAATATGGAATCCTAATGATGTTATAATGGTTTGGAGGTGAGTGATGCTATATGAGATTTTATGGGTTATTGTGAGGAGGTTGTTTCCCTTTAATTGATTGGTTCATAAAACCTAAGTTGGTGCTACATATATTATGTAATTGGAATTGGTAAAGTAAAATGTTAGTCTCGGATTTCTGAGTTGGTTATTTGGATGGTATTCTCTATCAAAAGTGGGTATACCTCAATTGACTATGGGTGTATTTTCTAATTGACTAATGTATTTATTAAACTGACCATGAAACATACATTTCCCACAATACTGAAGAACCACAAAAATCATAGATAGACACTACACACCACAAGACAACAATGGGAGACACACCTTTTGGTAGAGTCCCACTCGTAGCCTATTTAATTTATAAATGATTTAAATTGAATTTATATTGTTTCTTAATTATGCTTAATTATATTTAATTTCATATCTTAAATAAGTTTTCTTTAATATGATTATTTCAATTGATAAATAAAGTCATGTTTTTATAATAAAACCCCACCAACAGAGGTGTGCTGACTGTGAAAACTCACAGTGATAGTTTAGGGTGTGATAATTTGACTCTCAATCAGTAGTTTAAACTACCTAGTACCACTTTTAAAAACAATGAATATAAAATATATATCCTTATCATACCACAATCCCGAATCAAGTGTCTATTTTTTATAACATAAGATCAGTTTGTAAAATGTGAAGGACAACTACATAGGATTTATTTGGAATCCTGGCTGGAAGATGTTGCCCCATAAATGATGTGGTCATTCCGAGGTCACGCTGCAGTCATATCGTGGTAATAGTGTGATTTGTCCTTACTCCAAGATGACACCCTGCGGCAGTTCGCAGTCCTATCGGAATTCGTTGTATAATACCTAGAGAGAGTTTTAGATACATTACCCACCCACCTCCATGGACCCCGAACAACCCCCCTCCCCCCTCCTTAGACCCCAGGCAGCCCCACAGACAGCCCCCCCAACACTCCTCCATGGACCTCGGATCCTAATCTAGTCTCTCTTCAAGATTCACCCTAAATCCCAATGGAAAAGAGGGTTTTAGAGCTTCAGAAGAAGACGAGAGAAGAGTGAAAACCCTAATCGATAAGTGAAATCAAGGAGAGGATTAGACTCACCTAGATCATTAATCCACACTTAACAGAACTAAAAACACCCAAGTGACATGTATGAGCCAACCCCACCTCAATCCGAGGGCCGGTGTGGCCGACACCACTCGAAATGTCTCACTTTTATTTGAAATGGATATGATTTTATGTGAAAGCAACAACTGGCATATGGAAAACTGACCAAACACATTTGGATTCTGTTTAAACTTTAGGAAAATGATCCATGGGTATTTTTTGATGTGTACAAGTAAACCCCGCCTCAATCCGAGGCGCGGTGTGGCCGGAACGACTCAAAGTGTGTCAATTTTCTTTGAAATGGATAACATTTTAAGTGAAAATAACAACTGGCATAAAAAAAACCTACCAAACACATTATGATTATATTGATACATTAGAAAAAGGATCCCCGGGTCATTTGTGATGGGTACAAGCTAACCCCACCTCAATCCGAGGCATGGTGTGGCTGGTACCACTGAAAGTGTCTTTCTTTTGTTTAAAATGGGTATGCTTTTTAGTAAAAACAACCAGCATATGGAAAACCGACCAAACACATTCAGATTTTGTTTATAATTTAGAAAACAATCCATGGGTCATTTGTGACATGCACGAGTCAACCCCACTTCAATTCGAGGTGCGGTGTGGCCGACACCACTCAATGTGTCTCTCTTTTATTTTAAAAGGAAATCATTTTATGTGAATACAACAACTACCATACGGAAAACCAACCAAACACATTTGGATTGTGTTTATACTTTAGTAAAATGATCCATGGGTAATTTTTTATGTTTAAGAGTCAACCCCACCTCAATCTGAGGCACAGTGTGGCAAGAACCACTCAAAGTGTCTCAGTTTTGTTTCAAAAGGACATCATTTTAAGTGAATACAACAACTAACAAATGGAAAACCAACCAAAGTAATTTATATTCTGTTGAAACATTCGGAAAAATATCCATGGATCATATGTGATGTGTACGAGTCAACCCCTCCTCAATCCGATGCACGGTGTGGTAGGTATCACTCGAAGTGTCTCAATTTTATTTGAAATGGACAGGATTTTAAGTGAAAACAAAAACTGGCATAAGGAAAACTGGATAAACAGATTCAGATTGCATTGATACTTCAAAAAAACGATCCATGGGGAATTTATAATGTTTAAGAGTCAAACTATCCTAAATCCGAGGCACGGTGTGGTCGAAACCACTCAAAGTGTCTCACTTTTCTTTGAAATGGACAATATTTTAAGTGAAAACAACAACTGGCATACGGAAAACGGACCAAACACTTTCGGATTCTGTTGATACTTTAGGAAAAGGATCCTTGGGTCATTTATGAAGTGTACGAGTCAACCCCGCCTCAATCCAAGGAACCGTGTGGCTGGTATCACTCAATGTGTATTTATTTTGTTTAAAATGGATATGCTTTTAAGTAAAAACAACTGGCATATGGAAAACCAACTAAATACATTTGGGTTGTGTTGATACATTAGGAAAATAATCCATGGGTCATTTGTGATGTGTACGAGTCATCCCCCACTCAATCCATGGTGCGGTGTAGCCGGTACCACTCAAAGTGTCTCTCTTTTGTTTCAAAAGGACATCATTTTAAGTGAATACAACAACTGACATATTGAAAACCAACCAAAGGCATTCAGATTCTGTTGAAACTTTAAGAAAATGATCCATGCGTCATATGTGACATGTAAGAGTCAACTCTGCTTCAATTCAAGGTTCGGTGTGGCCGGAACCACAAAAACTATCACACTTTTATTTGAAATGGACATGATTTTTAGTGAAAACAGTAACTAGCATACTAAAAACTGACCAAATGCATTTATATTGTGTTGATTCTTTAAGAACATTATCCATGGGTCATTTTTGATGTGTATGAGTCAACCCTGCATCAATACAAGGTGAAGTGTGGCTGACACCACTCAAAATTCCTCTCTTTGTTTAAAATGAACGTCATTTTAAGTGAAGACAACAACTAACATACGGAAAACTGACCAAACGCATTCAGATTCTACTGAAAATTTAGGAAAATGATACATGGGTCATTTTTAACGTGTACAAGTCAACCCAACCTCAATCCGAGGAGCGGTGAGTCCGACACCACTCAAAGTGTCTCAATTTTCTTTGAAATGGACAACATTTTAAGTTGAAAGAAAAACTGGCATATGGAAAAAAAACAAACCAAACACATTCGAATTCTGTTTATACTTTAGGAAAAGGATCAATGGGTCATTTGTGATAGGTACAAGTCAACCCTGCCTCAATCCGAGGCATAATGTGGCCGATACCACTCAAAGTGTCTTTATTTTGTTTAAAAGGGATACGCTTTTATGTAAAAACTACTGCAATATCAAAAACTTACCAAAAACATTAGGATTGTGGTGATACTTTAGTAAAATTATCTAATGGACATTTGTGACGTGTATGAGTCAGCCGAACCACAATCTGAGGCACGGTGTGGCTGGCACCACTCAAAGTGTCTCTCTTTT
This sequence comes from Viscum album, assembly GCA_963277665.1. Taxonomy (NCBI): domain Eukaryota; kingdom Viridiplantae; phylum Streptophyta; class Magnoliopsida; order Santalales; family Viscaceae; genus Viscum; species Viscum album. The sequence continues at coordinate 4,730,581 of OY728143.1, read as the reverse complement.
GTTTCAAAAGGACATCATTTTAGGTGAATACAATGACTGACATACGGAAAACCAACCAAAGGCATTCTCATTCTGTTGAAAATTTTGGAAAAAGATCCATGTGTCATATGTGACATGTAAGATTCAACCCTTCCTTAATCTGAGGGATGGTGTGGCCAGTATAACTCGAAGTGTCTCACTTTTATTTGAAATGGACATGATTTTAAGAGAAAACAACAACTAGCATACGGAAAACTGACCAAATGCATTCAGATTGTCTTGATACTTCAAAAAAATGATACATGGGTCATTTTTGACGTGTATGAGTCAAACTTACCTAAATCCGAGGCGCGATGTGGCTGTCACCACTCAAAATGTCCCACTTTTTTTTTTTAAATAGACAACATTTTAAGTGAAAACAACAACTCACACACAGAAAACTGACCAAATGAATTCATATTATGTTGATACTTTAGGAAACGGATCCATGTGTTATTTTTCAAGTGTACGAGTTAACCCCTCCTCAATTAGAGGCATGGTGTGGCCGGTAACACTCAAAGTGTCTTCTTTTTTTGTTTAAAATGGATACTCTTTTAAGTAAAAACAACTGGCTTATGGAAAACTGACCAAACGCATTCAGATTGTGTTGATATTTTATGATAACGATCCATGGATCATTTGAAATGTGTACGAGTCAATCTTGCCTCAATATGAGGCACTTTGTGGCTGGAACCACTCAAAGTGTCTCTCTTTTAATTCAAAAGGACATCATTTTAAGTGTATACCACAACTGACATACGGATTACTGACCAAAGGCATTCGGATTCTGTTGATACTTTATGACTATAATACATGGGCCATATGTGATTTCTAAGAGTTAACCCCACCTCAATCTGAGGGCTGGTGTGGCTGGCACCACTCAAACTGTCTCACATTTATTTGAAATGGACATGATTTTAAGTGAAAACAACAATTGGCATACTTAAAATGGACCAAAAACATTCATATTGTGTTGATACTTTAGGAAAACGATCCATGAGTCATTATTGACGTGTACAAGTCAACCCCGCCTCAATTCGAGGCACAGTGTGGCCGACACCACTCAAAATGTCTCTATTTTGTTTAAAATGAACATCATTTTAAGTGAAAACAACAACTAACATACGAAAAACAAACTAAACGCATTCGAATTTTGTTGAAAATTTAGAAAAATGATCCATGGGACTTTTTAGACATGTAAAAGGAAACCCCTCCTCAATCTGATGTGTGGTGTGGCCGACACCACTCAAAGTGTCTCACTTTTCTTTGAAATGGAGAAACTTTTAAATGAAAACAACAAATGACATACGAAAAACTTACCAAACAAATTTGGATTCTGTTGATACATTAGTAAAAGGATACATGGGTCATTTGTGAAGTGTAAGAGTCAACCCCACCTCTATCCAAGGCACAATGTGGCTGGTACCAATCAAAGTGTCTTTCTTTTGTTTAAAATGGATACACTTTTAAGTAAAAACAACCAAAATACGGAAAATAGACCAAACAAATTCACATTGTGTTGATAATTTAGGAAAACAATCCATGGGTAATTTTTGATGTGTACGTGTCAACCCCACCTCAATCTGAGGCACGGTGTAGCCATCACCACTGAAAGTGTCTCTCTTTTGTTTCAAAAGGACATCATTTTAAGTGAATACAACACCTGACATACGGAAAAAAACCAAAGGCATTCTCATTCTGTTAAAAAATTAGGACAAAGATCCATGGGTCATATGTGATGTGTATGAGTCAACCCTGCCTCAATCCGAGGCATAGTGTGGCCAGTATGACTCGAAGTGTCTCACTTTTATTTGAAAGGGACAAGATTTTAAATGAAAACAACAACTGGCATACGGAAAACTGACCAAATGCATTCGTATTGTGTTGATACTTCAAAAAAATGATCCATGGGTCATTTTTGATGTGTACGAGTCAACCCCGCCACAATATGAGGCACAGTGTGGCCGGTACCACTCAATGTGTCTCACTTTTATTTGAAATGGACAACAATTTAAGTGAAAACAACAACTGGCATACAGAAAACCGACCAAATGCATTTGGATTGTGTCTATACTTAATCAAAATGATCCATGGGTCATTTTTTAGGTGTACAAGTCAACCTCAATTCAATTAGAGATGCGGTGGGTCCAGCACCACTCAAAGTGTCTCACTTTTCTTTGGAATAGACAACATTTTAAGTGAAAACAACAACTAGCATACAGAAAACTAACCAAATGCATTCGGATTCTGTTGAAACATTAGAACAAGGATCCATGGGTCATTTGTGACGTATAAGAGTCAAACCTTCCTCAATCTGAGGCACGGTGTGTCCAGTACCACTCAATGTTTCTTTCTTTTGTTTAAAATGGATACGCTTTTAAGTAAAAACAACTGGCATATGAAAAAACAACCAAATGCATTTGGATTGTGTTGATACTTTAGGAAAACGATCCATGGGTCATTTTTGATGTTTAAGAGTCAAATACGCCTCAATCCATGGCGTGGTGTGGCCGGCACAACTCAAAGTGTCTCTTTTTTGTTTAAAAAGGACATCCTTTTAAGTGAATAAAGCAACTGACATACAGAAAACCAACCAAAGGCATTCAGATTCTATTGAAAATTTAGGAAAATGACCCATGGGTCATATGTGATGTGTATGAATCAACTCTACCTCAATCCGAGGTCTGGTGTGTCCAGCACCACTCAAATTGTCTCACTTTTATTTGAAATGGACAAGATTTTAAGTGAAAACAACAACTTGCATACTTAAAACTAACCAAACGCATTAGTATTGTGTTGATAATTTCATAAAACGATCCAAGGGTCATTTGTGACATGTACGAGTCAACCCCCCCCCCCCCTCAATCTGAGGCACGATGTGGCCGACACCACTCAAAATGACTCTCTTTTACTTAAAATGAACATCATTTTAAGTGAAAATAACAACTAACATACGGAAAACTGACCAAACACTTCCGGGTTTTGTTGAAACTTTAGAAAAACTATCCATGGATCGTTTTTGATGAGTAAAAGTCAACACCGCCTCAATCCGAGGTGCAGTGTGGCCGACACCACTCAATTTGTATCACTTTTCTTTGAAATGGACTACATTTGAAGTGAAAACAACAACTGGCATATGGAAAACAGACCAAATGCATTTGTATTCTGTTGATACTTTAGGAAAATGATCCATGGGTAATTTTTGACGTGTACGAGTCAACCACGCCACTATCAAAGGCATGGTGTGGCCGGTACCACTCAAAGTGTCTATCTTTTGTTCAAAATTGATATGATTTTACATAAAAACAATCGCCATATGAAAAATTGACCGAACACATTAGGATTGTGTTGATACTTTAGGAAAACGATCCATAGGTCATTTTTGACATGTACGAGTCAATCCTGCCTCAATCTGAGGTGTAGTGTTTCCGGAACCACTCAAAGTGTCTCTCTTTTGTTTCAAAAGGACATCATTTTACGTGAATACAACAACTGAAATTTACACTCATCAATGATAGTCACAATCTCTTTTTTCATGAGTTGGGTAGTTTCACTCATGGGGTCATAAGTGATGAGACTTATAAGCAAATACGTTTTCACCATATATTATAAAAAATACAAGTTCAATGAATAATGCATCACAAATCATTACATACCCAAATCTAAGATCAGAAAAACAAATTGGGATTTGAGCCAATTTCAAACTCTTTTTCATCTCTAATAAGTATTTATCATATTATTCTTCCTATTAGAATATTATGGGGAGGTGGGGGTGTGATGGATGGGGGGTTGTGCAGGGGTGAGGTGAATTACTACTAGAATATTGGTTGTCATTTGATGATTGAAATGGGAGTAAATATGGTTTGAGTTACTGAAATGGTTATTAACTCTACTGGATGATTGTTTTCATATGAAGATTGAAATAGGGAATTGTAGTACATGACATAGATGGAAGAGTTTGATGGTTTTATTTGATTTTTGTGATATTTTAGATGTTTTTATGCAGTTTTATGTCTATTTGTATGTGGTTTTTGTGCTATTTTTTATGCAGGTGTATACTGGAGGGCCTACTGTGCGGGATGCTATGCAATAGTTCGGAAAAAACACATTACCAACGGTTTTAAATAGTTGGTATAATTTGGGAGAAATTTAAAAACTATCCCAATTGTTTTAAAACCATTGGTATAATGTTTAGTCTTCAATATATACCAACAGTTTCCTGAATCTGTTGGTAAAAATGTTATACAAACCTAAAACAACAGATAGCCTACAACCATTGGTAAATCAGCACATACAGTGGGATATACCAACGGTTTAGATCAAACCATTGGTATAGGGATTTCCTCATGGATTACTACCCTACGGTTTTGAAAACCATTGGTATAGGCTATACCAACGGTTTTCCAGCCTATACCAATGGTTTAAAACTGTTGGTATAACCTTCTTTTCCAGTAGTGGATAGAGTACATAGGAACCGGCCGTAGGACACTAGCTTACCCAAGATGCCAAGACATGCCACTTACTCCACATGAATTTCATTTACTTCTTCAAGAACATTATACCTTGTGTTTATCCTCCATTATAACATGGATTTGGGTTTGTGATCAGCCAATCCTGACTGATTTTCCACATATGATTTGATGATGGCCTTCATTTAGGTGAAATTGATATTAAATGAGGTGTCATAAGAGGAATTATTCCTTCAATGATGTTTGGATTATGGAAATGATTGAGTTTGATTGTCACAGGGGTGTTGGGGTTAGTACTCCCCTACCGCACATGGCAAGGGTCTCACATACTCTTTAAATGGGTAGAGTCAGTATTCCCCCGTACTATAGAGGATATGAGTCCTCTATCTACAGAGTGGTATTACACTATTAGTAGGCTCCAATGGGGAGTAGTTCCTCCTAAGGAGATAATTCTCACCCAACCATGGAGTGTAGTGGTGAGGATAGGGCTCCACAATAATGATTCTTGCAAGGTTACATGTGGAGATGGGCATCAGATATAGAAATTTTGTAGCTATAGGTAGAAATATGATTCTAAATACGATATAGAGATATAGATCACCTTTTCTCTATTTTCTCGGGTTTTTTGGAGAATATCTGATTTGGTGTTTTCTCCATCCTTTTCTTTTATGGGTTGAAATGACAGCTGTTTCTTTTTATTGCTCTCTGCTGGGTTTTTGAGGAGTCCTAATATGTATGTATATACTCCTTGCATTGTTTTTTCCCAAACATATTATATATTTTGAAGAGGATAAATAGATCAGTGTTGATATTGGTCGTACATTTTTTGTTGGTGAATTTATAAATAGGACCTGACCCAAGTAGACTATAGTCAGTGGTTACTTTGTTACATTGGAACATGATACAAGGAATCACATCCAGAAGGACCAAATAGTTCATTATTCTTGGTAAATAGATTAATACTTTAATCATACAAAAAAATCAAAAACATAAAGAAAATACATTATTTTCTTTGAGTACACCATTATTCCATTTAGAATATCTTTATATATCAATCATAATACACTTCTTTGAATCCCAAGGAAAGGAAACATAATAAAGGGATGATCTTTGACGATTAGTAGGGTTCTTTATATAATCAAAGATATCATGAAATAATAAGGCATAATCAATATGGAATGGTAAATAATTGAAAACATTAAAGTTAATAAAGAACTTGAACAAGAAGAATAACATGGAATGAAAAAAAATTATCAATTAATTCCATATCAATAATCACATGTGATTGAAACAAATATTTTAAATAATAAAATAATCACATAAAAATTAATAAACAATCTCATAATGAGTTAATTCATAATTCCAAACATCATAAACATATTTTCAAAACCCCACTCCATGACTTATTATATAAATGGGTATATCCTTCACTAAATATCAATGCTAGTTTGTCTCATGAGACCTACTAATGTACTGAGGGTCTATAATAGGCTCCGACTTTCACTCACAATGTTCAATACAGTCCTCCTATTAAAGGGGGAAATAATATCCAACATAAAAATTAATTAATAAAAACTATCATATGAAATGTTAATAGTCACACCAATAAATTAATATAATTATAAACCATCCAGAGTAATATGGTGGATGATATAAAAATAGTAAATCCCTAGTGAAACAGATCATAATACATATAGCATACTAATAAGGATGGTATCATTTCAACATATCCCAAGTAGAGAATAATTAAAATATTGGTTTTTCCTTGATGAATAATATTACCATAGAAATGAATCAAAATATTCCTGAGGAAAATATGATTTTCACCTTGAAAATCAGATTTATGAAAGTAAAAAATTATAGAATATTAAAAAAAATTATTATAAAAAAATCATGTTAAATTTCAAATGAGGCTTTAAAACAATGATATTGGGTAATTTAATACTTGTTGTATAATTAAAAAAGTTCTTTTCACACAGTTGTGAAAAGGTTTAAAAAGTACCTTGTTCATAAAATGTAAACAATATTCATTCCAACCTTTTTTTTAAAATGTAAAAAATGGGTAAAAATGACTTTAATATATAATTTTGAGGATGTTAAAACATTTTTGAAAAATATTTTCTGAAAACATGGAAATGGAAGAAAATGATTTTTCGATCAAGGAGAGAAATGAAGTAAAATTTTTCATAAAATAATCTTCCAAATAATTTTGAGTAAAAAGAGAGGAAAATGATACTGTTACTTTAAAGGTACATGAATAACTAGAGGATTATAAAATTAAAGAGTTTTTTTAAATATATATAATAATATTTCATCATTTGAATCTTAATCATGAACAATCCTGATAAACCATGATATTATAACATAAACATTTACCTATTTGGTAACTTCTGAATCCTTATCACCATAAAAGAAATAAATTCCAGTGAAATATTTAATACCATTAACATAAATAGATTCAATATATAACATATAAAATGGGTATTATGTACACAACACAATAGAGAAATGTGGTGAATATTTTATATATATCATGGAAGTAAAAGTGAGATGAGAAACGCTTACCACATTTATAAACTTTGATTTGTAAGACCCATGAATTAAATAAATTCAAATTAAACATTAAATAAAAAATATATTAATATATTAATGATATAAAATATCATATAGGAATTATATAAACCACCCAAACTTTATAAGTGTTGAATATGACATATATCTCACAGAAGTAAAAGTGAGATGAGAAACCCTTACCACTTTTGTAAATTTTAAATCATATGCCATGTGAAATAAATAAATTCAAATGAAATATTAAATACTATAAAGATAAATAGATTAATTATATAACATATAAAATGGTAAATATATACACAATATAAAAGGAATAATTTCTGAAATGACATTTGTCTCACGGAAGTAAAAGTAAGACGAGAAACCCTTACATCAGGTTTGATTTATTTCAGACGTGTTCATAACTCATGTATAAAAAATATATATTTATTATTAATATATTTCATAACCATAATAATATATTATATAACATATATGATTTACATATAGTATTAAACAACCAATTTATTAATAATTTTTTGTTAAAATCATTATTTCAGGTGATAATTGTTTTATTTTTCATCAATATTTTGGTTAGGTAGTTCCGGTCCTTTAATTTTTATCATGGTTTAATCATCTTAATAATGTTAAAAATGATAAAAATGAAATATATAATCATTATATTAAAATTTATTATAGTCTATAAAAGTTAGAAATGGGGAAAATGAGATATACTATTCATAAAGACGGTAGGTTATATATACGAATGAACATTGTTTCTGTTTTTCTAGTTGATAGAACACATAAAAGGTATATAATATTTCACCTCTATAGTTTTATAATTTTATAATATATTTCATGTATACTCAATATATTTATCCTTATTACCCTTCCTTTCAAAATAAAATTAAAAACATATCACATTACAATGTGGAGCCGATACTCCACACAAATGCATGCGTGACATTATTATTTTCCAATGGATTGGAAGGATAGAAGGTCTAAGTGATATTATAATTGAAAAACTGTATTAATTTCATAAATTTTATATAAATATATTAAATCCATACTTTTATCCATCCACGAGAGGATGTTATAGACAACTAATTACAACCATTCTTGAGGCATAAGTTCACAGTATTCATGATCGACAAATTTTTCCCATTTTTTGGAAGATGAGATAGATATAAGTTATTAAATTAATATAATAACAGAAAAATATGTATGAAATAATGGTTTTGTTATTTTATTATATTTTGAGAATATTTAAAGGATCTAAAAGAAGATGTAAAATGAAAACGTACTGTTAAGAACATTACATATTCTTTAGAAAACCTCTTTAGGAGGTTTATAACTTAAGAATGAAAATATTGTATTTATGATCATATAAATGACTCTATGATGTGGGGAGGTATTTAATTAAAATATTTGTTAAGGTATTAGAAAGACCAAAATGATTTAGTAGTAATAATAAAAGAGGATAGGGGTGTCTATATATAAGCGGGGAGAGGATACACTAGAAATTTTTGAAAAGAAATAGTGATACTCATATTTTTCATATTAAAAAATGCCTAAAAATGGATCATTATTGAACCATGGATGAGATAAGGTCAAGATATGTCCATAAAAAGGATTTTTATTAGTTTATAGGTCATTTTAACCCTAATATTTTTAGTTTAACCCCCAATAAACCAATTTTAAACATAACAACGATAATTAATTTTTTCCTTTTTTTCTATTCATTCTGAAAAAACATTATGTTTTATTTATTATACAATATTAATTATCCTAATTAAAAAGATAAATCCATTTTCAAAATTTTAATTCATAGAAGCAGTTTAATTTCATTTTAAATTAATCCCACATATGCAATGAAAAAGAAATTTTTTAAGAAAAACCTTTCATAAGTATAAAATGTTTTAATATAAAAGTTAAATCTAAAATTGATTAAATTGAAAAAAAATTGTTTTTATTATAATATAAACAAAATAAATTTACATAAAAGATAATTTAAAATAAAAATATAACTTTTAAATTCATTAAATGAAAAATTAGTTTTCAATAAAATCTAGTATTTTCATTTTGAATGAAAAAATAACATTTTTTTAAAATTCTAAAAAAATAAAACTCGAATGATAATAACATGATGGTTTCAAAATTTCATTTCATTTTTGAGTATAAATTTTATAAAATTTTATAAAATTAATTTTAAAGTATGATTACAAGGCATTATGATTCTACATTTTATAAAAATAGATCATTTTACAAAACATATCTTTTTTGTTCAAATGATTATTATTTAATTTATAAAAAATTGATTACCATTAAATTTACTTTTTACATAAATAAACCATATAATTTTAATATTTTAGTTAGTCCGATTCATACCCTCAAATTTAATGGATAGGTTATAATGATATACTATTTTATAATTTATTTAGACTAAGGGTTGTGTATACAACAGGCTATTAAAGAGAATAAATTTAAATAAATATATCTCATGGGTTATCTATGCTCAGAGTTTCATTAAATGTATACTATGAGAAAAATGATATTATTTTTAAAACTTTGTTTTGTTACATTATCCCCACATGTAATAAATTAGGTCCTCAAAACATGGAATGAACTTGATGATACCATATTATTGACGTTGGATCTCAATATAGGGTTATGTGGTTCAATGGAAGGAAATTTAATTGATATCATTATTGTTATTAGATCTCATGATCATATCACATGAAGAACTAAAAGATAATGTCATTGACCACTACAAGAATTTCATTATAACTCATGAAATGTAAATGAGAATTGATAAAATAAAATTTCATTAACCACCACATGATTGTAAATCTACTCATAATGGGATAAAATGATTTAAAATAATGTAATCATGTCAACCAAGATAGAGTAACTTCTAACATGCGATATATCATGATGGTTTATCTTGAATTCCAAAACTGATCAGGCAAAGCGTGTAAGGATAATTTCCAAGAAGGTGGAACAAAGTGATTACAATGATTTGTGAAGTTAATGTAGTGGATCTATACCTTCAGTTACCCCTTAACCAAAGTTTAATTAGTAGGGAAATTTTCTTATATTCCTTGATCCAAAGAAAAATTATTTCATATGAGATGATCAAAGTCTTGTACCAGAGTATCATGATCTGCACAATTAGTAAAAAGTATAATGAAGGGGTATCTCAAAGTTATCTTGTTTTGTGATGTACGTGTTGGATTTTAGGATTCATAGGCAAACCCATTAATGTCACATGAACTGCATAACCTTAATAGGGTCTTGCACAAGAGTCACATGGACCGGATGATCTAAAGAAGATTTCACAGAGGAGTCTTGTAAATGGGTCTTGTGAAAGGGTATTGAGAAGGGAGTTATAATTTTTGTTCATTTTAATATATGTAAATCCATCTATGTAATGAAATATTAATAAGTATTTAACTATATTTTACTGAAGTCATAAGATTCAAGTTATTTAATGAGATACTCTTGAAGGGGTCTCGCAAAGGGGTCTAGTAAAGGGGTCTCATAAAATGGCCACATGTCAGTGTCTCATGAAAGGATATATGTTCATAGGTTACCCTATGTAAAATATCATTATAAAAAAATAATTATGAAGAAGAATAATACAAAATATCCTCACCAAAAAATCATACTTGAAGAAGGATTTTGTTCACTGCTACATCAGAAGGAGTGGAAGGAAGAAGGCAGCGCTACATACAAGTGAGTAAAGGGATTTTTTGAATCATTATAGGAAGTGGAAGACTTGGTATATATCAGTTGACGTTATCATTTGAGGATTAATTTCCATGATATTTAATGAAATGGTGATACCCAATTATATGTTCACGTCCAGGTTGTGAAAGAGAACATGAAGATCAAATGCAGTTATCATAAATTCTATGAAACTGGCAACAATAGATGATATTATTCATTGGATTCTTTACTAATTCTTCTTATTTATAAATCAGTGATAATAAGAGGTATTTTACCCCAGAAGGATAGTGAATCTTTTTTGGGAATTGTATTGGATGTGAGCCCATGTTTGAGTGACCTTGACAAAAAAAGAATATAGTGAGATCAGTGCATTTGGAACACTAACACAATGTTTGATGCATGATACTTGTACTGTCCTGTAATCGTGTAACATGAAAAAACAATTATTCCATTGTGCATTATTTATTTATTTAATTTATATACATCATCATCAGATAAATTTGGTAGGATTAAGATTAATATAAACATTAGAGTAAAAAATAAGTTACCCACATAATAAAGATGTCAAGATCCAATGGGGCATAAATAATTTATTAAATAATATCCAAACCCTGATTAACCACCATATCAGGGAATCTAAAACCATTTTGGGCCTAAAAAATTGGTTATTCACTATTCATACCCTAATTCAACCCCTTATCAGGGTAATATTTTAGTAAGACCATATCGAGGGAATAAAAATTTGCATCAAAGGGAATTCTTTTCAATATTCGTTTCATAATTTTTTGAAGAAGATTTTATATATTGGGAATACAAATGAAATCCAAAGTAAAGGATACAATTTGTAATGGAATTATTTTCAAATAATGGTTATATGATACCATTTCTTACATGGAAGATTCACATGATGGATTTATAGAAGAAGGAATTGGTATGATAAGAAGAAATATAGTTTTATTTGAAATAGATCAAAGAAACATTGAGATTGATGACTTTATGAAAAAGGAATTTAATGACTCTCTCAAAGATAAAGTGTTTATGTAGGTTACACATAGATTATCCTCTAAATATTTGTGGATGAAAATTGAAAGAATTTAAGGAAAAGATGATGAAGAGTTCCATATGTCTGAAGGAAAGAGGAAAAACGAAAGGGAAAGTCATCTCCGATGATTTATTCTCCTAAAAATTAAACAAAATCTAAATCAAATTTCATATCTCATTATAAAACTTTACTGGAGAAAGTTTTATTTATTTTTACTCTATTTCAAAGTTAAAACTATGTTTTAATTAAAATGTTGAAATAACATCGAATATCCAATAAATAAGGTGTTCATTAAATAACAAAGAGTATATCCCAATTCTACAAGAGAAGGTTGAATAATCAAAATTAATTCATGATGTTTATTATGTGATGAATTATGATATAAAATTAGATAACCAGAGGAAAAACAGAGAATAAGTGGACCTCAATTTTAGAATAAAGAAAATGGGAACACATATGAAGGATCAATGTGATATGATGGAAGAGATTTCCAAATAAATTTTGAATAAAATTTCCATGGAGTAAGAATTGAAGGAAATAATACTTCCACTAAAAACTCAACATGAATAAATAAGGAAAACTATAATGTATTATGATTTAATTCTTAAGTAAATGGATTCTAAATTGAAAAGGAAAGATGATAATAATATAAAAGTCAAAAAGAAGAAAAAACCAAAAGTGAGAATAAAAAATACCATTATAAGAATCCAAAAAAATAGAAATAGTGTTGATATAAATTCAAGATGAAAATAGATGACCCATGATAATTCTATAAGTGTAAATACCCAAATAAAGGAGGCACTGAAGTAATAATATAATGGGAAAATTGGTAATATCATGATTAGGTGTTTTAAAGAAAACAAGCTAAAAAATGTGTGAAGAATTATAGAAGTTCCAACATGTCAGTCAAGGAGAGAGCAAATGATGTACAATTATAATAGTATATGTTTTATTTTTTCTAACATTAGTCAAATGAAATTTTATTTCAATTGATTGAATGCATTGAAGGGTAATGATTTCATAAGGATACACTCCACTTCTATGATATATGAAGAAAGCGAACATATTGGAAGAAGGCCTTCTAAGCTATAAAATAATTTCAATGTTTTAGAGAATTGAAAATATCCTCAATGAAGGGTGTATTAAACACCAATATCCAGATACTCACAATAATTCACATTGAAGTAAAGATAAAAAATCTAGAAAAAAGAAAAATGATGTACTAACTATGAGAAAGGTGGAAGAATAAATAAAGAGGAATCCACTAATGAAGAAGATATTTCTTAATATGGTACTATTGTCAATTATGAATGAAGGTATCCAAATTGGTTTAACATAGACCACTAAATAGAAAATGATGAATATTAAATGTAAAAGATTGTAGGAGTTGAGATCCGCCAATGATGCTAAAACAAGTACTTACTTGTTCAAGTCTGATTGATTCAACAATTGTGGAGAATCTCAAGCCAAAGAAGGATTAATATGCTTCCATACCTGAAGAGAAGTGTGTGTGAGGTACCATAGAAGGGAGATCCTTTGGAAAGAGGTTGAGAATTATGTCTACTAAGAGTTTTGATGATGAAACTGTTAAATAGATGATGTAATTACTTTTGTAATAGCTAAAACCAGGAAAAGGAAAAATGAAAGTCAAAGGGTTGGTATATCTTGATCAGCACCATTCCTCTACTCGAGGAATGTTTAGAAACCCCTCTATTTTTTATTTTTTATTTATAAGTATTTATTTTTTTATAAAATTAAGGAGGATATACAATCCATTAGGTGATTCTGACTTAAATAAGATATGATGAAATTCATTTAGTGGTGTCCTAAGTTAATCATACATAATTGGTGTCAAAAGTTAAAGACACAGGGGGTGGGGGTTGAATAATATTCAATGGATTCCTATATTTATCTATTATTTGATGATTCATATGAATAATTTTATGATAAATGTTTACTGACTCTGGTTTTTTTACTTTGAAACTTTTAATATTTATATATATATATTTATTTATTTATTGTTCCTTGGAGTTGGTGTTGTGATTGGGTGTTGTTGGACAATATAATTAATTTTTTTAACAATACTAATATATGTTAAAGAAAACATGATCAAAATTTTAGAATAAATGGTTTCCCCATTGATCATAAAAATAGAAGAATATTTGAGACCATAGTTTTTTTATAATTCTTGGTTTATCCTAGGCATGACATAATCTTGGTTGGTGTTGGATGTTTGGTAGAAGGCATCCATCAACGGGAGCATTAAATAAATTAAATAATATATTTATTTAATTTAATTAAAAGACAAATCAAATTCCATCCATATATATAATTTTCATTATAGAAAACCCCTAGAGTTATCTGCAAAACCATAATAGATTATAGAGGATTAGGATAGTGTTGGTGTTTGTGACATAGAAAAGTTGATCGATGAATAACGAATGAGGTAATTCATGAGATGGATGATGAACATACTGGGATCGTCATCTTTTCTACTAGAAAACATGTTATTTTATAATGATAAATCTATTCTTAAGGTAGGTATTGTTATTAAATGGATTTATATCCTTTGAATAATTGGTTAAGAATAGATTTATATAATTTTTTTGCTGATTTTCATTTTGTACGTGAACATGAATTCAAATTGTGTTCTGGAACCCAATATTGTATTTTTTTTGTTCCCCTTTTCCATCCTTGTTTCCACAACTCATGATCATTTGATGGGATCTAATTTCCAATCATTGTTTCTTTTTTTTTTTATTATTTTCCCCATCGTTCTTCATATTCTTAATAATTGGCCCATGTGGTTGGTAATTAGACATTTTTGGGTTTGATTCGAGCACCATAAAATCCCCAAATTCATGGTGGATTCATGAAAGATGTATTATTTGTGTTTTTTAATGAATTGAGTCATGTTTTAGGATTCATGTAATGGAATAAGGGATCATGACCCCTATATGATGATAAGAAGTGCATAAGATCCACCACAAGCAAAAAAAATTCTGATTTCCAGCCGATGGATGATGGAAATCAATAATTAGAGGCTTCCTCCTTTGATTTAAGTGGATTTTTTCTAGTCAAATATTGGGGAATATGGAAAAATATGTGGATATGGAGTCTGATTGAAGAGAATTTTGTATATATAAATTTTTGAATTACATGACTTGTAGTTCAGATGAACACATGTCATTTGGTCCCCAACTGTGATAGCAATAGTTTACATGTAGAGATAAATATCTGACCCTTTTTGACAAATCACATGCCTTGTGGCCCAGAGATGGTGACCAAAAATTTACCTCAATTACATGTACATGGAAATGACTTGGTATATGAGAACAACTTGAGTACTTGTGAACAATCGTGAGAAAAGATCACATGCATAACCAGAGTACACGAGTGTGGGATAGAGTACATAGGCACGAGCTGAAGGACACTGGCTTACCCAAGATGACAAGAAGTTCCATTTACTCCACATGCATGTCATTTACTTCTTCAAGAACATTATACCTTGTGTTAATCCACCATGATAACATGGATTTGGGTTTGTGATCAGCCAATCCTGACTGATTTTCCACATATGATGTGATAGTAGCCTTTATTTAGGTGAAATTGATATGAAATGAGGTGTCATAAGAGGAATCCTTCATTCAGTGATGTTTGGATGATGTAAATGATTAAGTTTGATTATCAGAGAGTTGTTTGGGTTTGTGCTCCCCTACCACATAGGGCACAAGTCCCACACAATCTTTAAATGGACAGAGTCAGTATTCCCCCATACAATATAGGATGCGATTCTTGTATTTCTGAGTTGTAATACACTATTATTAGGCTTCGATAGGGATTATGTCCTCCAAATTATATAATTATAACCCAACCATGGAGTGTAGTTGTGAGGAGAGGGCTCCACCATAATGATTCTTGCAAGGTTACATGTGGAGATTGGCATCAAATATAGAAATTTTGCATCTATAGGATGACTTATGATTATAAATAGGATATAGAGAGAGATATCACCTTTTACCTATTTTATTGGGGTTTTTTGAGAATATATGATGTGGGGTTTTCTCCAACATTTTCCTTTATGGGTTGAAATGACATTTGTTTCTTTCTATTGGTATTTTCTGGGTTATCAAGGATTCCTACTGTGTATGTATATACTCCATGAATTGGATTTTCCCAGACATATTATATATTTTGAAGACGATAAATAGATCAGTTTTGATACTGGTGGAACATTGTTTGTAGGTGAATATATAAATAAGACCTGACCCAAGTAGCCTATATTCGTTGGTTACTTTGTTACATTGGAACATTATACAAGGAATCACATCCGGAAGGACCAAAGAGTTTATTATTCTTGGTAAACTATATTAATACTTTAATCTTACAATAAAATCAAAAATGTAAATAAAATACATTATATTCTTTGAGTACTCCATTATTCCCTTTTAAAATATCTCTATATATCAATCATAATAAAATTATTGGTATCCCAAGGAAAGGAAATATAATAAAGGAATGATCTCTAATTATTAGTAGGGGTCTGTATATAATCAAATCTATCATGAAATAATAAGGCATAATTAATATGTAATGGTAAATAATGGAAAACATTAAATTTAATAAATAACATGGACAAGATGAATAACATGGAATGAATAAATTTTTATCAAATAATTCCAAATAAATAATCACATGAGATTGAAACAAATATTTTAAATAATAAAATAATCACATAAACATTAATAAATAATCTCATAACGAGTTAATTCATAATTCTAAACCTCAAAAACAAATTTTCAAGGCCCCACTCCAAGACTTATTATATAAATGGGTATGCCCTTCGCCAAATATCAATCCTATTTTGTCTCATGAGACCTACTAATGTACTAAGGGGATATAATAGGCTCCGACTGTCACTTACGAAGTCCAATACATTCCTCCTTTGAAAGGCTGAATAATTTCCAACATAAAAATTAATAATTAAAAACTAACATATGAAATGTTAATAGTCACCCCAATCAATAAATGTAATGATAAACCATCCAAAGTAATATGGTGGATGGTATCAAAATATTAAATCCCTAGTGAAACAGATCACAATACATTTAAAATATTAATAAGGATTGTATCATTTCAACATATCCCTAGAAAAGAAAAAGTAAAATATTGTTTTTTCATCGATGAAAAGTATTACCATAAAAATTAATGAAAAAATTCTTGAGGAAAATAATATTTTCACTATGAAAATCATATTTAAGAAAATAAAAACTTGTTGAATATTAAGAAAAACATTTATTATAAAATAAATCATGATAAATTTTAAATGAGGCTTTCAAACAAAGATATTGTGTAATTTAATACATGTCGTATAAGTAAAAAAAATCTTTTCACATAGTTGTAAAAAGGTTTAAGAAGTAACTTGTTCAGAAAATGTCAAAAATATTCATTCCAACCATTTTTTAAAATGTTAAACATGGGTAAAAAGGAATTTAATATATAAATTTTAGGATTTTAAAACATTTTGGAAAAATATTCTGAGAAAACATGGATATGGAAGAAAAGGATTTTTTGATCAAGAAGAGAAATGAAGTCAAATTTTTCATAAAAACATTTTCCCAATCATTTTGACTAAAAAGACAGGAAAATGATAATATTAATTTAAAGGTTAATGAATAAATAGAGGATTAAAAAATTAAGGGCTTTTTGAAATATATATCATAATATTTCATCATTAGAGTCTTAATCATGAACAATCATGATAAACCATGAGAATGTAACATACATATTTACTTATTTGTTAAATTCTGAATAGTAATCCCCATAAAAGAAATAAATTAAAATGATATTCTAAATTCCATCAACATAAATCGATTAAATATATAACATATAAAATGGGTATTATGTACACAACAAAATAGACTAATGTGGTGAATCTTCCATATATATTATGGAAGTAAAAGTGAGATGAGAAACCCTTATCACATTGGTAATTTTTGATTTGTAATACCCATAAATTAAATAAATTCAAATGAAACATTAAACAAAATAAATATAAGTATATTAATGGTATAACATATAAAATAAGAAGTATATACACCAACATAACATAATAAGTGGTGAATAAAACATATATCCCATAGAAGTAAAAGTGAGATGAGAAACCTTTTACACTTTTGTAAATTTTAAATCATAAGCCATGTGAAATAAATAAATCCAAATGAAAAATTAAATACTATAAAGATAAATAGATTAATTATATAAAAAATCAAATGGGAAATATATACACAATAGGAAAGGAATAATTTTTGAAATGACATATGTCTCACGGAAGTAAAAGTTAGAAGAGAAACCCATACACCAGGTCCGATTTATTTCAGACGTGTTTGTAACTCATGTATAAAAAAAATATATTTTTTATTAATATATTTCATAATGATAATCATATATTACTTAACATATATGATTTACTTATATTATTATACAACTAATTTATTAATAATTTTTTGTTAAAATCACTATTTTAGGTGATAATTGCTTTGTTTTTCATTAATGTTTTGGTCAGGTAGTTCCAGTACTTTAATTTTGATCATGGTTAAATCATCTTAATAATGTTATAAATGAAAAGAAAATAAATATATAATCATTATATTAAAATTTATTGTAGTTTATAAAAGTTAGAGATGGGGAAAATGAGATATACTATTTATAAATATGGTCGGTTGCATATACGCAACAACATTGTTTCTATTTTTCCAGTAGATGGAACACTCGAATGGTGTATAATATTTCAACAATATAGTTTTATAATTTTATCATATATTTCATGTATACTAAATATATTTATCCTTATTACCATCCATTTCAAAATAAAATAAAAAACATTTCACATTGCAATGTGGAGCCGGTAGTCCACACAAATGCATGTGCGACATTATTATTTTCCAATGGATTGGAAGGATAGAAGGTTTAAGTGATATTATAATTAAAAAATTATATTAATTTAATAAATTTAATATAAATATATTAAATCCATCCTTATATCCATCCATGATAGGATGTTATGGAAAATGAATTACAACGTTTCTTGAGGCAGTAGTTCACCGTATACATGATCGACAAAATTTTCCCATTTTTTGGAAGATGAGATAGATATAAGTTATAAAATTAATGTAATAACAAAAAATTATGTAGGATATAATTGTTTTTTTTATTTTATTATATTTTGATAATATTTAAAGGAACTAAAAGAAGAAGTAAAATGAAAACGTATTGTTAAGAACATTACCTCTTCCTTAAAAAAACTCTTTAGGTTTATAACTAAAGAATGAAAATATTGTATTTATGATCATATTGATGGCTCTATTATGTGAGGAGGTATTTAGTTTATATATTTGGTAAGGTATTGGAATGACCAAAATTATTTAGTAGTAGTAATAAGAGATGATAGGGGTGACCTTTTATAAGTGGGGATAAGATGCACTTGAGATTTTCAAAAAGAAATAGTGATACTTCTGTTTTTCAAATTAAAAAATGCCAAAAAATGGATCATTATAGAACCATGGATGAGATAAGGTCAAAATATGTCCATAAAAAGGAAGTGTATTAGTTTATAGGTCATTTTAAACCTTATATTTTTAGTTTATTCACCAATAAACCAATTTTAAACTTAACAATGATAATTAATTTTTTCCTTTTTACTATTCATTCTGACAAAATATTATGTTTTCCTTATTATATAATATTAATTATCCAAATTAAAAAGATAAATCCATTTTCCAAATTTTAATTTATAGAAGTGTCTTAATTTAATTAAAAATTAATCCCTCATATGCGATGAAAAAACTATTTTTTATGAAAAACTTTTCATAAGTATAAAATATATTAATATAAAAGTTAATTATAAAATTGATTAAATTAAACAAAATTGTTTTTTTTATAATATAAATAAAATAATTTTACTTAAAATATAATTTCAAATAAAAATATAACTTTTAAATTCTTTAAATGAAAAAGTAGTTTTCAATAAAATCTAGTATTTTCATTTTGAATTAAAAATTAATCATTTTTTAAAATTCTAAAAAAAATCCAATAGTTATAACATGCTCGTTTCAAACGTTAATTTAATTTTTGAAAATAAATTTTATAAATTTTATTAAAATTAATATTAAAGTATCTTTATAAATCATAATGAATCCACATTTTAGAGAAATGGTGTTTTTTATAAAATATATCTTATTTGTTAAAATGCTTATTATTTAATTTATAAAAAATTGATTACCATTGAATTTATTTTTTACATGAATAAACCATATAATTTTAATAATTTAGTTAGTCATATTCATAACCTCAAATTTAATGTCTAGGTTATAATGATATGCTATTTTATAGTTCATTTAGTCTCGGGGATGTGTATACAACAAACTATTAAATAGAATAAATTTAAATAAATATATCTCATGAGTCATCTACGATTGTAGTTTCATTTAATGTATACTATGAGAAAAATGATATTATTTTTAAAACTTTGTTTTGTTACATTATCCCCACATGTAATAATTTAGTTCCTCAAAATATGAACTTACATTCTGAAAACAAGTGTTTTCTATATAAAAGTACCGTGATTGAAAACCACAACCTAAAAAGTGCTAAAAACAATCTATTAAAAGATTTAAAGGTAAATGCAAAGGTAATATAGATTAAAAAATAGCTATGTATCCAAGTAGAATAAAATTGGTGATAATTAAAAACATGAACATGAAAAATAAACATAAATAATTATATAGAGTGGTAGAGATCATTGATCATAAGATAGTGAATGATCAATGTTTTTAAAAAACATAAAGGCATAAATTTTCAATTATTTAAAAGAATATTGATTCATCACACATGAAGGTAATATGAAGAAATATTTTTTTATATCCTTTTAATAGATGTTATAGATTATTTTACTTTCATGATAGAGAAAAATAGAAAATATACTTATTATATAATCATTTGGTTGTGATTTTATCAATTTACACTACATTTCTTACACAAATAAATTATTAAAAAAGATGATTTTTTTTCATAATGCACTAAAATTAAATTTTAACGGATCATAAGATCCATAAAAGAGTGAAAATTCCTTTATTATTTCTTAAAATATTTACCAAAATCAAAATGGTTAGTATGAGTTATCCAATATAGTACATTAATCTATAATCCAAAATAGTAACACCCACAGTTAATTACATAAGTATATATATATATATATATCAAATCATTTATGTAAAAACAATTTCATATCAACAGAATCATCGCATAGTCCATTGGAATGTGATGTACCCTTGTCAGCCTTCAGTTATGGGTTCAAGCCCCACAACCTTCCCGAATAAAATGGGTTGTCACCCAAAATGCAGGTCATCATTTTTATAAAAAATATTTATATAATTTTTATTATTTTCCTAAAAATATGATGAATATCTTAAAAAATAATACTGGTCATGAAGTAAATTTTTTAACCACATTTATTTTATATATGACTTATTATTTCTCCATGAAAAAAATAATAAAAATTGAATATTATTAAACTAACATCAATAATCATATTTATTGTACACATTATAAATATATTTAATATTATGTCCACAAAATGTAAATTCAATATTACTTAAATAAAAATTTCACTAATAGATATACTAAACTAATGAATTGTATTTCAAAAAGTGTTTCAAAAAACATCATTAATCTTGATTATACACCCATCCCATAAATACTCAAAATGGGTGTTTAATACATTGAATTTATAGTCAACCTTAATCTCATAAAATAATGATGCTACCCATAACTCTTAAGCTAGTCTTATATGAATATATAAATTCGTCCAAAAGTAACAAAACAATTAAACATTTAATGATTCATTATAACCAAAATACCATTGGTAATAATACTTCACAAATATAATTATTGAATACAAATACATAGTCACTTTAACCATTCCACTTAGGTTGTATTAATGACATAATATTAACCTTGATCCCTTATAATATTTCCTTGACTCTTGGGGAATTCATTTGTGTAGCGCCCTATGTCATTATAGTTGAAACATTGAACATTATAGGTTTATTTAATACCCTTTCGTTTACATGATTTATGGACTTCATATACACACTTGAAAAAAACTGAAATTACTTTAATGAAATTACATGGGGGCTTCCTTCCATAGTAATAACATGTATGAAAATATTTCATTCCCTTATTTCTATTATTTTTTTTCTCTTCCATCCTATTTTTATCTAGCTCCATTAGAAGACATAATAATTGGAGAATTATTTCTATATCTTAATATCATAAGATACTATGTCAATATCTAATGGAATTTTTTTTAAGAGTAGTTCCCATAAAAGGATTGACTTAATCCCATCAATGAAATGGTCAATATTGCTCTTTGAATTATGTATATTATATTTACGATGCCTTGAAAACCATAATAATTTGGCTTCATACATAGTATCATTTTTATCTTTCTTTTTTCATAGACTCAAGAATTTTATATCTATATACACTATTTTCTCACAAAAAAAAATTTTTCCAAGAATATTACTTTAAAACTGTTCAACTATATTCTCTCTATTTCATCCTCAGCCTTAGTGTTATGATAAAATGACCCCAATTAATCTATATACCTTAATAGATGATAAACTACCCTAAAAACATTCTCTATTTCATTAATTATTGTAGTGATAAATATCTCTCTATGGAACTTATCAATTTCTTAGCAATGAATTTATCAATAGTTTTATTTATTGATGGATGTTTCTTATACATGAAGTGGTCTAACATTATTTCATCACTCTTTGGATAATTGGGAAACTCCATAAACGTATGTTTATTGCTCATTACATGAGTCATGTTCTCCAATATGGTTTTAATTTGATCGGTTTTAGCTATATCTCTAGGTCCAGCTTCATTATCTTTCCTAGGAGCTAAATCCATACATGGATTATATGTATTGATACAGTTTGTATTGATTATTCTAGGTTCAATTTCAAAATAATGGAATACAGTGGATTATAAAATAACATTATGAAACATAATTTATAATTCCAAAAATAGTGAAACAATTATCATATACTAAAAAATTTATGCATATATAATATCATAATAGTATAAACTATTTCCTTGGTAAATTTTACAAATTGTTAAAACATTTTAAAATCCATCATAATCATTTGAAAATAAATTCTATATTCTCCCAAGAATATCGTCTAGGAGTGTTAAACCATGATCATTGCAATCCCCATTATTGTGCACTAGGTAAAACTTTTTCCAAAAACTAATGCATCATTTTTAGAGTTATTATCCATAGGTAAAACCATTCTAGAACCATGTCTAGTTAGAGTATCGAGAAAATGTTGTATTTCTAAAAAAACTGTATAATCACTTCATCATCAAAAAATTATAATTTTATTATATGTAAAGACCCAGAAATCCTTTGGAATTTTTTTTCTTAAATACATGGGAATTTTGCAAGTCCGCAGTTTCTGAAGGTGCCTGATTCCAAGGCCCGGTGTACCCAGAATCAATTTCCGAAGTTTTGTTTGGGTACGTTCAGTAATGTTACATGCATGTTTTCTATCTTTTGAACCGATGCTCGGAATTGAAATCCGAGGACACTGATGAACTCGTAGCTCCTGTATTCACTTAAGGAGACCTTTACCATAGTTGAGTTTGGTCGAGAGTGGATGTTTTTTTGGGGATTCTTATAAATTAAATAACATTTATGTGTTACATAATTTTATTTAGGTGGTAGTTTTTTTTCTCCAAATAGCAGTTGGAGGTGGGGCCCACACCCCACATAACTTCCCATGGGAGGATATTGTGTGGTGGGGCCCACACGAGCATCAAACTTCTAAACTCCCCATGTAACTCTCTTTTAATAAAGGGAGTCTCTTAAACTTCCAACTCTCCCTTTTTAATTTTTAAAACTCTCCACCTCCCTCCTCCTCTCATTAATGTGCCAACACCGTTAATTAATTAAGTGATATTCCACAATTAATTAATTAATTTTTATTATTATGAATTCTTTTCAATTCATTTGAAATGAATGCAAATATTAAAATGATAGGGAGGATTATGTTTTTTTTGGCTTGTCTTTTATTCTCTGGAGAGCTTGGGAGAACTTTTGGAAGAACAACCTATTCCAACGAAGAACGCTCCTCCTCTCCGAAGAACACGTGTAACATCTTCAACGACCTCCTTCCATGTTAAAGGAGTAGACTCCACCTATGAATAACATCACCAACGATAACGTCATCTTCTTCCTATGTCAACAGAATGACATCGCTTTTCCGCGACTTCACCGAGCTCAACTTCCTTCGACGTTGGCGGGATGACATCCTTCATCCGCGACACCCGTCCTTCACGACTTGTCAACATACTACATAAAATATGAGGTATGGGGAATTTGGATTATTTATACGTGTGAATTATACCCTCCTACTTTGGCATTTAGTTTTGTATTGACGGTGGCCAAATTGTTATCACCTAACGCGGAGGGTGCGGGCCAAACAAACATGGCCCGATAACCCTCTGTTGATTCTTTTTTGTGTTGAAAATAGTGTAAAGACCCGTAAATTTCAAGAAAATTTATTTCTTTAATATTTTGGGATTTTACGAGTACGCAGTTTCTGACGGCACCTGATTTCAAGGCCCGGAGTGCCCGGAATCAATTTCCAAAGTTTAGCTCACGTACGTTCAGTGAACGAACGAGTGGGTTTTTCTATCTTTTGAACCGGTGCTCGGAATTGAAATCTGAGGGTGTCGATGGAACCGCAGTTCCAGTAATTGCTTAAGAGAATATTTTCTGAAGGTGCGTTTTCTGGGGAAGAGTTGCTAAAAATTGAGGATTAAATGTGATGTAAATAAAATTGTGGTACAATTTTATTTTCTATATCTAAGTGGTTATATCCTAAGTGTGGGAGTCGGGGTGGGACCCACTACTTCCTAACTACCCATGAAAGGATTAAAGGTGAGGTGGGGCCCACACGAGCCCAACTCTTCATATTCCCAAACTCCTTAACTCTCCCCTTAATGTGAGTAACTCCTCTCTCTCTTTATCATTAATCTTGCCAACATAACACCCAATTAAATAGACAACTCAAGTTTAATTAATTAAGTGTTTTTGTTTTTGAATTTTGGAATTTTAAATGCATTCCATGCTTTAATAAAATAAGAGGAGTCTTATTTTATTTGGGGGTTGGCTTGTTGTGTTGAGACTTTGGGAGAAGAGCTCTAGTTTCATCTTGAAGAACTTCATCTTCAACGAAGAACGCCAACTCTCCGATGAAGAATGTTGATTCAGAGGCCCCAGTTTCTTTACCCTCTTCTTCCTCCATGATAAGGGATGAGACACCAATGAAGAAAGAATCGACTCCATCATCCGCGGCGCTTGACAACCATGAACTTCCTACATGGTAGGGGTGTGTTTTTGATTAAGCAACATTGTTTTTCCTTCCATGTTGTTGTTTCTCATAAAACCACTTGATATCGGACTAATGCGGAAGGAACCAGAACAAACTTACACGGACCGATTCCTCCGACGTTCTTGTTGTTGTATGGTGTTCTTAAACAGTTCTTCAAGAGGTGAATCAATTCATGTATTCGGATCCGATCGGAGGCCCGAAAATATCGAAAAAGGCCTCAGAGCATCGGGGCGACCTAGAAACAGAAGTTTCGTAGAAAAAGGATCATCAGAATGAAGAACATACATCTCGGGAGGCGTGCTGGATAGAGGCGTCGTTTTTGGAAAATTCCAAAATACACGGCGTGTCCTCCAGGAGCACATGCAGTGTAGTACAAGCGTACTAAGCCTTCCGTTTTGGATTTTAGAAAAGAATTACATAGTGTGTGACACTAGACACAAGACTTGTAATTTCCACACTGTTTGACAGAGGAGGCTTTGATGGACATGGCATGTATTGAAGGAAAATACACGGTCACAGAAATCGATACACGGCCAAGTAACACGATGTGTATTCTCTTCTTAAGAAAGGCAGAGGTAGCTTCGCGAGGCTCAGCATGTAATCAGAGAGATACACGGACACAGTCAGAACAACACGGCCAATAGGCACAGTGTGTACTACCTTCACCTTGGCAGAAGTGGCTTCGTGATGACTCGGCATGTATTTCGAAAAATACATGGACACAGGGTGGAGTACAAGGGCATGTACTCAACCACACAACCATACATGGACATCGCACATGGAACTGACCGTAGATGTTTGGACATGGCGTGTAACTATACAGCATGCCGTGTACTGAGTTATCTACATGACCATCCCTGCAACACGAGCCATATGACATGGGAAGTACCTGATGTCTGATGACACGACGTGTATCGCTTATCTACACATTGTGTAATTTATAAAAATGTCTTGGTCAAATTGTTCTCCATGACTTGGGCATGTTTTTCTTGGTTTTTACCATATGAAATGGGACGTAACTATGGGATACATCAACTGTAGTCTTCGTGAAAGTTGATGTATCGATATTTGACTCTAGGAGTGGATCCTCTAGAAATCGAGCATGCTGTGTGCGGGAACCGTAGATCTGGTTGCGACTGCGACGACGATGATGACTGTTCTTGGATCCTATGTGGGTTTCGCAGTGAGGATGACTTTACATGGATCCTCCGTGGGTTCGGCAGTGATGACGACTGTACTTGGATGCTACGTGGGTTCGACAGCGATGGTTACTGTACTTGGATCCTACGTGGGTCTGGCAGCAATGACTTCTGTACTTGGATCCTATGTGGGTTCGGTAGGGGATATGATTCAGAGGCTACACCTATCATCTCCACCCCTCTTAGTGAGTAGTATACCTATGTGAGATGAGTCTTGAATTTCAATCATTATCTTTTATATGATTGACTTTCTTTCCTGTGGGGATTGGGTTGTGCATTCCTGTGGGAATTGGGTTGTACTTTTCTGTGTGGACATCGTTGAACATGGGCTCAGAAGTTGGAGCAGAACTGGAATTGATGACGTAGGTATATGTATGGGAATATACCTAAGTAGAGTTGGTTGATACTTTGTGTTTTTATCCTTCCTTTTTGATTTATCCTTTGTGGATTCTGAGAGATCTTCGTGGGTCTCGGGGTCCCTACTGAGTATTGTATACTCACCACTGCATGGGCTATGCACGCAGTACGTTGTGTTGGTACCAGACGACGGACAACGATGATCTTGGTTGAGGCCTGAGGAGCGGGACGGTACCCGGAGGTGGACTATCAGGCAGGACATGCACGAAGTGGATGTCCGTACTCGAGGATCCGACGATACTATCTATACTCACCCTTCAGGTGGGAGTTCCGGAGGATGTCTTGGTGGTTGCTGCTTACTTTTAAGCTGTTGTACTTTCTTTCCTTAGTTGTACTGTACTTTCAGTTGGGTTTGTATACTGGCCCATTTACTTTTCATCACTTACTTTTGTACTCAGTTTACTTAGAGTTTAATTCATCTTGTTTACTATGTGGTGTTTGTTTTCTTATATAAAGGCAATGCCTTCCCTTTTATCGGGATTTACGCCTTTGGTGCTAGTCGCTAGCCCCTGGCCTATTGAAAGCGGGCTTGGGGTAGTCACAACACAGGCCCCGAGGACGCGTCGTGACAAACGGGGGTAGTGCCGGTAGGGTGCGGTGCCGTCGCACCGCGCCAGAGAATAACTACGGCCATGAGGACTGTGACAGATGGAAGAGGAACTGCGGCTGGGAGGGCTACGGCGGAAGAAGAGGTGCGGCGCCGTCGCGTCGCGCTGTGGAATCGAAGACCGCTGCCAGGCCGGGATGTAGTGGTGGAGGACCGGCGCCATCGCGCTGGCTGCGTGGAGGAGGAAGCGACACGTAACTATGGGCCACTCGGCTGAACCGAACTGGCAGGCCGCCTGCCAGCCAGGTTGGGAACCAGTGGCGCCCACAGGCACCCCACGGAGGAGCTGCGGCCCGCTTCCGCGGGCTGCTCTGCTGGGTGAATTGTTCGGCCGACTGCCAGCCTGGCCGGTAGACCATGGCTCTTGTAGGCATCGTGCGGAGGAGAACCGCGTCCTGATGAGAGGGCCATGTGCGCCGGGTAGAACCAGCCGGCTACGACTGTCCGGGCAGGGGGAGGCAGCGCCGCTTGGCACCGTCGGGCAAACCAAACCGGCCCGTAGCGCAGGCCGGGTCCATATGTGGGTCATGCCCTGTAGGTCGGGCGGACCCCATAGACGGGTCGGACCTGCCGAGCCAGGCCGGGCCGACCCCCTAGCTGGGTCGGACCCGTCGAGCCAGGTCGGGCCGACCCGCCAGCCCGCTAGGCTTGACAAGCCAAGCCTAACTTCACATAAATAAGAATATCATCAAGACCGCGTGTCTGATCGACGCGCCTTCTACGGAACTGGGACCCTCGCGATGAGGTAGTACTTTTTCAATACTCTAAGTGAGTTTCTAAAAAATGTGGAAAACGGTCGGGTTTGGACCGAGCGTAAATCCAACCGGGCCTCTGGAACGAAAATGCCAATAACTTTCAAACCGGGTGTCCGATTGACACGACGTCTGTCGCGTTGGGTTTCTTAGGATGAGGCAGAACTATGAGATACATCAACATAGGACATTGTTGATGTATCGATACTTGGCTTGAGGAGTGGACCCTCCCAGAATCGAGCGTGCTGTGTGCGGGAAACGTAGGGATGGCTGCTACTGTACTGGAATACTCCGTGGGTTCGACTGCGATGACTACTGTACCATAATCATCCCTGGGTTCGACTGTGATGACAACTATACCGGAATCCTCCGTGGGTTCGACTGCGATGACTATTGTACCAGAATCCTCTGTGGATTCGACTACGACGATTACTGTACCAGAATCCTCCATCTGTCCAATAGAATAGCTGGTCTTGTATTCTATGTGGGTTCGACCGCTTATTTGGTCCTGTATCCTATGTGGGTCCGACAGCTTAGATGAAAAATAGCTGGTCTCGTATCCTGCCTGGGTCCGAAATCTTAGCTGGTCCTGTATCCTATGGGGGTCCAACATCTTACATGAATTAGTGACTACATCTGATCATCTATATCATTCTACGAAATATGTATACATTTTTTATATGAGTCTTTTATTTCAATCATTATCATCGATGTGACTGACTTTATTTCCTTTGTGAACTAGGTTGTGCTTAGGCTCGAGAGTTGGTGAAAGACTATGATTGGTAACATAGGTATATGTATGGGCATATACCTAAGTAAGGTTGGTTGATAATTCATGATTGTATCTTTCTAATGTGGTTTATCCTCTGTGGATTCTAGGAGACCTTTGGGGGTCTCGGGGTCCCCTACTGAGTATTGTTATACTCACCACTAAACGGGCTTCGCCCGCGCCCTGTTGTGTTCTGTTGTTGACGACGAACGACAGTGATCAAGGATGAGAGTGACAGACTTGAGACTACTCAGTGATTGACTAGACGGGATGTACCACATGGATGAGTTGTTCAAGTTTTGTACCTACTCTTCCGGTAGGACTTCCGGGCAGACATCCTAGGAGCTTTTTTCCCTTTTTTACTTTTACTTGTTGTTCAGTTGGGTTTGTATAATGGTCTATTTACTATCATCACACCTTAATTTTCTATTTTTAGTACTTGTTTCCCCTACGGCTAGTGTTCAAACTGTACGTGTGTTACAGGTTAAAAGGCAATGCCTTCCCTATTTGTTGGGATTACACCTTTGGTGCTAGTCGCCAGCCCCTGGCCTATGGAAGGCGGGATTGGGGTAGTCACGACACGGGCTCTGAGGACGAGTCGTGACAAATTGGTATCATAGTAGTCAGTTCTACCACATAACATGGACTCTGAATCTTTTAATGACAATAGAGTTATGTTTTTTGGGTGTGGTTATCAGTTTAGGGAAACAGGTGTTGGTGTGGCGGCTGAAGTATCCATACAGTAGGACTCTGACTTTTGATTTCTGACTCAGTGCACAAAAACAATGATTGCATGTGTGTTTACTTTGAAAAAGTTTTCTTCATGATTACATTGTTTCAGTTCAACAGGTATACTATTTTAACTGTGGCCACCTGTTTCTTTTTAGGATAGCCCCACGAAGGCAGCCATCTTGGGTTCCGAGTTTCGTATGAGATGGTATCCCACTGAGCGTTGTGGCCTCGGTGCAAGGCCCCAACACAGGGGAGGCACCAGCGGTACCATTACCCGCTAGGCCATCGATACCACCATCTCTAGTAGCAGAGAGTGCACACCGCCTGAGAGCATTGCATGAGTTCCATCATCATTGGCCACCCAGGTTCTGGGGAGAGACGGACCCACATGCATTTGAGGATTGGCTGGAAGCTGTCGTGAGAGTTTTCATATTGGTAAGGAAACTAGCCGACCTCATGGTGATCCTTGCCGCGAGTCTGCTTCATACAGCAGTAGGTAGATGGTGGATTTTGATTCTCTAGGTGCATGAAGAGGCATCATTACTTTGGACAGACTTCGAGAGTCTCTTTTGCTTAGAGTTTGTTCCAGCCACCCTTCGTGTGGTGTGGATTCAAGAGTTAATTCATATGCAGCAGGGTAGTATGACAGTATCTTGGTACTTAGCAAGGTTGACCGACCTCTCACACTGCTCCACAGATATAGTATGATATATGTTCTTCAAGGCCCGGACCTTCGAGTAGGGACTCAGGCATGAGATCAAGGCTTTGACGATACCACTAAGCATTCTGATGAAGGCAGGGGTGCTGGAGCGAGCCATTTTAGTGGAGATTTTTCTTGTTGTGTATCACCAGTGTTGAGATCCACCATAGGACGACATGTAGAGAAGTATTTTGTAGCCGGTAGTAGATAGATGACGCAGAGGTCCAAGCAGACTAGGCCATCAGGTGGGCGACCCCAGGATATAGGTTCGGTTGTGCGGGGAACACAAGACAAATCTAGCTATATGAGTAGAAAGTAGTGATCTGCATGCGGAAGACAGGTTCACATGGCTCATGACTGCCCGTCCCGCCATGCATATGGGTAGCAAACAGTAGAGGGACCTTCCAGGCAGAGGAAGAGGTTCGACTGTGGTGGTCCTCTAGGAGCAGGCGGACGTGGAAGAGGAGCTGGCCGATCGGCGGGTGGTGGACAACGTTTTAAGGCTCTACCACCACCACCACTAGGAGGTCCACCCCGACCACAGGGAGCTGGCGGACAGAGGCAGGATCAACTCCAGGCAGTCTAGGCCTATAATCATGGCGCACCTAAGAAGATTCGAGGTACTATTTGTGTCTACTCCACCATTGTTTTTGTACTTATATACATAGGTTTGATTCATTGTTTTATTGCCACTACCCTCATTTGGATCTCGGAGATTCCGACAGAGACGTTGGTTCGATCCTTACATATAGAGACTCCTACGGGAGCAGACTCGACGATTTCGCACTGGTGCCGACAGTGTGAGATTACTCTAGGAGACGAGAGCTTCGGCTGGGATATTCTTGTAGTGGCATCGAGGCCTTAGGACGTCATTTTGGGTATGTACTAGTTATCCACAGTTCATACTCAGATTTACTTTATTAGGAACAAAGTGCGGTGTATCCGCACAGATGGTACTAGGTTCACCTTCACCGATGAGAAGGGAGCCTATGCAGCGCATGATGGACTTACACAGAGGAGGGGCAGCTGATCACACATCAATTGTCTAGTCTCATCCTCGGAGAGGTTGATGTGTGGATTCTGATTTTTCTTGTTGTGGTTGATCAGTACGCAGATGTTTTCCTTGACGACATTCCAGGACTACCTCCTTGTAAAGAGGTAGACTTCTATATTGACTTGTACCCTGGGAAATCACTGATATCTACTCCAGCCTATCAGATGGCTCCCACCGGGCTTCGTGAGCTGTGGGTACAGTTGGAGGACTTGCAGGGGAAGGGATTTATCAGACCCAGTGTTTCACCCTGGGCATCTCTAATTTTGTTTGCCAAGAATGAGGATGGGATCTTGCGACTATTTGTTGACTACCATTGCCAGAATCAGGTGACCGTCAATAACAAGTACCCACTTGGTTGCGCCCAAATTTACCCTACTGGTAAAAGCGGTCGATGTAGTACATGTAGGGGTCGAATCCACAGGGACCGAAGAAGTAACCTTGAGACGCTATGATTTGGTGAAGGATGGGCTATGAAGTAGCCAACTTTGGGTTTGATTTTGGATGGTTTATAAAACACTAAAAAAACCTATTTGAATTCAATTCAAAGAAAATGGGTTGATCTTAAGATTATGCTCGGGGGTGGATTGAATGAATTTTACTTCTTTAGACAATTTTGGTTTTATTAATTCTTGATGAATCCATTCTTCAAAAATAACACTACCTTCATCATTTTCTGGTTTGGTGCTTACAAAACACAATTAATAATCCCCTATACACTTAGAGAACCAAATTCATGATCTCTCTGAGGTATATGGTCATTTAGTAATTGAATTTAGTTTGCTCAAACATAGTAAAGATAAAGAGTAGAAATTACTAAAGAATGGATGTCTTAAATTAATTATCCAATTTAAAACAATTCGTTCATAAAATAACATTAAATCTAGACTTTTCATCCTCCTAAGATCAACCCATTAAAGGGTTATCCCTCCATTGATGGTATACTCTCAATGGTGGGCGGAAGATGACTAACAAGAATTGGATTGAAGAATTTAAAACTGCGGAAATAACGAGCACTCCTCCGTGTGTGTGAATGAAATTCACACCTATGTGTGAACTAATTCACAACAACACAGAGATATAACTGTGATTTGTGATAATAAAGTTTTAATAAATGAAATGGAAAATATAAAAGAAAAAGAAGTTGATTAAGAATATAAAGATACAAAAAAGAAACTTACATGGAAATGGAAAACATTACAAAGGAAATTTGGAAGCATAACCTTACAATGAAACAAGCAACAAAAGATGATAATAAAAATATCCACCCCTATTCCCTTCACCACTAGCTCCTTATATATGCATATTAGGGGCCTTAGGTACATCCCCCAACAACTAATTCACCCCCAACAATTAATAGTGTCAAATGAAGGGTGAATAATAAAAAGGAAATTGATGTTTCAAATTTGACCCAGAAAACTGTCCAGATTCGTCCACCATATTGATGTGTGAATTAGCAATTGAAGAAGGCTGAATCTGGAGGGGCTGTAGAATATAAATATCTTAATCCATCTGTCCACTATGATCTATAAATCTTTCAGTAAATTTCGCTCAGTAGTTTGTAAGTTATAGTTGAAATGGTGGCACAAATATTTGTGCATTAATGTCGGGTCCCCCATTTAAATCTCAACTTCAGATCCCTTTATCATCATGATAACATCAGAATTAGTTCTAGACACAGTTGAATATAATGATCCTCATATTTTCATCTTTCTACTGTATAAATTTGAGAATCATTGGTCTTAGTTTGTGGGCCCCACATTTGTTTGATGGGCCTTAGGCCCATTATGCTTTTTTTTCCAGCAATTTTCTGCCTTCAGGCGCAAAAGTCTCCATCTTCTTTTGGGATTCATCCATCGGACCTAAAAGATAAAATATTCCAAACAAAGTTATCAATCATATCCCAAAATTTCAAATTCAGAAAATGAATATAACGTTGTCCACAAACAAATGAATGATTGGGCCCAAATTTTCATTTTAAACATGAATTGCATTTTTGATGAGAAATGAAGTTCTATTTATGTAATGTAACAAAAACAATGTTTATGGACTTTGGAACAATTAATATAAAGATATTAAAAATTAATATTAGACATTTTCAGTGACTAATCACACCCCCCAACTTGAGTTTTGCTAGTCCCAAGAAAAATATATTACAAATATGAAATTCAAATCCCCTTTTCCAAAAACATTTAAATACACATTGCTCACCCAAAGATCTCATAACAAAAAATTATGGAACCCATCAAAATCATTTAAAACAATCTAGGTACATAAGCATATCCCAAGCCCAAGCCCATTCCTTTGTTCAAATTCATCGCCACATTTCATCCAATTTCAATTAAGCATGATAAAGTGTTGTGCATCACAAAAGATATGGGGCCCATTTTATTGTTCGTGGGGAATAAATGGAAGTGATAGGTGGGAATCCCATTAAACCTTAATATGAGTATCCATTTTTTTTATTTTTTTTTTCTGATGATTTTTTATCCACAATAGATATGAAAAGACTAACTCTGGGCAAGACAACTATGGAGTCAGGATCCCCAAGTGTCGGACGCCACACATATTGTAAATTTCATGCTCTAAAATAGAGATATAAAGCCTAACTCTGGGCAAGACAACTATGGAGTCACGATCCCCAAGTGCCGGATGCCACACATTTGGACAAAACATTGCTCTATGTGGTCAATTTTTTTTTGTTTTTTTTTTGGATACTCAAATTAAACTAAAAGTAACCCCAGAACCCTATGCTATAATGAAAGGGACCCAAGAACTCAAATTTACACCCACGATCCAGTAGACGTGCATTGTGGCATTTTTATTAAGAGGATGAAAATGTAAACATTGAAAAATCACATCAGACAACCGTACTTTCCAAAAACTATGCTCATGAACTTAAACTTGCATTAAAATCAGAATCAAGGCATGCAAAATTTATTTGATATCCAACTTTAGAGTTTGCAATGTGTGTTATCATGTTTATGGTTAATGGAATTTTTCTTTTCATCCATGTTTTTATTCAAGAATAAATCATTTCTTATCTCCCCCCAACTTAGAATAACACTATCCCCAGTGTTTAAAGAAAAGAAAAGTTAGAAGGGGGTAGGATAGGAGTTAAAAGATGAAATTGAGAATTATAAACATGGAACAAATTCACCTAGTTTTTAAAGTTGAAGTTCATGATGCTTTAGATTATTCCTTTGATCACTTGGGGGATGTAGGCACCTCCTTGATTGAACATGTATCACCCAAAATAGTTCCTGAACCACAAAAGAAGGACAAAGCAGACAAAACAAACAACACAATGATTTATTTAATTCCAAGTATCATCATTTTTATGGGTTTTCATATTTTTTTAAATCAAACTAATGATACATTGTCTTCTTTTTAATTTATGGGTAAGGTATTACTCAGGGATCACACCGCGTGACACAGATGAATACGGTGCTCCCCTTTCATACCCATCCATACTCATAAAAGAAGAACAGGTCAAGAGTCTAATTTTTTTAACCTACAAAAAACATAAATAAATTAAAATAAACTGATGATACATTGTCTTCTTTATATTTTTTGGGTAAGGTATTACTCAGGGATCACACCGCGTGACACGGATGAATACGGTGCTCCCCTTTCATACCCATCCTTACTCATAAAAGATGAACAAGTCAACAATATATTTTTTATTTTTATATTTTTAAAATTTCAAAATAATTTATTAATCCTATTTTAAAAATAAATATGATTCCAAAAATATTGGAAACATGAAAACCACGGGTTTCCTCCTGTGCAGCGCTTTTGTTTAACGTCGTTTGCTCGACTTGTACCCCCCAACTTATCAAATTCCAACTTTCGACATTTTAATTAACCCATATTTTTCCACTTAAATAAGATTGAGATTGATTATTTTTTTGAAATTTGTTTCATGTAAAATCCTATTTTCTACAATGATTGGTAAAATCCAAGGAATATATGAAATGGTTGATCGAGTTGAACTTATATTCTTTCCTAAGACATCAATGACCATTCCAAAATTATTGGCTTCTTTAGATGAATGAACTAAAACTGCAAGGTCTTTTTTATCACCTATGATGGAAATCTTGTATGGGGAAGGAAGGATAATGATTTAGAGTTCTGGTCGATTGTAATTTCCTAATAAAGATTGGCAATTTGAATGAAAGTCAGTTTTTTCTCCAAAAAATTTAGAAAGAAGTGGTTCTGTTTTAAAATATGATTCATCCCCAAAAGTGTCAAGTTGAATTTTAGGTGTGGGTATGGGATAAATGTTTGGTATTTCTCCCAATTGTTCAGTGATTTGTGTTATTGAAAAATCATAAATGGAGAAATATTCAGGACTCTCCATCCACAATGTCTTGTTTCCCTCTTGTGAATACAAAAAATCAGTTTCCTCTTGATTTAAGCACCCATCAACAATTCCTTGATTATCTTCAACTATCCCAAATCCAATGGTTGGATCTTAAATAAATTCATTTGAGGTTTTTGAGAGACAATATTCTTGTATTAGTGATGAGGAAGAGACAACCTGAGTGGGAATGGGTTCCACAACTATTTCAATGCTTTGTAGTTCTACTCTTAAAGATGAAACCTCTGAATTTATTTTATCCATTTTTTCACACAAATGCTCAAGAATTTTTTCAGAATTAGGACTTATATGTGTTTGTACATCATGAACTTCATTATGTTTGATCTCTTCAATCATCCTCTAGAGGTATGGAAATTGATCCTTTAAATAATCAACATCCCATTGATTGTACGTCTCATCTAGTGTGGTGTATTCAATCATGGTTTGGTCAATGAAATTTTCTATGTGAGGTGATTAAAAATATTGATTTTCCTGTTGATTATAGTCTTGGTATATTAATGGGTATTGTTGAAGATAATCCATTGGAGTTGATTGAAAGTTGTTTTTGGGAATCTTGGACACGCAGAAACAGAAAGGGGAATAGAGAAGAGAAATTAGGGTGAGAATGGTGAAATTTGGGTGAGAAAAGAATATGAGTGTCTAAGGTACTTACATGGGTCCCCGGAAATGGTGCCAAAATTTTGTTGTTCCCAAATTTACCCTACTGGTAAAAGCGGTCGATATAGTACATGTAGGGGTCTAATCCACAGGGACCAAAGAAGTAACCTTGAGACGCTATGATTTGGTGAAGGATGGGCTATAAAGTAGCCAACATTGGGTTTGATTTTGGATGGTTTAAAGAACACTAATAAACCTATGTGAATTCAATTAAATGAAAATGGATTGATCTTAAGATTATGCTCGGGGTGGATTGAATGAATATTACTTCTTTAGACAATTTTGGTTTTATTAATTCTTGATGAATCCATTCTTCAAAAATAACACTACCTTCATCATTTTCTGGTTTGGTTCTTACTAAACACAATTAATAATCCCCTATACACTTAGAGAACCAAATTCATTATCTCTCCGAGGTATATGGTCATTTAGTAATTGAATTTAGTTTGCTCAAACACAGTAAAGATAAAGAGTAGGAATTACTGAAGAATGGATGTCTTAAATTAATTATCCAATTAACAACAATTCGTTCATAAAATAACATTCAATCCAGCCTTTGCATTCTCCTAAGATCAACCCATTAAAGGGTTAGCCCTACATTGATGGTATACTCTCAATGGTGGGTGGAAGATGACTAACAAGAATTGGATTGAAGAATTTAAAACCGCGGAAATAACGAGCACTCCTCCGTGTGTGTGAATCAAATTCACACCTATGTGTGAACTAATTCACAAAAACACAGATATATCACTGTGCTGTGTGATAATAAAGTTTTAATAAATGAAATGGAAAATATAAAAGAGAAATAAGTTGATTAAGAACATAAATATACAAAAAAGAAACTTACATGGAAATGGAAAACATTACAAAGGAAATTTGGAAGCATAACCTTACAATGAAACAAGCAACAAAAGATGATAATAAAAATATCCACCCCTATTCCCTTCACTAGTACCTCCTTATATAGGCATATTAGGAGCCTTAGGTACATCACCAAACAATTAATTCACCCCCCAACAATTAATAGAGTCAAATGGAGGGTGAATAATAAAAAGGAAATTGATGTTTCGAATTTGACCCAGAAAACTGTCCAGATTCGTCCACCTTATTTACGTGTGAATTAGCAATTGAAGAAGGCCGAATCCGGAGGGGCTGTAGAAGAGAAATATCTTCATCCATCTGTCCTCTATGAGTTTTAAAACTTTCAGGAACTTTATCTTAGTCGTTTGGATGTTATAGTCTAAATGGTGGTATGGATTTTTGTGCATTAATGTCTGGTCCACCATTTAAATCTCAACTTCAGATCCCTTTATCATCATGATAACATCAGAATTAGCTCCAGACCCAGTTTAATACAATGATCCTAATATTTTTATCTTTATAATGTATAAATTTGAGTTTAATTGGGCTTAGTTTGTGGGCCCCACATTTTTTTGATGGGCCTTAGGCCCATTATGCTTTTCTTCCAGCAAGTTTCTGCCTTCAGGCGCAAAATTCTCCATCTTCTTTTGGGATTCATCCATCGGACCTAAAAGAAAAAATGTTCCAAAAAAAGTGATCAATCATATCCCAAAAGTTGAAATTCAGAAAATTAATATAATGTTGTCCACAAACAAATGAATTATTGAGCCGAAATTTTCATTTTAAACATGAATTGCATTTTTGATGAGAAATGAAGTTCTATTTATGTAATGCACTAAAAACAATGTTTATGGACTTTGGAACAATTAATATAAAGATATTAACAATTAATATTAGAAACTTTTAGTGACTAATCACCACTTCCGAGGATTGGTGACCTCTTTGATCATCTCAAGGGAGGAAGATGGTTCTCGAAGATAGACCTCAGGTCTGGCTATCACCAGCTCAGAGTTCAGGATGAGGATGTGTAGAAGATGACCTTCAGGTGTCGGTATGACCACTATGAGTTCTTGGTTATGAAATTTGGTGTAACCAACACTCCCATAGGGTTCATGAGTCTCATGAATGGGACCTTCCAGCCTTACCATGATCGTTTTGTCATAGTCTTTATTGTTGGAATACCGATTTACTTGACTACAGAGGAGGAACACGCCTACCATTTGTGGGTAGTACTGATCACACTCTGAGAGCACCAGCTTTATGGTAAGCTCTTGAAGTGCTAGTTATGGATTCAATATGTTCATTTCTTGGGACACATCATCTCAGAGGTTGGAGTTGCAGTGGATCTAGTGAAGATTGACGCAGTACTTGCTTGGGAGCCACCCAGGAGTGTAACGGAGGTGCGGAGTTTCTTGGGACTAGCTGGGTACTATCGGAGATTTGTGCCAGATTTCTCCAGAGTTGTAGCACCGATTTCAGCATTGATGAAGAAGGGGAAACCCTTCATGTGGTAAGATAGATGCCAACAAAGCTCCTAGGAGATGAGGTAGATATTGACCAGTGCGCCCATCTTAAGGCTACCAGAGGAGGGTGTAGGGTACGTGGTTTATTGTGATGCATCAGGGACCGGACTCGGGTGTGTCCTGATGCAGGAGCAAGCAGTGATCACTTATGGTTCACGGAAGTTGTGGCAACATGAGTAGAACTATGCTACCAATGACCTGGAGTTAGCAGCAGTGGCCTTTTCATTGAATATGTGGTGACACTATCTAACGGGCGAGCGTTTTATAGTGTAATCAGACCACCAGAGTCTCAAGAACTTCTTCGCGTAGAAGGACTTGAACCTGAGACAATGATGATGGCTCGAGTTCCTACAGGACTATGAATTCGAGATAGTCTATACTCATGGGAAGGGGAACCTTGTAGTAGATGCTCTCAGCAGGAGATTAGTCAATCAGCTGATTGGAGAGGTGACAGACCAGCTGGTCGTGTTGCATATATCCTTTGTGGATATAGATAGAGTAGCCTTTCTGTAGTCTCTCACAGTCACTCCTCCACTTCTTCAATGAGTTAGAGAGGCACAACGTGATTATGTTAACTGTGATAGGCGACGTGCTCAGATATCCTCAGGGCAGGCACCTGATGGATTTTTTGAAGGTGGGGAGCACGTCATTCTCTTCAGAGGACGTACCATGGTACCAGTATCACTACAAGAATAGGTGTTGAGGGAGTTTCACACTTCCCCTCTAGCGGCACATCCATGAGTGGAGAAGATGTATCAGGACCTCAGACGACATCACTGGTGTCAGTGATTTAAGAATTCTTTAGCAGAGTTTGTCTCATGATGCCTCAATTGTCAGCAAGTGTAGGCGGAGCACCAGGTTCTAGCAGGCTTGGTTCAGCCCATATAGGTCCCAGAGTGGAAGTGGGATAGGGTATCCATGGATTTTGTGACGGGACATCCATGTACATCCAAAGGACATGACTCTATCTGGGTGATTGTCGACCGACTCACCAAGTCGGCCCAGTTCCTACCGATTAGAGGGCAGGGCTCAGTAGAGAGATTTGGATGACTATATGTACACGTGATCGTACGTCTTCATGGTGTTCCATCGATGATCGTATCTGATTGAGATTCTCATTTCACTTCCTGGTTATGGAAGGGGTTGTAGGAGGCTTTCGGGATGCAGCTTCTCTTGAGCACTGCCTTCCATCCTCACACAGATGGTTAGACTGAGAGAACCAATCAGACTCTCGAGGATATGCTTTGTGAATGTGTCCTTGACTTTGATCACAAATAGAAGGATAAACTACCCTTGGTGGTGTTTTCATACAACAACAGATACAACTCCACCATCAGGATGGCACCTTATGAGGCACTGTAAGGTCGACCTTGCAGATCACAACTATGCTAGACTGACCCAGGGGAGTGAGCACTTGTAAGACTAGAGATGGTTCAAGATATGATGGAGAAGGTTCATACCATCCAGGAGAGGATGAAGATTGCACATAGCAGACAGAAGTCTTATCCTGATAGGAGACGGAGACCACTGGAGTTCGAGGATGGTGACCACGTCTTCTTACGGGTCTCACCTCGATGAGTTCTACGGAGATTTGGTCGTGGAGACAAGTTGTCTATTTGATTCATTGGACCCTTCCAGGTCCTCAGAAGAGTAGGTGAGGTGGCTTACTGCTTGGTCCATCTACCATAGTTGCACCGAGTGCACGACATCTTCCACGTATCTCAGCTGGGGAGATATGTTCACGACCCCTCCCACATCATCGACCATGGGGAGATAGAAATCGATGAAGGGGAAAAATTCACGGAGGTCCTAGTGGAGATCAAGGACTGACAGGAGCGGGTCCTACGTGGAAGGTCAATTCATCTGGTTCACATTCGTTGGAAGCATGAGAACCACTAGAAGAGCACATTGGAGCGGGAGGCTCATATGCGCCCTCAGTACCCCCATTTGTTCCCTTAGTATGTGTTGTAGCTTACGAGGGCATAAAGCCCTGAGGTGGGGAGAATGTAAAGACCCAGATATCCTGTGGATTTTTTTTCTTAAATACATGGGAATTTTAAGAGTCTGTAGTATCTGACGACGCCTGATTCCGAGGCCCGGTGTGCCCGTAATCAATTTCTGAAGTTTTGTTCTGGTACATTTAGTAAACATATGTGCGGGTTTTTTATCTTTTGAACTGATGCTCGGAATTAAAATACGAGAACACAAATGAACTCACAGTGCCGATATTCACTTAAGGAGACCATTACTGTAGTTTCTTTTGGTTGAGAGCGGAAGTTTTTTTTTGGATTCTAATAAATTAAATAAAATTTATGTGTTACATAATTTTATTTTGGTGGTAGTTTTTTTCTCCAAAGGGTAGTTGGAGGTGGGTCCCACACCCCACATAACTTCGCATGGGAGGATATTGTGTGGTGGGGCCACATGAACATAAAACTTCTCAACTCCCCATGTAACTCTCTTTTAATTATGGGAGTCTCTTAAACTTCCAACTCTCCCTTTTTAATTTTTAAAACTCTCCACCTCCCACCTCCTCTCATTAATGTGCCAACACCATTAATTAATTAATTAAGCTTCCACAATTAATTAATTAATTGAGCTTCTACAATTAATTAACTAATTTGTAGTGTTATGAATTATTTTGAATTAATTTGAAATGCATTGAAATATTAAAATGATAGGGAGGCTTTTGTTTTTTTTTATTGGAGTTTATTCTCTAGAGAGCTTGGGAGAACTCTTGGAAGAACAACATGTTCCAACGAAAAACGCTCCTCATCTCTGAAGAACACAAAGAACATATTCAATGACCTCCTTACACGTTAAAGGAGTACACTCCGCCCACGAAGAATGTCACCAACGATGACATATTCTTCTTTTGACCTCAACTGAACGACGCCGCTTTTCCATGACTTCACTGAGCTCTACTTCCTCTGATGTTGACGGGACGACTTCCGTCATCTGTGATGCCCATCTTTCATGACTATTCAACATACTACATCAAATATGAGGTATGGGGAACCTGTTTTATTTATACATGTGAATTATACCCTCGCACTTTGGTGTTTATTTTTGGATTGACGGTGGCCAAATTTATATCACCTAACGCGGTGGGCGCGGGCCGAACGAACACGGCCTGATGACCCTCCGTTGATTCTTGTTTGTGTTGACAACAGAGGGGGATCTGGTAGGTCATGGTGCCATCCCACTGCACCATAGAATAACCACAACCAGGAGGACCGTGGCGGATGGAAGAGGAACCGCGACTGAGAGGGTCGCGGTGGAAGAAGAGGCGCAGCGCCGTCGCACCGTGTTGTGGAACTAAAGGCCGTGGCCAGGCCGGGCCACGGGAGTATAGGAATAGATCCATCGTGCTAGCTGTGTGGAGGAGGATGAATCCTGAAATTGCTTACCGTTCTGCTGAACCGAACTGCTCAGCCGCCTGTCGGCCGGGCTGGAAACCCGCGGTGCCCGCAGGAGCCGCGCGGAGGAGCCACAGACCGCTTCCTTGGGCCGCTCTGCAGGGTGAACCGACCGGCCACCTACCGGCTAGGCTGGTGGACTGTGGAG
Source organism: Viscum album (assembly GCA_963277665.1). NCBI lineage: Eukaryota > Viridiplantae > Streptophyta > Magnoliopsida > Santalales > Viscaceae > Viscum > Viscum album. Next base: position 4,688,088 of record OY728143.1, on the reverse strand, counting down.
CCCGCAGATGCCACACCAAGGAGAACCGCGCCCCGCTGAGCAGGCCATGTGTGCCGGGCATAACCGGCCGGCTACAGCCGGCCGGGCAGGAGGAGACGGGGCCACTTGGCACCGCTAGGCCAAACGGACCGGCGCGCAGCGCGGGTCGGGTCCGCAGGTGGGTCGCGCCCACCAGGCTGGGCTGACCCCCCAGCCGGGTCAGACCCGCCGAGCAGTGCCCGGCTGGCCCCCCAGCTGGGTCGGACCCGCCAAGCCGGGTCAGCCTGACCCGCTAGCCCACTGCGCTTGACAGGCTGAGCCCAACTTCGATTAATTACGAATATCTTCAAGACCGCACGTCCAATCGGCACACCGTCTATGGAAATGGGACCCTCGCGATGAGGAAAACCTTTTGAGATAATATTACTATGTTTCGGACAAATTTGGAAAACGTCTGGGTTTGGACCAAGTGTAAATCCAACAGGGCCGCTGGAATAAAAATGCCATTAACTCTCAGACCATGTGTCCGATTGATGCGCTATTTGTCGTGTTGGCTTTATTACGATGAGACGGAACTAAGGTATACATTAACTCAAGATATAGTTGATGTATCAATACTTGGATCGAGGAGAGGACCCTCCCGGAATCAATCGTGCTGTGTGCGGGAACCCTAGGGATGGCTGCTACTGTACCGGAATCCTCCATGGGTTCGAATGCGACGACTACTGTATTAAAATCCTCCATGGGTTTGACTGCGATGACTACTATACCGGAATTTTCTGTGGGTTCCACTGCGACGACTACTGTACCAGAATCCTCTGTGGGTTCGACTGCGATGACTACTATACCGAAATCCTCCATGGGTCCGACATAATAGCTGGTCTTGTATCTTGTGTGGGTATGACAACTTAGTTAGTCCTGTATCCTGTGTGGGTCTGATAGATTAGATGAAGAATAGCTGGTCCTATATCCTGTGTGGGTCTGACAGCTTAGCGGTTCATGTATCCTGTGTGGGTCTGACACCTTAGATGAATTAGTTACTACATCTGATCATCTATATCTGTCTACGAAAGATGTATACTTATGTGAGATGAGTCTTGTCTTTCGGTCATTATCATCGATGTGATTGACTTTACTTACTTTGTGAACTAGGTTGTGCTTGGGGTCAAGAGTTTGTGCCCGAATGTGACTGGTAACTTAAGTATATATATGGGCATATACCTATGCAAGGTTTGTTGATAGTTCATGATTGTATATTTCTACTATGGTTTAACCTTTTTGGATTCTGGGAGACCTTAGGGGGTCTTGGGGTCCCCTACTGAGTATTGTTATACTCACCCTTGCACGGGATTTTCCCGCACCTTGTTGTGTTATATGGAGACGATGGATGGCAGTGATCGAGGTGGAGGGTGACAGACGGGAGACTACTCGGAGATGGACTAGATGGGACGTACAGTAGGGACGAGTTGTTTGTGTCTTGTACCTACTCTTCAGGTAGGATTTTTGGGCAAATGACCCATGAGTTGTTTTCCCTTTTTACATGTACTTGTTGTTCAGTTGGGTTTGTATACTAGCCCATTTACTTTCAGAACACCTTAATTTTCTATTTTTATTTCTTTTTGCCCCTACTGCTTGTGTTCAGACTATGTGTGTGTTACAGGTTAAAAGGTAATTCCTTCCCTATTTATCGGGATTATGCCTTTGGTGCTAGTTGCCAGCCCCTGGCCTATGGAAGGTGGGCTTGGGGTAGTCACGACACGAACCCTAAGAACGGGTCGTGACAAATTGGTATCAGAGGAGTCGGTTCTACCGCAGAACTTGGACTCTGATTCTTTAACGACAATAGTGTTAAGTGTTTTGGGTGTGGTTATCAGTTTAAGGAAACTGGTGTTGGTGTAGCGGCCGACGTATCCATACACTAGCGCTTTGACTTTTGATCTCTTACTCAGTGCATGAAAACACTGATTGTGTGTCTGTTTCCTTTGAAAAAAAAAATTTTTTGATTACATTGTGTCAGCTCACTAGGTATACGGTTTTAACTATGGTGCACCTGTTTCTTTTCAGGATGGACCCATGAAGGCAGCCAGCTAGGGTTCCGAGTTTCGTACGAGATGGTATCCAACCGAACAATGAGGCCTCGGTGTAGGGCCCCATCATAGGGGAGGCACCAGCAGTACCATTACCCATTGGGTAACCCATACCACCAGCTCTATAAATAGAGAGTGCACATCGCCTAAGTGTGTTGCATGAGTTCCAGTGTCAGAGGCCACCCAGGTTTCGGGGAGAGACGAACCTACAGGCAGTTGAGAATTGGCTGGAGGATCTCGTGAGAGTTTTTCGATTGGTAGGGACAACAGCCGACCTCATGGTGATCCTTTCTGTGAGTCTCCTACATGCAGCAACAGGAAGATGGTGGAGTCTGATGCTACATGTTTCTAACGAGGCATCATTACTCTAGATAGAATTTGAGAGTCTCTTTTTCTCAGAGTTTGTTCCAGTCACCCTTCGTGTGGTGCAGATTCAGGAGTTACTTCATCTGCAGTAGGGAAGTATGACAATAGCTCAGTACTCAGTGAGGTTCACTGACCTCTCACTCTACTCCATGGATATGGTAAGGGACCCAATCTTCAAGGCCCAAACCTTCAAGTAGGGACTCAGGCATGAGATCAGGGCTTTGACGATTCCCCTCATCATTTCAACATAGGAGGGGGTGATGGAGCGAGCCCTTCTAGTGGAGAGTTTTCTCGCTGAGCAATCACCAGCGGTGAGACCCACCATAGCATGAAAAATAGAAGAGTCTTCTGCAGTCGGCAATAGAGAGATGACTTAGAGGTCCAAGCGGACTAGGCCATCAGGTGGGCGACCCCAGGATAGAGGTTTAGTTGTGAGAGGCACACGAGACAGAGCCCACTATACGAGGAGCAGACAATGCTATGCATGCGGTGGGCAGGGTCACATGGCTCGTGACTACCTGACCCGCCATGCAGATGAGCAACAGATAGTAGAAAGTCATCCCAGGAAGAGGCAGAGGTTCGACCGTGGTGGTCCTCCAGAAGTAGGCAAATGTGGTAGAGGAGCTTGTCGAGCGGCGGGTGGTGGACGATGTTTCACGGCTCTACCACCACCACCACCACGAGGTCCACCTCGACCACAGGGAGTAGTCAGACATAGGCAGGCTCATCTCTAGGCAGTCGAGTCCTACAATGACGGTGCACCTAAGATTATTCGAGGTACTATCTGTGACTACTCCACCCTTACTATTGTACTTATAGACACTGGTGCGAGTCATTCTTTTATTGTCACTACCCTCATTCGAAGCTCAGAGATTCTGACGGAGTTGTTGGCTCGATCCTTAACACTAGAGACTCCTATGGGAGTAGACTCGACGATTACGCACTTGTGCTGGTAGTGTGAGCATACTCTAGGAGGTGAGAGCTTCGACTGGGATCTTCTTGTAGCAGCGTCGAGGCCTTACGATGTCATTTTGGGTATGGACTGGTTATCTATGGTTGATTCTTAGATTGACTATATTAGGCACAAAGTGTGGTGTATCCACAAAGATGGGACCAAGTTCACCTTCACTAGCACGAAGGGAGCCTATGCAGTGTAGGATGAACTTACGCATAGGTGGGGCAGCCGATCACACATCATTTGTCTAGTCTCATCCTCGGAGCGGTTGATGTGCAGAGTCCGAGTTTCATGTTGTGGTGGATCAGTACACGGATGTTTTCCCTGACGACGTTCCAGGACAACCTCCTCGCAGAGTGGTAGAATTCTACATTGACCTGTACCCTGGGACAACACTGATATCTACTCCAGCATATCGGTGTTGTTGCGGCGGCCAACGTATCCACACACTAAGACTTTGACTTTTGATCTCTAACTCAGTGCATGAAAACACTGATTGCGTGTGTGTTTCCTTTGAAAAAGTTTTCTTTGTGATTACTTTGTGTCAGCTCACAAGGTATTCTGTTTTAACTGTGGTGCACCTGTTTCTTTTTAGGATGGACCCATGAAGGAAGCCAGCTAGGGTTCCTAGTTTCGTACGAGATGGTAGCCAACTGAGCGACGAGGCCACGGTGCAGGGCCCCATCACTGGGGAGGCACCAGCAGTACCATTACCAACTGGGCCACCCATACCACCAGCTCTAGAAATAGAGAGTGCATGTCGCCTAAGTGTGTTGCATGAGTTCCAGTGTCAGAGGCCACCCAGGTTCCGGGGAGAGAAGGACCTACAGGCAGTTGAAGATTGGCTGGAAGATCTTGTGAGAGTTTTTAGATTGGTAGGGACAACATCCGACCTCATGGTGATCCTTGTCGTGAGTCTCCTACATACAGCAACAGAAAGATGGTGGAGTCTGATGCTACATGTTCCTGACGATGCATCCTTACTCTAGACAGACTTTGAGAGTCTCTTTTTCTCAGAGTTTGTTTCAGCCACCATTCGTGTGGTGGGGATTCAGGAGTTACTTCATCTGCAGCAGGGCAGTATGACAATAGCTTAATACTCAGCGAGGTTCACCGACCTCTCACGCTACTCCACGGATATGGTAAGGGACCCAATCTTCAGGGCCCAAACCTTCAAGTAGGGACTCATGCATGAGATTAAGGCTTCGAAGATTCCCCTCATCATTTCGACATAGGCGGGGGTGATGGAGTGTGCCCTTCTAGTGGAGATTTTTCTTGCTGATCAATCACCAGCAGCGAGACCCACCACAGGACGACACATAAAAGAGTCTTATGTAGCCGGAAATAGAGAGATGACACAGAGGTCTAAGCGGACTGGGCCATCAGGTGGGTGACCCGAGGATACAGTTTCAGTTGTGAGAGGCACACGAGACAGAGCCCACTATACGAGGAGTAGACAATGTTATGCATGCGGTGGGTAGGGTCACATGGCTCGTGACTACCTGACCCGCAATACAGACGAGAAACAGACAGTAGAGGTACATCCTAGGAAGAGGCAAAGGTTCAACCGTGGTGTTCCTCCAGGAGTAGGTGGACGTGGTAGAGGAGTTGGCCAAGTGGCGGGTGGTGGACGATGTTTCACGGATCTACCACCACCACCACTAGGAGGTCCACCTCAACCACAAGGAGTAGTCAGACATAAGCGGGCTCAGCTCTAGGCAGTTGAGGCCTACAATCACGATGCACCTAAGATTATTCAAGGTATTATCTGTGACTACTCTACCCTTACTATTGTACTTATAGACACTGGTGCGAGTCATTTTTTTTATTTTCACTACCCTCATTCAAAGCTCAGAGATTTCGACGGAACCATTAGCTCGATCGTTAACACTAGAGACTCCTATGAGAGTAGACTCGATGATTACACACTTGTGATGGTAGTGTGAGCTTACTCTAGGAGGCGAGAGCTTCAACTGAGATCTTCTTGTAGCAGCGTCGAGGCCTTACGATGTCATTTTGGGTATGGGCTGGTTATCTATAGTTCATGCTAAGATTGACTGTATTAGGTGCAAAGTGTGGTGTATCCGCATAGATGGGACTAGGATCATCTTCACTGGAGTAAAGGGAGCCAATGTAGTGTAGGATGAACTTACGCATAGGTGGGGAAGCTGATCACACATCAGTTGGGTAGTCTCATCCTCGGAGCAGTTGATGTGCAGAGTCTGAGTTTCATATTGTGGTGGATCAGTACGAGGATGTTTTCCCTGATGAAATTCCAGGACTACCTCCTCGTAGAGTGGTAGAATTCTACATTGACCTGTTCCCCGGGACAACACCTATATCTACTCCATCATATCAGATGGGTCCTGCTAAGCTTCGTGGCTAGGTTCTATCAGAGTTTTTTTCTAGATTTCTCCATAGTTGCAGCACTACTTTCAACATTGATGAAGAAGGGGAAACCCTTCATGTGGTCAGATATATGCCAGTAGAGCTTCCAGGAGCTGAGGCAATGGTTGACCAGTGCGTCCATCGTGAGGCTACCAGAGGAGGGCATAGGGTACATAGTTTACTATGACGCATCAAAGACCAAACTCGGGTGTGTCCTGGTGCAGGAGTGACCAGTGATCGCTTATGTTTCATGAAAGTTGAGTCATCATCAGGAGAACTATGCTACCCATGACCTGGAGTTAGCAGTAGTGGTCTTCGTCTTGAAGATGTGGTGGCACTATCTGATTTGTGATCATTTTACAGTCTAATCTAACCCCCAGAGTCTCAGGTACATCTTCTCTTAGAAGGACCTGAACCTGAGACAACGACGATGGCTCGAGTTCCTCCAGGACTATGACTTCGAGACAATCTATACTCCTAGGAAGGGGAACGTTGTAGCATATTCTCTCAGTAGGAGACCAGGAATTTAGCTACTAGGAGAGGCAACAGAGAAGCTGGCCGCGTTGCAAATATCCTTTGTGGATAGAAATATAGCATACTTTCTACTGTCTCTCACATTCACTCCTCGACTTCTTTAGCGAGTCATAGAGGCACAACGTGAGGACGTAGACTGTGATATGTGACGTGCACAAATATCCTCAGGGTAGACACCTGATGGGTTTTCTGAAGGCGGGGAGCACGTCATTCTCTTCAGAGAATGTACCATGGTACTAGTAGCACAATAGGAGGAGGTGTTGAGGGAGTTTCACACTTCCCCTCTAGAGGTACATCTAGGAGTGGCGAAGACGTATCAGGACCTCAGACGACAGCACTGGTGGTGGGGTATGAAGAAGGCGGTAGTAGAGTTTGTCTCCCAATGCCTCACTTGTCAGTAAGTGTAGGTGGAGAATCAAGTTCAAGCAGGCTTGGTTCAACCCTTAGAGGTCCTAGAGTGGATGTTGGAAGGGATATCCATTGATTTCACGACATGACTTCCATGTACATCCTGAGGACACAAATCTATCTGGGTGTTTTTCGACCGACTCACCAAGTCGGCCCACTTCCTACCGATTAGAGAGCATGGCTTAGTAGAGAGCTTTGGACGCCTCTACATACATGAGATCATATTGCTTCATGGTGTACCATCGATGATCGTCTCCGATCGAGATTCTTATTTCACTTCCCTATTCTGGAAGGGGTTGCATGAGGCTTTCGGGACACATCTTCGCTTGAGCACCACCTTCCATCCTCAGAAGGATGGTCAGACTGAGAGAACCATTCAGACTTTCGAGTACATGCTACGTGCATGTGTCCGTGACATTGTTCGCAGTTCGGAGGATCACTTACCCTAGGTGGAGTTTGGGTACAACAACAGCTACCACTCCACCATCAGGATTACACCTTACGAGGCACTATATGGTCAACCTTGCAGATCACCACTATGCTGGACTGACCCAGGGGAGTCAACACTTGTAGGACTAGAAATGGTTCAGGCTACGACAGAGAAGGTGTAGATCATCCAGGAGTGGATGAAGACTGCACAGAGCAGACATAATTCCTATGTTGATAGGATACGGAGACCACCGGAGTTCGAGAATGGTGACCACTTATTCTTATGGGTCTCACCTCGATGAGGTCTATAGAGATTTGGCCGGGGTGGAAAGTTTTCTCTGCGATTCATTGGACCATTCCAGGTACTCAGCAGAGTAGGTGATGTGGCTTACCACCTGGCCCTTCCACCTCAGTTGCACTGGGTGCATGACGTCTTCCACGTATATCAGCTAAGGAGATACGTGCACGAACCGTCCCACATTATCAACCATGGGGAGATGGACATTGATGATGGGGAAACATTCATGGAGGTCCCAGTGGAGATCGAGGATCGACAAGAGTGGGTCCTACGTGGATGGTCGAGTCCTCTGGTGCGCATTCGCTGGCCACACGAGAACCTCTAGGATAGAACATGGAAGCGGGAGGCTCATATGCTTGCTCAGTAACCCCATTTGTTCTATTAGTATGTGTTATAGCTTACTGGGACATAAATCCTTAAGGTGGGAAGAATGTAAAGACCCATAAATTATGTGGATTTTTTTCATAAATACATGGGAATTTTACGAGTCCGCAGTTTCTGACAGCACCTGATTCTGAGGCCCAGTGTGCCCGGAATCAATTTCTGAAGTTTTGTTTGGGTATGTTCAGTAAATATACATGCGTGTTTTCTATATTTAGAACTGATTATCAGAATTGAAATCTGAGGACACCGAAGAATTCGCAGTGCTGGTATTCTCTTAAGGATACTTTTACTTCAGTTGCGTTTGGTCGAGAGTGGTAGTTGTTTTTTGGGATTCATATAAATTAAATAAAATTTAGGTGTTACATAATTTTATTTTGGTGGTAGTTTTTTTCTCCAAAGGGTAGTTGGATGTGGGGCCCACACCCCACATAACTTCCAATGGAAGGATATTGTGTGGTGGATCCCACTCGAACATCAAACTTCTCAACTCCCCAAGTAACTCTCTTTTAATTAAGGGAGTCTCTTAAACTTCCAAATCTCCCTTGTTAATTTTTAATTCTCTCCACCTCCCACCTCCTCTCATTAATGTGCCAACACCGTTAATTAATTAATTGAACTGCCACAATTAATTAATAAATTTTTAGTGTTATGAATTCTTTAGAATTCATTTGGAATGCATGGAAATATTAAAATTATAGGGAGGGTTTTGTTTTTTTTTGGCTTGGCGTTTTTTCTCTGGAGAGCTTGGGAGAACTCGGGGAAGAAAAAACTATTCCAACGAAGAACGGTCCTCGTCTATGAAGAACACGAAGAGCATCTTCACTGACCTCCTTCCACGTTAAAGGAGTAGACGCTGCCCATGAAGAACGTCACCAACGATGACATCATCTTCTTCCGATGTCAACGGAATGATGCCACTTTTCCGCGACTTCACCGAGCTCTACTTCCTCCAATATTGACGGGATGACGTATGTTATCTGTGACACCCATCTTTCGTGACTTGTCAATGTACTACATCAAATATGAGGTAGGATGAATTTTATTTATTTATATGTGTGAATTATACCCACGTACTTTGGTGTTTATTTTTGGATTGACGGTGGCCAAATTGTTATCACCTAACGCGGAGGGCGCGTGCTGAACAAACATGGCCTAGTGACCCTCCATCGATTCTTGTTTGTGTTGAAAACGGGGGAGGAGCCGGTAGGGCGGGGTGCCGTAGCACCACACCGGAGAAAAACCATAGCCAGGAGGACCGCTGCTGATTGAAGAGGAACCACGGTCAGGAGGGCCGCGACAGAAGAAGAGGCATAGTGCCGTCACGCCGCGCTGTGGAACTGAAGGCCACATGCAGTCCGGGCCGCGGTGGTGGAGGACCGGTGCCGTCGTGTTGACCCCATGGAGGAGGACGCGGCCCGCAAATGCGGGCCGCATGACCGAACTGAACCGACCAGCCGCCTGCCAGCCAGGCTGGAATCCCGCGACGCCCACAGGCGCACCGTGTGGGAGCAGTGGCCCGCTTCTATGGGCCGCTCTGACAGGTGAACCGGCCGGATGCATGCCGACCGAGCTGGTGGTCCGTAGCGCCCGCATGCACCGTGCAGAGCAGAACTGTGGCCTGCTGAGCGGGCCACGTGTGCTGGGTAGAACCGGCCAGCTACGGCCGGCCATGCAGGAGGAGGTGGCGCCGCTTGGAGCCACCGAGTGAACCAGACCATCACATAGCACAGGCCGAGTCGGCAGGTGGGTCACGCCCACCGGGACGGGTCGACCCCCCAGCCGGGTCGGACGCACCGAGCCGGGCTAGGCCAACCCCCTAGCTTGGTCGGACCCACCGAGCGAGGTGGGGCTGACCCGCCAACCCACATGGCTTGACGAGCCGAGCCCAACATCGCTTAAATATGAATATCTTCAAGACTGCGCGTTCGATTGATGCGCCATCTGCGGTATTAGGAACATCATGACAAGGCGGTCCTTTCTGATTCTCTAGGTGAGTTTCGGACAAATTTGGAAAACAACCAGGTTTGGACCGATCGTAAATCCCACTAGGCCCCTGGAATGGAAATGCCAATAACTCTCAGACTGGGTGTCTGATTGACGCACCGTCTGGCGTGTTGGGTTTCCTACGATGAGACAAAACTACAGGATACATCTACTCTGAACTTAGTTGATGTATCGATACATGGCTCGAGGAGCGGAATCTCCCATAATCGACCGTGATGTGGGAGGGATCCCTAGGGAAGGCTGCTACTATACCAGAATCCTTAGTAGGTTCGACTGCGACGACTACAATACCGAAATCCTCCGTGGGCTCGACTTCGACGAATATTGTACTAGAATCCTCCGTGGGTTTGACTATGACGACTACTGTACCAGAATCCTCCATGGGTTCAACTACGACAACTACTGTACCAAAATTCTCTGTGGGTCCGACAGAATAGCTAGTCATGTATCCTGTGTGGGTCCGATAGCTTAGCTTGTTCTATATCATGTGTGGGTCTGACAACTTAGCTGGTCCTGTATCCTGTGTGGGTCTATCAGCTTAGATGAAGAATAGCTGGTCTTGTATCTTGCCTGGGTCTGACAGCTTAGCTGGTCTTGTATCCTGTGTGGGTCTGACAACATAGATGAATCAGTGACTACATATGATCATCTATATCACTCTAGGAAAGATTTATACCTATGTGAGCTGAGTCTTGTATTTCAATCATTATCATCTATGTGATTGACTTTACTTCCTTTATGAACTGGGTTGTGTTTGGGCTTGAGAGTTGGTGCTGGACTGTGAATGGTAACTTAGGTATATGTATAGGCATATACCTAAGTTAGGTTGGTTGATACATCATGATTGTATCTTTCTACTGTGGTTTATCCTTTTTGGATTCTGGGAGACCTTTGGGGGTCTCGGGGTCCCCTACTGATTATTGTTATACTCACCCCTACACGAGATTCTCCCGCACCTTGTTGTGTTCTGTGAAGATGATGGACGAAATTGATCGAGGGTGAGGGTGATGGACATGAGACTACTATGAGCTGTACTAGATGGGACGTACCGTAGGGACAAGTTATTCGAGTTCTTTAACTACTCTTTATGTAGGATTTTCAGGTGGACGATCTAGGAGCTGTTTTCACTTTTTACTTGTACTTGTTGTTCAGTTGGGTTTGTGTACTAGACCATTTACTTTTATCACGCCTTACTTTTATATTTTTAGTACTCGTTTCCCATACTGCTTGTTTTCAGATTGTGTGTGTGTTACAGGATAAAAGGTAATGCCTTCCCTATTTATCGAGATTACACCTTTGGTGAAAGTCACCAGCCCCTGGCCTTTGGATGGCGGGCTTGGGGTAGTCACGACACGGGCCCCGAGGATGGGTCGTAACATTATATAATTATCCTCAAATTCTCTCATATAGTAATGTTCCATAATCTACGTTTTAATAAATCTAGTTCCTAAGGTTTCTACTAAACATCCTATAATACAAACTTTAAAGACCCCAACCCAAGTAGACTAGATTTTGTGGTCACATTATTAAATTGAAACTAGAGACATATAATCTCACCCCAAATGATAAAAATCGTTATTTGTATTTGTACATTAATTACATACATGAATATAATATTTCAATTGAAATCATAAAATACAACATAATATTTTATATGAGTACATTGTTATTATATTTAGAATATCCCTATATATCTATTAGAATTCACTTCTTGGAATCCATGGGAAATGAAACATTAGAAAGGGGTGTGCTCTAACTCATATTAAGGGTATGTATATAGATTAATATATCAGGAATAAATAATAAAAAATCAATAAGAAATGGTAAATAACTGAAACATATTTCATTTAATCAATATCATTAACATGAAGAATATTATGGAAGGGATAAATATTAATCAAATAATCTCGTATAAATAATTAAATGTTCCCAAAAAAATATCCATGGATATTATAAATAATAAAGTAATCACATGGAAATCAATAAATTATCTAGAAATGAGGGAATAAATAATTATAGACTTCATATCCATACTATTAAGGCCTCGTTCCAATTCATCTTACACAAATGGGTAAGGCCTTGTCCAAATACCCACATAAGTTTGCCTAATGAGACCCACTGATGCATTGAGGGGCTACAAAAGGCCTTTCACATCCCTTAATAATTCCAATGAATTCCACATATGAATGGGGTAGAATATAATAAACATAAACATTCAAATCTAAAAACTAACATATGAAATGTTAATAATTACCCCAATCAATAAACGTATTCATAAACCATCCAGAGTAATAAGGTGATTGGTATCAAAATAGTGAATCCCAAACCAAAATGAACATAATCCATCTAGAGGAATAATAATGATGGAATAATTTCAATATGTACCCATATAGAATAAGTAAAATAATGGTTATTATCATTGATGGATATAAATTCTATAAAAATGGAATTTAAAACAATATTGAGGAAAATATCCTCTTTACTTTGAAGATCCCTTTTAAAAAATAATATCATCCAAATTATTAGAAAATAATTTTTATTTTAAAACTAACCTTATAATGTTATGAAGGAATCATCAAAAAAATGATGGTAGGTAATTCCATACTTGTTGAAACAGTATAAAAAAACATTTTTTCACACTTTTTAAAAAAGGCTTAAAAAGTGCCTCTTTTAGAAAATTACAAGAAGATTTATATCAAATCATTTGTTTAAAAATTAAAAAATGGGTAAAAATGGATTTAACAAATTATTTTTATAATTTTAAAACATTTTTTGAAAACATTTTTTATAAAAAATGGATATCGAAGAAAAGAGTTTTTGTTTGAAGGGGAGAAAGAAGTCATCTTTTATTAATGACATTTTTCTCAATCAATCTGAATATTAAAGAGATAAAAATAGTATTATTACTTGAATGGTTCATGAATAAAAATATTATAATAAAATTTAGAAGATTAATGAAATTTAGATCATAATATTTCATTATCATAATCTAAATAATGAACGATCCTAATAAACTATGAGATTATAACATAAAACATTTCCATTATGTTAAATTCTAAATCAGAAGAACCATAGAATAAATAACTGCAAATGAATCTTTAAATACCATTAATATTAAGGTATTCAAGATATAAAATATCATAGGTGTATTATATACACTATAAAAAATAATTATGTTGTGAATATGATATTTACCTTACCGAAGTAAAAGTGAGATGAGAAACCCTTACCACTTTGGTAATTTTTGATTTATAAGCCCTATAGATGAAAAAACATCAAATAAAAATTTAAATTCCATGAAGATAAATATATTCATGTTATAACATATCAAATTGGAATTATATACACCCCACATAAGTAATAATTCTTGAATATGTCATGTGACACACAGATGTAAAAGTGAGACGAGATACACTTACCACATTGGTACCTTCTGACTCATAAGCCCCATGAAAGAAATAACATAAAATTAAACACTAAACATAATGAATTTTAATATATTAGTGATATAAATTATTAAAGATCTATTATATCAATCACAACAAAGGAATATTTGGTGAATATGTAATATGTATCCTAGAAGTGAAAGTGAGACGGTAAACCCTCAACTTAAGTCTAATTTCTATTCAATGTGTATGTAACTCATCTAGAATAAATATATTTTTATTTTAAATATAATAAATAAACAGAATAATATATGTTTATTGTAAATATAATAAATAAACATAATAATATATTTTATACTATTTACGATTTATTTATTGTCTTTTATAACCCATTTTTTAGAAATTCATTGTCAAAACCATTGTTTCAGGTGATAAATCCTTCATTTTTCATGTATGTTTTGGTTATTTTATTTCTGACCTTTTACTTTTATAATGGTTAAATCATATAAACAATGTTAATAATGATATAAATATAATATATTATAATTATTCCAATATTTATAATAGTATATAAAAGTTTTAGATAGGGAAAACGAGTTACACCGTCCATGGGAACGGTTGGATGTACGAATGCATGAACATTGTTTCTATTTTTACAACAGATAGAATGTAAGAAATGTAAATAATATTTCACCTTTATAGAGATATTATTATATCTGATATTTACTTAATATTCATTAAACATCTCATTATTACCATCCATTCCTAAATGAAATGAAATGCATTTTATAACACCACTTTGAGATGGTAGTCCCCACCTATGCCCTAGAAAGTTGTTGTCTTCCAACAGATGGGAAGGTAAGATGGTATGTGTGATATTATAAATCAAGAATAAAATTTAATTTCATAAATATCATATAAATATATTTAATACATAATTATATTTATCTATGAGAGGCAGTGAAGGAAAAAAAATTACATTGGTTCGAGAGGAGGTAGTCCATCGTGCACACGATCGATGATTTGGTTTTCCATTAATGAAATTGGAGATGTATATAGTTTATGAAACTAAAATAATAAAATATAAGTATATAGGATATAACTTGTTTATTAATTTATCATAGTTCTATAATGTCTTATGGAGTTATAAGATGAAGTAGTTTGAAAATGCATGGTTAAGAACATTATCTATTCTTTGGAAAATCTCTTTATGTTTATACATAAAGCCTTCATAGAATTGATTTATAATTATAATATGCCTCTATTAGGTGTTTAGGAATCTATGGAAGTTATTTTTTTAGGTATTTTATAAAAAAAATTCCCTGGGGGTGTGAAGAGAAGATGAGAGTAGGTGGAAATTTATAAGTGCGGGAGAGAACAAAATTTTAATTTTTCAAAAGAAGACAAGATACCCTTGTTTTCCACATGAAAAAGGATCCAAAATGGATGATTCTTAAATAATTTATGTTACAATGTCTAAATATGTCCATAAAATATTAATTTTATAAGTTTCTAAGTCATTTTAAACCTTATCGTTTTTATTTTAACCACCGAAAAAACCCGTTTTAACCTTAACCATGATAATTAATATTTTCTATTTTGACTATTCATTAGGAAAAAAAATTAAGATAAAATTATCAAGTAATATTAATTATTATGAATAAAAATAAATATTCAATTTTTCAAAATTAAATTCAACGAAGTGGAAAAATTCAATTAAAATTCAATCTTATAGATAAGATTAAAATGTTGGGTTTCAAAGAAAATGTTTTTATAAGTATATAATGTTTTTATATAAAAATTTAATAGGAAATAAATTCCAATGCCATAAATTGAATTAATTATAATATAATTTAATTAATTTCATGTTTTGAAATTTTTTAAATCTAAATGAATCTTTTTAAATTCATTATTCTGAAATGGAATTTTTCAATGAAAACCGGTTTTTTCACTATTCATCAATAAAATAATCTTTTCAAGAAATTATAAAAAAACACTTTAATATAATTTTTACACGATGATTTAGAAAAATTAATTTATTTTTTCAAAATATATTCTCAAAAACTGATATAAAATAAATTTAAATTATTTTCACAATGTCTGATAAAACCGCCTTTTAGAAAAATACATTTTTATCAGAAAACATTTATTTTTCTTTCAAATGAATATTATATTATTTCTAATCAATAGATACCAATTGAATTAATTTTATAAATATGTAAAACATAAAATTATCATAATTTATTTATTCATATTCCTAACCTACAATTTAATAGTTACGTTATAAAAATATACTATTTTATGTTTCGTTTATACTCAAATTTACATATATCTTAATCTATAAAAGAAATTAAATGAAATAAATATATCTCATGGGTTATTTAAGATCAGTGTATCATGTCTTATACACTATCAAACATAATTATATTATTTTTAATGTTGTGAGGTGTTACAATATAGTTTCACCTAGTGGAGGAGACCGTGTTCGGTGGTCGACCTTAGAGATTATAAGTTGGTCATTCTTAAGTATTTATCATCTTTCATTTGTTTTATGGTTGGGACCTAATTTCTTGTTGGTAATTTATAAATCCATTTATATATTTTTCATTATGTTACTATTATTTAATTTATTTCCTTATTTTTGTTTCATGCATGGTTTATATAATAAAAGTTTAAGTATTTTATTATATATATACATTGTTGCAAGGAACTAGTTGTGTGAATGCAAAAAAAAATATTAGGCTATGTCCTATGATTGTAGTGATATACCTTCTCAGTTATAGTCACTATCCCTTATCCTTTTCGAGTTGGGAATAGGGTGTCACACTTGGCCAACCACCAGCCAGGAACTCCTCGATGGGTTATGCTATGATAGAGTGGTATCAAATCTGGTATGTCCTCTAGTTGGTGATTAGGGTTGGAAATATTATGTGGTTTGGTTTGTGATCTTAGGGAAATGATGTTAGAGTTTATCAAAAAAAACATTCATAATTGTGAACTAAGTGATTGTGTCGTGAATAATATATCCATGAACCAAGTCTTTTACTACCTTATTATTAACTTGGCATGCTAATCCATCAGTTATGCGGAAACAATGGTATATGAATCACAAAGGATTGTGTCTTATGAATTTACTATCCTTCTGTAGTCAACAACCCATATATTTTCACTTTTAAGGGGTGCATCTTGTTAACCTTCAATATGCCTCTAGGGTGAAAACCATCCAAGATAGTAACACAAGATCATTATAAAGATCAGTTGTGTGATGATTCGTTAGTTCAGGGACCTACTCAGGAGGTGTGTACTCCTGGTGATAAAAGAGAAGTGTTACCACCTATCAAGAAGTACATTGATCAATATCATGTGGTTTAGGAAGAATATCAACTACATGTTTGGTATCTGATAGCTCTATCATGTTAGGAAAATGATATATCTAGTCTTGTGTGTTACACATGTTCTAGAGATAGAGACTGTAGATGTTTCATAGTGACCATGAACCCCAGGCAATGGTGATTGGCTTTATGTGGTGGTGTGAGTTTTCAAGTTTGTTGAGACCTTGACCGATCAGACATTTTCACTTGCAGCTAATCTTCTTCATGGAATTGTATGGTGGTAGTGGAGTTTTGTCACTCTAACTTTTTATTAAGAGATTCTACCATGATAAGACATTTAAAAACTATTCTATGATGAATATTTCCCAATGATCATGCACTTTGAAAAAATTTAGGAGATTCTCGTGCGACAATAGGGTGATATATTAGTTTTTGAGTATGCCATGAGGTTTGCCAACCTCACATGTTACTCTCTCGGTATGGTTCCAAATGGATAATTATTGGTATTGTTATTTTAGAAGGGCCTTCATAAAAAAATCCATGTTATCATTGTCTCCTTATGAATTCTAATTTATGCTTGATATTTGATGCAATATTTGGTTACAAAGAACTTCCTAGTAGGGGATATTGAGTGGTTGGAAAAAATCGGGTAAGTTATAGGGATCAGACATCTATAATAATCAGAAGGATGAAAATTTCAGAATCCCTACATAGGAATCATACGAATGCTTGGACTCAAACATGTGGATATGTAGTGTAGGGTTTATGTAGTGGGTCCAGTCAACCAGGAGAGGTGTGATGATAGCTTATGTCGGGCGAGGTCACATGCCTCATGATTTCACAACCCGATGTTTCGATGAAGGTATATAATAATTCGATGTAGAACCATGGTAGAGGCAGCATCATGACCATGGATCTCATAGGTGCTGTCAAGGATGTCCCCAAGGATTTGGAGTTAATAGAGGGGTGGGTGGAGATCTAGAGGGTGGATCTAGTAGTGGAGGATAATGCTATATCCTACTCCAACCACAACCCCTAGGCAACCCATGCCATTATTAGAGGGATGAAGGTAGTAGGAAAAGTTAGTTATAGTTTATGAAGGGATATGATCTGGTTTATCATGACATGATTCATGGTACAATATGTATCTTCTTTATGTTATCTCTAATAACTGTAATATTATTTGTGCAATAATCCATTATTTATATATCCCCTTTGAGAGAGAAAGAACTTCAAGTTGAGTCTTTGGACCACCAGTTGATGATAAATTTACTTAAAGTGAGAAATTATTCAATATATCACGTATTATTGCAGTTTTTGTTGGTTCTTAGTGGTGATAATGTTTCACAGAACCTCCTGTTCATCATAATGAAATCAGAGGATGTCATCCTAGGCCTGCACTAGATTTCTGTGGTGTGAAACCATATATAATATAATCATATGAGGGTTATATTCCTATATTCATATGGATCATGATTTATATTCATTTTGGGGAGGTATATTGTGACTATGTGTGTGGGGAATAAAAAGAGGAAATTGTAACCAATCACCCAACTATTGGAATATTTTTTCATTTGTGTAGTTGGCTCATATGGCATTAAGATTCTATTGGTAATTGGAGATTATATGGACATATTTACCAAAGATACCCTGATACTACCTCAGAGTTGAGAGATTTAATTCTCTTTTGATTTGGTCCTCAAGAACAACTGATATCTTATATAGAATATAAAATGGCCCACAATGAGATTTGTAAGTTGAGGGTGTAGTTATAAGTCATTCAATAGATATTCTTTTTATGACCTAGTGTATCCCCCTAGACAGCTCCAGTTTTGTTTTTAAAAATGGTGGTTCGAATTTTGAGGCACTGTATAGATTATCATATCCAAAATTTGGCAATGATAATGAACAAGTAACAATTGTCGATAATTAATGGCTTTTAGACTAGTTATAAGGTGAGAGTTGGTTTCCAAAGATCAATATCATGTGTTGTAACCATAAGTTGAGGGTTCCCGAGGATGATATTCAGAACACGACATTCTGATATAACTATAGACACTATGAGTTCTTGGTGATTCTTTTTGGTCTGACTAATAAACCCATTGTGTTCATGAATGTTTTGAACCAACTATTTCTACTATATTTGTACTGATTCATAGTGGTATTCATCAATTAAATTCTCATATACTCTACATGATAGAAGGATCATGTGGAGAATTTGAGGTAGGTCCTAAACTTAATCTGGTAGCATTAGTTGTACGTTATGATCATGAAGTTTTCATTTTGGATATGGGAGGTTCAGATATAGGGGAATTTCATCTCAGAGAATTATTTATCAACGGACCTAGGATACATTGATGTTGTGCTTTCTTGGGAACCACGTAAGAGTAAGTTTGAGGTACAAAGTTTTCTCGGTTTTTTGGGGAAATACCAAAAGGTTATGATAGATTTTTCTAGAAATTAAGTCATTCTGAATACATGAACATAGAAATGGTTACAATTTTCATGGATTGAGAAATGATAGAGAGACTTCAAGAAGATGAGATAGAGGATGGATCATGCCCCAATTCTATTGATACCAGAGGAGGGTGATGAGTATGTCATTTATTTTGATCCCACTAGAACTAGACTTGGGTGTGTATTGATGCCAAGGTAGGTAGTTATTTATTATGGAATGATGTAGTTGATACCCCATGATTAATAATGTGTAACCCATAACATAGATTTGGATGTTGTAGTTTTCAGCTTGAATATGTGGATGAATTATATTTTTGGTGATCATTCCATTATTTACTAATACCACTATAGTCTCAGGTGTATATTCACTGAGAGAGATCTTAAAATTATATATATGAGTTGGTTGGAGTGTTTTATAGACTATTAATTTGAGATATTTCATACTCTTGAGAAGGGTAAGGTGATGATAGAGGCCCTCATCAGGAAATCATATCCTTGCTGGGTGGAGAAATTTTATGAGTAGTTCTATTTATTGAATATGACCCTAGTGCTGTAGATGGGTGAAAATTATCTTCAATCAATGGTGGAAACTCAAAAATTAATTTAGTATGTGAGATATGACGAGTTGAGAGACATCAATTGTGAGGATGTACATACCTAGATATCCTTAGGAGGTGCGCCAAACATATTACCTAAGGGAGGGGATAACATATCCTTTTCCAAGGGTGGATAGTGGTTTTGTTCATATTATGAGATAAATCATTGAGGAAGTTTCAAAAATCCCATGTGGTAGTATATATAGATGTGGAAAAGATGTATTCGGACATTCTATGGTAGATTTTGTAGACATTAATATGGTTGAATGTTGTTGATATTTCCTCTTAGTGTCTCACATGTCAATAGGTGAAGGATAAGAAACAGGTTACATCTGGTTTGACTCAACCACATGAGATCCCTTACGGTAATTGGGATAAAATATATATGTATATGATCACTACAAGAAATAAGATCTATACCAACAGTTTTGGGAAAAAAACTTGGTATAGTTTACTAATTTGGACTTATACCAACGGTTTGGCCAAAACTGTTGGTATAGGTCACTTATATGGGCCAATACCAACGGTTTTCCCCAAACCGTTGGTATAGGTCACTAATTTGGAGCTATACCAACCGTTTTGGGAAAACTGTCGGTATAGTTAAGTAATTTGGACCTATACCAATATTTTTGGGAAAACCTTTGGTATAGTTCCATTATAGAGACTCTATATCAATGGTTTTGGCCAAACCTTTGGTATAGATCCCAAAATCAAAGAATCTATACCAACGGTTCTCAAAACTGTTATTATAGGTCTATACCAATGGTTATGAGTACCGTTGGTATATGTACATGTATTTTTAATAGAATATTTTTATAGAGGACATTAAATAACTAAAAATATAAAATACTTATGGTAATATATATATATATTTAAAAAATTATGTTCACAAAAGTAAGTTAGGTTAGTGGTCAGGTCATTCCATCACAAACCAGAGGTGCTGGGATCAAAACTAACTGAATGATTCTTTTTTGAATTATATATACCAATAGTTTTATCGAACCATTAGTATATATTTTCATATTGATTATACCTATAGTTTTCCCAAAATTGTTGGTATTGACCTATCCCCACGACTTACTAGCCAACGATTCTCCAAACTGTTGGTATAGGCTATACCAACGGTTTGGAGGCTTATACCAATGTTTCCAAAAAGTTTGTATAGGTTATTTTTCTAGTAGTGAATAATGTATATTATGACAAAAATGAGAACCAACAATGTAATCTGGGTAATTTTTATTGACTTAAAAAGTGAGCACACATTCTTGAAATTTGAGAGTGGACATAGGTTGAGAGTTTGGGGTGGTTGTATATTCATGAGATCATCCGAATTCATGGGGTACCAATGATGATTGTCTCTGACTATGATTCTAAATTTATATCATGATTTTTTATATGATTATAGGAGGCTTTCAATTCTATGTTACAAATGATCACAACATTCCACCTCAAAATATATGGGCATACCAAGTAAAATATTTATGTTTTGACGATATGTTGATATCCTATGTGTTGGACATTGGCCATAGTTGGGATTATAAATTTTAAATAGTATTGGTTTCTTAAAATTATATATATCACTACCTTGTTAATATAGAACCATTTGAGACCTTATATGGGAGACCCTACAGTTACCCTTATGCTATATTGAGAACGGAGAGACATCTGTAATTGGGATTGAGCTAGTGTGGGAAATGAAAGAGAAGGTTCAAGTGATCTATGATATTATTAGGATAGCCTAGATCAAACAAATATCTTATGCATACAGATCTTGTAGACCTTTGGATTTCATGTAAGGTGAATATATTTTCCTAAAAGTATGTCCATGATAAGGATTGTAGAGATTTGGCTGGGGTAGTAAGAAATATCACAGGTTCATCTGGCCATTTGAGATCATACAATGGGTGGTCAAGGTTTCGTATTACTTAGTGATAACCTCTTAGTTGGTATGAGTGCATGAAATATTTTGTGTCATAACTGAGGAGATATATACATGACCTATTTCATGTTGTTGATTAGTAATAGATGTACATCAAGGATAGAGCCACCATTATGGATTACCTAGTGGTGATTGAGGAATGAAAATACTGGATCATTCCGAGATGTCTATTCCTACAGCTTGGGTGATTTGTTAGAATTGAACCAAGCGGGATAGATCTAGAGAGGATGAGATCCATATGTGGTCTTAGTACCCCCACATTGATGTGTGTCATATTCTTTATATGGTAAAAAATCCTTGAAGGATGAGATAATTTAGTGACTATACGTTTCTTAGTTTGAGATTTTCATTATATATATATATATATATATGTATGTATGTATATTCCTCTCAAGATTTTTTCTCAGAGTCGGCACTATGTTTGGGTATCTCAGGACCCTAGAATTAATATATTAAAAATATTAATATATATTATTGAACACAGAATCATAATTTAATAATAAATGGTTTTATCAATTATTGATACATCCTATGGTAAATGTGAGACCATAGATGATTCCAAAACATAGGGTTTACACTAGGTGCAACATAAATTTGGTCAGAATTGTTTATTCAGCTAAAGGAATCTATTGGCTAGTGAATTAATTAATTAAATTATTTATTAATTTAATTTATTTACTGGAAAAACCAAATTTTGTCCCTATAAAATTGATTCATTATGAAAAATATCAAGGGAGATCTACATAACCCAAATGAATTTAATAGTAGGAGGATATCATTAGAATTAGTGACATAGGAAATTGGATTGATGAACAAAGAATTGGGAAATTCATGAGAAAAATGATGAAAAAATATGATCATAGTATTCTTCTCTAGAAGCCATTTTCATCTTAAATATTCATTTTTTTATCATTTTAGGTCATGTTATTTCATGGATTTTCACCACTTGAATAATTAAATAGAAATTTATTTATATATACTTTTGTTTTTCACTACCTGTCATTATTTTCATGAGAAAATATTAAAATTGTGTTCTTGAACATAGTTTTTTATTTTTTTCCCCTATTTCTCCAAATGTTTTACTTAATTCATGATCATTGTATGGGATTGCATCGACCATCGATGTTGTTCTATTTGTTATTGATATTTTCCGCAATTTCTTCATCTGTGGCTCACGTGGATGGGAATTCCACATTATTGGGATGAATTTGAGAATGATCGATGTAATGATAAATTTTTATCATACATATATATATTATATATTAATAAATTAATATCAGATATATTTTACAAATAAACACCTAAGGACCATAATGATTTTATGTGTTTGGAGACAAGATACTGAATCTTTTAATTTTTTAAAATATCTTCAAAATAACTGACAGTAATATTCTCACATAGTACTCTTCTTATACATACTCTACTTAAAACCATTATTTATAACTTAGGGAAAGGAAACATAAGAAATGGTGCTCTCAGATTCTTAGTATGTGTAAAAATGGAAGATATAAATGACCTCTTAAGCATTTTATGATCATAATGGAAAGAGAACATGAGATTAACATTTTAAAAGTAAATCCATCATTTCATAAATCATAAAACTGAATCATGACAGAAATATTGATAGTTCATAATACATGAATCATAAAATAATCATAGAACACAATCCATGAGAACATTACATTTACATAAGTCATATGTTTTTAGCATACACATAAGTATAGAAATCGTTTACGTAGGAGAAAATTCCTACTTCCGATACTATCATTGTGGATTAAGTTCACTCCACAAACCATTTTATTAGTCAATGTTCTCTACAATGATTATCATATTGGAAAAAGTTTTTTACTGAACTTGGTTCACCACTCATTTGAGTCCTATTTATTTTTCATACGTCCATCTTCACCAAATTAATTAGAGGCATATGTAATTCTAGTCCCACTAAGAACATAATAAAAATAATATATATTTATTCTATAGATCATAAAATATTCATTATGTCATAACCCAATAAATGTAAATATGTTTCATAAACATTTAATCATTAATTAACCTGCGAAAAAAATGAGTTTCCAAAACATATGGTCAACATAACCATAAGCCATCACAAGAAAGAACAAGGATTGTATCATTGGATTATTTTACTATCAAAGAATAAAAAATGAAAGAGGATTCCATATTTCATTGAGAATTATTTTAAAATATACCTTGTAACATTTCTTGAAGAAAATACCCTTTTTTACCTAGAAATCGCTTATTTAAAATATAGAAATTTCCAAAATATTAAAGAAAAAATGTTCCATGAAAATTAATATTGAAAATTGTAAAGGAAGCTTGAAATATTTGAGCAATCATGATGGAGGGATTTTTTTCATTATTTATATGTTAAAAAAAATATTCCTTTCAAATTTTAATTAAAATATCAAAAGAACCTCACTTGGAAAATGAAAAGAAGATTAATTTTAAAGCATTTTTTTATAATAAATAATTGGTAAAAATTACTTCAAATAAATATTTTAGAATAGAAAAAATTTCTTGATTTTCATTAGAAAACATAAAAAAGTAAGATAAAGTATTCTTGAACAAAGATAGAAATGACATCTAATCTCCTTAAAAACGTTCTTTCCATCTATTGGGTACCTAACAAGTGGAAAATTAATTTAAATCTTCTATTATATAGAAATAAATAGTGTAGAATAAAAATCATCAGATTATTGAGAGGTAGATCATGAAATTTCATCCCAAGAAACATAATCCTAAACAATCTTAGTAAACAATGATATACTGACATAAAACCCTTACTAGTTTGGGAAACATTTAATAATAACCTACATGAAAGAACAAACATCAAATGAAACTTTAAATATCACTAATATAAAATGATTCATGATATAACATATCTAAGGGGTAGTATATACAATACATAAAAGAAATAAGTGATGAATATAAAATATGTATCACAAAAATAAAAGTGATATGTGAAACCCTAAGCTTGAGTTCGACTCATCACATATGCTCTTTGTGGAGAACCCAACCTAGATACTCTCTAAAATTGGTACCCGAACAATGCCATCACATACCTGAAGGGTGTTATTAACCAAACAGGTTAGAGACTAGAACATAGAAATAAACAAAAACTAAAAGGAATCATTTTTTCTAACCTTAAGATGACAACATGTTATATTTATATATAAAAACTTGATGAGAAGAAGAACATAAGAGTAAACAAGAAATATATGTCATATAAGAAAGGGAAAAATAAAAGTTATATAAATGAAAGATAGATAAAGAACCTCTAAGGTAATATTAAAATAGTAAAGTATAACTAATTCCATGAAACCTCTTCCATGTGATATTGTGGGGAAAATACCAACATCTCATCACCAGCTACCCAAACAAAGATGACAAAAAACTTACTACCACACTACAACTCCTTTCTTTTACTAGAATCAAAAGACAAATAGTGTTCTAGGTTTTGATAAATGGGTTCACATGATGTGAGATAATAATGAATATAAGGATCCTACATGAGTATTCCACATCATGTCTCTGTAAAAAATATAAACACACACAAATTTGATTAAAATAGGTCCGGAATAATAGCTAAACAGTTTTAATATCAAAATCATGGTAAAAATTGACTTCTTTTTTCATAGACCAAAATAAAGAAGGTAAAAAAATTTCAAAGAATATATCATATATCAAAGTAGTAAAACCAATGCATGTACTGCATAACATATCATATCATCAAGTCAGTAAAAACCAAAATCATATAGGATACACACACCAAGGATCACTTTAGGGTGTAAAAAATGACTACTTGTACCACATCATATGAGTAGTGAAGAATATAGGTTCTATAAGCCTATGCATCTACAGTCCAGGAATAGAAAAATTATAATGAAACCCACAGCATTATACACATTCTTAGAGCCTAATAATATTCACTATAGTACAAGAGAACCCCCCCCCCCAATTGATCCTCCAATAGTAAATAGATGGTATCTCAAAGCCACTACTTCCACATAAGTACACAAGGCTACTAATGTGCTATATGTTCCAAAACATTTCATCAAAACCATGATTTGAATATTTTTTCATAAATCTATTTCAAAATGTTTTGAAAATGGATTTTATTTTACAAAAATAAGGTGAAACCATATTTTCTATAAAAAATTCCACACTCACAATTCAAATATTCCAATTAATTTATAAAACAATGTATAAAACTAAAGAAATATAGTTCATCAAAAATATGATGGATACAAAACCACCTACCTTAAACTTGGGTCACATATGCAAGAAATGTTATCCAACAACATGGAAGAAAGAAAAGACACCAATGATGGACCTCCAAGGGTGCTCACACCATATAACAATTGACACAAGGGTTAGGATCCAGCAGAATATCACATGAATAATCTAGAATGGGTTAAGAATATTATCATCATATATCTACAAATACTTAAATATGGAAAATGATTCTTCTATTATGAACTACAATAATGAAGTATAAAGATCACTCTCTTGGATAAATGCACCATAACCAAAATTAAAATAAATCACCAAAGAAACAATCAAGAATGAGCGAAGGTCTCCAAAATCTCTTGGAAGAGAACCTTTGAATGAGAGTAATATCAAACAATCGAATAAACTGTAAATCGTATGAGAATGTTCCTAAAAATCACAACTCCAAAAAAAATCCATGGTGGGTTATAATTACATGATCTTAATTTATAAACATAGAATAGATTCCAAAAAATGTTTTTCCTCATATTAAAATACTGATCTTTACCATTTCATGATGCATAATCTTTTTATGCAGTGTAATATTTTCATGTTCTGAAAAAAATCACAACATCTTTCGTGTGACCAATACAAAATATGATAATGGTTCACAGTGTATATTTCTCCTGAAGAAAGGTAAAATACCAAATTATCCTAAAAAACCCAAAACAAACCAGCATTCTCTGAAATTGTGGAGAACCCCACAAAACCCTTAACATGTTTATACATGAATCCATTAATTCAAAAGAACATACATCCCTGAAATTTTGGTCATTTCCCCAAGAAAACTCTCTCTTCCATCAAGATTCTTGATACACACCCAAATAAAGAGTAAAAAATAGAGATGGGAAATACATGAAAGAAGGTAATGATATGTTACAAACTCCCCACCATAAGACATTCCATCCATGAGAAGTCTTATGGAAGAATGATGCCTGGAAAGAGGTGAAAAAATTATTCCCTCATCAAAAACTTTCATTCCCAAATCATTTGAGAATATTATATGTGTACTCATAAAAATATGACAAAAATAGTAAACCTCACACACAAGAATTTGAATTAGGAGACACTGATATCCACTAGATTCTCTACAATATAGACATATGTCTCCAAATAGATCTATTCCCAACTCAAATCAGGGGAGGGACAAGGTTGAAATTTACTAGGATGATATATGTCTAAAACATCATGAATGTCCATAAACTTTATTGGAAATACTAATCAATAAGAAACCAAAACAATCCACTCAATGACTTTAAATGGTTTAACATTTCTCAGAGACAACATTCTATATTTCCCTAGATGGAAGTGACTAAACTAGGGAGACAATTTCATTGAAACCTAGTCACCAATGAAAAACCCTAGAGGATGATGTTAATGATCTTTATATGATTTATTTGGACTCTTTTTTATAACCAAATGCTATTATATATCCTGACTTTTTGCTAACATATCTTGAATAAGGATTGATCATACGAGAGAGGTCTCACACACCACTTCCCAGCAAAGAGGTGACATAAAAAGGTGACCATAGAAATACTCAAAGGGAACCATTCTGATTGAAAATTGAAGAATGTTGTTATAAAAGAACTCAACTAGTTCGAGATGGATTTCCAAAGATACAATGATATAAAAAACACATGCATAGATCATATTCTCTATGATATAAATGGTAGGATCTATTTGGTCGTATTTATATATATGATAACATGTACACAACAAGACCTAAGTCCTCATCTCCTCTTAGAGACTCTTATAGAATAGTGAGGGAATCAAATGAACCCTACCAGAAAACATTAAAGAGATAACCCCATGTAACCTCAAAACATTCTTCACATAAAACATTTCCAGGTCCTTAAATTTTGTGGTGTACTTGATCAGAATGAAATGGGTAGACTTTGGGAACTGGTCAATTTCCATCTAGATAGCATTCCTACATCATGGTTTCTATGGTAATATAATAAAAACTTATATGGAAACAAAATCCCATTTTCAAAATAGAACCAAAAGTGGCTACGAGAACCTAGAACATTTCTGATACTCTACCATTATCTGTTAGAAGGTTTAACTATGTGAATTATAATATGTAATTTCAAACTTCATACCCAGCCACCAAAATTTTCGTCTCATGTCCTAATACATCTTTATAGTGCATGGATGAATGAAACACAAATAAATATGATATTAAATTAAAATTAATATCCCTAAGGATTTTTGGATGAAAAATTGATTCCAAAATTGGAGAATACCAGCAAAAATGAGAGACCAACAGAAAACAGTATCCCAAAATTATAGGGTTTTACAAATTCTCATACATTCTTCATCCAACTACTAATGTTATGGAATAGAATCAAGGAGAGTTGATGATAAAAAAAGGGTCAGAATAATAACCGAAGAATCCTCTTTAGTATCCTAGTTTAAATAAGTTAAAATTCTAGAGATGATCTGATCTTACTTTAATTTAAGATTAGCCTACGATAACACATTACTACTAAGATAATTCATAATGAAATTCCCCTTCCATGGGGTCTAGGTTATGTAAATGTCAAACATCTAATGGTATTCCATGCACTGCCTCTATCTATTATTCTATTATTTCTGAAAAGACACATAGCTCATACTCTTACAGTTGTAAAATAATGTGAACCTCTCCTAGAATAGACAGTTATTCCAATATTTATAACTTGCATAACCACAAAAATCTCTAAACACTATATTTGGTAATTACTATCATGAACCTGAAGATGGATAGAACCATAAGCCACCATATATGATCCTTCATTATCATG
The DNA here is from genome assembly GCA_963277665.1 of Viscum album. Lineage (NCBI taxonomy): Eukaryota > Viridiplantae > Streptophyta > Magnoliopsida > Santalales > Viscaceae > Viscum > Viscum album. The sequence goes on along the minus strand of OY728143.1, from coordinate 4,659,470 downwards.
CAACCCAAACCAGTTCCATAGGAATCAATGAAGACTATGTAGCCCTTACTGAGGTAAGTTAAGATCAGAATATATATCAATGTCATAAGTTTCTTCATATTATTAAAAAAAAGATAGACATTTTGAATCCAATATTAATTTCACCCCTTTCTTGGTAAGATCAGTTAGAGGTGATGTCAACTTTGATAAATCCTTAACAAACCATCGGTATAACATATAAAGACCATGGAAACAATGAATATCAAAAACATTTCATGGCTCCTCACCTAAAAATACATCATTCACCTTCTCAAGATCAATTGATAATCCATTATCAGAAGTCCTATGTACAATGAAATTCATTTCATGGATATAGAAATTTCATTTCAAAATATTTTCATTCAAACTATGAATCCTTAGGATTTATAGAACCAAACATAAGTAGTTCCCATGCTCAAATATAGAATAAACCAAAATATCATCCACTCACACTACAAAAATGTCTCATGATAATCATGGAATATCTCATTCATCAAATCCATAAAAATTTAAGATTATTATTCAAACCCACTAAATCACAAGATATTTTTAATTACTATACCTACTCCTAAAATATCTATTTGTTAAATCCGACTTCCAATCTCTAAACTAATGATAACATAACCAAAGAATTATTGTTGAAAACCATTTTCCCCATTTAATAAGTAAAACAAATCTTCCACATGGGGAACATGATACATGTTCCTAATCGTTACTCGGTTCAAATTTTGATAGTACACAAACAATTCGAGTGAACCATATTCTATCTTGGAAAAGAGAATTTGGGATACACAAGGAGAAAAACTATGGTGAAAAAACCATTTTCTATTAAACAAACTATTAGAATATCAAGATCTTTTTTCTCTGATGGTTCCATATGATAAGATGATATCAATATCGACTATATATCTACCACCACATCAATACTAAAATTTACCTCCCTCTCTAAAGGAATAACTAAGAAATCATTTGGGAAAACATTGGTAAAATATATGACAACCATGTTAAGGTAATACAAAAAAGTAATTTCATTGAGATCAACTACTACAGTTGATAAAAATCTTTTGGGAACTAGTAGTGAAGGTTTTATATGACCAGAGATCATATCGCACTCTCCTTGAAACACCTAAGAGATAACATGTTCCAGAAGGAAAGATAAATGATGCTGATGAAAATAAACCTCATCATGATGAGAGATAAGAAAATTTATCCTAATTATGATGTTAAACAAATAAAAATCAAGAATAATAAAATCTCAGACAAGCTCTGCATCAGATATCGATAGCGAACATCGAAATCGAAACTCCTACACTTTCCTCCTTTCAAGAGGATTCACTAAATATAAAACAATGGACATGATGTCTGTTGGATGTTTAATCATTTCAACAAAACAACTAGGTATAAATGAATGGGATGATCCTGTATCAAATAAAGTAGTCACTACAAAAGATTCAATAAATAAGGCACTTCTATTTTTCACTAAACCCAAATCTACCACTTCCAGAAACTGAACTATTTGATGAAGGTGATTCAAAACCAAGGCTTGTGGATAGAGCTCTATCATCAATGAGCATATGAATATAATATAGTATCCCTTGGATCTGATGATAATTGACCATAACGTGGTGTAGACACAACCCAACAGAAACACTATAAACTTCGTCGAAGACCACAAGAATTGCAAAACTATGTAGCTGCCGTAAAAGAATGTTGGGAGTTACCAACCTTCCAAACTAATAGCAATTCAATTGTACACAATTGGATTCATCTAAAGGGGTAATGGAGTCTTTCTACTGAGAACTCCCTCTACCACTCTAGTGATGACCATACCACACACTCTTCCTCCCCTACGCATCACTGAAGCCACCGATAGGTTGAAAAGATGTGTAAAAATAGCCAATCTTGTATTTTGTGTTTATCTATTCCATCATGGATCTATCTAAAATTGACACTTTGTACATGATAACTTCAATAAGATTATGATCTAGAGGCAGATTCCATTGAGGACAACCTTTTTCACCCTATTGAAGAACCCATGGAAGATGTCTCGTAGGCATACTAATTCACACCAAAATTGAAAAGATGATTATATAATTGGGTAATCTCAGTTACAATAAGAAAAACATAAGAAAAAAAAAGATCAAGATTATGAACTCAAAATAAGAGACAAAGATCCCAACATCCAATGGTTAGATGAGTATCAGCATTGACTGAGATGACTAGGAACATACTGCAACCAACCTCTCAAGTCTTAAAAATCCAATTTCTAGTATACCAAACATCCCAAGAAAAGGAATCATGAGGACATACCACCCTATGAAATGAAATTGTGCAAAATATAATATAGATACACCCTCAAACTAGCACCTAACCCAAGATTACATATACCCAAAATAATTTCCTGATCCGCATGGGATGGGGACAAGTACCCATACATAAAAAATAACCAAGGGATGATTTCACCCAACAAGAAAAAGAAAATATGAAACACACACACACACATATATACATAATATGAAGAATATTGGAAGAGTAAATAAGAAATATATGTCATAACAAAAAGGAAGCAACATAATCGCTATAACTCAAGAGTAGATAAAATCTATCCAAGGTAAAAGTCCAATAATAAAATAAAAATAAATCTATAAAAACTAATCTATTTGATAGCCTGGAAAAAATTCCACCATCTCTCCACCAGCTACCTAGATAATGAAGACAAAAAACTCACTTCCTCACTATTTCACCTTGACTTTACCTAAATCAATAGACATATATTGGTCTACACACTACCAAAGGGGAGTTTAGGGTGTGATCCAAATTGGTTCGTAAGGATCAAATCTAGGTATTCTATATAAATTCATTGAAAAAAAATTTGAACATGATAAAATTTAAATAAATCATGGCAACAATGAAACATAAGTAGTTTTTATATCAAAATCATGGTAAAACATTTTCCCTTTTTTCCCACAGTTTGAAAAAAATAAGGTAAAAATATTTCAATGAATATGTCATATATCAAAGTAGTCAAATAAAATCAGGTATCACATATCATATCATGTCATCAAGTCAAAAAAATGCACAATGGATAAACATGAAAAGGATCACATTAGGGTAGGAAATTAGACTACTCATACCACAATATATGACTAGTATGCACAATAGGTTCCTAGATTCCATGTATCAACACTGCAAGAAAATCAGAACACCCCGTAAATTGAAACCCACAACATCATACATGTTCTTAATTCCCATGACTATATACTCTATGAAAAGTGGTAGAACACAAAAAGTGAACCACTAATAGTAAATGGACAATGCCCGCCTGCTACACATTCCACGTAATTTCATAATGTGTTTTATTCTTTAAACAATTTCATCAAAACCATATTTGAAAAATATTTCATAAAACTATTTCATAGTGTTTTGAAAATAAATTTTCTTTTACCAAAAATTAGGAAAACTATATTTTCTCAAAAACACATTTCCACACACATAATTGAATCATGCCAATTCATTTGTAAAATAATTTATAAAACCATCAGAATATAGTTCATCCAACATAGGATAAAAATAGAACCACATACCCCAATATCAAGTTTCACATGCCCACAACATGGTCCTCCAATATGGAAAAAAGAACAGAAAATAATAGATATCCTCAAATAATACTCATACAACACCACAACCAAAACATGGGTCATTCAATGGAGGAATAAAACCCCAAGTATCTATAAATAATCAATAAGATTATTATAATAGACAAACAGATCCATAAACATGTTATAATGGTGTGACCATGATTAATGAAGATGATAAACTAGAAGGATTACTCACATGAAGAAATTCCCTACAACCACAACGAAGAACAATCAGTGATGAAAATATCTTGATGGAATAGATTTCTCCAAAATCACTTGGGAGAGATCCTATATTTGAGAGGAAAATACTATGGTCAAATTAAGATTAAATTTTACACACAATTCCTTAAAAACCAAAACTCTAAAAGCATTCATGTATTGTAATATTTATATGATGTGAATTTATATATTTGGAAAAGATATCGAATAAGGTGTAACCTCATATTAAATTACTGATCCCAACCATTTCCCATCATGTAAAATTTTCATGTTGTGTAATATTATCATGGTTTGAACCAAAATCAGGACATCTACCTAGTATCCAATACATGGAATATAAATAGTTCATGATGTTTATGTCTCCATCAGAAAACAAAAAGTCTAGATTCTCTGGAAAAACCCACACAAACCTCTACATTCTCAAAAATTTGGGTTAAGCCTAGAAATCATTCAACATGTTTATACATAAACTCCATTAATTACCATAATGATAAATACCTGATCAAATGCTAATTTCCCCTAGAAAACTCTCTCCACCCTCAGGATCCAAAAAAAGCACCCAAATAAATAGGGAAAGATGAGAAATACTTAAAAGAAGGTAACAAGATGTTATATTATTTATATTTCTAAAAAATAAATGAATTTTAATTATTAAATTTCTTAAAACCCTTTTTAAATTTTTTATCCCTTTCATTTTTTATTATTTTGTATTAAATTATTAAATTATTTAATTTCATGTCATATGTTTTGATGATATTTAGCTCAAAGGTCCATAATGACATCGATGGGTTGACTATGGACAAATAGTTCATTATTTATCAACTATATAATAATTATAATGAAATAGTTATAATTTTTATATATCAATCATACTTTTAGAAACAAATATGGATGATGGTTATAGAAAATGAACTCTGTTATAATCAAGGTGATAGTAGGTCATACACATGCTTGAGTAACACTTTGATTTTTCAAAGATCATGAAGAAAATAATGTAAGTGTTATTTTATCATTATATAATGATAAATATATAAAAAATATAATATTAAATCATTAAATAAGATTATATATATAAACTATAATATATTTTCATGAAAAAACACTTCGCTTCCTGGGGGTGGTAGTCTACACGTACACACGAACGAAGTTACCATTTTTCCATATGTTTCATAATCAACTGAATCCTCTCTATTGTTTCATCGACAATCCTCGGTCCAACCAAAGAATTATCACATGTTTAAACCCCACAATGTGTAGAATTAAAAGGACACCTCTGCAGTGAATCAAAAGAAGCCATATGTATTGAGGCTAGATAATTTTCCGTATATGAGAACTCCACTAATGGTATGTGCTCATCCCATGAGCCACCAAAATCCATCACACAAGCCCACAAAAAGTCTTATAAATTTTGTATCATTATTTTTGATTGTCCATCCATCTAATGGTGATATGTCATACTCATACTCAACTATGTTCTAGGTGATTTCTGTATAGATTTCCAAAAATGAAACATAATCCTCAGATCTATTTCTAAAATTGTATAAATTAGAGTGCCATGACTTTTTACCACTTCTCATATATATATTTTTGTAAATTCTTCAACCATAGGAGATTCATTAATAGGGACTAAATGGACTGAATTTTTGAGTTGATCCACTGTCACTCATATGGATTTTTTATGAACCATTTGTGGGATACCCTTTACAAAATACATGACTGCTTAATCCCATTTCTGAACAAGAATATGTAAGAATGGCAACATACCTACCAGTCTCTGATGTTCAACATTAATAGGATGACATGTTAAGAATCATGAAACAAACTCATCCAACTTCATTTTCATACCATTAGAGCTATGTTGTGCTTTTAGTGCCTTATACATTTTCAATATTCCAGGACAAACAAACCATCTAAAATGATTATAAGAATGAATAATATAATCCTGAAAAGATAATGGTACAACCATCTGATTATGAAACCATAATACTAAACTCCCAAATAGATTCAATCCCTTATTGGTCTCCACACCATTGAGTTTTTATATTATAGAAACACATTCCGTGTAATATTTAGGTGAATCATTAACTATCGCATCTCAATCTGGAAAAAATAAATTAGAAATAAAATTCAAATATCCCCTAAATATTCACATTCCAACTTCATTTTTTCTATTATTGACATCAACTACAATGATCTAAATCTTCCTTTTCCAACTCAGCATATAAATTTATTCGTAATGCATTTGTCACCAAATTACCTTTACCTACTGTATACATCAAGTCAAATTCAAAATTTGGAGACAATTCATCGATATTATTTTTTTCAGGTACAAAATCATTTGTAATAATTTTTTTTCAAACTCTTATGATCTATAAAAACAATAAATTTCCCTCCAAATAGGTAATAGTTCCATGTTTTTAAATCATGGACTACATCGGTTGAGTATAAATCATGTGCTGGTAGTTATTCTCATGAAACCGTAACTTTTTAAGCTATAAGAAACAACCTGATATCCATTTAAGATAACATGTCCCTACCCTAATCCCGAATCATAACAATACTCTACGTACCCTCATTCTGATTCTGGAAAAATAAATATCAGTGCTCATGTAAGGCATACATTATGCTCCTTAATAGACTTATAATATGTATCATTCATTATGAATGGAACCTTATTCCTTGTTAAAGGTATCATTAGTGATTCTAGTTGTGAGAAATTGTGAATGAAATGTCAGAAATAACAAGCTAGACCAAGGAATGTGTGTATATAAAAGGAATTCTTTGGTGGTTTCTAGGGGATAACAACCTCTATATTTTTAGGATCCATATAAACATCTTTTTTAGAGCTCACATTTCCAGGGATACATACCTCTTATATAAAAAATAACACTTTGATAATTTGGTATACGAATGTTGATCCTTCAAAATTCCCAACACTATCACCAAGTGTAGCTCATGCTCATCTCTTGTCCTTCGAGACACAAATATGTCATCTACAAAAACAACCACAAAACAATCTTGATGTCTATAAAATATCCAATTCATCAACGCCACAAACACTATTGGTGAATTTTTATGACTAAAATTCATTATCACATATTCATAATGTCCATATCAACTTCTAAATGCAGTATTTGGAATATCCTCCTTCTAAACTCTCAATCGGTGATATCCTGACTACAATTCAATTTTAGAGAACCACTAACCTCCCCTTAATTGATTGAATATATCATCAATTCATGAATGTAGACACTAATTCATTATCGTAACTTTATTAATATTACAATAATTCTCACATAGTAGAATATTTATATCTACCTTTTCATGAACAATATCAGTGTTTCCCACAATGATGTGCTCGAATGAATGAACCCTTACCTTTTCAAATATTCCAATTAAAATTTAATTCCATTTATTTTATTGGTTAAATTTTATAATATGGAAGGGAAAAATGAATGGACCCCAAAATGAGATCAATTGTAAACTCAAATTCTCTTTTAGGTGGAAACCCAGATAAATTTGTGGGAAAAATATCCAAAAACTAATAAAAACCCATTGGAAAAAAGGTATTCTCAATATCTTTTATTAATTCCAAAGTTTACAATCCCAACTGTTATAAGATATATCCAGTTTCTAGTTCCTACAATCCCATCGTACCTACCATTATAATCTATTCACATTTAAGGGTATTATCAAGGCCATCATCTGTTGTAATACTGGTCCTTAGGGTATAAAAATTGATGTGATCCTTTAACATTTTAACCAATATATACCCATGATTATTTCATTGAAGTCCATTTCAAGAATAGAGAAATACCATATCAACTAATCTCCACCAATAGTTATATAACATGGTCTACAAATAAAGGCTCAACATTCCCTTTGACAAAGAGGAGTTCGAAGTTTTAAAACATAAGAAATAATAAAAAAATTAAACCCTGAAAATTAATATAAAAAGAAGAAATAAATGAATGGGAAGCACTAGTATCCAATAAAGCTTGCATAATGGTTTATTTAAAATGAATCATAAATCATATCATTGATGTTCTAGATTAATCATTCCCAATAACTTTATTATCTCTATATAATTTATTATTCACTACACTTTGTTCCAAATTTCTCTATTGAGACTTTCATGGTATTCTTGGAATCGTCAAGGCTATCTATATTCTACTAATGAGAGTTATCCTTTTGCCCTCATCCCATAAAATCATATGACGTCTATGAAACATGAGAAGTGTCTTGAACACCTCACCACAGAGCACATCAAGAATAACACGGAAGATGTCCCATCTTATTACAATTGTGTAATGATCTAGGTGGTGTCATACAATTTCATTTGATGTGATTTAATGAACAACACTGAAAACATATCCTCTTACTTTTGGGCCTTTGAGGAAGGTTAATTGTTCATGTAGTTTAATTTTTATGTCTTCCATGTACTTGAGAAGAGGTGTCCCTATTCCTATTTATCTTAGTGCTAGAGTTCTCACCTCCTATCATGAATAAAACCATACTTCCTCCAATAGTATTTCTAGTAGTTATAGATATCATAAAAATTTTATCCAGCTATAATCCTGACTCAATAGTTTGAAAATCCCAAATGATTCTTTGAACAAACTGTTGGTTCCCCTATGGATAAGGTGCAACCACATTCTCAGTAACCTTTTTCGGCTGGTTTGTACAACATCTATCGGGTTCCACTTCTATAATCACAAAAAATACCATAAGTCTCACTCCCTAACAAATAAAGGCTTAACAATTCAATTTATAACATCACAACTATCACAACTAGGATTTTCAAAATTCAACTATTTTGTTTTTAAAACCATTTTTCAAAATATTATCATGCTTTTTAAAATCAAACCATTTTCAAAAATCCATAACAATTCCTTTTTCAAAATCATTCATTTGAGAATAATATTAATTTTTTTTAAAAAATAACTCTTTTACTCCAAAACATATATCACTACTCGAAATAAAATCTGATCTCCAAGTGGGATGTCATTTCTATAATTCATGTCATGCACTTCTCATAGGATAAAACCAAGAAAATGATATTCAAAATCATATAAGTGTCTCCAAAACACTTATGTACCCAACTACCTATTAACATGAACTTCAACATACAAAGGTCAGATACATCTTTTCATGCTATTAATTTATAGTCCCAAAAATCTTACTCCTTTATACCATCCCAACACAAGGAATAGACTAAAAGGAATTTCAACACCAAGTACGAGAAAAGATATCTGAGTCAAAGTCTAACCATGACTAATACCAATTTCAAGCCAAGGACCAAACAAGATGATACAACATGTCAGGTATGGATTGGAAAAGATGACACCACTTTTCAAAATGAAAGACAAACCTTCCATGACCGATACCATTTGTGACATCACTCCCCTCCTCATTGGATTAAGAAGGTGGAAGGATATTACATGGCCATAAGAGACATATTGAAGGCACAAAAGGCTATAATATAAATTACATGGAATTAAATATAATTGGGGACGATTTCCTCTTTTCAAATAGAACAAACTAAAAATTCCATAACAAAAGATCACTACATGATGAAAGATAACAATGTAAAACAACTCAACATAATACCATTGATGTAAAAACTAAAGAAAACAATATACCACAATAGAAGACAACTGATATTAATGTAAAAAGAAGAAGATAAAACCAATAAAACTAGAGGAATCTGAAGACATAACTCGACAAATCCAAACATTATCTATGAGACATCTCTACAATAGAGCATAAGTATCACAATGCACCACTAAAGAATTTTTGTAATTTACATATTATTGGGTATTGATAAACAATACCTGTAAAATTACCAATGTTCCAAAGAATGGGTGAGTAATGAAACTCAATTGGATTTCCCCAACTGACTTCCCTACTCATGCCACTATGATATAAATTGTTTGCCCATTTATATAAAAAACTTATATAAAACAATTGAATTTTTTTTATATAAAATCAAAGTAGTTTAACACAAAATAAAATACATTAGAAATGAAACAAAACAATACTTTAAACCATTTCACATTCTTTTTTGGAATAATCCCTTTTATTCCATATATCCACAACTTCAACTGTGCCTAAAACAATGAACCACCCTATAATTGTGATTAGTAATTCATACTTTCACTAAGACATGACATAGTGAACCATTTTGAAGGGGGAAATTTCATACCCTTATCCATCCCAGAATGATGGGGGAAACATCATACCCTTATCCATCCCATTTTGATGGGGGAATGTCCATACCATTATCAATCCCTAAAATTATGGGGGAAACATCATAACCTTACATGTACCATTTTTATTGGGTGAATTTCATACACATATCTATCCTTAAAATTATGGGGAAATTATATACCATTATCTATCCTAATTCACATGAATACACACCAACCATTTATGCCAAAACCTTTCCAAATAAACAGTTTCAATAAAACCATTACTTTATTGAAAACATTTCCAACCAAAAATTTAAATAAAACAAATCTTTTATTGATAACACATTTCCATGCATCAAAACCAAATAATTATTTTTAAAAATCATCATTCTAAAATCATGTTATCAAATTCACCTTCCACAATAACAAAAAATTTACATAATTTCATAAACCATCACTAAAGAGTGTATCCAAAAATCATTGAACAATAATTTCAAAATGAATTTCAATCAATTTAAAAAATTTAAAACTAAGACTTCATGTTCTAACAATGAAAGTAAAGAGTGAATCCTGCAAATTCATGAAATATTATGAAAATTTAGAATGACATGAAAATGCAAAAAAAATGGGGAGAATCCCCAAAATCAGGGTTAAGATATCTTCCCCTAACACGAACAAGAACAACTATAACCATGATTGGCATCGACAACCATATATGTATCAACATTTGACTAGATCTATGAAACCATGAGGGGGAATAATGTAGATCTAATAGGAACTAAGAAAAGTACCATAAAAGGATACTTTACAAGGGAATTGGGATTCAAAACACCATGACAAGACTTCATATCGGGTCCAGATCAATGGGGAAAGCTTGCATGACCTTTTGGAGGAAGATATATCAAGTTCTGGATAAAATGGATAAAAAATGACGGGTTTAAATATAATACCAACCCCAATCCACTTTTTAAGGATCTTTTTTTAAATCATTAAAGGTTAATCACACAATTAAAATAACCATGTGCTAACCATGTGCCGACCTCTGCCTCAAAGAGAATATGACATGGTTAACCCACATGATTAAACAAACGAGGCACCAACTGTGCAAAATCTCACTATCCAATTTTGCACGGTTTCTCTTTAGTGGCAACATGATTTGGCCAAACCATGCACCTAACCATGTTTGTTTCTCTTATGCATCACTATTCATGGTATTCTGTATGTGTTACATGACTTACACTAATTGTTCTCCAATCGTTCTCCTATAGAAAATCCCCCAAAACCATCAAAAAGTATTCTAATCACTCCCAAACATCCCCAAAACATCCTAAATAGTTTAAAAAGCATAATTAAAGGCTTACATAATTGAAAATGGGGATTCTACACAATATTTAATAATTAAATTTATAAATATATAATACATTATGCACAATAAAAATATTATTATGAAAAATAGATTTTTTATTGTGAAATGTTTTTTTCTTCATTTATAACTAATTAATAATAAATGTAAAAATGAATATTTCTTTTTTATATACATTATAATTAGATATAATCATTCATATATAGTGATCAATATAGTCTATTAATTTTTTTGTAATAATTAGAAATAAAACTATTATCAAATTAATTATTATATGATTTAATTTTTATCATTAAAATTTGACTATATATTTTTTAACAAATAATAAATATATTTGTTTTATGGAAAGCCTTCATAAATATATTTTAGAATTAAGATACTCTTTTTCATTCCTAAAAATTTAATAGCAATCATATAACAATAAATTTAATAATAAAATATATCATGGCTCATATAAGCTCAACACATAAAGTTAAAAAACATTCAAAAAAATCAAATTTACTTTCAACAAAATTATATTTGAAAATAATGGTAAATCACAATCAACCACCCATAAAATGTATTTTACCCTCAAAATTCCATTACCCTGATGATAAAATCTGGATTCTTCTTCCTCATTACATCCATAGCTTCTCACATAGCTTCTTCAAACACGTGGTTTCACCATAAAACATTAGACTTGTCTGTGGTGCTGTTCTACTGAAATTTATATCGTTAATGAAAAATATCCACTGGTTTGTCCTTTTATTAATGATCATAATCCAACTATACAACTTATGAGTTGAAAATATGTTAAGGTTAAGGCATGTACTTCCTCAAAATTGATTAATGGAACACATCATGAAACCGAGAAGGATTTGGTGGAAGTAAAAGTGAAATAATACAATCCTGATATGATCAAGGATTTTAAAGGGGCTGATATATTAAGTTATTAGCACACCCTTGTCCCCAAATCACATAAATTTCATCTAATGAGATATTCATAGGAGTAAATTTTGACCAAATTCGTTCTCTATATCCCACCAATGATTATCATAAAAACTTTTCAATCAACTCTAAGAGGCCCTAATGTATTGATTAATGTATTTAACATTATATATTATTTTAAGGGAAATATCAGGTATCAACACCTTTCATTCTCCAACTTTATCCCAATATTTTAGAGTTATCCATTTCATTCCATTAGAATATTTAGAAGGATGAATCTGAATTCTCAAGTGATAGATATTATAGTAAGAAATTTTAACTAAAGTAAGATGTTGATCCAAAAAAAATTTGAAACCCTTATAAAAATATCTAGGATATCCTATAAGGTTGTAATGGTTTTCTCAAACTAACCATCTATTTGAGGATCATTTGTAGTGCTAATGATAAAATTTGTATTCAATTCCCGCTGAAGATATCTTTATAACTTCAAGGTAATCCTTAGACCTTAATTGAATAAAATTTAATGGTTTATAACCCCAAAATTAAGTCACCATCATTGAGAAATAATGTCACATGACCTCATGTTACCCTACTCTAATGGAAAAGGATACCTACTATAAATCAGGGTCCAAAATATATTATGGGGTGATGATAACCTTGGTAACAATATCAATACACAAGAATCATAAACAAGTATTAAACAATACATAATAAAACAATAAAACAAATTTTAAGTAACCATGCAATAATAAATGAAATTTAGGTCATGTAATATAATAAACAAAGACCCCAATGTGGTAAGACACCCAATGTGACAAGAAAAGGAAAAAACAAAGTAATTGCCCAATATCCATTACAATATCACTAAAAACATCCAAATCTATCTCTTCAACCACATTCCAAAGGTCCCTTTCACTTTCTGGGATACCTAATCATGAATTGTCCACACAAAATAAGATTACCATGTAGGGTGTTAGTATAAAACAATTAGGAAACCACTAATTCATATTTAATATAAGGTGAAAATTTATATAAAGTGTATTTCATGATGGAAGATAAATGTTAAAGAAAGAAACCAATCATATGTCAAGTGATCATGCACTAATGAGGATACCAAGAACCCAAACCATATCTTCTTCAACACCATACTATAAGGGAACTATAACTTATCACCACATATCAGATTAGTCGGTAAGACCAACATGTATCTCAAATTAATGACCATAGATGATCAAACCCCTTGTCATTATTTAAGGCTGTCACACCCTTGGGTCATCCTCAGGTTAATCCATATGGTTTTTAAGAAGCTATCTCTACTAGGTTACACCACAAGGCCATTTCACCCTAGTATCTTTCTTGATTTTCCAAAATATCATCATTCCCCAATGGAATGATCCGAAGGTTTCTGTATCCCTTCCTCTATCTTGGTTTATGCCATAAGGTTGTCATATCCCCGCCCTATATCCATGTCTATCATCATCATCAACATCACACATAATAAAAGAAAATTATCCCCCTCTAGGGGATAACCAATCCATGATAATCCTACCAATCACTAGATACTATATTAAACCCTCCATAGACTAAATGTAAACACAAATCAGGGAATACCATTGAAGGCATAATCACTGTGCATAATTCATAAGTTTCATGGGTCACACAATCACACCATATGCAGTCACCTCAAGCCTAGTTCTAATGGTACAATCATGAAAAAAATCATAACATATAAACGAATTTCCCTCATTCATAAAAACATAAATACATGTGAATCACAACATATGATTATATACATGGTCCCCAAAAATTACTTCCTACCCCTAGTGTATAAATGAAAATTTCTAAGTGTTTTCACTAAATAATTCATCTACACTAATGTTTCCATGAATAAATTTCAATTCATTTAATGATTCTATAATCAACATGGATCTTATAACATGGGATTAGATATAGATCAACTTACCCAAAGAGTTCTACTATCTATGGTAGATCTAAATCTGTTCAAGGGATGGATGAAAATTTTCTATATCTGAAGCCTATCGAAAAATAAAACCATAATTCTATATTATATCATTGATTAATCTATATATCCATAAAAATATATTATATCTATGATTATTCTCAATATAAAGAGGATATTTAGGTTAGAAAAGATGAATCCTACTAATTGGGTGCCAACATATTCATCCAAGCTTGATGTACCAAAGAAAGTGGATGGGGAGGTCCAATTCCAAAAAAAAGGAAGTTCCTAGTTGTGTTCTCTTTGAATAGGGGTTGATCAAGGTGATGAATATTTCAAAAGTTCATTACAAGGAAAATAAGAGATTTCCCTTAATGACTAGCTCATTTGGCCACCACCAAGCTAGTGGGACTCATTGGTTGGTTGGTGGAGACCATACAGTATGTCATTGGCTCTGATAGGAACATGGATGTTCTCACTAAGCATCAACTAGCTGGTAGGAACAATAGAATTTTTGAGCCCCTGAACCAGCCACCAGAAGGCTAGTGGTGCTGAACCCGCCAACTAGGGGGCCTCTAATAGATTAATTGTTGCTGGTCCAGCCACATCTTTCATGGATTTTTTATATCGAGTTCATGAAACCTTAAATACATATAAAATTTTAAAAAATTTCATTCAAGATACACAAAGATAAGGTAAATTACACCATGATATTGGATGATGTTACTAATGTCTCCCTCTAATGGTTTATCATCCTACAAATGTTTCTTTAGTGGTCTACTCATACATATCACGAAATGGTGACTGGACATTTTAATCTCACTCCCAAGACTCTTCTAGGATGTACCAACACTTCCATAAAATGTGAAAAAACTATAATCCTCTTCCCTTTAATCACATTATCTCTATGGTACACAATGTTAATTTGTTTCCCAAAAAAGTATGCATTAGGTTGTAACTCAACATTTTCTCTATTGAGCGCATTCTCAGGATCAATCTCGTACATACAGATATGAGACACATGAAACACATTATGCATACCTTAATATAATGGAGAAATAATAAGATGATAGGAAACTATTATGATATAATTTTTAATCCCAAATGATACCAAAAAATGTAAAACCAATTTCCCCAACTTCCACACTCATCAATACCCCAACCTAAGTAAAACACATAAGAAAACATGGTCACCAATAGTAAAGTACATGTGTAATTATCTTAAATAATAATATGAGCATTTATTTCTCCAAGTAATAACCAACCACTTATGAATCAATGATATCTTCTTGTAGGTCTCTCGTACTATACTCAACCTGATAATAGATACAACACCAGCTATAAGCCAACATAGTGTTCAATAATAGAACCGATAATGAAGAACCTCATATGGTTCTATCTGAATCTAATACTTGTAACTATTATTATTTTAAACGTATAAAATAGATATAAAATAATCATATGCTCTATGAAAATCGAGAACACATTCTCAAGGCATATTCTCCAAAATCTGGATCTTTCTCTCAAACTTCCCATATGTATACATATGTTAATCCATCTACATATTAAAATGATTCCTAATTTCTGTCTGAATTCCTTTCCAAAACCATGATATAAAACACCTTCCTCCTTATAACAGAATTCTTACAGTCACTCCATATTGAATATAGAGTTTTTCAAATCCAACTAGAAAATTAGCCTCTCAGATCAATAAGAAATGTGTCACCTTTATCAGCAAAACAACTACAACCTATATAATATCTCAACCCTTCAAGGTCCTCAGTAACCCTATAACAATTTCCATCTCTACCAAATCCCATTTCTAAATTGGAATTAGAAGATCCTAAAAAAACCACTTGGAAATTTATGCTCTAGATTAATTCTAAAAAAAACACAATGAGAGACAAAACCTAAAATGTATTTTTTTTCTAGCCAAATAAATGTTTCCAAACATCATGGAATGTCTTGATCAATATTGGGTGAACTTATAGCTATGAAGAATGGAAACCCCTCATAATATATTATCTCGTGGAAGTAGGAACCAAAAATCTTCCATAAAGATAGATTACAACTACTTCATTTAAAGACTATCATAGAATTGGGTCATTCCCCACAAAGTGTTCCAACATCACAAGCCATTTTGAAATTGAATCCTGGTGGGACTTTACCAAGTCTACCAAGGTACAATTTATTACTTTGCGGAATGTCTTATCATCTCATGATCCTTTAATTCACTAATCAACCAATTAGCTAAAAAGATCATCATTCTCTATTCTACTTTTGAAGGCTTCTCTCCTAGTTCTTACATCTTTCAACTAAGATCATATATAATGAAATTACCCTTACCAAGTGTGTATGAAATGTCAGAATAAAATGTATAAGGATAATATATTTAGTGACTATACTAGAGATTCATTTCCTAATGATAGAAGATATACCACAAGCACTTATGGTCCATGTAGATGGAAAACCTCTCACCAAAGAGATAATGGTGCCAATAGTTCGACCCATGAACCTAAACTTATAACTTATGGCCATACATAGGGTATTTTCACTTATTAGTTCATAATTGGCATGACCCATAACAAAATATCTAATATTTATTTATCAAGGGAACTCCCAAAACAGTAATTTATGGGTCGAAATAAACTAAATAACAAACACTAGGGATATGTAAGATCAAAATCAAATCATATGAAAATAATTTATTCTACTCTATGAAGGCCTCTTCACACTATTGTTTCCACTTAAACTACACCCCGTCTTAATAATAATAGTCATAATAAATTCCAAATTCAAGGAATATTTAATAAACCATCTGTATTACCTGACCAAACGTAGGAAAATCATCATCTAGAACATGGTATTTAGGTATTCCCATGGAAACAATGCATATATCATTTCTGGATCAACATAGATTCCTACCTTAAAAAATTTCATGCCCTAGAAATTACCCCACTTCGATACGAAAATATCTCATTGATATCGTGGAATCAATCCAATGCGCTAAGTGTTTACTCAATAAATTCTCATAGTGTCTATCATGTGACTCTGAGGTTAATAAATATACCAGAACATCATAAATGAACACAACTATAAATGTGTGGAAATTTAGATAGAACATTATATACAAGATATCTATGGACATAGATAGAGAATTCATCATTACATAATGAATGAAAAGATACTCATACACTCTACATCATCACCTAAATACTATATTAGGTATATCCTCTTCTTTATCTTGGGCATAGTTATAGCCTGATCTCAAATCAGTTTTGAAAAACCATCGAGCCCCCCCAACTGATCAAAATAACCACCAATCCTTAGAAATAGATATATTTTCTTCATCATGTCATAATTCAACTTTATATAGATCACATTCATTAAAAGGACTCTATCTTAAATCATAGAAAATAACTCGAGCATCTTAAGGACAAGTGCTCAGTATAATAAATCCCTTCACCTATAATCCCTCAAGTTATAACTTGATTTCCTTGAACTTAGTTGGTTCTATATGATAAAAAGGTTTAACAATCAATAATTTAATGATATACATCTCTATAAATAAGTTTATTTTCTTTAACATATTCCTTAACATGAAACCACAAGTTTAAATGAACTGTAATATACTATTAAAATATTATTATATATTGTAATAGTTATTGTCTAGCCATTGAATTAGATGGTATGAATAGGACAAAAAAATTAATAAAAAATGAATATTTTAAACATTTATAAAGGAAATTAGTTGGTTTTAAGTATATTAAAAATGAAAAAAAAAGTTATTTCAACGTAAAATAGAGGTTTCTATGAAAAAAAAATTTATGCGTGAAATTTTTTATTATTATAATAATTTAAATTAATCATAAGTTTTGAATTATTTTTAAAAAATTTATATATTAGATATTCAATAAATTTTTTTATCATTTATCTAATTTTTTAAAATTAATCTACTATTTTATCATTAATCTAACATTTAATCTTGTTATAGTATGAGAACAAATCTAGTTTTATTATAAAAGTGTATATGTCTTAAAGAACAGGTTTCAGTATGTTTTTCACAATTATCTTAAAATAATTTTCTACCACTTCTAAAAACATAATATTGAAAAATGGATCCATATTTTTAATCATGATATTCATATTTCTTAAGTAGATCACTTTTATTTTTTTTCATTAGTAATAGTATCCTTGGTTAAGTTTTGTAATCATAGTAAGGGAACATTTGGTAAAATTTGTGAAAAGCATTTGGGAAAGGCTTTCAAATTTCTCTAAGAATTTAGACAAGGCCATCTTAATATCCATTCAAATAATTTAAATATTAAATATATTATTTTAAAAATATTAAAAGTAATATAATATTGATAAATTATTATGATCCATGAAATTTTTTCATTAAATATAACATTTTTTTATATCTATGAATGATTTTAAATTCAAATTACTATTTTTTCATTATTTTTTGGAAGTCAAAGAAAATGAATTATTCCAACAAAGAAATTATTAATATTTTTTAATAAACAATATTTTATTAATTGATTTAAAATTTAAAAAAATAATATCTATGTCCAAGTGAATGAGATATGATTTAACATATCAATTATGATCCATTTATTGGAAACTTTTCTAGTTATAGTAACATTCATGACTCTTAAAAAGTAAAAAACAATGATATCATGGTAATTTTCAATAGGGCTAGCGATGTGATAAAAATGATAAGGGTGAAGACATGATACCAATTTTCCAACAGAAATGTTTATTTTATATTATTTTAATTTTATTTGGTATAATTAAAATTTTATGATGTCTTGGACTAATGTATTTAAAAAATTTACACAATTGGTATATAGAACGAGATGCTCACGGTTAAGGAAAATCATACGACAACCATGCATGGGGGTCTGTCAATGGTGTAGTGCTATTTAGAATGATTGGATCATGGTTTTTCCAACCATGAAGTACCTAAGAGAAACAACATGAGGTGGGGAATTTTGAGGTAGTTCCTTGGATATAGTTGGCGTATAATAAGGAAAATAGTACGGTTGAACCATGTTGTATACTGGGGTTTTTTAAGAAAAATTGTGTTTTATTTTTATTTTTTAATTCTATATAATTTCAAAACCATTAAAATTAAAACATCTATTTTCACTCACCATTACCCATTGTGTGTCTAGAACTAGACTCACCCCATTTCTTATGTTCATCTCCCCCTTGTGTCCTCATCCTCACGTGACACAACCCCACCCAGTAAACCTTCCTTTATCCTTTGTTCTAGTGTTCCACTCCTGTGATTTTGTGCAGTAAGCCTCTCCTCCCTTCCACTTTCATTATCCTTACATCTCTAACTCATTACTAATTCTATTATTCCTAATCATAATTGAGTTATAGTTAGGGATAGGAATGGTTATAAAATTCCAACATTGGGTATTTACGATTATAATGGATGTGTTCATACATGTGGGTTACATCACCGTTGAAGGAGATGTTTTTTGAATCACCACAACTTTCTTCCTTCTTGATTCCCATTGGTTTGAGGTAGGTGTTTCCTTATCATTGATTTTTTTTTATCAAATTCCTATTATTTGAATATGATTTATTTTTTCATGTATTCTTTTATATATTTGAACCATGTGGTTAAAATTTGGTATAGAAAATATTTTTATGCCTTGGAATGGGATGCAAGACCATGACCAATTTTTTTTGAAAATGAATATATTTATTTTTAATTAATGTTTTTATTTTTCAATGTGGTGGAGGGAACTGAATTTTTATTTTAAAAAGTTTTTTTTAATTAAAGTTTCCTTCAAACTAATTTTCATTTGTTTTTAATGTTTTCAAACTTTTTAATTTTTTTTGGGTGTATACAAAGGGGTGAGTTAACCCAAGTAGAAATTATTGTGAAACTTTTATGACTTTAAATATTTTCAAGGGTAATTCATAAAATGGGAAGAATGTGTTAAAATTTGAGATTAATTTTTTTTGATGAAATGGATTGAAATTTGAAGAAATTTTAATGAGATGAACCATTAGGAATTTTATTAAAAATGAGTATTCCTAAATAATATAAAACCCTCTTGATCCCCTTGTTATTATTATGTTCCTATGATGGATTGTGATCTCCTAATGGGATTTTTTTATGCATTATGCATGTTGTTTGTTTTTGTTGATTTCAATGATTCCATTGTTAGGGAATTATATGATGTGTCTGTGATTTTAAATGTTTTATCCTTGAGTGATATAATTCTTGATTTTTCTCACCTCTATTTTTATTGGTCATGTAAACCTATGTATATTAGTGGGAGTAAAAAAATTATACACTAAGTATATTCACACAACTACTGTCTGCTCTAGTTAATTAAAGCGATATGTGGGTTGTGGCATTCCGATGAAGACGGGAACAGTCTAGTCAGGTGGTTATTTTAGGATGCAACATATGCCGATAGATTGATCCATTTTGGGTGAAGTATAGGATGACATCATGTTAGGAAATTGGGTATAGTGCATGACACTAGGATCCTTTTTATCATTTTATGGTATTTCCATTGTGTTTGGATTGTATTTTCTATTTCCCAGACTATTCCTTGGCACATATGTACCAGAAAATTATTTCTTCTTATTGTACTACTTGAGCATAGTGGGGTCTTCTTGTGTGATTTATTCCTTCTTTGTTTGGATTAATTTTCAAATGTTTTCAAATATTTTTATAAAAGGATTTAAAATAAGTAAATTTAAATATTCAAATTTAATTGTTTTCCAAATATTTTTAACAATGAGTTTGAAAAGTGTTCTCTTTTGACAAAAATTTAAAAAAGGGGGTTTGGTTGTTATTCCTAGTATTTATAAATGGACAATTTTCAAACATGTTTTTCAAAAAATTTGCGATAAATTAAAACTAATTTGATTTTTATAAGTCTAAATTTTTAAAATAGGTGTTTGTGTAATTGTTTTAAATGTGGTACTTCAAAATAGTGTTCTCTCCAAGTGATTTGTGATTGGTAAAAGATCATTTCCGTGCAATTGTTTTCATTTAAGAAAAATATTAAGAAATAATTTTTAGAAAAAGTATTTTGTATATTTTTTCTTTATAAAATTATATATAAAATGTTTATTTTTTATTTTATTTTAAACAATCTTGATTATGATGTAATATAAAAGAAAATCCTTGGTTTAGGCATGTTTTTGTGGCCTACTATCTGCTTATGTGCTCATGCCAATAATATTATCACAATTTTAGGTTCTTGATTGTTATTAGGATCAATCATTGAGAATTTATTATTGAGTTAAGTTTTTATTTAATCACCGTAAACATGTACTTCCCATTCCTTGATTTAGTAGGACTATAATTTACTTTTGTAGAATGCACGACATGTTTTCGATTAGTTTATTTATCTTGGAACACTAGGATTATACTACATTCTAGGTATATAGGGTAACTATAGTTACTAGAGGGTAAAGAAGATCCATTTTAGGTTGGTGTCTTCACCTTGAAATATAGGGTGTTTAGAGGGGGGGGGGGTTCTTGTTGTTGTTTCACTACATTCCATGTTTTGGTAATAAGTTTCAATTTGTTTTTTCTATAACATTGATGTTCAAAATAGGGATGACTCATAATGGAATCTTATTTACTTTTCACTTATTAATTTATCGATTGTTTCTTATGAAAAACTATTTACAATTTTTAATTAATTGATTCTAGGAAGTTGTATTAGCCCATGGGGATCTGGAACCCCTTTTGGGCCAATGAAAGACTAATTTGGGCGACCATTGGATAGACATCCCAGATCGGTTTTTTAAAAAATTGAATCAAAATTTAGGTTATTATTATCTATATGATCTTAATATATTTGAATTACCATTGTTATTTTTCATGTCAGGGTAAAATAGAGTTATAATTTCGCATTGGAACTTGAGAGGAATGTGTGTGGAGAGTCTAGATAACACTTTCTTACCTTGAGCCTCAAGTTTACATGAGAAGTGAGATAAAAAAATTTAGGTTGAGAATTTTTATGGGATTTTTGTTTGATGCATATGGAATTTATTTTTTGATCCTTACCATAATTATTAGCTTCCTTGTGGGTCATATGTGGTGTTTTAGGTTGCTAAGGAATAAGGGATTAAAGATGTTGGGTTGTTTGATAGGGCCTATAAAACCACGTGAATAATTTATTATTATGGACATGATTTAGGGACTGACACACAATTGAGATGTAGTCATAAAACTTGTGGATAATACCATAATAGTTCCACATCCTAGTTTCTTTTTTCATCTTGAAAAATTGACCCTTATATTTTCTAATTTGTTTTGGGAAACAAGATATGAGTCATGATCAGTTTTTTGGTATGTTTACTTATTTTTATTTCTTTTGAGGATTTTGACATTCCATTATTTGTGTTGTTTCACATGTGATGTGAAATTCATTATAGGTGTCTGAAAAGTTGATTTCAAATGGAAAATATTTTTGGTTTTGGAACAAGGACTTATGTATTTTTTATAAAATGTTGTTGGTTGTTCCAAAATGTTGAGAAATAGTTAATTTCAATTAGAAATATGAAAAAAAAAATTACATGTTGTTCGAGTTTTCTAATCAATTTCATGGGGTTTAAAAGGTAGGTTTCTTATTACAAGGGAATCTAGTCATTGAAAAACATTATTTAACCCTTGGTGGGTGTGTTTTAAAAGGGTGAGGGATGTGAAAAATATTTCAAAAATAAAGTGTTTGATTTATATTGGAAATTTTAATGGTATATTGTTTTTAAAACAAGTGGGGTTTTTTTGAATTTTTTATAGATACATTTTAAATTGACCATGTTAGTGAAGACTTGGGGTTGAAATTGTAAAAAGGCTTCAATTGGTTTTTAATGAAACAATGACCAATTTTAAATGGTTCCTTGGTTTTAAAAATGATATTTTAGTAAAACGTATATTTTTTATTAAATATTATGTTCTATTTTTTGTGTTGTGGGTTTTGGGGTTGATCAGTTTCATTTTAGAGACCTTACCACATAGGGTTCTAAATCTCAAAATTTTTGATCTGCTCCCAAGAAAATTCCTAGTATAAGGTCGATTCCTTTTTTGCGGTCTTCCAACTTTTCTTTAAAACTACTAAGGCACTGAATATGGAAGCATGTGTGATTTTATTTTTTTAGTGTTTTTATTCATTTTCATATGTGGTAGTGTTTATTTAGTGGCTCTTTGGATATTGCTGGGTCTAGTTGTTTAGATCATTGAGTTTGGGTTTGGATGATAGATTAGTGAGGGTCTTTTCTTTAAGATACTATGATTTATGTTCTAGTTTGGGATGTTTCCATGGTTTTTCATGGGAATGATTGAGGTTTTTTGGATGATTGACCATGTTGTTTTATATATTCCATGTATTTGGTTTTATATCATTGTAATGATAAACTATTTTTAGATTTATGATCATTGAGTTTAGTGAAGTTATGGATTGAGGAATCATTTAATCGATATTGCAATAGTTTTTCTTTGGTTTTTTGATGTAGGTGGTGCTTCTTTTTTGGGAATTGGTTTATTCATTATTTATTGATGCTTATTTATTACCTTACATAGTGAAGTACATGTGTAGTTTTCACTATTTCCTTTAAACATGGGAAAATCCTAAGGTGCCATCATGGATACATGGGATGTTTCCTTGTTTTTAGATGAGTTATGGATTCGACCCAGTTATGCTTTCCATCAGAATTACCATGAAACATTATTATATAGAGTTATATTTAAACACCCCTATATGTCAATTATGAACATTAGGTCAGGGCCTTGTCTTTTTTTAATAATGAATGCCTTTAATTATTGATCAACATGTTTAAATTCCTTGATTTTGTGTGATATAGTTTTGCAACCATTTGGGGTTGTTCTTAGGTTAGTGCAATAATTACGTCTTTTAGACATTTGTTTATGGATTCCTCAAAATATATTGATTTTTTATATGGTCATTTGGGATGTCTGAAGTTCATTCCTTTCTTCAGTGGTTCTGGGACCGATTTATTATGGTTGGATTTTTCTTGTTGTGTTTGGTGATTCCATTTGGTTTTTTTAGAATGTGGTTACTTGATTATGTTCTCTTATATTTAAAAGAAGGTATTATATTATTTCACCATATTAATTATTTAATAAACATTGGGTAGAATTATGATTAATATCTATTCCCTTAGAGTTCCTGTTTCATTTTTATTGATTGGTTGTTATTCGGGTTTGTGTATGATGCAAATGTTCTCCATGATTCTGGTTTTTCTTGTGAATTGTATCAGAAGTTTTTCACCTTTTGAAAAAAAAATTACATGTGTCATTATGTGGGTAGAAAGATCCATGGTGGAGAGTTTATGACAATTTCCATGTCACTTTTGTGTTGATTTTATATTTTTTAATTTAATTTGGGATAATTATTATTTTTTGAAGTCCTAGGATTAAGGTTTTAATAAATTTAATCAGTTTATTTTTTTCATGGGTTGATCCTAGTTAGGAGTAACTATTAGACAACTATGTATGGGGTTTTTTCAATGAGGTAGTACTATTTGTAAGGGTTTGCGACAATATTTTTCCAACCCTCTGAAACCTATGAGATATTGTATGAGGCAGGTTTTAGAGAGGTAGTTCCTTGTGTATGGTTGACACACAATTAGGAAAACTATGTGACCTTACTTTGTGGTATCACTAAGTTTTTAAAATTTGTTGGTTTTATTTTTTTTAATTATTTTTAGTTTTAAAACCCTTAAAATAAAAACCACCCATCTCCCTCACCCCTCTCCACTTGGAAAACTATCCTTATCCACACCCCTACCCATGAAACTCTCCCCCATTCACCCCCACCTCACACACCACTGCCCCTATAGGTCATCCCTCATTTATCATTTTTTCTAGAATTACTCTCTATAAATTTCAATCAATAAGCCTATCCTCTCATCCACTTCCCTTCTCCCTCAATCACTCACCTGATTTCCCACTTCAATTAACCCTAATCACCATTGGGTCACTTATAGAATTATGGGTGGTTCTAAAACTCATGTTTTGGGTATTTAGGGATCGAAGGGATGTGTTATTTCATGTGTGTTCCATCTAAGTTAAAGGGAACGTGTTTCATCTCACTGGATGTTACTTCTCTCTTGATTTCTATTTGTTCTAGGTAGGTGTTTATTTTTTTCATTCTACAACATCAATTTAAATTATAATTATTTCAAATAGGTTTCTTATCCATGTTTTCTTATATATATGAGCCATGAGTGGCCAATTTGTTATAAAACTTATTTTGGAAATATAGTGTGTAACACCCCGAGATTTCACGGTACGCTTCTCTTTGAATAATACAGTAGCGTGTGTTGTACGCAACTTCGAGTTCTAACACACACCACGACCAATCAAAGTAGCCGTTATGAATAGTAATACCTAACTTTTAAAATTTTAAAAATTTTAACTCTCAAAATGGACTTCATTTTTGGATTCGAAGTATCGAATTTAGCCTAAGGTGAAATTTTGGTACTTTTTAGATAACTTTAATATTTTGATGAATAGTGAAAATTACTAAATTTTAATTAAAAACAACTTTTTTAATAAAAATACTTATTAGCGATAAATTATGAATTTGAGTGATTTTAAAGTATATTTAGAATATATTTTTACCATTTAAAAAAAAATTGGTCATTGGACATAATTTCACAATTAAACCGAACATAAACAAGTATCAAACTTTTGATAGTTATTATATCTTAAAAACACGATTTTTGTTTTGACAGTGGGAATTAATTTTAAATTAATTTTTGCAACTTCTGTGTTTTGAATTTAGAAAAATGGATTCCATATTTGGAATCAGGGTTTCCAAATTGTGTAAATATGTAACTTTTATTTTTCAACATTTTGAATAATTACTTCGATAAATATTTTATTTATCATGGTCAAAGGGTAAATCTGGAAAATAAGGGTTAAAAAATAATATTATAATAATACTAAATTACCCTAAAACGTGTCCTAACCTTATTGGTGGATACATGTCTGACAATGGGAATCTTCGGGTTGATTTTGGGGCCCCATGGAGCCACTTGTAGGTGATAGGGACACTTTAGTTTAATTAAGTTAAAATAAATACAAAAATGACATAAGCATATATCTTTTTGCAAAACAATTTTTTCATAGGGTTTTATATGTTGTATTTTCGACTATAAATATTAATTAAATATATAAAAAGATTTCCTACATAATGATAATTTATTTATACTTTTTATAAATTAAATAATTTAATTTATTTATGACACAATGATGATGCAGTAATTACCGTAATAGTGAAAAATTAAATTAATTGATATTATAAATAACCAAATAAATATAATTTGAGACTTTTAATGAATTAAAATAATTTTCAAAGATAATATGACATATTAGAATTTATTTAATTAACTTTTTTAGAAGTAATCATTCTGTTATAATTTTTATAAAAGTCAATTATTGAGTAGTGTCAAAATTGACATAAAAGAGTTTTTAAAACAAATATTATATTATTAATTGATATTAAATTTATAAAAATCTAAGGTTCGGCCAAGAGACTTACATAATGATATTTGTATCATTAATATACCACTTGGGTGTCTCTTGGATGTATATATTATGTTTATTAACTATATAATATAAAAATACAAAGTGACATGGTAAGTGTCAAACTAATTAACTAAGAGTTAAAACTAAAAGATAAGGTTAATATAATGACCCAAACCTATCTAAATTCTATTTGATGAGTTTTTTTCGACCTATAACCACCTTAACCTTTAAATAATCCACTTTGGAGTCATTAGAAACCGAATATGAATTTATTATAAAATAATATTTCTATCTTTTCCAAAGGTGCCCCTCACCCCTCTTATAAAAGGACACTCCCACTTCTCATTAATTCACACATTCAAAGCCTTTTGGATCGGCCAAACCCTACTCAAATACTCTCTCAACTTCCCTCACTTTATCCTAGAGGCCTTCCTTTAGTCAGAAATCCATCCTAAGGAGACCTTTTGATCAAATACAAAGAAATAACCATAAGAAGAGGCAATGATTTCACCACCCTTTTTCAAGTTTCTTTCTTCTTCCACTACTTCTTTCATTGTTATTACCATTCTAAAATAATGAATCCAGTATCTCCTATATACTGTAATATTATTATAAATATGTTAAAACAATATTCAGTATTCTATCTATCCTTTGAATGACATGTCACCATACGTGCGTACGTACGGCTTACCGTCTCCACGTCGTGGTGTAATTGTTATTCAATATATTATTATTTGGATGGGTATAATAATGATTTGTAATTCATGTAAATAATTAATATAACATGATAATGATTCTGTATATATGTTATACCATCCAATTATATATTATTTTAATATCAAAATAATGATATTTTCACTCGTGCGTATGTATGAATTACCGTCTCCACGACGCGATGAGATTCATTTCTAAGTTCACCATTCATCAATGATTATAAAAATATATATTACTAATATGTATGTAATATATGACATAATAATTCTACTTGAGATATATATATATATATATATATATAAGGATTTATGTACTTACATATATCTTATTCACTTACTTCCGTTCAATACTATATGAAAACAGAAACAGCGTTTATGCGTACATAAGGACTACCGTCTCCATAAACGGTGTTTTCTATTTCATATATATGTATATTATAAATTTTTATATTCTAAATATATATGATATATTTATCATGTTTTATATTCTGGAAGTATTTAAATCATGATCTAAGTGATACAACCAAGAGTGACAAGTTAAAACACGTATGATAAAGAAAGTGATTATTACCCGAAATGTTATCTTAACATGGAAATTATTATTAAATGGGTAATATAAAGTCATAAATGAATCGTGTATGATATCATAAATATTAATATTGTTCTGGTATAATTTAACAACATACTACGATCTTCGTACAAGAGGTTAAACATACCCTCGACTAAAGGAAAGTGCAAGGTAAGGGGTTTTCATCTCACTCCTTATTCCCGTGAGATTCATGCCATATTGAAACTATTACCTTTTGTGTGGTGTATGTACTTCCCATAATTATATTCTTTGTGTAATACACTTTAATTTATGTGTATTTACATATTCATTGTATGATACCTCTTTCATGGGTTGTATGTTTCGTAAGTTACCAAATTGGTAAGGGTTAATTTCACAATCTCTTTATTATCCAAGGTTGTTTTTACGTATGTATCTACTGGGAAATATTTATTATCCATGTAGATGTTTTATGAAAGAGTTTTAAAAGGGATTCTTTTAAGGGACTTTTTACTAAAACATCATTTCAAATGTCTTAAATATTTATTCTTCTAAATATTTCTCATTTATGTCCTTGTCTTCAAAATGGTTTTTAAGGATTTATTTATATGGACATGAATGTTTTTTTAAAATGATAATTCCTTTAAAAAGTTTCAAAGTGGTATGGTACACTTTGATTCAAAAATATCTTTAAATTACTTCTTTTATAAATTGTGTGACTTTTTAATGTTTTCATGAAAATGGGTATTTCTCTCAAAGAGTTTTACAAATCATTTTTATCCATGTCAAAATTCTTTAATGGATTTTAAACTAGTTTTGAAGTTGATTTATCACGATACAAATCTTCCATATTGTGTTGAAGGTTTTTTTTGATATGTTTGACTATGGATGTGTTATTTTTATACCATTCATGGTTTATGGGTAATGTATTGACATTTCGTATGCTAGTTTTAATATAAATGTTTATGTTATGTTTAGACATTTTCATATGAGGAATGCATTGGACTTAATAAGTGACGGGTGGATCCCACTATAGCTCCTCGATGCATCAGTAGGTCTCATGAGACAAACTAGTGTCTTGGCACATGGCTTTGAAAAAATATTATATGTATTCTTGGCACGAGGCCTTGGCTATGTGGTTATGATAGTCTGGTATTATGCATTTCATCGTTATAAAGGTGGTTATTGATATTGCATGTGATTATTCAACTAGTAGAATATCCATGTGAATAAGTAAATGGAATAATTTAATTTTATCTTTGCCATATTATGCTTATGTTCATGTTTAAAAGGCTTTTGTTTTAGTTATACATTTCCTTAAATGTTTATGCTTATTTTTGAATGTTTCCGCTGTATTGCATACCCTTACTGAGCATTTGATCTCACCCCTTTCTATGTTTCATTTTTCCCAAGATTCCAAGAAGTGTAATGTGATTGATATGTAGGGTTAAGACAAGGTAATAATTGCATTAATAAAGATTATTTATGTTGTTTTGTATGTATTAAAGTGTAAATGTAATATTCATGTATGTGATCTATTTTTCAAAGACTGCTAAACTGATCGGTCCTTAGGGAATTGATTCGTTGTAATCATGACAATGTATTAAAATAATGCACCGACTATGGGTAACTGGGGTTGGGGCGTTACAGTTGGTATCAGAGGAAGTTTAGCAATAACCTCGAAAACTAGATTTCGATAAACTCTGATTAGAGCACATAGCCCTAAGATAGACTTTGAGGATTAGTATAAAAGAACTTCCTAGAATTTTGGTATTGTAGATATTTTGTGAGTTTTTCGAGCAATACATCCATGTCTGGATACAAGCAGGTAGAGGCGGCTCTAGCACAGATGTACCTAGGGGTAAAACCTGAAAACACCGCTTTGAGGTAGACTCGAACGGGAACTGGTGCACGACAACGGGCCTTGCTGCACGATTGGTTACGAAACTCCTGGGGGATATGCTTAGGATAATTCTAATTTTCTTTACAAACCATTATGAATGGCTTATGAGTATATACTTATTCAAAGAAAACGTTTTTATGATTATGGATTATATCCATAAACTGTTCAATTTGTGTTTGGTATTTTACAAGTTTGGTAAT
This sequence comes from Viscum album, assembly GCA_963277665.1. Classification (NCBI taxonomy): domain Eukaryota; kingdom Viridiplantae; phylum Streptophyta; class Magnoliopsida; order Santalales; family Viscaceae; genus Viscum; species Viscum album. Next base: position 4,629,247 of record OY728143.1, on the reverse strand, counting down.
TATTTATTGCAAATCATAAACTGAACTAGTTTATGTTGTTGTATAGAAATGGCGCCCAGTAGAAGGAATGTGAACTCCCGTAATACGTATGATCCAAAGAGTAAGAAGGATCATATCTTTCATGGTCCTAAGCCAGAATTTAGAAGGGAAATAGTTTCCCACGTATTATCATCATATGAAGAAATATTATCATGTGTTGATAAGATGAGTAAAGAATTCTCAGAGCCCTATGGCTTCGAAGGGAAGCAAGGGAAGAAAAGGATGGAAGAGAGAAAGATGGATAAAGGGAAGAGGGAAAAGAAGAATTTTCTCATATGTGATAACTGTGGGAAGAACCACACTGGAACTTTTCTGAAAGGAATGGGAGTTTGTTATAAGTGTAGAGGAAAAGGGCACAAAGTACGTGACTGCAAGGGTAAGAAAATGGTTTCAAATGTACAATGCTTCATTTACAAGGATTTTAGACACTACGTGAACCAATGTCCCAGTCATTAGACTATGACACAAATGATGTTATTGGATAATAATCAAGTTATGATACTACCACAAATGAAGAGGAATGACTAGTGTTCTTATGTTGTTATTTTAGAATTATTTCATTTGAGTGTTGTATCAATGATGTTCTGGAAATAAATAAGGATTGTACTGCAGTACTATTTAATTAAGGATTTGAGATTTTATGGTAAAATGAAAAGTGACTCTATAGCAAGTTAATTTTTTTGGAAATTACATGGTTGAAGGAATGATAAACCTTAATATGGTCCTAATATTGAGGTAGTGATTTTGGAATAAGAGATGGTCGATTTTGGTATTTCAGGATGTTGCGGTGTTGTAAAAGAATATATGAGGAAGGCGTTCACATGTTATTACCTGGAAAAAAGTATCCTCATTTGTTTAACTTCCTTGTAAATTTTGGATTGTGAGTTTGGATAATAGTATTTTGGATAAGTCTAATGGTTGGAATGGATTAAGTTTGAAAGGTTATTTTTTTGGATTTTTATAAAAGGAAAACACGCAGACCGTGTAACGACCCGTCGTGTCAGAAAAAGCTGCAGGAATCGAACCCACAACCATAGTGCAATTTGGATTTGTCACCTACTATTGTGCTAAATGAAGTTCCTAGATGGTATAATGTAGTTTCTTTACATAAAGGGTATGATATGTGAATTATAAATTCATTATATTTGGAACCCTATACGATTAGGATAAATTGAGTATTTTTGAGTTGTATTATGTTTTGGGGTGAAAGATGAGTTTGTTGTAGAAATTTATTAATGGATAAAACTCTAATTATAAAGTAAGTATATCTCCTTATGATCTTATCCAATCTCATAAATAAATTCCTCAACATTAAGAAAAGGAACTTAGAACAAAAATTTTGTCCTAGATGGCACCTTATATCATCACTAATTTATGGATTTAGGATTGTTGGCCTTTTCATAGCCATGTTCTCTACCACTCTCCATCAGATAATTGATGGTTAGATTTCTCTTCCATATCCATATTTTCCTACATGGAACCCTAGTATGTGTTATTTTCAGTAATCTTCATACTTTCCACTCTTTATTTTAAATAGAGGCCTCATTAATTCATTTTTCGATGTGGGATTTCAACTATGATATTTTGAAATGTCACAAATGTGTTATCCTAATACCTTATGTTTTGTTGAACCGATATTATTTTAAATCATTATATATTGATGAATTTAAGGACCTCAATTTTAAACTTGTTTGTGATTGATGACCTCAATCACTACCTATAAATATTTATGTTTTTCCTCCAATTATATGTCTATAATTTCAACCAATGTACTTCTAATTGAGATCATAATTTTGTGGTGACCCTTTCATTTCTCTTTTCATCTTGCTAAGACTAAATTTTATTAACCAAATTTATGATGTGGGTTTTTTCACAATGATATTTTCTATTTTCAACTTTTATTTTCAAAGAACAATATCAAATTGCGAGGATGCAATTTATTAAAGGAGGGGATAATGTAACACCCCGAGCTTCCATGGTACGCTTCTCTTTGAATAATACAGTAGCGTGCGTTGTACGCAACTTCGAGTTCTAACACACACCATGACCAATCAAAGTAGCCGTTATGAATAGTAATACATACTTTTTAAAATTATAGAAATTTTATCTCTCAAAATGGACTTCATTTTTGGATTTGGAGTATCAAATTTAGCCTAAGAAGAAATTTTGATAATTTTCCGATAACATTAATATTTTGATGAATAGTGAAAATTACTAAATTTTAATTAAAAACAACTTTTTTAATCAAAATAATTATTAGTGATAAATTATGAATTTGAGTGGTTTTAAAGTATATTTAGAATATATATTTACCATTTAACACAATTTTGGTCATAGGACATAATTTCACAATTAAATCGGACATAAACAAGTATCAATCTTTTGATAGTTACTATATCTTAAAAACACGCTTTTTGTTTTGACAATGGGAATTAATTTTAAATTAATTTCTGCCACTTCTGTGTTTTGAATTTGGAAAAATGGATTCCGTATTTGGAATCAGGATGTACGAATTTTGTAAATAGGTAACTTTTATTTTTAGACATTTTGGATAATTACTTTGGTAAATATTTTATTTACCATGGTTAAAGGGTAAATCTGGTAAATAAGGGTTAACAAATAATATTATAATAATACTAAATTACCCTAAAATGTGTCCTAACCTTATTGGGGGATACATGTTCAACAATGGGAATCTTTGGGTTGATTTTGGGACCCCATGGAGCCACTTGTAGGTGATAGGGACACTTTATTTTTATTAAGTTAAAATAAATACAAAAATGACATAAGCATATATCTTTTAGAAAAAAAAATTTACATATGGTTATATATGTTTTATTTTTGACTATAAATATTCATTAGAAATTTAAAATGATTTCCTACATAATGATAATTTATTTATAATTTTTATAAATTTAATAATTTAATTTATTTCTGACACAATGATGATGCAGTAATTACCATACTAGTGAAAAAACTAAACTAATTGATATTATAAATATCCAAATAAATATAATTTGAGACTTTTAATGAATTAAACTAATTTTCTGGGATAATATGACATATTAGGATTGATTTAATTAACTTTTTTTGAAGTAATCATTTCGTTATGATTTTTTTAAAAGTTAATTTTTGAATAGTGTCAAAATTGACATAAAAGAGTTTTTAAAACAAATATTATATTATTAATTGATATAAAATTTCTAAAAATCTAAGGTTTGGAAAAGAGACTTATATCAGGATAGTTTTATCATTAATGGACCACTTGTGGGTCTCTTGGATGTATATAGTATGTTTATTAACTATATAATATAAAAATACAAAGTGACATGGTAAGTGTCAAACTAATTAACTAAGAGTTAAAACTAAAAGATAAGGATAATATAATGACCCAAACCTGTATAAATTCTATTGGTTGAGTGTTTTTCGACCCATAACCACCTTAAAATTTAAATAATCCACTTTGGAGCCATTAGAAACCTAATATTAATTTATTATAAAATAATATTTCTATCTTTTCCAAAGGTGCCCCTCACCCCTCTTATAAAAGGACACTCCCCCTTCTCATTAATTCACACCTTCAAAGCCTTTTTTTTCGTCCAACCCTTGCCCAAATACTCTCTCAACTTCCCTCACTTCATCCTAGAGGCCTTACTTTAGTCAGAAATCCATCCTAAGAATCCATTTTGATCAAATCAAAAGGAAGAACCCGAAGAAGAGGTAATGATTTCACCACCCTTTTTCAAGTTCCTTTCTTCTTCCACTTCTTCTTTCATTGTTATTACCATTCTAAAATAATGGATACAGTATCTCTTATATATTGTAATATTATTATAAATATGGTACAACCATATTCAGTATTCTATCTATCCTTTGAATGACATGTCACCATACGTGCGTACATACGGCTTACCGTCTCCACGTCGTGGTGTAATTGTTATTCAATATATTATTATTTGGATGGGTATAATAATTATTTGTAATTCATGTAAAAGATAAATATAACATGATAATGATTCTGTATATATGATATATCATCCAATTATATATTATTTTAATATCAAAAGAATGATATTTTGGCTCGTGCGTACGTATGGATTACCGTCTCCACGACGCGATGAGATTCATTTCTAAGTTCACCATTCATCGATGATTATAAAAATATATATTACTAATAAGTATATAATATATGGAATAATAATTCTATGTGAGATATATATATATATATAGGGATTTATGTACTTACATATATCTTATTCACTTACTTCCATTCAATAATATATGAAAACAGAAACAACATTTATGCGTACGTACGGACTACTGTCTCCATAAACGGTGTTTTCCATTTCATATATATGTATATTATACATATTTATATTCTAATTATATATTATATATTTATCATGTTTTATATTCTGTAAGTATTTAAATCGTGATCTAAGTGATACAACCAAGAGTGACAAGTTAAAACACGTACGATAAAGAAAGTGATTTTTACCCGAAATGTTAATTTAACATAGAAATTATTATTAAATGGGTAATATAAAGTCATAAATGAATTGTGTATGATATCATAAATATTAATATGGTTTTGTTATTATTTAATAACATACTACGATCTTCTTATAGGAGGTTAAACGTACCCTCGACTAAAGGAAAGTGCAAGGTAAGGGGTTTTCATCTCACTCCTTATTCCCGTGAGATTCATGCCATATTGCCAATATTACCTTTTGTGTGGTGTATGTACTGCCCATAATTATATTCTTTGTGTAATACAATTTAATTTATGTGTATTTACATATTCATTGTATGATACCTCTTTCATGGGTTGTATGTTTCGTAAGTTACCAAATTGGTAAGGGTTAATTTCACAATCTATTTATTATCTGAGGTTGTTTTTACATATGTATCTACTGGGAAATATTTATTATCCATGTTCATGTTTTATTAAAGAGTTTAAAAAGGTATTATTTTAAGGGACTTTTTACTAAAACATCATTTCAAATGTTTTAAATATTTATTCTTCTAAATCTTTCTCATTTATGTCCTTGTCTTCAAAATGGTTTTTAAGGATTTATTCATATGGACATGAATGTTTTTTTAAAATGATAATTCATTTCAAAAGATTCAAAGTGGTATGGGACGCTTTGATTAAAAAATGTCTTAAAATGACTTATTTTATAAATTTTGTGACTTTTTAATGTTTTCATGAAAAACGGGTATTTCTTTCAAAGAGTTTTACAAATCATTTACATCCATGTCAAAATTCTTTAATGGATTTTAAACTTTTTTTGAAGTTGATTTATCACGATACAAATCATACATATATTGTTGAAGGTTTTTTTGATATGTTTGACTATGGATGTGTTATTTTTATACCATTCATGGTTTATGGGTAATGTATTGACATTTTGTATGCTAGTTTTAATATGAATCTTTATGTTATGTTTAGACCTTTTCATATGAGGAATGCATTGGACTTAATAAGTGACGGGTGGAGCCCGCTATAGCTCCTCGATGCATCGGTAGGTCTCATTAGACAAACTAGTGTCTTGGCACAAGGCCTTGAAAAAATCTTATTTGTAGTCTTGGCACGAGGCCTTGGCTATATGGTTATAATAGTCTGGCATTATGCATTCCATCATTATGAAAGTGGTTATTGATATTGCATGTGATTATTCGACTAGTAGAATATCCATGTGAATAAGTAAATGGAATTATGTCATTTTATCTTTGCCATATTGCGCTTATGTTAAAGTTTAAAAGGATTTTGTTTTTTTATACATTTCCATAAATTTTTATTCTTATTTTTGAAAGATTCTTCTATATTGCTTACCCTTACTGAGCATTTGAGCTCACCCCTTTCTATGTTTTATTTTTCCCAGGATTCCAAGAAGTGTAATGTGATTGATATGTAGGGTTAAGCCAAGGGAATAATGGTGTTCATAAAGATTATTTATGTTGTTTTGTATGTATTAAAGTACAAATGTAATATTCATGTATGTGATCTATTTTTCCAAGACTGCTAAACTAATCGGTCCTTCGAATCATGATTCCTTGTAATCATTCCAATGTATTAAAATAATGCACTGACTCTCAGTAACTGGGGTCGGGGCATTATATAGTGTGGGATGAAAGCCCATTTTTGTGTTTGTAAAAATGGATGATTTTATTTTTATAGAACAGTTTTGATTTTTAATGAGATGGTGAGCATTGAATTTTTCTTTTAAAAAGTGATCTTGAATTAAAGTGGGTTTCAAACAAAAAAATGGATGTTATGAAAGTTCATAATTTTTGTAACTTTGTTTTTGTGTTTTTAAAGGGGTGAGTTAACCCAAGTTGAATTTATTTTGAAACTCATGTAACATTAAATATTTTCAAGTGTGATTTAATAGGGTGGAAGAGTTCATTTCTAGTCACATTTCTGAAAAGGTTTTGATGAAAAGGTTTTGAATTCCAAGTTTTTTTAAATGATATGGCCCATTTTTAATTTTATGTAAATGAGTTTTGGTAAATGATTTGAAACCCTCTTTCTCTCATTATGATTATTATGTGCTTATGATAGCTTGTGGTCCCTAAAAGGGTTGATTTTGTTGCAGTATTGTGCATACTGTTAGTGTTGGTTGATCATAAAATTTATTTTATGGTGGTAGGATATGACGTCTTTGTTGTTTTATATGTTTTTTCCATAAGTGATGGAATGCTTGTTTATGAAAGCCTTCATTTTGATGAGTCATGGGTCCCTTGGTAGCTAAGTTGAAGTATATAATTTTTTTGATCTAGGTAGTCGCACACTACAACTGTTTCCTCAAGTCAGTGTTATGGTTTTATGTTGTGTTCCACTCTAATAAAACAGAGTGAAGGGTAGAAATGTGATTTTGTTAATTCAATATACACTAAAATATTGGTCTATATTGAGGAAAGAATAGGACATTATCATTTTAGTACATAGGGTAGATCCCATGACATTTGATCCTTAAGATCAATTTAGGGTATTTTCCTTGGAATTCGATTGTATCACCTGTTTCACGGATTATTTCATGCAAGATATTTACTTATCATTTGTTTCTAATTATTGTATGAAACGTGCATAATTGTTATTTCTTGTGTGATTTCATCCTTTTTTGTGCGTTTTACTTTTAAAATGCATTGAAATTTTTTTATAAAATTAATTTAAGGATTGGAAGGGGAATTTTTAACTGAAATTGCTTTCAAACTATTTTTAGAAATGAATTTTAAAAGTGTTCTCTTGTAAGAAGAGAGGAAAAATGGGTATTTAAGATATTAAGTCTAGTTTTTATAAAGGTTTGTTTTCAAACATGTTTGGGGAAACTATGTAAAGAATGGAATCCATATTGAGTTATAGAAGTGTGTATTTCTAAAGACACTGCTATAAAACATTCCTTTGATAGGACTAGAATATATTGGGCATGTATTGTCTAAAAAATAATCATTAATTTATTTTTATTTTGATTCTTACAAATACACTTGTCTATTTTACAAATGATTTTACTTTAAGTGTATTTCAGTGAATTATTATTTCATTATAGTTATTATAATATTATTTTCAACTTTTGATTTTCTAATAAAATTTATTAAAGTGTTTGGGACAAATTTTCATGAATTATTGAAACAATTCTTCATACCCAATGTTTATTAGAGTAATGTAAGGAATAAACCCTACGATTTTTTACAATGTGTATGGATCATGATCCCTATATTTATATTCAAACTTACACTAAAAGAAAAAGTATGGTATCTCAACCCTTTGTTGAAAAAAATTTGTATGTTCAATCAACCCAAAATTATTAAAAAAGTTTGGTTAAAGAACCTTATGGTTGGAAGGAACCTTATGTTTGGGAATTGAGAAAAGTGTGGTTAAAGAACCATATCATTGTAATGAACCTTACGCCTTAGAGAGAAACATATGGATCATCACCCTTACTTTTATGATGGAACTAATGTTTTCAACCTTATGTTCGGAGAATGAATGATACGTAGTTGAACCATACATTTGGTATTTTGTCGTTTTATGAACACTATATTTGACATTTCATCATGTTAAATATTTTCAGAATATTTTCAGTGATTTCTACAATGACCTTGACAGAGTAACAAGCTGTTTTAAATCATGTTTTGTATAGATTTAAATCTCATTATATTTTATTCAAAGAACCATATTCAAGGGATATTCTATTACCTATTCTTATGGAATTATATGAATCCCCTGATTTATTTGAATTTTAATATCTATGTTTTTTTAGGAATCTTTTGTGGATATGGAATTATGATGTTGGATTTTGTTCTTTATATATTCCATCATTGCCCGGTATTTAATACAATCTATTTTCAAGGGAACTATATTTTTTTCATATACTCAATCATAAAATAGTAAAAATCTATACAGTGTTACCACTAATGAATGAATCAAAAAATGGAGTACACTTTAGAGATATACATGCTCAATCTTATTCAACTATATGTACACTGTTGGTCTATTTTGTTTCTATTCTTAATTCAAAGATCTTACGTGAAACTGGGATTACATCAAAGTCATTATTTCTTGAATAATATCTTTTCAAAATAAGAAAAAGATCCATCAAATGTCAAATATTATTACTGCAACTATGAAGATCAACCAGTTTCATGAAATCAATATCTTTTGATTTATTTGGGTTTTGACTACTCATACTTAGTTGTGGTGGAGTATTAGATTCATGATCTATGTTGTGGATAAAAAACTCTATATTATAGAAAAAATACATTGTTATTAGTATTTTTTGTAAAGGTGTCAACTGCCTACACTCAATTGTGGATTTTAGACTTGTGATATGACGACTAGACTAGCAAAATTCACCAATCTCACAAAGAGAGAATTTGGTTGAGAGTAATAGAGGATCATTATGCCTAGAACCACTATAAAACAATGTCTTATTGTTCTCTATTTATCCAGTGTATATTATCTTATATAATAGAAATTTTACATATCTACTTTAATTACAAAGGGTGTCGAAATCCAGAATTGTGGATGTTTTTGAAAAGAAAAAATTCACCCCCTATTGTGTGTTACTTTGTATATTCCAAAATTACAATTGGTATTAGAGGTGAGCTTTTAGATAAAGTTATATAAAACCGAATGTAAAAGGTCTATACAAAGATGAAAATGGATGATCCTAGAGAAGGGATTCCTAGGGTTTATCCTCCATACTTTGATGGTGAAAATTATTATTTCTGGAAATCAAGGATGAATATATATCTTAAAAATATTGGATTCAATATTTAATCTGAAATATCTACACTTTATAATATTTTTTGGAAACCAGAAACATGTGATACTAAAACTGAATGCAAATATGAAATGAATTCAAAAGTTATTAATGCATTTTTCTATGGTCTTGGACCACATAAGTTGAATTGATTTTTGCAATGTCCTACTGCTTATGAAACGTGGTAAACTATTGTAGTTTCCTTTGAATGGATATATAATGGGATACCAATGAGGTTTTCTATATCCAAGTTAAAACTTGAAAAATTTAGAATGTGTGATGGATAAAGAATCACATATATGATTGGAAGGCTTACAAAAATTATCAATAATATTACAGCCTTAGGTGAACATATCAAACTATCTGATCAATAATTGAATATACTTAGAGTACTACCTTTTTAATGGAATGATGTATCTACTAATATTTTACAATCATAAACTATTATAGATATGAAAAGTAAAGAACTAATTGGGGAATTGATGATTTATAAAGCTGAAATTCAAGCTGAAATGGAAGATTATAGAATAATTGTGAAAAAGGAGAATAATGCTCTAATGGTAACATCTTAGAATTCATGCATAAAAATGAAACAAGAACATAGAAAGGAAAAAAAATTATATTCATCTAATTCAGATATAGGATTGGCTTACATACATAGAAATATTGGGAAGATTTATAAAAAAATAGGATTATAAAAATCCTTCAAGAAGGATGGGAAAGAGTCAAAATGATTCATATGATATGAGTGAAAGAAATTAGTTAATATTAAACAAGTTTGTCCTCAGCTAAAATATGAAAAGAGAAATCCAAATAATATATATCAAAAAAATTATTATTATGAACATAAAGGAAGAAAATAAATAAAAACAACCTAGTGTGTTTCCAAAGACTCTAATAGTTCATCTAAATCTGATTCATAAAAAGAACAATCAAATTTAGAAGCCAATTTGTTCTTCATGAGTAAAGAGGAAAAGTACACACCTATTACTCATCCATTTCTGATTCTGATTTTTCCAGTTTCTAAAATAGTATATTAGCTCACTATTATTCTTTGTTATGATAGATTTTGTGATGCATGCCAAATTGGAAAGACACATAAATCATCATTAAAATTTATTTAAAAAATTTCTACTTCTAAACGTCTATAACTTATCCACATGGATCTGTGTGGACCATAAAGAGTAGATTTTTTGGATAGTAAATTATATGTCTGTGTTTTAGTTGATTATTATTGTAGATTTACATGGGTTTATTTTCTAAAACTCAAAATTTATGTTTTCACCATTATTGAATGTTTTTATAAGATTGTTCAAAATAAAAAAGTTTTTAAAATAATTTCAATATTATGTGATCATGGTGGAGAATTTGAGAATTAAGAATTAAATTTTTTAGATCAAATATAGATATTAAACACACCTTCTCTACACCTAGAAAACCTCAATAAAATGGATTTTTTGAATGAATAAATAGAAATATTCAATAAAAATCAAGGACAAAATTGAATGAATACAATATTCCTATCTATTTTTGGGCAGAAATTATGAGCACAACTTTCTATATCATGAATATAGTTTTAGTTTGGCCTATTTTTGAAATTACACAATATGAGCTATAGAATAACAGATCACCTAAAGTAATGTACTTTAATGTTTTTGGATGCAAGGTTTATATCTTGAACACCATGGATAATCTTGGAATGTTTGATCCAAAATCTAATGAAGGATTAATTTTCGGATATTCTTCTAACTCTAATGCTTATAGAGTGTTTAATAAAAAGTCAATAATTGTTAAAGAATCCGTTTGTGTGAATTTTGAGGAAACTGACCCTATCATTAAAGATAAAGATCAAACTAATGAATTCACTGACTCTTTTGATAACATTGAACTTGAAACCAATAAAAATGATTCTGATAATGATATTAATAAAATTCAGTCCAGTTTAGAAGAACATGATAATGATGAACCAGAAAGTGTTCTACCTAGACAGTCTAGATGACTAAATAACCATCCTTTATAAACAATTATAGAAGATGTGGACACGAGTATTATAACTTGAAAATATAGGAAACCTATCATAATTTTATTCCTTTTATCTCAGATAGATCCTAAGACTATTGGAGAAGCCATAGAAGATGAAATTTGGATATTATAAATGCATGAAAAGATAACCCAGTTTAAAAGATATAATGTTTAGGAATTAGTAGAAAGACCAAACAATTATCTAGTTATAGGAAGCAAGTGGGATTTTAGAAAAAAAGCTTTACAATCAAGGAATCATGCATAGGAACAATTCCATATTAGTTGCAAATGGGTATAATTAGGAAGATCATATATGTTATATTGATTCCTATACTCCAGTAGATCGACAAGAATCCATTAGAACCACTTTATCTTATGAATCACCAATGAATATTAAATTATATTAGATGAATGTTATATCTTCATTTTTAAATCATTATTTGATAGAGGAAGTTTATGTTGAACAACTCCTGGATTTGAAAATTCTCAAAAACCAAAATTTGTTTTTGAACGTTCCAAAGATCTCTTTGGGATTAAAGAAGAACCTAGAGCTTGTTATATAAGATTTAAGTTCATCCCTCTTGAAAAATGGTTTTAGTGTTTGTTTAGAAGACCAAACAATATTTAAGAAAATTTTTTGTTCGGATATTTTATTAGTTGAAATGTATGTTCGTGATTTTATTTTTGTTTCCTCTAATAAAAATATTTTTCATGATTTATAAAATTAAATGAAAAAATAATTTGTAATGATTATGATGGGGGAACTGAATTTCTTTTTAGGATTTTATATTTATCAAAAAAATTATTGGTAACGTTTCAAATAAAAGTAAATATATTATTTATTTATTGAAAAAAAATTTAATTGAAAACAACAATAAATATACAACCCCCATGTGTACAAATATAAAACATGATTAGGATAAGGATGGAAAATCAGTAGACAACAAGATATATAGAGGTAATATTGGTAGCTGGTTTTATCTTACTAATATGAGATCATACATTATATTTTTTGTATGTCTTTGTGTTATATTTAAAACAAATAATAATAAATCCCAGCATACTACTGTTAAAATAATTTTTAGATATTTAAAATGAATTGTTTTTCAATCTATTCATTTCCCCAAAAAATCTGATTTTAATTTAATTTAATATTTAGATGCCGAGTTTTGAGGTTGTAGATTAGATAGAAAATTTACCTTAGGAACCTGTCAATTTTTTGGAAAATCGTTTGTGTCATAGTCTATTAAGAAACAATACTCTATTTCCATGTCAATCGCTGAGACAAGATATGTTTCTATTGGAAGTTGTCGTGCACAAGTATTGTGGGTGAAAGGAAATCTATTGGAATTTGGATTAAATTTTAATAGTATTCATGTTTTATCTGATAATACTAGTGTAATAAATGTTTCAAAAAATACTGTAAGTCATTCCAGGACTACGATTATTGATATATAGAATCATTTTCTAAGAGATCATGTTCTTAAAAAAGATATATCTTTAAAATGTTTTAATACTGAATATCAATTAGTTGATATTTTTACAAAATCACTTTTTACAACTTGTTTTAGTTTTAATAAATGGGGTTTGGGTTTATTTAATTATAAAAAAGTAATTGTTATGATATTTCATTTTTATAAAATATTTAATATTTATTTATATTAAACATTGTTTCCAACTTATTTTAGTCTCGATGTTTATTTTGTTTAAAAGTATTATTTTTTAGTTTTTAGGTCATATTTTTTCAAAAATTGTAATAATTTCCCTATGTAATTGGAAGGGGAAACCATGGTAACATCATTATATATCAGAAACATTTTGACATACCTTACCCCTTTGTTTCTAAAACTATTTCATCTACCCAAACATTCTTCTACCATTGAAAACCAAGAATCTAAAAACCTCAATTGTTTTGATTCCTGGAAAAAGTGAAGACCAAGAGAACTGATGAGGGAGAACCTAGTGACCTGAAGTGTCAACAAGTTCCATCATGGAAGATTATTCATGGTATGGTCATATATTTCTAGTGGTTGTATGAGATGAATCTTTTGCTTACACAAGCACTAGAATTTTGAAGTTTGGAATTTTTATTCAGTGAATTAAATATAGAGTTTTTTTATGAGGTAGAATTGAAAAACTTCTTCAATGGTGTACAATTTAGTTTTGGTGAAATATAAGATAAAATATATTTGAAAATAGAAGAAAATGAATTTTGGATTTATTCTATTGAAATTGCTCAAATTTTGAAATTTCTTCCAGATGGTGTATTTAATTTTGACCCTTGAACTATTGAAAATAATAATCATAAGTCTGTGGATATTATATAGTTTCTTTTTGGTCAAAAAATATATGGATGTTATTTGTTAAGGATCATGAGAAAGATCATAATTTCTTGGTAAATTTCATTAAAACTGAAATTTCCATAAGAGAAAGTGAAATGGAGAAAATATTATATCTAGATATGTATTTTATGTTCTGGTTCATAAGTGAAATCATGTTCAATTTTCCTAGATAAATGTTGAGATATTTGAATTATTGTTGTAAAAAAATTCTCATATGTCTTTTTATCCTGATGAACATATACTTCAAAAAATTTGTTCAGAAAAAAATATTATTTGTTATTTTAGCTCAAGGGTTAAGTGTGATCATAGTAATTTTTAGAATCCTTGTACTATTAGGAAGTTTGGTGTTTACTGGAAAACTGTGAAAAGAACGATTATGTCAGTTGGTGTAGATGACTAACAAAAGTCTGGATCATTTTCTCAGGGGGAGCAAAGTGCTATGAGAAATGAAGGAATTGGAGAATTCAAAACTGAAGATGTTTCTAAATCAGGTAAAAGAACATTTAGATTTAACGATGTAGTAGAATAAGAAGAAGAAGAAGAAGAAGTTATAGAGGAGATAGTTATGAATCCAAGGAACATATATAAACCACTAGCTAATGAACCAGTGCAACATTCAGGATAAGCTTCTCGTTTGGTTCATTTGGGAGAACTAGTTCAAGAAGAAGATCAACAAGCTGGAAGTCAGATTCTAGATCTTCAATATGTTCCTTAGGAATTGGATGAGGCTGTTTGAGATGATGCTGTCTAGGAAGAGGCATTCAAAGAATATCCTCCAATGAAAATATCAACATGTATGATAACAAATATTGTTGAGAATTAGGCTATCTCATCCATTTACTAGTCATTGGAGATACCCTGATCTATCACTGGAGAAAAGATAGAAGTTATTGGTAATATTTCATGTTCAGGTGAAATGTTAGTTGAGAAGTCTGCAGCTAATTCCTTAACAATGTGGATATTGATCAGTCCAAAAATCTAGATGAAGGGAATTTTAATTCTCTGAATATCTAAATTTAAGATATTGTGGTTATGTTCAATAAGGTCCAAGAAGAGAATTATGTTCTTATATAGGAGTTGGAGGCCTGTAAGAAATATTTTAATGATTTACAGAATTCCTCAACCCTATGGAAGGAGTTTGAGTCTCATCATACCCAACTTTAAAAATTAAAGAATCTTATATGTAAAAAATTTAATTTGATGTTTTAAGAGTTAAATGCTAGATTAGATTGTAAAAATCAAGTTTGAGTCTGTTTATGAAATAGATTTTGTAGATTTGATGTGGTATTTGGGAAGCCAGTTTGAGTTCATCAAGGGGAGTGTTACTTAAGTTGGAACATTTACATCTACCCCTTCAGGAACCCCGAAATTATTAAGAATATTCCAAGAAATCCCAATTTTTATTGATTATATGAATGATCATTTGAAAACCCATCAATGAAAGAGTTCCACTTAGTGGGTTTTTTTTCATGACAATCGTAGATTTCATATTGAGTAATTGACTGCAAGTGAACTAGGAATTCGACTTCTACTCAACCAGTGAAGTGATAAGTTGGTTTAGTTTATGTAGCAGGAAGGGAGTTTTCATGACTTTCTGAAAGTCAATTTTGTTGAATGTCTGGATGTGTATCAGGATTCCGGAGTATTGATATGGAAGTTGGAAGACAATCTTACTAAAATGTTATAGGTATAGATAGAAGAATTCAAAGAAGTGCTTCAAGCTACTCAGATCCCTACATTGCTAGTAACCAAGCCAAAAACTGACCAGACCCTTCCACATGACTAACCGATTTTCTAATCCAAAACAATATATAGTATTTGTACAATTTTTTTAATAAATTTATTTCTACTTATTTTTTGTTCCTTATTTCATATCATTTTCTGTTTATCTCAATTGCGAGAATCCAAAATTTATTTCTCCAAATAGTATATTCTAAAATTAATTTGTTATTCTATGCAAAAATAAATGTATTTTAATATTTTTTTTCCATTAAATGTTTTTATATCAAAAAAGTGGGAGAAAATTTGATATGAACAACAATTCATTTTTTCAAAATAATAATGTAAAATTGAAATACAGTTATAAATATTTTCCTATTGTATGCTTAAAAAATTCTATACTATGTTCATAATTTTATAGGTTTCTTGATTATCAAAATGGGAAAGATTATTGGGCATGTATTGTATAAAAAATACTCTATAATATATTCTGATTTTGATTCTCACAAATACCCTCATGTATTTTACTCATTATATTAATTTATTTGTATTTTATGGAATTAATATTTATTAATATTTATTCTGAAATTATTTTTCAAGATTTTAATTCATAAATATTATTTATTAAATTGTTCGGGATGCATATTAATACATTCTCAAAACACTCTTGAGACCCTACATGGATAAGCATAATGTAAGGAATAAATCAAACATTGTGTATAGTGTGTATGTATCATGATCCCTACTTTTGTATTTAACCTTACGTTGGAAGAAAAAAATATGGTATCTCAACCTTACATTCAAAACAATATGTATGGTTAATAAACCCAATTTTGTTATAAATGTATGGTCATATAACGTTATAGATGGAAGGAATATTACGTTTTTCAAGTGTGAAAAGTATTATTAACGAAACATATGTATGTAATGAACCTTACGCTTTAGGGAGAAAATATGGATTTTCAAACTTAAATTTATGATCAATCTTAGGTTTTCAAACTAACTTTTTAAGAATGAACACTATATAGTTTAACCCAATGTATGATATATATTTCATTTTGTAAAGGAACCATATGATTGACTTTTCAACATGTAAGATATTTTCACGATATTTTCTGGGATTTCTCTAATGGTCTGGACAGAGTTACATAATGTGTTAAATCTTGTTTTTGAAAGATTTAAAGATCGTTATATTTGATTTAAAGAACTGTATTCAACAGAGATTTTCACTCTTATTCATATGGGAAGTTACAACTCCCCTTATTTATTTGAATTTGAATATCGACATTTAATTAGGAATATTTTCTTGGTATGTAATTTTGTAGAAGGATTTAGTTCTTTATATATTCCATAGTTGTATCGTTTTTTATACAAGATATTTCCAAGGGACCTATATTTTATTTTATATATTAAATCATACTCTGGTAAAATTAAATATATTTCTACAATGAAGGAATGAATCAAAAGGTGGACTACTCTTTGGAGATATACATGTTGAAGAATGATATATTGTAAGTATGTTGTAGCTTTGTTTTGTTTCTTTTCTTAAGTAAATGATCTTATGTGTGACTAGAATCACTTTAGAGTCATTATTTCCTAAAGACTATCTTTTATAAAGAAGAAGATACATTGGTTTTTAATGGTTCCTGCTACAATTATAAAGATCAGCCAGTTTTAAAAAATCAATCTCTTTTGATTTATTTTTATTTCGAATGCTCGTACTCAGTTATGGTAGAGTATCAGATTCTCGATCTAAGATATGGATAACGGATTCTCTATTATAGGACTAGATGGATTTTTTATTAGTATTTTTGGTAAAGGTGTCAACTATCTACACTGAGTTGTGGATTTTGGCCTTATGATAAGAAGAGCAGACTTGTGAAATTCACCAATCTCCTAGAGAGAGCATTAGATGGAGTGTATTAGGGGATCTTTGGGCCCCGAATGACTATAACAAGTTGTGTTATTTATTTCTATTTATCTGTTGCATATTATTATATAAAAGAAAAACATTTCATTTCTACTTTAATTATAGAGGGTGTTGGAGGCCATAATTGTGGAAGTTTTTTAAAATATAGAATCCCCCCTCTTGTGTGTTACTTTGTATATTCCTAACCAACAGAATCAGAATTTATTATCTATAAAAATTAATTGACTGACTTAGTAAGATTAAATATATATAGCTTTTATCAGTGCTAAAAAATACTAGCAAAGTTTATATTTATCAACACAAGTAAAACTACTGATAAATCATACTTTTTATCACTTTTATTTTCTTAATAAAAATGGGATTCATCCATGCTTTTATAAACACTGATAAAAGTTTCCTTTAATAATGAATTTTGTAGAACTGATAAAGGTGAAAACTATAGTGTAATGCTGCTGCACACTACATCAACATAAATAAGTACAATGTGGTGAAAGAACATTCTACATCACCAGAAATAGAATTTTTTTACCAAAATACGATACAAATACTAAATTTAAATGAAATAATATTTCTAAAAAAATATAAGAAAATAAAAACACTATTCTAGAGTATGATAGTTGTTGTTTTATTAAAATTAATGCAATTTTTGAATAAAAAGGTTCACTAGGATTTATAACGGTCACACCATGAGTCTAATTGTGGTGTTACTGATTATTTCATGTAAAAAATGACTTATGGATCATTTTCCTAAAGTACCCAAACAATCAAAATGCATTTTCTTATTTTTGAATATGTCAGTTGTTTTTTTGATTAAAATTAATATCAATTTTGAATAAAAAGAAGAACATGGAGTTATAATGGTCACACCATGCATCATATTGAGGTGTGGATGATCCCTAAACATAAAAAATAGTGTATATATTGTTTCCTTGATGTACCAAAAAATTCCCAATGTGTTTTCTACGTTTTGAGTATGTTAGATGTTTTTTAATAAAATTAATGTCAATTTTGAATAAAAATACGCACTTCGAGTCATACCTGTTACACCATGCATCATATTGAGGCGTGGATCAATTATAATCATCCCAAATGACTCATGTATTATTTCCCAAAAGTATCAAAATAATATGAATTAATTTCCTTGGATTTGAGTACACAGCATGTGTTTTTCTACTAAAATGCCACTTTAAACTGGAAGAACCCACTTTGATCTATATAGGTGGAATCACGAGTCAGTTCTATATGAGACTGATTCATACATGTAAAAAATAATTAATAATCATTTCTGAGATTATCAATTCAATCCTAGATATTTTTTATACTTTTCAGTGAGTGACAATTTTTTGTATTAGAATGTCAATTTTAAACTGATAATTGACAATTGGATTCAAACCAGTCACAACATGTGTCGGATTGAGGTGAGGCTAATCCCTATGTTTCAAAAATGACGTAATTATAATTTTATAAATATACCAAAACAATTGAAATAAATTTTCTTAGTTTTGAGTATGTTAGTAGTTTTTTCACTAAAATAAATGTCCATTATAAATAAAAAAAGGAAGGACCCTGGAAAACCCAAATAGGGGAGGGGAAAATCAAGGTTTCAACTTTTTCTTTTAAACGGATGGATCTTGTTCCCACTTTGGTTGGAACCGGTTAAATCTATCAGATTAATAAGTGTAGAAAATAAACAATCCCATCCAACCCAAAGACACAACAATTTTACATGGTTTACCATAAGGGGCTACGTCCATGGAGCATACACCGATAGTGTGTCGGTCATTCCAAAAACCTATAATCTTCACAAGTTGTGGATTAGAATAGTTTAGCACAGTCAGTCTGTGCTAGGAACACAACCTTTACTAGGTTTTAAAGATTGCACACTATGTCCCTTGGATCACTTCCGCTGACTCCCCCTTGCTCACTATGTTGGGAAAATATTTACTTAGTTTATCGACTTGAAGGTTTTTTCAATGGTTTTGCATTAGATCATGCATCCTCAACTATAAATGGATTCTATGTTGAAGTACTATAATCATACATAGATGTAATTTAGCATCTCATACACCAATATGTTATTGTAAATAATTTCAAAAACTGATTTTGTCAATTTTCAGGCTTCCTAGGGAGTTCTATATACCGCTCATATTTTAACGCACCAATACTATATCTGCATACCGCTTCTGTTTCCGCATACCATATAGATGTGTTTGCCTACCGTCCAGCTCCTTTGTGAACTTCACTTCTCCTCCTACCCTACTCCATGTACTGCTCCACTCCTCCATGTACAATCCTGCTCAATGTACTGCCTGGCTCCACCATGTACTGCGAGAGCATCCTCTGTGAACCACGATCTATTTTGCAGACTGTTCTCCTTATACAGATGATTCTCACCAAGTACCCTCTTCTCCTCCACGTACCACTTCGAACTTAAACATATTTATTCCCAAAAGTTTAATCTTCAATAAATATCATAACAAAGGAGATTATTATTCCTTAAATAGGCACATAACTCCAAAAATTTTACTAATCTGATTTATCAAAATTTTCAATGTGGGACTATCATCAGTGTACACTGAAATCCATCTGCGTACGGTTAGCCTCCACCATGTACTAATCCTATTTTGGGAACCATAGAAATACCTCCATCCTTCAACAATCATTATACCATATGCCTTCACCGTGCACAATTGCTTCGAACTGCTTTTGGTTCCGTACATCGCTCTGCGCACCACTCCACGCACCGCTCCATGCACCACTCTGCATACCATCTCCGCTGCCTGTAAAGTGTCCACAAACCATTCCCAGAACAATGAACGTGGTACATGTTCCTAGTTATGCAGTTTTCTTATTTTTTCAATTTTATTTGTCATCTTGCATTCCATTCAGTCCTATCTGGAAAACCATTTTTTTCAACACCAAAACCCTGATTTTGAGGGATAAAAATTTTGCAAAGACTGGGAAATTATGCCTCCTTCAATACTAATTTACGATTAAAATGTATGAACTCATTACTTGCAAACTCCATATTTATCCATGTGTAGATTCACCAAAAACACAAACCAAACTCCATTATTAGCAATGAACAACCATGGTTCCAACAAAAAGACACACATATAGTCATACCGGTCACACCGTGAATCGAATTGAGGTGTGGTTGAATTCTACACATCCCAAATGACTCGTGAATAATTTTACAAAAGTATCAAAACAATAATAATTCCTTTCCTCAGTTTTGAGGATGGCACATATGTTTGTCACTAAAATGTCATTTTAAACTGGAAACACGCACTTTGAGCCAAAATTGTGGCATCATGTGTGGATTTGACAAGAGACTGATTCATACACATCCTGAATGATTTATGAATCATTGTCCCAAATTATCTTGTAATTCTAATCATATTTCCTCAATTTTCATTGAGTGACTCTTTTCAATTAAAATGTCAATATTAAACTGAAAATGGACACTTGGAGTCAATGCAGTCACACCATACATCATATTGGGGTGCAACTAATCCAAACACATCACAAATGCCATATTGATCATTTTACTAAAGTAAAAAAATAATAAAAATGCATTTGATGAGTTTTGAGTATGTCAGTTGTTTTTTTCAAAAAAATTAATATCAGTGTTGAATAAAAAGACACACTAGGAGTCATACTGGTCATATCGTGCGTCAGATTTAGTTATAGACAAATTCTACCCATCTGAAATGACTCATAGATCATTTTCATAAAATATAATAACAATTAGATTGTGTTTTCTTTGTTTTGAGTAGACCATATTTGTTTTTAACAAAAAGCTTCTTTTAAACCCGAAACATGCTCTTTGAGCCATACCAGTGGCATCATGTGTGGGTTTTTACATTAGACTGATTCTTACATGTAAAAAATAAATAATGAATATTTTTCCCAAATTATCAAGAAAATACAAATGTTTTTTCTTTGATTTCAGTGTGTGAAACTTTTTTGTATTAAAATGTCAATTTTTAGCTAATAAAAAACACATAGAGTCATAGAGGTCAAATCGTGCATTGGAATGATGTGTGTCGGATCCATGAACATCACAAATGACGCATGGATAATTTCCATAAATAATCAAAACAATTTGAAATAATTTTCTCAATTTTGAGTATGTTATATGTGTTCTTTACTAAAAATTCATTTTTAACTAGAAACACCAACAATGGGTCTTATCATAAGTGACATATTTTGTGTTAACTTTTAAACAATTTTTTTTTAAAAAAAACTAATTTCATGATACATTTTCAACTTCATTGTCCAACATTTTTATTGTTTTCTAGCCAACGCTTCTTATCCTCCTCCACCTCAGTCTCCACTTCCGTCTTCGCCTCTGCCTCATCCTCCACATCACTCTCCAACTCTGACACCACCTTTGGCTTTGCCTCCACCTCTTCCTTAGCCTCCGCTTTCATATCTATGTTTTCCCAACAATTTTATTGTTTTCATGTCAGTGCATCTAAAAAAATTGATTTCATCCATTAATGTTCTCCTTGATAGAGTGATCAAAAATAATATCTAGCATTATTAAACTAATCCTTCACATCCCAAACATATTTTAATGGTAATAACTCATACTAGAACCAAAACATAACATGTAATATCCAAAATTTGTTGTTGGCATACATTCTCACAAAAAGTACTTTTCCCACCAGTCTCTAAACAAATTGATTTTTTCTTTTGAGTAACTCTTCTATCGGTAATATTGATAGTGCTGAGAAAATATAGACCAGCAAATAATTTTGAAATATATTTAATGAAAATGTTGTTACTTTTAGAAATTACTTATTATGGGATGCTAGTCTTTTCATTATTTATGATTTCTCTCATAAATTTGAAAAAATAATATCCAAAATAGATTTCATTATGTTGTTTCATAAACTGCAGAAATGTTGAGAAAAACAATTAAATTGTTTTGAAATATTTGGATAGTAAAATTTTCTATATATACCATAATTTGATTCCATTTGATGTAGTCCATAGGCATTAGATTTTTAGAAACCGGCTTCATTCCATGATCCAGCATATATTTAGTGACCACCATATCATAATAAAATTATCATTAAAACACAAACCAAATATATAGTTCAAATTTATTAATTTAGTATTTATTGTAGTGTATTAAATATTTCCAATACACATCATGTGTGGATGGTTGGTTGAAAATCCCTGAATTATATCTAAGATATAAATATTTAGGGTGTCTATATTGACTACTATTAGCACCCAATGCTTCCTAAAAACCAGTTAATTAATAAAGAATGAAAAATATATTTTATGTGATTAGATATTCGATTTTACCCTTGAAATACAGGGATAAAAAAGAGTTTTTCTTCTGATGATTTTTTTTAATTTTTTTGTAACTAAACTCTTTTATTCTCAATTTCTTCCACATTCAATGTAATTTCTAGCATAAAAATGTTACATGTATTAATGAATCCAAATCATGCTTCGTATAATTTTCTATTTATATAGTTTAACTATAAACACCTATATAAAATATGAATTGTTATTAACTTTAATAAACATATTTATATCACTATTTGGAAATACGTATAATGAAAATTTAGCTTATATATGTATTCAAAGCTTTGATTCCTAGCAATTCATGATCGAGAATATCATTTACAGTCTGAAGAAAAATTCCATCTATCAAGGAATCTAGCTATATTTCTTCTTTATATTCAATGTAAGAAATAGTTTTATCTTTAAATGTGCTATCTTAATGAAGTTGTAATGATAATAAATATTTCTATGGAATTGGCAGGGAGAAGCTACTCTCAGATGTTCATTTTGTTTTCTTGGTTGATTCAGTACATTTTCTTAATTCGACCTTTTGTTTCTCTACCACGTTATCCATCTATAATATCATAACTAACATCAGACCTTTTAACATAAAATGTTAATTTTTTTATGATTTTTTTAAATATGTACATCATGCATATTTATAATATTAAAGCCTATGTGATGAATTCTCCAATAGAGGCCTCAACCATTGTAATATCTAGACCTTCTAGTGGAACAGGAAACTCAACATTTGATTCATAGGCAACCTTAATCCCCACTCTCTTGTGATTTTTTGGGAGGGGACGATTGTATTTCTAGTCTCCCAGGATATTATACATAGTACACATCAAAACATGTTGGTATATGGGTGTTATCATATAAAAACCACATACAACTATACCCTATAGAATATTTGTAATATAAAGACATTGGAAGTTTTTTATTCACATTTAGGATAAAGAGTAATGAAAAAACTGATTACTTATGGTAAGGTATGAAGTTAGGGGGAATAACTAGCCTTAAAGCATGTGGGATGATTTAGTTAATGTGTGGATATCTTCACTACCACAGGTTCTATTTGATCCTTTATTGTGCACTGGTCTTCCAAACCAGTCCAAAAAAATAATAACTTCCATTGTGTCTATTTTTGTCTGCATTTGTCTCATTGTATTATATTTTTATTCATGTTGTTTTATCTTATCAAAATATGTTTGAGTAAAGAATCCAAAAACTAATCCTCTAACACGACCATATTATTCAGGTCTCTTCAAATCTACTGAAATTCACTTTTATTCTGGTACGAGCATTGCCGAATCTTGTGTTCGTACCATATAAAAAAATATGAATATTTTTATTTTAATGTAGTATTGTTATAAATCATAAATAATTACCTTTATTTCATACATTACACATTCTTACCATACTATTTTTGTGTTTTCATCAACTAATATATAATCCTTATTTACACGATCCTCCTTCGAAAGCACATGATGTGGGTTGGAGGTTAGTTCATATTTTGATTCATCAATCTGTATATAAACAAAGGAACATATGTTGTTTCATATCACATTTTTAATATTTTATTGTTGACTTAAAATACATAATAATTTCTTTTCTAAGGAAGCACACCTAACCCTTCATCCACGATAGGGGTATGCTGGTTTTGATGCACATTCTTTGTTTTAAGCTTTTTTAGTTATGTAAAAAATTAACAATTTTGAATCATGTTGGATAAAATAAATAATTTTAAATAACATATTATCGACCACAATGAACATGAAATTATTTTTCATTATGATGATTTCTAAATGAAATACAAGTTTACTGCTTTATAATGTGTGCATAACTAAGTGGTGGGGTGGTATTAATTTTCCCCTAAGAAACCCTAAGATGTAACTTCATCAGAAGAGTTTGGAAGCTGATATGGGCTTTTCTAGTGGTCCTTACGAAAAATTTCATATTGAAATATTAAAAAATAAATGATGTCTATAAGGAATAATGAAAACTAAATCAATGATTCATTGTATAACATTTTTTGTAAAATAGTGACTTTATATTGTTGCATTTTCACTATATATTTTCAAAGGATTTCCTACATTACAAGTTGGACATGGAAGTATGAGTCTATATCAATCAAAAAATTCAACCTCCTTGTCACCCTAATATTTATAATGAACAATGAATTATTGGGGTAAATAGGTTGGCCACATTGATTCCAACTAACCTCAAATTTTATACCCTGACTTCTTACCTTTAAAATTTTATTCAAAACTATGATGTTGTGTCGTTTTTTTCATTCTTTCTTCAACATGTTTTTGATCCCCTAATAATTACATAGATTAACCATCAGAAATCTGTTGTTTCTTGGGATTGGAATCACCATTATGGTTATAAGACATTGATTAGATGAGGAATAAAACATTTAATGTTTCTTGAATAATAACAATGTAATATACTTCATTCATAAATGTCCACAATTACAAGAATCATGCATTGAAATTGTAACTATCATGAAAAAAGATATAATACCTCCATACTATAGTAAAACTAACCATAAATACCATTATTTAATCCATCTTCATAATCATTATTGAATTCTATCTCTTAATGATGGATTTGAGGCAACTCATTCCTCTTTCAAACTAGCCTTCCACCCATCACTGTTCAGGTTGTACTCCATTAATGAACATTGGAACCAAAATTATGGGAGGAAGGCTAGTTTGAAAGAGGGAGGCTAATTTATCATCAAGATATAGAGGAAAATAAAGAGACTAAGGATTGAAGTGTCATGAGAACCTACACTAATGTAGTAACTAAAAAATTCTATTCAATTTAAGAGGAATTAAAATACAATCAATATAATGGACTTGAACAAATGAATCTCACCCCACCAACATTGGAAATCACTTCGGTCTACTAAATGATTCCTCTAATGTTTTTTGTCTTTTCAAAATTCCACTTTTTGGATGAGTGGGAACATCCCAAAAACCTGATATCAGTTCCAAAAATCTCCGAAATAAATCTTTACACAATTAACCTAATACCAAAAGACACATTCAAAATTTAAAATTATAATTCAAACATTGGAAACCACTAATAGGAGAGCATGAAAGAAGCCTGAGAGACCCACCATAGAAGAGAAACCTCACCACAATCATCACTACACCATCCTATCATCTCAGTACCATCACTGTTGTTTCATCATCACTTCACCAAATACATCGTCCTCATAGAATCATCACCACCAGACTCTTCTCCAATGACCACCTCCTACACACTGTTTCCTCTTTCTCGTAGATATTCCCACATCAAGACTAACGTAATCTTCGATCCACCACCACCACCATCATCGCTGATCAACACCACAACAGAATGTCTAAACCCATCAACAAAATCATTTCTTCATCCCCTATAACAGGACCACATAACAGCTACAAAAGGAATCAACCAAATGAAGAACTTGCTTCCTAGAGCATTGATATCCTTTTGAACAACACCTCCCAAATCTAGAATGACAACCACTTCTCCATATCGACTCGGAGAAGAGAGATGATACTCGATGTCAAGGCATAGTAGGAGAGTCATGGAGTTATTATAGGGAGTCAAGATATTCACCAACATCTCCCAACGAAACTAAAACCCCTCGGTCACCTAATCCTAGTCCGAGCCACATGGAACCCCCAACCACAATGCACAACCCAACACAAAACTACCTAGAATCCATCACACCTGACTAAACTAGTGGGGAGCCTTGGAGGCCAATGAGGAGTACAAGCAGACATGTCTTCCATAGAAATCCACGCCAATGGAAGCACCTGACTCACTATAAAACCTCATCGACAAACCTTAACAAGAAAACCAGAGACCATAGATCCGCCAAAACACCTCAATAGAAATAGTATCACCACCCATAACCACCATGGAACAAGAAATGAGAAAACTTGATTTAAACCCACATACAAACACGGGATTGAAACCCAAATAAGAAAAAATTAATGGGAAAGCTGAAGAGGGGTTAGGGATGAAACCACAATCAAAAAGTAATAAAGCTAGAAAGATGCTGTAAAAATGAGCATCGGGGGATGAAACCCTATGAATATAGAAAGAGAGTGATCCAAGGAGATCATCAAAAGATCGGGGGAAGGGAGGAATCACTAGCGCTGAGGGAAGGAACCTAAGGAGGAAGAAGAGAAGTGTGCTCAAGTGAGCATGTCGGGAGAGAACGAGGCCATTCTGTTTGGTATATCCTACTCAAGGATTCCTCAACTTCCAATTTTGTATGTTTTAAAAATCCACCATATTATCCCTCCAATAACATATATCATGTTACACCATTATATTTTATGAGAATTATATTTTTTTTATGTCTTATGTTATACGCAACATCAAAGGAATCTTTCATTACACACAGCACTAGCTTGGCTTGCGTTATACTCAAGAGCAATCTTCCTCGATATCATGTCTTATACGCAATATCGAGTTCCACTAAACAAAGATATGTTATTAAAATATTATATAAACTAGTCATTATGAATAGTAATAACCACTTTTTGAAATTTCATAAATTTTATCTTTCAAGATGGACTTCATTTTTTGGATATGGAATATCGAAATTAGCCTAGGGAGAAATTTTGGTATTTTTGTGAAAACTTTCAATTTTTGATGAATAGTGAAAACACTGGGTTACTATTTAAAAACCGACTTTTTATTTAAATAATTATTTATTTTATTCAAATTTATTTGAGGTCAAAATTGATACATAATACTTACATATGTTCAATGTAATTCATTGGAGTCATATTATAATAATTTTAGATATATAAAAATTTTATTGAACTTTTCACCGTCTTTTACCCACCTCCTAGGAGCATTTGCAATTGTATATAAAACTTAATTTTACCACTTCTGTGAGTTGAATTTTAAATATCCGAGAGACACGGTTAATATCATGGAGTAAAATGTGGTTCAATAAGATAAAAATAATTTTTGGTGAATAGTAACTTTAAACTTTTATTTACCGCGATTAAAAGTAAATAGGGTAATTAAGGGTAAAAATGATATTATTCTTACCCTAACACATGTCCTAATTTTATTGGATAAGTTTAATTAGACCTAAAACAACCTTATGAATAAAATATGAACCTTTAGGTCCACTTGTATTAGATTAGGACATTTAATGTTATTTTATTTAAAGAAGAGTTAAAATAGGTAAAATCAAAGTTTAATAACTAAAACATTTTTATTATAGGGTTATAAATAAGATAAATTCGACTATAAATATTCATTAAAAATCTAAAAATATTTCATACATAATGGTATTTTATTTTTAATTTTTAGACATTAAATAAGTTAATTTATTTATGACACAATGATGATGTAGTAATTACCTTATTAATGAAATATTAACATAATTAATGTTATAAATACCCAAATAAGTGTAATTTGAGACTTTTTACAAATTAAACTAAAATTTTAGGTTAATATGAAATGTTAGTATTGATTGAATTAACTTTTTTTGAACTAATCATGATGTGATGATTTTTAAAAAAATCAATTACCAAATAGTGTCAAAATTAACATAGAATAGTTTTTAAAACACATATTATATTATTAATTGTTATTTTATTCAAAAAATCTAAGGTTAGGAAAAATGAATTATATGTGGTTATATATATTAATAATGAACCAATTGGGGTTCATTTTACTTGTTATATTAAATTTATTAACCTTATAGTGTAAGAAAACAAAAAGACACGGTAAAAGTTAAATTATTAAACTTAGTGTTAAATCTAAGTGATAAGTTTAAAATAGAGACCTAAACTTCACTAAAACCCATTGGTTGATAGGATTTAGACCCATACCAAACTTATCTTCGAAATAAATCTGTTTGGAGCTATTAAAAACCGAATATGACTTTATTATAATATAATATTTTAAGTTTTTCCTAAGGTGCCCCTCTCCTCCCTTATAAAAGGGCACCTCCTCCCTCTTCTCCTCACACCACTTTGAGCCTTCAAGCTCGTCCAAACCCTACCAATTTCTCTTCTACACTTCCCTAGTAATATTATAGAGGTCCTTTTATTCTTCAAAGACCAATTTTAGTGCCCTAAGAATAGGTTTCAAAGAGGTGTATCGAAGAAGAGGTAATATCCCTTACCGATTCTTTGAAATTTATTTCTTCTTCTAATTCATCTTATTTAGTTGTTTCATTATGAAGTAATAACAAAATTATCACTCATATACTGATATGTTATTATAAATATTATACAACCCTATTTCACCTTCTATCCATCTTACAGAAAATGAAATCACCGCACGTGCGTACGTATGTAATACCGTCTCCATGCCATGGTGTAATCTGTTTTCCATCATCACCTTACTTGGATGGGTATAATAGTGTAAAGAATAACTATATCTGATTATTTTAAAGTGACATTGATTCTGAAATAGTATACATACACTCCAATACAATTCCACGATCATGGGAACGATATCATCGCTCGTGCGTATGTACGGCCTATCGTCTCTACGATGTGATGTGACTCGTTCTACATGATCTGAATTGAATAATGATTATATAAATTAATTTAATGAATAAATATGATATATATTATACTAATAACATTCGGAAAATTAGGTTTCTATAACCTAAAAAGAAGAATAAGAATTTATTTGACAAAACACACATAAAAAGAAAAAGCAATAAACACCCGAATAACAAGTAGCAATGAAATATTACTAATAAGAAGATAATAATATGACCATATATGATATAATAACAATGAGAATTATTCTTTAATAAGTCAATGACATTATTTAAATCATCATACAGGAGGTTCAGATAGGTACGAAGCTAATCAGACCTAAGGTAAGGGAAAATATCGCCGACTCATTTTTATCCGAGAATGTTTATACTTCAGAATTTACTGGGGAATATTTATCTTCCACATCCATGTTTCCTCAATATGTAATAATATTTCTATCCTCCTACAATTATTTAAATCTAATTTTACCCTTTGGTGAGTTTTTATTAAAATATATGAAAGGAATCTTTTGTCATTTTTAGAACGAGGTACTTTTTGACTTTTCCAGCCAAAGTACGAGAAAAATGTTTTTTTAACTTATACGACAAGAATAGATTTTTATGATTTCATAGAAAATTATTTCCATAAAGCTTCCTTTACAAGTTTTCAAGTTTATTTTTAATAAACTTATTTTATTTTAAAATATTATGACATGTTTAGAAAGGAAAAATGATTTTGAAGTAGAAATGATATTTTCCTGAAGAATGGAGTTCAAGCATTTTATCAAAATTATTTTCCATCTATGATAATATAGGGTGACGTTTCTATCCCTATTTTTACATTTATTTTATTATGTTATGATGGAATTATTTTTATAATTTCCTTTTATATTATATGGATTATGTTATGATGGCATGATGTTTAAGAATTCCATTTTATTACATGGATTATGCTATGATGTATGATTTATGATCTTGTGGCACACATAAGAATGGTATCATTATGATATAGGTGGGACCAATATCTCCCTCAAATGCATTGGGTAAAGATTTATATCTCATGAGATTGACATGGCTGGAAGGACAGGTTAATCCGGTTCAGTGATACAGGACTGAAACAAGGAGTGAACTCGGTTCAGAAATGGACTTTGTCTGCTAGGATAGTCTTGGCAATGAGTCGTGACTAATAAGAAATTATTCTCTATGATTATGTGTGTATGCCGAAAAGTTTCATGTTTTATGTTATGATTATTGGGATTACATTTCACTACTATGATTTATCCCATGTTATTATATTATGATCTCTTTTGGAGGTTACGATTTTCATAATGTTATGTTCTTATGAATATGATATGATTGTTATTTATTCATTTTACCCTTATTGAGCATTTTTGCTCACCCTTTTTGTATGTTTTCGTTTCCCTAGGTTAGGAATAAGGTTATTAAGTAGGATATGCCAAAAAGGGACTCTAAATATGATGAAATAAATGAGAGACAATTTAAATGCTTTATGAACTAGTTGTTTATGTTTCCCAGTTTCTAAAGACACTATACCTATACGGCCCTTTAATGGATTTTTTATATGTTGTAATAAGTGTTCTTCAATTTTGAAGTAATAACAATGTATGTAAAGTGTGGGTCATTATAGTTGGTATCAGAGGAAAGGTAAAGTCAACCTTTGGAAACTAGGATGTGAAAGCCTTAGTAAGAACCCTAAGGATATGTTTAAGTATAGGACAAAATCTTAGTGTTTTTTAAATGGCGATGAATAACCTATGATAATACCTAAAGCATGAAATATTATTCTTGATTATGTGGTTTTACTATTATGATTAGTGTTTCTCACACTATGCTTATTGGTTTTAGTCAATGGTTGGAACCTGAAGGAACCGTGTTAATGCTGAATGCGATAGGAAATGAAATGATTGTCCCCCTGAGCAACCAAATGTTATGGGAGATGGAATGCAAAATGCTGTAGCCATGGTCACACAAATTTCTCAAGATATGAATCATGCAGGACATCCAAACGAGCAAAGGAAGGATCAACATTCTGTTTAATCCTTCATGAGGCAGCGTCCACCTTCATTCAGCGGATCTACTGATCCATTAGTGG
Organism: Viscum album; assembly: GCA_963277665.1. NCBI lineage: Eukaryota > Viridiplantae > Streptophyta > Magnoliopsida > Santalales > Viscaceae > Viscum > Viscum album. Next base: position 4,597,986 of record OY728143.1, on the reverse strand, counting down.
CTGAACAGTGGATCAGTACCACTGAAAAGATATTTTTAGTTCTTCAATGTTCTGAACATGATAATGTCATCTTAGCAGTATATCGTTTGGAAGGTGAAACTAATCAATGGTGGAATCTTATCAAGAATATGATGGAAAGAGACAAAATTGAGTCCATGGAATGGGACGAGTTCAAGAACTTATTTTTCAATAAGTACTTCCCTCACATTCATCGATCAAAGATGGAGAAGGATTTTCTTGAACTAAAGGAAAGGGATGATGAATCTGTTGGTAACTACAAAGAAAATTTTACCAGACTTGCAAGGTACGCTTTTGAGATTATTATCCAACCTGAGAGTAAGATCGATCGATTATTTAGTGGCTTAAAACAAAGACTTCGAAGGGCGTTATACATAAGGGACTTCAATAGCTATGAGGAAATCGTTCTATGTGCTTTTAAGGTTGAGATGGAGATTGGAGTAACCCATCAGTCATATGTGTTTGATAAGAAGAGAAAACTGGAATTCAAAGGAAACTCTAAAGATCACAATGAAAAGAAGTTGAGTTTCCCCTTATGCTCAAAATGTGGAAAGAAACATGGTGGGAGTTGTCTTAAAGGGACAATGAAATGTTTCAAATGTGGAAAAGAAGGTCATCGTGCATTTGAATGCCGCAATGATGGGAAGAAGGTGTCTAGTAATGCGAACAAAGAAAAGGCAACACAGAGTGCACCTCCTACACATCAATGTTAAAAGTGAAAGGAAATGGGGCATTATTCCAATCAATGTCCTAATCCAAGGGTTGTTGAGGATGATCGACGTTAACAAACTCTTAAGGCCAAAGACAAAGGGAAGTCACATGCAATTTCTATCAGCAATGTGGAGTATGATAATGAAGTGGTGAAAGGTACACTTACCATCCACCCTAGAGTAGAAAATGTTTTATTTGATTCTGGATCCACCCACTCTTTTATTTCAGAAGAATTTTCTAAGGGTATCACCATATTACCTCAACAATTAGATGTTGAGTTAGCTATGAAAACCCCTAATGGCACAACAGTTGCATAAAAAGTTTACAATTCTTCTCTGATTGAAGTTTGTAGGAAAGTGCTTCTTGAAAATCTTTTTATCCTTCCTATAGTGGAATTTGATGTAATTCTTGGTATGGATCAGATTTCTTTATATGGAGCTAATATCAATTTACAAATAAGGGAAGTCACATTTTATATTCCAGATCAATCTATGATCATCTATCGATGTAAGGATGAACATGACCTTCTAGTGGAAATTTCTTCCATCTTATGGGTCATGATTCCACTAAATAAAGGTTATTCATCTCAAATGGTTGGAAAGAAACTCATGATTAAGAATATTCCCATTGTACGAGAGTTTGATGATGTCTTTCTGGAGTAATTTCTAGGTCTTCCACCAAATCGTGAAGTTGATTTTTCAATAGAACTCATACCAAGTGCTATGCCTATTTCAAAGACACCTTATAGAATGAACCCAATTGAGTTACATGAATTGAACAAGCAAATCCAAAAGAATCTTGATAAGGGATTCAAACTCCCTAGTGTGTCACCTTGGGGAGCACATGTTCTGTTTGTTAAGAAGAAAGATGGATCAATGAGACTATGCATTGATTATCGAGAACTTAACAAGATCACTATCAAGAACAAATATCCTCTCCCACACATTGATGAATTATTTGACCAACTACGCGGAGCTCAATACTTTTCTAAGATTGATCTTTGTTTAGGGTATCATCAATTAAGGGTCAAAAAAGAGGATATACCAAAGACGACTTTCCATACAAGGTATGGAAACTATGAATTTATAGTGATGCCATTTGGTCTTACTAATTCCCCTGTTATCTTCATGGATCTGATGAATAGAGTCTTTAGAGACTATCTTGATTAGTTTATGGTAATACTTATAGACAATATTCTTGTCTATACAAAGAGTAAGGAAGAACACGAATATCACTTGATAAATTTATTAAAGACCCTAAGAAAGGATAAGCTTTATGCCAAATTTACCAAGTGTTAATTTTGGCTTCAAAAAGATTCATTTTTGGGTCACATAATCTCAAAATAAGGGATATCTCTGGATCCACCAAAAATAGAGGTTATTGAAAGATGGTCAAGACCAACAACAATAACTGAGATCTGAAGTTTTCTTGGTCTTGATGGATTTTATCGACATTTTGTGAAGGATATTTCCCGATTATCTAATCCACTTACTAGGTTAACTCGAAAAGGAGTTAAGTTCATGTGGACGGAGGAGTGTGAGGAGAATTTCAAGGAGTTTAAAATAAGGTTATCCAGTGCACATGTGCTCATACTACCTTATAGTGGAGAAAGGTTTGTGATCTACAGTGATGCATCGAAGAAGGGATTGGGGTGTGTTCTCATGAAAAATGATATGGTGATAGCTTATGCCTCACGATAGTTGAAAACCAATGGAAAAAATTACCCAACTCATGATTTGGAGTTAACCGCAGTTATAATTGCATTAAAAATATGGAGGCATTATCTTTATGGTGAAAGGTGTGATATTTATACTGGTCATAAAAGTTTAATGTATATTTTCACACAAAAGGAGCTGAATATGCACCAAAGAAGATGGTTGTAGTTGATTAAGGACTACGACTGTGCAATTCATTACCACCCTGGGAAAGCAAACAAGGTGGCAGATGCTTTAAGTCGACAAGACCATACTAGATTATCCATGATGAGGATCACAAAAGATCCAATATTTATGTATTTACAATGGATGGATCGTGGAAATATAATGGAAGAGGAAAAATATTATCTTTCTCAAATGAATGTTCAACCATCTATACATGTGATATGACAACCCTGCTTTTTATTACAACTTAAACATGCTTTATTACATAAAACTTCACTTGATACAATAAAGAAGATCGAGAGGTTTAGTGTCTTTGGGGCTTAAGATCATTACATAAACACTTTAAACTTGAAATACAACATCTTTATTGAAAACCTCGTTTACATGACCACTACATTCCTTCGTACTTAGCATTGCATGGGATAACCTGAGGACATGCATAAGAAAAGGGTGAGCTATAAAGCCTAGTAAGGGAGTACACAATGAATAACATGAGGAGTAAAATACATGTTAGGCAATAGAAACATCAATAGAGCATAAGAGTAACATGAACATAAAGGCATGATAAAGCATGATAATCATAACATGGAAATGTGGCAACAACACTTAACATTGAATTAGCATGAGCCAAGGCTCATTGCACATGGAGCATGAGTAAACCCTCATTGCACTTGAAGCATGAGTAAACCCTCGTTGAACTTGAATTATCATGATTCAACACTCATTGCACATGACGTATCATGATACTATACTTTACCCAATGCATTGGAGCGCTATCAGGGCACACCATTCTTAAACATTTCATTTCATGCATAAGTGTGCCACATGGATCATAAAACATGGATTTATAAAACATAATCATTTATTCCACGATAAAGGAATGTGGAATTAATACATGAAACTTTACAATCAATAAGTAAATGTGCATAAAGGTTAATACCCTTGATGGAGAAATGGGCATGGTATTCACTACACAATGACATTGGCTTAGAAAATCGGTGTGATCTCGGCAGCGTAACAGAATGACATAAGAATTCATTAAAAAGGATGATGAGAGAGAAAGGGTTTCCTCATCATATTTACATGTAATGTATAGTAAGGAGGTCATATAGATACATGTCCCATCAATTGAAAAGGAATTTAGATTCATGATGCAAAATTATTGCTTGAATGTAAAAGAAGAGAGAGAAGTTCCTTTCGGAATTTCGTCATAGTAACGGGTGTACATGGGAGGCATTTAATGAGAGAGAAAGGGTAATCCCATCATTCAAACAATAAGAGGGCAGTATGGGGGAGGTGCGAAACCATACCCCAACATTCATAATTGAAATTAAAAGGGCAATACAACTTAAAGAAAGTTGACAAAAATGAGAAAGGAAGAAAAAACCCTTACTTGGAAGTATGCTTCCAAAGGCTAGAGAGAGGCTTGTGAGAGGCTTCTTGGGAGCTTGGTGCACCTTGAGAGGATTCTAGAGATATTAGGGCAGAGGTTGGACTAACTCCAAGGGCTTTGAGTGAGGAGGAAGTGGGAGCTTGGGTGGGTTTATATAGGAAAGGTGAGAGAATTCTTTATTATTTAGGTTTGGGACCCCTTATATTAAAATAATCCAAACCACAAACCATCCCATGGTATTTGCCCATGTTTTCTGGAAAAGGAAAGAGGAAAATGATATTTTACAAGTCCAATGTCCTAACTTATTAAAAAAGTATGGTTGCTTATGTGGAGGTGAGTCACACTCCCATGGAAATTAATTTAAAAAGGAAAAGTGTTGAATAAGTCTTGAGGGCTACATTAATGCTTTGAAAAGTAAGTAAAACAAACCCAAAACCTCATTATTTTAATGATAAAACATATATTGGCCGAGCATAAGGATTATGGTATTTTATTACATCACCATTGGGTCATTATGGTTTCATAAAAAACATTATATATTTAAATGGTATTTAATTTTTACCCAAAAATTTGACTGTCTCAGAAAATTATGGAAAATTCAGCGTTGGATAATTTCGACATCCTGATTCCAAAAATAATATTTATTTTTTCTAAATATGTGAATTTTCACTTTTAAAATAAAAACTGACATTTATAAAAAAAATTCACGGGTTTTGACAGTAATGGCTTTCAAACCTTAATAAAAATTTTAATTGCATTCATAAAATTATAAGATCATTTATATTTAATAAAAATTAATTTAATATTAATAATAATATTTTATTAAAATATTATTTAATTCAAAAATCCTTTAATTTAATAAAATATAATTCTTAATTAAGTATTAACTAAAAACACCATTTGTACTTTAAAATCTATTTACAAAGTATCAAAAATGACAAGAAATTATATTCATTATTATATACAAAAATAATGTACATGAACATAGTACTACTTATTTGTTACATAACCCCTTAAAATAGCTACATAAGACCTAAGTGTAAGGTGTGTGATGGTGACATACTCTTGGGGTAGCTTGGATAACATTGCTCGAGTGGTAATCTCTATCAACTTCCACTTTTCCCGTAGACGGTCCCGTTCAAGCTTGACATAATGAAGCTCATCTTGGGCTTGGTCAAGGGCGAAGCCCAAAGATGCCACCTCTTTTCCGAGCTCTGACAAATGGGCTTCTTATGGGGCAATTCTACTGGATGAGGCCATCGCTTCCTTTGTCTGAGTAAAATTGGGTTCATTAAAGCCATATATTTATACTACTCACGTGATCACTGTTCAACGTCTATAAAGGTAACGGTCACAAATCTTAACATAAAACCAAAGAAGTTGACATCTTATAAAAAAATTCATAAAGAGACATTTAACTGGATCAAGAGGGATTTTCATTAATGAAACTTTGGTTCGTTACATGTGAAGATTAAAGAGGGACAAAAAGAAGATGTAGAGTTGAAAAATAAGGTGAGAAATGTTCCTGAATTCAACCTTAATTGTGATGGGATAAAAATGTTCAGGAATCGGGTTTGTGTTCCTCCCATCCCAGAATTAAAGAAGGAGTTGCTGGATGAGGCTCATAGTTCTTCATTCTCTATTCATCCTGGAAGTACAAAGTTGTATAGGGACCTGAAAGAGTACATCTAGTGGAATGGAATGAAAAGAGATGTTGCTGAATATATCTCTCGATGCTTGGTTTTTCAGAAAGTTAAAGTTGAGAGACAGATGTCTAAGGGGATGTTATAACCATTACCCATACCCGAATGGAAATGGGAAAACATCACTATGGACTTTGTCACCGGACTTCCTAAAACATCCAAAGGTAATAATGCTATATGGGTAATGGTTGATCGTCTTACGAAGTCGACACACATCATTTCTATTAGAGAAGATTTCTCTCTAGATCATCTTTCCATGATATATGTAAATTAACTGGTAAGATTGCATAGAGTACCACTTTCCATTATATCTAATCAAGATCCGAGGTTTAACTCGAAGTTCTGGCAAAGTCTTCAGCATACTTTAGATATAGAGTTTAGTTTCAGCACTGCTTATCATCCTCAGACAGAAGGTCATTCTTAGAGAACAATTCAAACTCTAGAAGATATGTTAAGAGCTTGCTCTATGGATTTCAAAGGTGGTTGGTATCAACACCTACCTTTGGTGGAATTTTCTTATAATAATAGCTTTCACTCCAGTATTCAGATGGCTCCTTATGAAGCTCTCTACGGAAACAAATGAAGAACTCCAACTTGCTGGGATGAAGTTGGGGAAAGAAAGCTATTAGGACCTGATCTTTTTGATGAGAAGGTAGAAGAGGTTAGATCTATTCAACCACACATAAGATCAGATCAGAGTCAAAAAAAAAAGATATGCCAACAAACGAATAAAAGACCTAGAGTTCGAAGTGGGTGATAAAGTGTTCTTACGAATATCTCCTTGGAAGAGAGTAATGAGATTTGGAAAGAAGGGAATGTTGAGCCCTAGGTATATCGGTCCTTTCGAAATACTGGATCGTGTCGGGAAGGTAGCTTACCGATTGGCACTTCCACCGAATCTCTCTCAAGTTCACGATGTGTTCCATGTATCTCTCCTGAGAAAGTACATACCCGATCCTTCACATGTACTCAGCTCCGAAGTTGTACTGCTAGAGCAAGATCATTCTTATGAAGAACAAATGATAGAGATTCTAGATCGTAATGAAAAAGTCCTATGGAACAAGACCACTCACTTGGTGAATGTTTAATGGAGGAACCCCCAATTAGAAGAAGCTACATGGGAGCTTGAGGATATGATGAGAGAGAGGTATCCTCATCTGTTTGTTACGAAGTGAAGAATTTCAAGGGCGAAATTCATTTTAAGGGGGGTAGAATGTAACACCCTGATATTTTATGAGAAGTATATTTTTTTATGTCTTATGTTATAAGAAACATCAAAGTAATCTTTCATTACACACAAAACTAGCTTGGATTGTGTTATACGCAAGAGCAACCTTCCTCAATAGCGTGTGTTGTACGCAATATCGAGTTTCACTAAACAAAGATATGTTATTAAAATATTATATAAACTAGCCGTTATGAATAGTAATACCCATTTCTTCGAAATTTTTTAAATTTTATCTTTCTAAATGGAATTTATTTTTTGATTCGGAATATTGAAATTATCCTAGGGTGAAATTTTGGAATTTTTCTGAAAACTTTCAATTTTTGATGAATAGTGAAAACACTGAGTTACTATTTAAAAACTGACTTTTTATTTAAATAATTATTTATTTTATTTAAATTTACTTTAGAGAAAAATTGATACATAATACTTATATAAGTTCAATGTAATTCATTGGAGTCAATTAATAATAATTTTAGATATATAAAAGTGTTATTGAACTTTTCACTGTCTTTTACCCACATCCTAGGAGCATTTGCAATTGTACATAAAACTTAATTTTACCACTTTTATGAGTTGAATTTATAAAATCCGAGAGACATGGTTAATATCAAAGAGTAAAATGTCATTCAATAAGATAAAAATAATTTTTGGTGAATAGTAACTTTTTACTTTAATTTACCACGGTTAAAAGTAAATAGGTTAATTAAGGGTAAAAATGATATTATTATAACCTTACACATGTCCTAATTCTATTGGATAAGTTTAATTCGACCAAAAAAAATATTAGAAATAAAATATTACCCTTTCGGTCCACATGGATTAGATTCGGACATTTAATGTTATTTTATTTAAAGAAGAATTAAAATAGTTAAAATCCATGTTAAATAACTAAAACGTTTTAATTATAGGGTTATAAATAAGATAAATTAGACTATAAATATTCATTAGAAAGATAAAAAGATTTCCTACATAATTGAATTTTATTTGTAATTTTTAGACATTAAATAATTTAATTTATTTATGACACAATGATGATGTAGTAATTACCTTATTAATGAAATATTAACATAATTGATGTTATAAATACCCAAATAAATGTAATTTGAGACTTTTTTCAAATTAAACTATTTTTTAGGTTAATATGACATGTTAGTATTGATAAAAATAATTGTTTTCGAACAAATAATGATGTTATGATTTTTAAAAAAATCAATTACCAAATAGTGTCAAAATTGACATAAAATAGTTTCTAAAACAAATATTATATTATTAATTTTTATTTTTTTCAAAAAAATCTAAATTTAGGCCAAATGACTTAGATAAGCTTATATATTTTAATGATGAACCACCTGGGGTTCGTTTGGCTTGTTATAGTTAGTTTATTAACCTTATTGTGTAAGAAAAAAAAGGTCATGGTAAAAGATAAATTATTTAACTTAGAGTTAAATCTAAATGATAGGGTTAAAATAGTAACCTAAACATGTATAAAACCCATTGGTTGAGATGATTGCGACTCATCCACACCTTAGATTCTAAATAAATCAGTTTTTAGCTATTAAAAACCGAATATGACTTCATTATAAAATAATATTTTATGTTTTTCATAAGGTGCCCCTCTTTTCCCTTATAAAAGGGAACCTCCATCCTCTTCTCCTCACACCACTTTGAGCCTTCAAGCTCAGCCAAACACTACCAATTTCTCTTCTAAACTTCCCTAGTAATATTCTAGAGGTCTTGGTATTCTTGAAAGTCCAATTTTATTTCCCTAAGAGGATGTTTCAAAGAGGCGTGTCGAAGAAGAGGTAATATCCGTTACAGATTCTTTGAAATTTATTTCTTCTTCTACTTACTATTCTTTAGTTGTTTCATTATGAAGTAATAACATCATTATCACTCATATAATGATATGTTATTATAAATATGAAATTATTATTACCCTAACAAATAAGAGCATCTCAGAGTTGACAAAAAAGTTATGTCGACAACCGAAGAAAAGACCTAGAGTTTGAAGTGGGTGATAAAGTGTTCTTACGAATATCTCCTTGGAAGAGAGTAATGAGATTTGGAAAGAAGGGAAAGCTGAGCCCTAGGTATATCAGTCCTTTTGAAATAATGGATCATGTTGGGAAGGTAGATTACCGATTGGTGCTTCCACTGATTCTCTCTCATGTTCACGATGTGTTCCATGTATCTCTTCTGATAAAGTACATACCTGATCCTTCACATGTACTCAGCTCAGAAGTGGTACCGCTAGAGCAAGATCTTTTTTATGAAGAACAGCCGAGAGAGAATCTGGATCGTAGAGAAAAAGTCCTACGGAACAAGACCACTTTCTTGGTGAAACTTTTATGGAAGAACCACCATTTAGAAGAAGCTACATGGGAGATTGGGGATATGATTAGAGAGAGATATCCTCATCTGTTTTTTAAGAAGTGACGAATTTCAAGGGCGAAATTCATTTTAAGGGGGGTAGAATTTAACACCCTGATATTTTATAAGAAGTATATTTTTATTGTCTTATGTTTTACGAAACATCAAAGGAATCTTTCATTACACACAAAACTATCTTGGCTTGCATTATACGCAATAGAAACCTTCCTCTACAGCGTGTGTTGTACGCAATATCGAGTTTCACTAAACAAAGATATGTTATTAAAATATTACATAAACTAGCCGTTATGAATAGTAATATCCAATTTTTTAAATTTTATAAATTTTATCTTTCAAAATGGACTTCATTTTTGGATTTGTAATATCGAAATTATCCTAGGGTGAAATTTTGGTATTTTTCTGAAAACTTTCAATTTTTGATGAATAGTGAAAACACTAGGTTACTATTTAAAAACCGACTTTTTATATAAATAATTATTTATTTTCGTTAAATTTATTTGTGGGAGAAATTGATACATAATACTTATATAAGCTCAATGTAATTCATTGGATTCATTTTATAATAATTTTAGATATATAAAAATTTTATTGAACTTTTCCCCGTCTTTTACCCACCTTTTAGGAGCATTTGCAATTGTACATAATACTTAATTTTACCACTTCTATGAGTTGAATTTAGAAAATCCAAAATACACGGTGAATATCAAGGTGTAAAATTATGTTCAATAAGATAAAAATATTTTTTTCTGAATAGTAACTTTTTACTTTTATTTACCACAGTTAAAAGTAAATAGGGTAATTAAGGGAAAAACTGAAATTATTATTACCCTAACACATGCCCTAATTATGTTGGATAAGTTTAATTCGACCAAAAACAACCTTAGGAATAAAATATGACCCTTTAGGTCCACTTGTATTAGATTAGGAGATTTAATGTTATTTTATTCAAAGAAGAATTAATATAGTTAAAATCAAAGTTTAATAACTAAAACATTTTAATTGTAGGGTTATAAATAAGATAAATTAAACATAAATATTCATTAGAAATATAAAAAGATTTCCTACGTAATGGTATTTTATATTTATTTTTTATGCATTAAATATGTTAATTTATTTATGACACAATGATGATGCAGTAATTATCTTATTAATGAAATATTTACATAATTGATGTTATAAATACCGAAATAAATGTAATTTGAGACTTTTTTACAAATTAAACTAATTTTTTAGGTTAATATGACATGTTTTTATTGATTAAATTAACTTTTTTTAGAACAAATCATGATGTTATGAGTTTTACAAAAATCAATTACCGAATAGTGTCAAAATTGAAATAAAATAGTTTCTAAAAAAATATTATATTATTAATTGTTATTTTATTCCTAAAAATATAAAGTTCGGCCAAATGACTTAGATAAGGTTATATATATTAATAATGAACCACTTGGGGTTTTTTTGGGCTTTTTATAGTAAGTTTATTAACCTTATATTGTAAGAAAACAAAAAGACATGGTAAAAGTTAAATTATTTTACTTAGAGGTAAATCTAAATGATAAGGTTAAAATAGTAACCTAAACTTGTATAAAACCCATTGGATAATAGGATTGAGACTCATCCACACCTTAGCCACGAAATAAATCAGTTTGGAGCTATTAAAAACTGAATATGACTTTATTATAAAATAATATTTTAAGTTTTTCCTAAGGTGACCCTCTCCTCCCTTATAAAAGGGAACCTCCACCCACTTATCCTCACACCACTTTGAGCCTTCAAGCTCGGCCAACCCCTGCCGATTTATCTTCTCAACTTCCCTAGTAATATTCTAGAGGTCTTGGTATTCTTTAAAGTGCAATTTTAGTGCCCTAAGAGGAGGTTTCAAAGAAGCGTGTCAAAGAAGAGGTAATATCTGTTACCAATTCCTTGAAATTTATTTCTTCTTCTAATTCCTCTTCTTTAATTGTTTCATTATGAAGTAATAACATCATTATCACTCATATAATGATATGTTATTATAAATATGAAATTATTATTACCCTAACACATAATAGGAGCTTAGAGTTGACAAAAGAGTTATGCCGACAACCGAAGAAAATACGTAGAGTTCGAAGAGGGTGATAAATGTTCTTACAAATATCTACTTAGAAGAGTGTAATGAGATTTGGAAAGAAGGAAAACCTGAGTCCTAGGTATATCAGTCCTTTCGAAATAATGGATCATGTTGGTAAGGTAGCTTATCGATTGGCACTTCCACCGAATCTCTCACAAGTTCACGATATGTTCCATATATCTCTCCTGAGAAAGTACATACCCGATCCTTCATATGTACTCAGCTCAGAAGTTGTACTGCTAGAGAAAGATCTTACTTATGAAGAACAGCCGATAGAGATTCTGGATCATAGCGAAAAGGTCCTAAAGAACAAGACCACTCGCTTGGTGAAAGTTTTATGAAGGAACCACCAATTAGAAGAATCTACATTGGATCTTGAGGATATGATGAGAGAGAGGTATCCTCATCTGTTTGTTACGAAGTGACGAATTTCAAGGGAGAAATTCATTTTAAGTGGGGTAGAATGTAACCCCCTGTTATTTTATGACAAGTATATTTTTTTATGTCTTATGTTATACACAACATCAAAGGAATCTTTCATTGCACACAAAACTAGCTTGGATTGCGTTATACGCAAGAGAAACCTTCCTCGATAGCGTGTGTTGTACACAATATCAAGTTTCACTAAACAGAGATGTGTTATTAAAATATTATATAAACTAGTTGTTATGAATATTAATACCCACTTTTTGAAATTTTATAAATTTTTTCTTTCAAAATGGACTTCATTTTTGGATTCAGAATATCGAAATTAGCCTAGGCTGAAATTTTGGTATTTTTCTGAAAACTTTCAATTTTTGATGAATAGTGAAAACACTGGGTAACTATTTAAAAACCGACTTTTTATTTAAATAATTATTTATTTTGTTTAAATTTATTTTTGGAAAAAATTGATACATAATAGTAATATAATTTCAATGTAATTCATCGGAGTCATTTTATAATAATTTTAGATATATAAAAATTTTATTTAACTTTTCACCGTCTTTTACCCACCTCCTAGAAGCATTTGCAATTGTACGTAAAACTTAATTTTACCAATTATGTGAGTTGAATTTTAAAAATCCAAGAGACATGGTTAATATCAATGAGTAAAATGTGGTTCAATAAGATAAAAATACTTTTTTCTGAATAGTAACTGTTTACTTTTATTTACCACGGTTAAAAGTAAATAGGGTAATTACGGGTAAAAATGATTTTATTATTACCCTAACACATGTCCTAATTCTATTGGATAAGTTTATTTCTACCAAAAACAACCTTAGTAATATTATACGACCCTTTAGGTCCACTTGTATTAGATTAGGACATTTAATGTTATTTTATTTAAAGAAGAATTAAAATAGTTAAAATCAATGTTTAATAACTAAAACATTTTAATTATAGGGTTATAAATAAGATAAATTAGACTATATATATTCATTAGAAAGCTAAAAATATTTCCTAATTAATGGTATTTTATTTTTAATTTTTATACATTAAATAAGTTAATTTATTTATGACACAATGATGATGCAATAATTAACTTATTAATGAAATATTAACATAATTGATGTTATAAATACCCAAATAAATGTAATTTGAGACTTTATACAAATTAAACTAATTTTTTAGGTTATTATTACATGTTTTTATTGATTAAATTAACTTTTTTCGATCAAATCATGATTTTATAATTTTTACAAAAATCAATTAACAAATAGGGTCAAAATTGACATAAAATAGTTTCTAAAACAAATATTATATTATTAATTTTTATTTTATACCTAAAAATCTAAAGTTCAGACAAATGACTTAGATAAGGTTATATATATATTAATAATGAACCACTTGGGGTTATTTTGGCTTTTTATAGTAATTTTATTCACCTTATAGTGTAAGAAAACAAAAATACACGGTAAAAGTTAAATTATTTAACTTAGAGTTAAATCTAAATGATAAGGTTAAAATAGAAACCTAAACATGTATAAAACACATTAGTTGAGAATATTGTGACCCATCCACACCTTAGCTTCTAAATAAATCAGTTTGGAGCTATTAAAAACCGAATATGACTTTATTATAAAATAATATTTTATTTTTTTCCTAAGGTGCCCCTCTCCTCCCTTATAAAAGGGAACCTCCACCCTCTTCTCGTCACACAACATTGAGCCTTCAAGCTCGGCCAACCCCTACCAATTTCTCTTCTCAACTTCCCTAGTAATATTATAGAGGTCCTGGTATTCTTCAAAGTCTAATTTTAGTGCCCTAAGAGGAGGTTGCAAAGAGGTGTGTCGAAGAAGATGTAATACCCGTTACCGATTCTTTGAAATTTATTTCTTCTTCTAATTCCCCTTCTTTAGTTATTTCATTATGAAGTAATAACATTATTATAACTCATATACTGCTATGTTATTATAAATATGAAATTATTATTACCCTAACACATAAGAGAAGCTTAGATTCGATAAAAAAGTTATGCCGAAAACCGAAGAAAAGTCCTAGAGTTCGAAGTGGGTGATAAAGTGTTCTTATGAATATCTCCTTGGAAGAGAGTAATGAGACACTAGTAGAATACTAACCTATACCAACGGTTTGGAACCGTTGGTATAGGCCTCCAAACCGTTGGTATAGCCTATACCAACGGTTTGGAGAACCGTTGCGAAGTAAGCCGTTGGGATAGGTCTATACCAACGGTTTTCCCAAAACCGTTGGTATAGACCTATCCCAACGGTTTACAAAACCGTTGGTATAAGTAATATGAAAATCTATTCCAACGGATATAAAACCGTTGGTAAATGTATTTCAAAAAAAAAACATGGGCTGGGATTTGATCCCACGACCCCTTGTTTATAATCGAACGACTTAACCACTAAGCTAACATCACTTTTGTAAACATAATTTCATAAATATATATATGTATTATCATAATTATTTAAAATTTAGATTTATATAATGTTCTCGGGTAGCAGACCTGGAAGAAATGAAAGAATCTATCCCAACGGTTCTCAAAACCGTTGGGATAGGTCTATCCCAACGGTTCTCAAAACTGTTGGGATAGGTGGAAATTTGCTGGAGGGTGGAGGTTGGTTTTGGGGGTGAGTTTTCCCAACGGTTCTCTCAAACCGTTGGGAAAGGGGGGGTCTTTCCCAACGGTTTGGGAGAACCGTTGGGAAAGGGTCCTCAAAACCCACCTTTCCCAACGGTTCTCTCAAACCGTTGGGAAAGGGGGGGTCTTTCCCAACGGTTTGGGAGAACCGTTGGGAAAGGGTCCTCAAAACCCACCTTTCCCAACGGTTCTCTCAAACCGTTGGGAAAGGGGGGGGTCTTTCCCAACGGTTTGGGAGAACCGTTAGGAAAGGGTCCTCAAAACCCACCTTTCCCAACGGTTCTCTCAAACCGTTGGGAAAGGGGGGGGTCTTTCCCAACGGTTTGGGAGAACCGTTGGGAAAGGTGGGTTTTGAGGACCCTTTCCCAACGGTTCTCCCAAACCGTTGGGAAAGACCCCCCCTTTCCCAACGGTTTGAGAGAACCGTTGGGAAAGGTGGGTTTTGAGGACCCTTTCCCAACGGTTTGGGAGAACCGTTGGGAAAGGGTATATATAAGTGTTGGGAAAGATCCGATTTCCAGTAGTGAGATTTGGAAAGAAGGAAAAGCTGACCCCTAGGTATATCGGTCCTTTCGAGATACAGTATCGTGTTGGGAATGTAGCTTACCGATTGGCGCTTCCACCGAATCTCTCTCACGTTCACGATGTGTTCCACGTATCTCTCCTGATAAAGTACATACCCGATCCTTCACATGTACTCAACTCAGACGTTGTACTGCTAGAGCAAGATCTTTCTTATGAAGAACGGCCGATAGAGATTATGGATCATAGCGAAAAAGTTTTACGGAACAAGACCACTCTCTTGGTGAATGTTTTATGGAGGAACCACCAATTAGAAGAAGCTACATGGGAGCTTGAGGATATGATGAGAGAGAGGTATCCTCATCTATTTGTTATGAAGTGACGAATTTCAAGGGCGAAATTCATTTTAAGGGGGGTAGAATGTAAAACCCTGATATTTGATGAGAAGTATAATTTTTTTATGTCTTCTGTTATATGAAACATAAAAGGAATCTTTCATTACACACAAAACTAGCTTGGATTGTGTTATACGCAAGAGCAACCTTCCTCGATAGAGTGTGTTGTACGCAATATCGAGTTTCACTAAACAAAGATATATTATTAAAATATTATACAAACTAGCCGTTATGAATAGTAATACCCAATTTTTGAAATTTTATAAATTTTATCTTTCAAAATGGACTTAATTTTTGGATTCGGAATATCGAAATTAGCCTAGGGTGAAATTTTGGTATTTTTTTGAAAACTTTCAATTTTTAATGAATAGTGAAAACGCTAGGTTACTATTTAAAAACTAACTTTTTATTTAAATAATTATTTATTTTATTTAATATTATTTTAGGGAAAATTTGATACATAATACTTATATAAGTTCAATTTAATTCATTGGAGTTATTTTATAATAATTTTAGATATATAAAAATTTTATTGAACTTTTCATCGCCTTTTACCCACCTCCTAGGAGAATTTGCAATTGTACATAAAACATAATTTTACCACTTATGTGAGTTGAATTTAAAAAATCCAAGAGACACGATTAATATCAAGGAGTAAAATGTGGTTCAATAAGATAAAAATAATTTTTGGTGAATAATAACTTTTTACTTTTATTTACCACGGTTAAAAGTAAATAGGGTAATTGAGGGTAAAAATGAAATTAATATTACCCTAACATAGGTCCAAATTCCATTGTAAAAGTTTAATTCGACAAAAAAAACCTTAGGAAAAAAATATGACCCCTTTGGTCCACATGGATTAGATTAGGAAATTTAATGTTATTTTATTTAAAGAAAAATTAAAATAGTTAAAATCAAAGTTTAATAACTAAAAAATTTTAATTATAGGGTTATAAATAAGATAAATTCGACTATAAATATTAATTAGAAATATAAAAATATTTCCTACATAATGGTATTTTATTTGTTTTTTTAGACATTAAATAAGTTAATTTATTTATGACACAATGATGATGCAGTAATTACCTTATTAATGAAATATTAACATAATTGATGTTATGAATACCCAAATAAATGAAATTTGAATCTTTTTACAAATTACACTAATTTTTTAGGTTAATATGACATGTTATTATTGACTAAATTAAATTTTTTCAAACAAATCATGATTTTATTATATTTACAAAAATCAATTACCAAATAGTGTCAAAATTGACATAAAATAGTTTCTAAAATAAATATTATATTATTAATTGTAATTTTATTCCTAAAAATCTAATGTTCATCCAAATGGCTTATATAAGGTTACATATATTAATAATGATCCACTTGGAGTTCTTTTGGCTTGTTATTGTAATTTTATTCACCTTATAGTGTAAGAAAACAAAAAGAAACTTATAGTTAAATCCAAATGATAAGGTTAAAATAGTAACCTAAACATGTACAAAACCCATTGGTTGAGAGGATTTCGACTCATCCACACCTTAGCCTCGACATAAATCAGTTTTGAGCTATTAAAAACCGAATATTACTTTATTATAAAATAATATTTTAATTTTTTCCTAAGGTGCCCCTCTCTTTCCTTATAAAAGGGAACCTCCACCCTCTTCTCCTCACACCATGTTGAGCCTTCATTATCAGACAAACCCAACCAATTTCTCTTCTCAACATACCTTGTAATATTCTACAGGTCCTTTTATTCTTCAAAGTCAAATTTTTGTGCCCTAAGAGGGGGTTTCAAAGAGGCGTGTCGAAGAAGAGGTAATATCCATTACCGATTCTTTGAAATTTATTTCTTCTTCTACTTCATCTACTTTAGTTGTTTCATTATGAAGTAATAACATAATTATCACTCATATAATGATATGTTATTATAAATATTAAACAACCTTATTCACCTTCTATCCATCCTAAGGAAAATGAAATCACCGTGCGTGCGTACGTACAGAATACCATCTCCACGCCGTGGTGTAATCTGTTTTCTATCACCACCTTACGTGGATGGGTATAATGGAGTAAAGAATAACTATATATTATTATTGTAAAGTGGTATTGATTTTAAAATAGTATGCATACACTCCAATAAAATTCCATGATCATGGGAACGATATCATCGTTCGTGCATACGTACGGCCTACCGTCTCTACGATGTGATACGACTCATTCTACATGATCTTAATTTCATAATGATTATATAAATGAATTTAATGAATAAATATGATATATATTACACTAATACCATTCGGAAAATGAGGTTTCTATAACCTAAAAAGAAGAATATGAATTTATTCGACAAAATACGCATAAGAAGAAAAAGCAATAAACACCTGAATAACAAGTAACAATAATATATTACTAATAAGAAGCTAAGAATATGACCATATATGATATCATAACAATGAGCATGATTCTGGAATAAGTCAATGACATTATTTAAATCATTATATAGGAGGTTTAGACACGTACGAAGCAAATTAGACCTAAGGAAGGGAAAATCTCACAATATCATTTTTATCTGAGAATGTTTATACTTCAGAATTTACTAGGAAATATTTAACATCCGCATCCATGTTTCATCAATATGTAATAATATTTCTATCCTCCTACAATTATTTAAATATAATTTTACCCATTTTTGAGTTTTTAGTAAAAGATATGAAAGGAATCTTTTGTCTTTTTTAGTACGAGGTACTTTTTGACTTTTCTGGCCAAAGTATGAGAAGAATGTTTTTTAACTTATACGGCATGAATAGATTTTTATGATTTCATAGAAAATTATTTCCATGAATATTACTTTACAAGTTTTCATTTTTATTTTTAATCAACTTCGTTTAGTTTAAAATAGTATGACATGTTTAGAAAGCAAAAATGATTTTGAAGTAGAAAGGATATTTTCCTCAAGAATGGAGTTCAATCATTTTATCAAAATAATTTTCCATCTAAGATAATATAAGGTTCTATTTATATCCCTATTTTTACATTGATTTGATTATGTTATGATGGAATTATTTTAATAATGTCCTTTTATCTTATATGGATTATGTTATGATGGCATGATGTTTAAGAATCCAATTTTATTACATGGGTTATGCTATGATGTATGCTTTATGATCTTGTGGCACACATAAGAATGGTATCATTATG
The DNA here is from genome assembly GCA_963277665.1 of Viscum album. Taxonomy (NCBI): domain Eukaryota; kingdom Viridiplantae; phylum Streptophyta; class Magnoliopsida; order Santalales; family Viscaceae; genus Viscum; species Viscum album. Next base: position 4,579,343 of record OY728143.1, on the reverse strand, counting down.
AGAGGGGTGGTACCTATATCTACCTCCAATTAATTGGGTAAATATTTATATCTCATGAGATAGACATGGATGGAATGGCAGGTTAATCCGGTTCTGTGATACATGACTGAAATGAGGAGTGAACTTGGTTCAGAAATGGACTTTGTCCCCTAGGATAGTCATGGAAATGAGTCTTGAATACTAATAAATGATTATATATGATTATGTCTGTATGACACAAATTTTCATGTTTTATGTTATCAATATTGGGATTACATTTCACTACTATGATTTATCCCATGTTATGATATTATGATCTCTTTTGCTGGTTAAGATTTTCAAAATGTTATGTTCTTATGAATATGATATGATTGATATTTCATTTGTTTACCCTTATTGAGAATTTTAGCTCACCCTTTTTGTATGTTTTCTTTTCCCCAGGTTTGGAAGAAGTGTATTAAGTAGGATATTCCAAGGGACTCTAAATATGATGAAATAAACAGGAGACAATATAGATTATTTATGAACCAGTTGTTTATGTTTCCCAGTTTCTAAAGACACTATACCTATACAGTCTTTTCAAGGTTTTGTTATATTTTTTAATAAGTGTGCTTCAATTTTGAAGTAATAACAATGTATGTAAAGTATGGTTCGTTATATATCCATTTAAGGGATGAATTTTTAAACTGATTCCCAATACTGATATAGTATTTTTTTTACACTTATAAATTAAATGAATCTATTCAATGTAATCCAAAATTTATTATTATGATATATTATCATAAAATCTTAGAGGAAACATAGATACATCCCATCATTGAAAATTATACCACATAGATTGAATTATATAAAAAAATACCTCTAGTAATTTCTAACTTTATGATTGATAATGATATTATCGATTGTAAAATATATTATTGGAGAGAGGTATGCCCAAAACTCAATCATATTATATGATGAAACTTCAATCATACACCATGACTAGTCTCACCAAATATGATATGAGATATCCTATTTATTTTATCATATTTAATAATTGAGGTGATATTGTATTTGTGATTTGATCCTATATTTTTACAAAACCCATGGATAGAGTCATATTTTATGATATCATAAATTATATGAAAAAATGTTGTTCAATACCATGGATTTTCTGTATGTCATACTATATGACATATAATAGCCATATTCTACTTATCAACAAACAAATACTTCATATCGTAATATATGATATTGAAATAATACAATATTGAATTTATTTATTCGAATAAATAATAGATTAATACATTCTATCCTTGATGAACTAGTCTCTGATACCGCTTATGTGCTTTAGGGTATCATCCTATTAAAATTATTGGGATAAAAAACTAAATAAGGGATTATATTTCTGATAGATAAATCTGAATGGAAACAAAGAAAAAAATACCTATGGAAAACATGTAATATATTATCTATGGAATCCATATTAATGATTCAATGGAATATGTTTAATTTGTAACACTGAAGTAGTAAAAAACGTTTTCTGTCCTTTGAGGATATTACACTAGCCTTTAATAATTGAACTATTTTTTAGGACCCCCAATCACTGAAGGATTGATAGCGCCTTAACCTAGTGATAAATAATGATCAAAGAAGAAGAGAGGTTTGGATCTGTAATGCAACAAAGGGTTAATTACAATAGTGGGATTGTATCACATTATAGGTACTCTAAATTTAATAAGGAATTCCTTCGTCACTGACTACCACCCCATGGAAACTGAAAATTCCATCACATTAGAGTACTTATTTCATTGAGTGTTTCAATAGATATTTCATGTAATCTATGATGCTTCTTATAATTTATAATTGATGATAATCCATTTCTTAGAAGTATCCAAATTCATTCTCACAATATCATATATTTAATTCCCCACCAAAATAGACGTTGGTCATATTTCATATCCTATGATAATATTATATATAAGAATAAATTTCAATTTATGATTCAAGTATATCACCAAATATGATATCTCTATTTTTTGCATTTTAAGATAAGGATTAAAAATTTCATGACTTATAGGATATAAATATCCAAACCATAAAAAGTGTATTTTATTCCAATTTTGTTCTCTCTAAGGTTATTCACCATGTTATATGATTTTCAAATTATTTTTTATCATATGAATTAATTATCTCTCTGGTTTCATTAGTGAATCATAAATCACATCTCATAATTTTCTTGACCAACTATCCAACCGTGGACAACTCACTTACTTTTGTGAAATACACTCTTTATATGTTGTTGTGTATTTCTATGTCCACTTAGATAATGATTTATCAACTCTATACAATCTATGAAATTATTAAAAAACGTGTTGAGTATACTTTTGTCACAAAAGAAATTCCCCATCACTCTTCTTAACCTATTTTTAATATTTAATAGTAATGTTGAATTAATTAGAAAATATCACAACATGCATCACTAAAATAATTTTTGGAATGTCACTACTTAATTAAATATTTTTTTAAATTCAATAAAAAATTATTCATCAAAATCATAAATCTATATTACTCATTATATTGTTTAACAATTTACATGAATAACTAAAATCCACAAAACATGTTTAAATTTTTTTACACTTTTCTTGGTCCCTATATGTTCATCACACATAAATTAGGGACACAAATTTTTATCCCCTTATCCTTAAAAACCCTCATAATTAAGCCTTTTGAATATATAATATAGTATATAATATGAATTAAATTTTAAAAACTACTTAGATTTTTGAACCCTATATTATTCAAATGAAGAGAAAGCTGAGCGGGGATGAGAGGTCTCGTTGTTAATGTCGATTGGAGAGTAAACCATCTATGTGTGTCTCTAGGGACAAATGGATTGGACACTCAAATACATATTAAAGGAGAAAAAAAATGAAATATATTCACACTCTTTTTATTTCAGAAACGACTAGAAGAGATGCTGGGTTCTTCATGTTTAAGAACATCTCAAAAACACAAAACGTGAAACCCAAAACATCAGAAAACGATAGAGGAAGAGTAGAGAATAACATACATTATATTCAAGCATTGATTAATATGAGGGAACATAGTGGAGTCATGTTGAAATAAGAGGAGTTCTTTGAGAGCTTGAGAATCGTGAGTGACTGAGTCATGGCTAGGGTTTTTTAAATAGATAAGAGACACTTTTAACAGCACTTTCAGAAAAGACCTCGAAGAGATCCAATTTTTCTGCACTAAAATTCTAAGAAATGATAAAATGAATATTTATTAGCACATTTTGAGTGCTGATAAATCTTGATCTTTTTCAGCACTAACATTTTAGCATTGATTAATATCTCTTTTAACAATGAATTTTTAGCACTAACAAGGATTGATCATTACCAGCTCTAAAAAAGTGCTTATGAATGTTTTATAATTATAATTATTTAAATAACTTTATTAAAATTGTATAATTATTTAAATAAAATGATTATTAATTTATAAATATTTAAATAACTATCTTATAATTTTATAATTATTTAAATAAATTTATAATTATTGTATAATTATTTCTTTATAATTAAATAAATTCTTATCTTAAAAATAATAAGAAATTATTTATAATAAAATATAAATATAGTAAATATACACACACATATATATATAAATATTTATCTAGAAATGTATTTATGACATTATTAATTTATATATAATCTTAAATACTTGCATTTTAAAAATTAGTGAAATTAAATAATTTTAAATGAGTACACTTAAAAAATATTGAAAAAATGGATAAGTTTTATTAATAAAATATAAGTTATTAAACAAATATGTGTATATATATATATCAATTTGGATTAATATATATTGAAAATACTAAAACATAGTAAATATATACAAAAATAATAGAAAATGATTATACTAAAAAACATTAAAAATGAATATCCTAACTATATTATTACCAAAAAATTTATAGATTAAAAAAATATATTAAATGTAACATGTTAAAATGATATTCTAAAATATAATAAAATTTGAATAAATGAAATAAATTTTACATTTTTGTGTTTCTATATATTGCAAAAATATATTTGTGTGTGCGCTAGTGTATAAAAGGAATTAACACACACACACATATATGAAAGTGAATTAAATGAATCAAACAACCTTTGATATAGGTTAAATTGATAAATAAAACAACATTAAAAATGAATAAGTTGTTAATATGTATTTAATTAACATTTTATATATATAACGCTTATTAATTTTATATATCTATATTTAAAATTTACTATTAATTAATATTTATAATATATATATTTGTATATTAGATTTGTTCATTGTTATTAATAATATTTATTTAGTGAAATGTTTCATATTTTTCTTCATTTACTCAATTTATTTTTACTTATTTTTTTTCATTTTATTATGGACCTTTATCAGTGCTAAAATAGCATTGATAAAGGAAAACCATTATAATTTATAGAGGCAAATTGATAAAGAACCACTTTTAGCAGTGCTAAAATAAAGCACTCATAATGATTTCCTTAATCAGTAGTAAAATAAATCACTGATAAATTTTAACATTTATCACTACTAAAAATGAAAGTGATAAAGGGTGCCCATTATCAGTGCCTTTTTTAGCACTGATAAATGGATTACTTTAGTAGCTCTTATATTATCATTGATAAAGATGAATTTTTTCAACAAATTTTTATAGCCCTAATAAATTTCAACGTTGTTATAAGCATGTTTTATAGTAGTTACAGGTGTTTGTGAAATGATTTTTTAAATGAGACTCTAAATTGGAGTTTTGGATAAGTGGTTTAGGCTGGAAAAAATATGTTTTCCTATAGATTTGTTTATTAAAGAATAATATGTAAAATAATTTATAACATAGTTATGATATGTTATTGATTCATTGTTAAAATGATTAATTTCATTTTATTATTATTATTTCAAACTAACATGCTGAGGATCTAATTTGAGAGAAACTGTTTAACAGTGGAAGGTTTTGGTGGGATATTGAGTACTTGTGTGATCATACCTATATTAATATCTCAGTTGTAGGTTCTTGGTTCCTCCTTAGAGAGCTAGTTGATCATTAATTATTTATTTCAATTTCAATTTTATTTCTTTAATATAATGGTTCCCATTATGTGATTTAGTAGAACATGCATTTCATTTCAGCAATTCCTTATTTGTCGCCCTTAATTTGATTTGTCTTGGACGACTAGAGTTTTTCTTCTTTCTATGGATAGGGGGTAACTATAGTTTCTGGATGGAGAAGAAGAGCTATTAGAGGTAAAAACCATTATTTTCTAGTAGAGATTTTTAATGGGTGTGTTAGGATTATTATTCTCACATCGGTTTTGTTTCATTATTAGTTTTGATATTATGTTGATATTTTTTTCTGGCATGGGCATCTAATGTATTGGTGTGTCTTGTTATATTTCTCTTATAATAAAATAATTTATTAATTGATTATTTATTTAAAAAAATATTCCCAATTAGTGATTCCTTCATTCCTAAATAAATTTTCCAGCCCTTGGGGATTGGGAATGTCCTTTGGGATAGTGGTGGGCTGGTTCAGGCATCTGTCAGTTGGACAGCCTGAAAAAGTTCATTATAAAAACCATTACCAATAATTATAGAAATAAAATTGGATGATAATATTTCATCTCATACTCATCCCAAATTATAATTATATAAATGTTTCCAATTTTTCAAAGAATTAATTTACATTAATTTAATATTTTATGTAATTCCAAGAGTGATCCTCCCGTCACTTATAAAATGGTACCTCTTCTCCTCTTTTTATCACATGATCTAATCCTTATATATGGGAATAACTTGACCATAATAGAATACAATATTCCTTCAGCACATCATATATCTTATGGGTTTTCTAAAGGACTATCTCTGTAAGGAACTATGTGTAATATAAAAGTGGATTCTCAATGAATAGGTATAACTCATAACAGAAGTTTTTCAATTTTATTTCTTCTTATACTTATTCTCAATTTGTCGTATCCATTATAAAATAAATTATTTTCTATATAAAATATGACGAAATTTTATTTTGAAAATGAAACAACCATTATCCACCTTCTTTGCAAATATTGTAAAATGATAACGTCCCTTGTGCATACTTGTGGACTACCACCACCACGAAGTGATGTGATTTGTTTTTCACATATGATTTACATGAAAGGTAATAAAGAAAATTTAAATGAATATATATGATAATTTAGATATGATAACTATTCCAAAAATTCAAATTATTATTTTCTTTTATTTCATCCCATCCATCGAAGTATGAAAAAAACTTTTATACGTACGTATGCCTTAACATCCCCATAAACAATGTATATTGTTTTTATATATCTATATTTTATGGACTAGTATATATATAATTAATATATATGTTATTTATATCATCATTGAAATTATTCAGATGACATAACCATTATTAATTTATAATGACCAAAATTACTAAGTCAAAATCCTCTTGAAGAAAGAAAGTGTTAACACCCAAAAAAAATAATAAGGAATTGTTAATATATGGGTGTCAAAATTTTAAAAGTGGATAATATATGATTATATAAATATGCAAATGAATATTTTAAATAATTATGAAAAAATTAAATTTATTATATATGATTTTAAGGTAATTTATATAAAATTTGAACTCTAGGTGACAGTTTTATGTTACAATATCTTTTTAAAAAGATTATTTATAATTAAGTTTTCAATAATAAAATTTCAAGATCTAACATTGAAGAATCAATTTAATTTTATCATCTAAAATTTATTTTTAGAGATTAAATGTTTTTATTTTTTTATCCCATTATATAGTCTTGAAACTTAAATAATATATTTAAGAAAAACAAATGATGTTTTAATATTCAGGTGGGAATATTTTTTTCCCATGTCCATGTTTTCTAAAAAATGTTTTCAATCATGTTTTTAACATTATATGATTACTTTTCAAATTCATTTTATAAAATTCATTAAATTTTAATGAATTTTTTAAATGGAATATTATATCCATTTTCTGAATGAGTTACATTTAGACTATTTATTGAAAATATGAAAGGAATATTTGTTTTAATGTTCACGAAACGGATGAAATTTCCCACCATCAAGACATCTCAATAAGTTGAAGCTTTCTATATAAGTATTAAAATGTTATTTTAAAGAATTTTTTATTTAATATATGGGATTCTTTTACCTAAGTGACTTTACTGTGGAAATTTTATTTTCCTCATGAACTCTCATAGAATAATACGGACTAGAATGGGGAGTGAATATAGTTTAGTAAGGGACTCGATTTACTATGATAATTTTAGGAGTGAAACATGAATAATGATATGATGGAATGGGATGTAAACCTATAAATCTATGATAATCTTGTAAGTGAATCTTGATTGTAATGAAAATGATTTTCTAGGCTTATGTTTATGCCATAAGCATATGTATTATGCTAATGTAAGTCTCTCATAGATCATGTATATTGAATTATTTATTATTTAGGTCATATGAACTTCCATGATTTATGTAATAACTAAATATTAGGATCTATTATATCTTGGATATGATTTTTAAAAGTTATGCTCATATTATCATACCCTCATTTTCATGTTATGTTTAATACATCATTGATATATCCCTTGTTTACCATTACTGAGCATCAAAGTTTATCCTATATTATGTTTCCCTTCCTCAGGTTATGAAGAATGGTTTTAAGTAAGATTTTATTATAAGAGTGACAATTGTGAAGAACTATGTGAAAGGCGATGTTGAACTATAACAAATAAGTGGTTTATTTATACATGTATCCAAAGATACTTGACCTAAATGATTCTGGATGCATCATTATGTTATACATTAAATACTAATCAAATAAGATGTGATATTTATATATGAAATGCATGGGTTGGTGTAGTTTATATCAGATCAATTTTTAGTTACATTTAAAAACTAGAATGAGAAAAAATTAGTGATATTCTATAGGATAATCATATGTGTTGTAGAGTTTCCTATGTTTTGGTAAGTTAAGGAGTGCCATTTTCCAAGAAAAACACACATTTATTGATACTATTAGTGAATATGTGTTTAGAAAAAATTCACATCGAGATAATTTCCATAAAAAGATTTGATTGTGTATATCTCAACCATCATTCTATTGTACAGTGATTGTGCCATTTTTTGCAATTTATTCAACACTTCAATGGGATATTCTCAAGTTAATAAACATTTATGTATTATGAAGTATTTGAATATATTATGATCATGAATGGAATATTTTACACATATATTTTCATATATTTAAAATAAATTTCATGTTTTAGACATCCTATAATTTTTTTCTTGATTATGTGGCTTCCACTATGATTAGTTTTTCTCACACTATGCATTTTTGTTTCTGTGATTAAACAGAACCAAAAAGAACTATATTAATGTTGAATGTTATTTAAAATGAAATTAATTACATCATCCACAACTAAATGTTATGGGATTTTATTGTTAATATTCTTAAAAACCTTTTTCAAGCTATGAATCATGATGATTTTCTATATAAGAAAAGGAGGGAACAACTTTCTGTTGAGTTCTTCAGGAGGCCACATCCACATTATTTTAGTGGGTATGATTATTCACAAGTTTTAAATAAACTTATAATTACCATTGAAAATATATTTTCATTTTACATTATGTATAACATGAAAAATTATTTTAGTTATTCATCATTATGAAAGGTAATTTGATCAATGGTTCCATCTTATCAACAATAAGTGGACACATGGAAAAATTGGATCCATTGAGTGTGATGAGGTTAGGATCATGTATTTCAATAAGTAAATTCCTTTTATTCTGATTAGTAAAATGGATAAGTAATTAATTTGAATACTGCAGGAGGATTATAAATCTGTTAGTATCAGGGAGGATAATTTTTGAAGACTTTTGAGGTACACTTCTGGTAATATTATCCAACCTGAATGTAAGGTTGATAGATTAATCAATGGATAAAAACCAAGTATCTGAAGGTTATTTTACATAAGGGGATTTATTAGTTTTTAATAAATCATTTTATGTGATATCAAGGTGGGAATATTGATTTTATTTTCCCATAAATATAATTTTTTTGAAAATAAAAGAAAGATAGAATTCAAATGAAATTCCCAAAACAATTAAGTGAAGAAGATGATTTTTTTATTCTCGATGTGTGGAAAGAAAAATGAGAGGAATTATTTTTAGGTAACAGGTAAATATTTTATTTGTGAAACAAAAGTTTATTGAGCTATATAATTCAAAATAATGTAAATATGATGTTTGAAAATGACAGAGAGAAATCCTCACATAATAAACCACAAACACATTACTGTTTCAAAGGTAAGGAGTAAGGGAATTATTTTTAAAAGTTCTCAAATATGAAGGTTAATAATAATGATTGATGTCATAAAACTCTTAATTTCGGTGAAAAAATGAAAATATCATGTGATAAATATTGTAGATGTGGATATTGAAGTGGTGAAACACAATCTTACTATCCACTCTAGAACAATTAATGTCTTATTTGATTCTAGAAATACCCACTATTTTATATCTAAAAGATTTTATATTGGTATCAAAATACCACCTCAGTGATTAGATGTTGAATTATTAGTAAAAAACCTTAATTATATAATGATAAAATCTCAAGTATATGATTTATCTCTAATTGAAGTTTCTGTAGATGTGCTTCCTTCAAATCACATTATTCTCCACATAGTCGAATTTTATATTAACTTAGGTAAGGATTTTATTTCATTACATAAATATCACTTTAATTTTCAAAGACGGGAATTCATATTGGATATTCTGTAAAAACCTATTATTTTTTATTGGTGTGAAAATAAATTTGAACTTCTAATCTAAATTGAAATAATTGTGTGTGTATTGAATCATATTCAAATGGGTTTTTTCACATATCGTTGGGGAGAAACTCGACATAAAATATATGAATATTGTGATGGAATTTGAATATGTTTTCATAAAATAGTTTTTTAGTCTTCTACTAAATAGTGAAGCTCAGTTTTAAATAGAACTCACACATGGTGCTTTAACTATTTCAAAGAATCCGTATATAATAACCCTGATTGAGTTGTAGAAATTTAATAATAAAATCTAGGAGAATATTTAGAGGGTGTTCGTTCATCAAAGTGCATAACCTTGGAGTGAAACTTTTCTTTTTCTAATAAGAGATATTGATTTATGTAACATTTCATTAATTATTGATAATTTTACAAGAACAAAATCAAGAAAAATTATCCTTTTCCCTATAATTGTGACTTTATTTAACAACTATGTTGGGATGAATAATTTCCTAGATTAAAATTCATTATGGATATTATCAATTGAGGGACATGAAATAGGATATAACTATGACAATATTCCATACAAGGTATAGACACTATAAAGTTATAGTAATTCCATTTCATCTTAATAATGACCCTTTTAACATCATGTATTTTATGAATTGAGACTTTAGATATTACTGTGATCAGTTTATAGAAGACTTTATAGATGATATTATTATATATTAAATATAATGTATGATCATGAAGATAACTTGAGGATTGTACTGATTTCTCTATGGAAGGATAATATATTTGAAAAACTTACGAAGTGTGAATTTTGGAGACAAAAAGTGTCATTTTTGTTTCATATGACCTCAACAGAGGATTTTAAAAACTTGTGTTTTTATAAACATTTTTCTTGATAAATTAAATTTTTATGAATTTCATTTCTTTCAATACAAAGTTAAACATCCATAATGAACTATAATAATTTAATTAAGCACGATATGCAAAATCAGCTTAGATTTCATTACACACAACTCTGAGTTTCTAAGAAAGAACATATTATTATTATTATTTTAAATAATAAGGTTATTAGATATATATTAAACTTTTTAATATTAATATTAATGATAACTATTTAAATACTGTTATTAATATCTTCATTTAGTAAAATCTATATGTTTTGGAAAATAGTATTTTCTAAAAAATTTATTTTTTATTTCCTTTAGTGAAAAATAACCGAATTCATTTTAGACACCTAGAATTTGAAATCGAGGGAATAAAATTAAGATTTTTTAATTTATGATATGAAATTTATCTTGGGGTTATTTATTTGTATTTTTTTGAAATATTACATTTTTGGATGAATAATGAAAAAATAATAAATTTTAATTGAAAACTGAATTTTCATCAATTTTTTTATAGTTTAATTATATATTAATTTTATTTTAAAGTGTAATTAGATCAATTTTAGAACATATAATCCAATTTATGTCATTAGAACTAATTTAAATTTGATATTATATATAAAAAAAATTGATGCTTTTGAGCCTTTTACTTTAATAACCCACTTTCACAACACGTCTAAATAATTAATATTAAATTAATTTCCACTGTATCTATATTTATAATAGAAAAAAAATGGATTCCATATATTGAATAATAATAATTTATAATTTATATTAAGGTTAACTTATTTTTTTACCTGAAATATTAGAGAATATAAATAAAATTAATTAATATGATTAGGGCAAAAACGGGTTTACTTAGTGGTTATACATTAATCTTTGAAGGATAAATGACCAAGAAACTTGTACATAAGACATTTTATTGTTTATTCAGGGCCATATACTCAATTTTATTGAATATGGAACATTATTTGAGGCCCGTGATGTAAGGGAGACCTCTCAATAGTGTTTTCCTTTTTAAATTTTCAAGAATACCACTCCTCCTCCACTTTGAAAGGGAATTGACCCTCCTCACTTATAAACACACATCAATCCATTTGGATTGGCCGAAAAAAAAACCCAATATCCTAAAAAATTCCCCCCATTAGTCATATAGGAATCACTTTTGTCAGAACTCCAACCAATTAATCCCATTGGTGCAAGCCAAAAAGGTTTTATCCAAAGAAGAGGTCACATCATTCCATAAAAACGTTTTACTTATTTCATTATAGACCCCCTATATTCTTATTATTACATGATTATGTAATAACACCATCATACTTAATATATATACTATTTTTATGATAAGGGTATGACCTATAATCATGAAAATATCCATCAAAAGGGATATACAATCATCGTTCGCGTGTACGGAAGACTACCACCTCGCAAACTGATATCGCTTATTATTCCATTCCCACCATTGAATATTGGGAAAAATGATATAATTTATGTTTTTATATAATATCTATGATGTATTTATTCTTATGGAATTATAATATAACACATACCCTCATGCTTTCCATTTTGTGGAAATATGATAACTTCATTTGTTGATGATCAAACTACTGCCTCCTTCAAGCGATATGATTCATTCACTCTTTTCAGGGAATGTATTAAGGATTATTTTAGAAAATTTATATGATATATAATTAATATAATTTAAATATAAATATATATAAATAAATATTTTTAATTAAATTTATTTCTTCCAATATGTAAAGTAAAGAAAACATTATTTATGCATACCAACGGTTACTGTCTCCATAAACGGTGTATTCCATTTCACATTTCTATCTATTATTGTTTATTAAAAATAAATATATAATTTATATCTATGATAATTTGATTATTTTTTCAATTTAGTAAATAATTATATTATGATATAAGTAAGATGACTCTGAATGACAAGTCAAGACAAGTATAAAAAACAAAGCGGTTATTACCAGAAATATAACATGAACATTGAATTGTTATTAAAAGTGTAATATAAATTCACAAGTAAATCATATATGGAATTATATGTTTTAATTTAGTCAATTAATATATTTATAATAAATATTTATTTTTATACAGTTGTTTTGAATGAGTACATCAAGAGTCAAGACATAAGGTATGGGGATTTCTAGTCTTAATATTATTTCTTTGAGTCTTATGCCATATTCAAAACTCATTTATTTTATGTGGTGTATATTCATACCATTAATTTATTATATGATTTTATCCATAATTATGTGGTCATTTACATATCCATTTTATGATATCTCTTTTATAGTGTTTGTGGTTCAAAAATTACCAAATCGGAAAGGTAATTTTTTCTAAATTTTCCTTCTTTGAGACACATGGTTCTATATGCACCTATATTATTTAATGTGGGGTATATAATTACCTTTAACATGTTTTATAATTTATATAATTATTTTCATGATATTTTTATCCTCTTTTAATCTTATTCTCTTTTGAAAATAATGACTCGAAGTTACCTATGTAGTAAGTGTCTTTCTATAATGTAGTCATTTATGAGGATTGTTAATGATTATGCTTGCACTGATGAAATCATATAATCCATATCTTAGGAAATATCAGGAAGTTTTATTATCTTATGGTTATTCATGATATCCTCATGTAATGGTATTATTTTTCCACTCTTTGATACTTATTATGATGAAGACATTTTTTATGAAATCCCGGATTTATCTCTCTCTTCAGCTGGAAATCTGTTTTATATAAAAACTATGTTTTATAAAAAAAATTCTAATTTTTTTATGTAATATATAATAGCAATTTTAAAATAAAATTATTTAAATGTTTTCTAATATTCATTATATGTTTTCAAGTATATTTTCAATTAAAATTATTTAAAAAATGTCTCATGTTTTTAAAATTGATTTTCCAAGAAGGATCATTTTCCATAAGAAATATCCCACTTGATATTTTAAAATACTTCTCTATATAATATGTAATATTTTGATATATTTTTTCTTTTAATATGTATATAATTCAATTAATCCATTCTTATTATTTCTTTGAAATGTTGTTTTCTATGATGAAAAGTTATTTACAAATCCTATTTATCATATAAAGGTTATATCATGATAAAAATTATACATAAAACTACTTCATTTAATGGGTTATTATATGATTAAATTATTAAGAATAATATCACATTTAAATAAATTATGTTAAGATATAATTTTTTTGATACAGATTTCATTTCATGGGTTATGACATAATGTTTATGAAACCCATATCTTTTTATAGGTCATGATATGATGAATATTTTTTTATCTGGTAATGTATGTATATATGATTTAATTATGAGAATGGTGGGACCTATATCTCCCTCCAATTAATTTGGAAAATATTTATATCTTAAGAGATAAATATGGGAAACAAGTCAATTAGCTTGATCTACTACGAAAATTAGGGAAAACCCGATCCACTATGGGAAGAAAGTGTATTCAGATACACTATAAGCAAATGATAGTGACTAGGGATAGTGGTGTGTCTATCCCAATAGGTGTCATCCCTATTAAGTGACATGATATGTTTTTGAAATGACCCTTGACTTATACGGAATGATATTTCATTTTAATGTGTCTACCAAAATTCCATGTCTTATTCCAATGTCATGATTTCATGGTTTAAGATTTTAATTCCCTTACAATTCATGTTTTATAGACAAATAATATTTTCTCCATATATAATTGTTATGATATTTTATATGAATGGTAAGAAATTATATTATTATGATATCGTTCTTACAAAATTAATCCTTATATTGAGATGATTTCTTGATAAATAATTTATAAATAAATCATAGTTACTGTCAACTATAGCAAGAATATAAGAGGTAACTACTACCTTATCTACTATAAGAACTATACCTACGACCTATGCAATAATCACTTCAATATTTCTAAGGTATTATCCCACATTTTCTACAATCACAAATCATTTAATAGTAAAAACTAACTTCTCCACTTAGTCATAGAAAAGGATACATGTCTCTTATAAAAATCAATGTCCACTCGATTAATGTTCAATTGGTCCATGCTAAAGATAACATCATAACTATTTATTTCTTAGATAAAAAATACCATAAGTGTTAGTATCTAGTAACTAATACCTGACACTCTTGATATCTTAGTATATGTTCAAAATATTTTTCAAAGGGAGTTTGAAGACAAAAGAGAATTATATTAAAAATTAACAAAACATTATAACCCATAATTGACTTGAGAAGATATAAAAGAATTAGAAGATCTTATATCAGAAAAAGTTGTAAAAAGTATATTGGTAATAATAACCATAACTATAAATATAGATGGTCTCTATCTAACATCAGTTTGAATGTGAACCATGACATACAACCTACAAGCATCAATCCCATGACTCTATCCTTGTCACCCCAAGTTCAATTGATAAACTAACACCTACTAAAAATGGGCCTCTTGTTGAGATCCCTCCCAGTCCCATGGCTGGTTTCCCAATTATTCTTTTCAACGCTACAAACACCCATCAACAATTACATAAAATATAATTAATAAAGATACCCTAACATTCCACAATGTTGTTGTTTTTTTGACATTTTAGGACAATCATGTGATAGTTTCCCCTTTGTCCAATGTTGAAGCATAGGATAATACCTCCTCCCCCATAGGGTTCTAAAGAACAAATTGTCTACCATGTATTCATACTATCACCCAACTAAACCTCCCAACCATTCTCATCCTACTACCAGATGAAACATCAACAACATCACTAAGAACCCAGATCATCAGTGGACCAAGTAACAAATGAAATCAAATTGATATTTACTATTTTAGTCTATTTTCTATCGTTAGGGCCATGTTTAGAACATCTGAATTTTAAATAAAGTCCAAATTCCTAACCTGGAACATCAGGTCTCATGGATGGTCAATATCCAACATCCAATCCTTTTACATATCATTCCTAGCCAAAAGTGGATTGATGTAAAGAAACTCTATGAATCAAGCAGAATATGAAGATACTGGAAGTGACCTTGCTGATGCTCTGTAATATCCCGATCAAGATTCATATTTAGTGTATCTATGACTAATTCAACATATAAGATATTCTAGAATGTCTCCCTAGTCAAAATATACTATCTCCATCCTTGTTCCTAATACCCGTCAATCATCCAACAGGTCATTGATGAATGAACATAGTTATCTTAACCCAGTGATCCTATAAAGTATCCACTATATTGAGGATTCCAATAACGATATCAATCCAATCCAAAAGATCTAAATTCTCCCCCAGTTATTTGAAAGGATGGGGATGATGAAGATTAAAATCTTGTGAATAATAGAAGATCGTTATGTGATATCCTTCACCCTGAATAATAATATTAAAAATGAATCATGTAATGTCTCAGATTTTCCGTTTACTATTTTTAAATATTATATGGAATTATTTCAAGACTGGGCACGAAGACGACACATCATTCCGAGGTCCAGTGAGCCCAGAATGGTGGTTTGAACTTTTTTTAGGTTAAGTGAGTCGGCGCTTGTGCGCAGTTGTGGTTGTTTCCAAACGGATGCCCAGATTAAAAATCTGAGGGCACCATTGCATCCGGGACGATGGATTTACCTAAGAAAGAGCTTGACCTCTACCGGTGTGGGTCAAGGGAGAAAGTTTATTTTTGGACATTTTAAGCAAAATAAAATAAAGTAAATTAACAAGTTTTTTTAATTTTATTTAAGGAAACATCCGCTGCAGCGCGACGACGGCGTATCTGTTTCTTAAACTAATGGAAAATCATAATGACTCAAGAATAGGCAATTAGGAGTCATTAATACCACCACGTAATTAACTACCAATCGTGTTTCTCTTTTTAATGGGGTGAACAATTGTTGATCGTTGGCGAAGTTTGAGAGGAACCTCTGCCGAATCCGCAGCGCGTTGGAACAAACTCCCAGAGACAAACGATGATGGATCAAAGTCGAGAATCTCTACGCCAACAACATTGAAGAATCTCGACGACAATGGTAGCCCGACGCCTTCATTAATGATCGATCCTTTCAAAAGGTAGTGGTTGTTATTTCAATATATTTTCCCCGTATTTGACTTCAAACGATGAACGCGGATCAAGCACGAACAAGTTGATCCGCGGATTCGAAAATTCTTACGGGAGGGATTTTTCTTTGGGAAGATTATGTGGAATTGATCCATGCTTTATGTTGTTGTTGATTCTTGCTCAGTTTAAGCCTATTAATAGGAGCTATCAACGCCGTGACGAATGACGGCAGAGGTTCGTTCGTAAATTTTTTTATTTTGATTTCTTCCACCTTCTTTGCTCGCGCGTTCTTCGCGTTCTTCGCGGGGCGACAAACAATGGATCGTTGCGCATCCGTTCTAAGATGCAATGATCCCAAATCGAAGTTTCGACACCACACAACCTTGTGGAGGTGCAAAGACAATGGAAGACGACGAATCCGACTGCATCGGAATGAGCGTTATTCATGCGTTCTTCATGCGGGAAGATCGGAACACGTTTTCAGAGCCAATCGGAGGCCCGAAAATGATGGAAGCGGCTTCGTGGTGTCAGGGAAACCAAAACCTAGAATTTTTGTAGTGATCGAACGGCCGGATCGATGATCGGAGCACCACGGGAGGCACGCTAGCGAAGGGCGTCATTTCTGGAAATTTCCAGAATACACGGTGTTTACTTCCGAAGAACATGCGGTGTATTCTGGCGGAGGTGGCTAGGGTTTAGGGGTTAGAGAAGAATTAAACGGCGTGTGAACCTGGTCACACGGCGTGTTGGACCTTCCCTGAAGCACGACATGTACTTTGTGTAGTACACGGACACGGGATGATCTACACGACTTTATGCGACACGGCGTCTACAACTTGGTAGAAGTGGCTACGCGGGACTCGATGTGAATCTCGGGGATACGTGGACATGGGATGGAGTACACGACCGTATATTCCATCACACGGCCAGACGAGGCTAGCAGTGCGGGTCCCTCCATGTGCGGATTACACGGGTCGGAGTATACGGGTTGGTGATTGTGTACGGGCACATGGCTAGAGTACACGGAGCCAACCCCAGTTACCCAGACACAGCGTGTACACCATACTACACACCGTGTACTTAGTTTTTCCTACATGAACAGCCTATGACATGGGCAGTTGTACACGTGCAGTACCCGAGGTCAGAAAACACGACGTGTATCTTTTCTACACACCGTGTACTTTATGGAAAACGGTATGGTCCTTTCGTTCACCGTACCATGGACACATTTCATTTGGGTTAGTGCCCCTTCTTCTCATTCCCCTAAAGGTTAGGCATCATTTCCCACTCAGGAGTATGATCCCTTCAGCAGGACTTTCTGTGATAGATTCAGGCATCCATCCGAGAGGCCCAGATTGAGATCCTCTATCCATTCATGACCCTAGGTAGAGTCAGGCATCGACATGACCAACCTTACCGGGCGTCTATCCTCTACCTAGCTGGTGTATCCCCTAACTGGTGAATCCAGATGAGTCACAGTATTCACCATGGCCCTGGAAGTGATCCTCATCTGTGTATCGTGATCTTTCCAACTCAGGAGTTTGTCTCACGTAATGAGTGCTTATACCTATCGTAACCTTTCCACTCAAGAGTGTCTCTCCTGTAACGAGTGTAGATAACTCTCATGACGGTTCCAGATGAACAACACTTCTCGGACAGACATCATCAGAGATATAAGACTCGTGGATTGTGTTCTCTCGGAATGAGTGCATCACGGAATCTTTAAACAGAATCCCTTTCGGGGGTATGTGGTTGTGGGACTTGTATCTAGACCACAAGTCTGGGTTTGGAGTATATATGGTTTTTTCTATAAGTTATGCAGGCATATACTGTGCATTTCTGAGTTCCCTACAGGCCAATGTGTTCCTACGACTATGAGCATCATTCCTGGTACATTTTATGCTTACAGGTTGGACATTGCGGTTTTCAGACTCTTGTTTGTTTGTTTTTGGTGGGCTTGTATTTTGGCCCAGTTTACTTTTATATTACTCTACCTTTAATCGTACTCTGTTGGTTGGGTTTAGTTGTATGCATGCATTATTTTTTCCTTAGTGTTTTTTTACATTTCAGCATTTGTGGGCTTGAAGATGTGTGTGTGTGTACAGGTACTTAGGCAATGCCTCCCATGTTAGTACTATGCCTTCTCGATGCTAGTCACCAGCCCCTGGCCTATTGGAGGCGGGCTTGGGGAGTCACGATGCGGACCCCACTGGGACAGGTTGTGATAGAGTGGTGTCAGAGGTGGTCGGTTCTACCTTAGGACCAAGAGTCTTTGAGTTTGGTTTGGGGCAATAGTGTTGGGTGTTTCAGGTTCGGCTTTCAGGCCAGAGACCCCAGTGTTGGTGCGGCGGCCAATGTATCCATACACTAGGACTCTAATAACCTGCTTTTTGACTCGGTACATGAAAACAGTGGTTGTGGGGAAATAAAAGGTACATTCATCATATAGGAATGGGTTGTGTTTTCCATGTCCTTTGTGTCAGCTATCCAGATATATTCATCGATCATGGTAGATCTTTTTTCATTACAGGATGCCTCCGCAATGCATACCCACTAGGGTTCAGCAGCACGATCACAAGGATGAACCCCTCAGTGACGAGGCTTCAATACAGGGACCAGCTCCCTATGTGTTTCCACCAGGTGGTTCACCTGTTATACCACCACCATTGGAGTAGCAAGTGGTACTTGCAGTACCGACCAGCGAGGAGTGCAGGCTTAGCGCGCTCCATGAATTCCAGAGATAGAGGCCCCTAAAGTTCCAAGGTGAGCCCGACCCTCAGGCGGCTGAGGACTGGATTGAGGCGGTGACCAGGGTTTTCTGACTAGTGAGGACACTAGCAGACCAGATGGTGATCCTAGGAGCGAGACTTCAAGGTTCTTCCGAACGATTGTAGAGTCTGACCACACAGACTCGTGACGAGGAGAATCTTTCGTGGACGGAGTTTGAGCGACTATTCTGGGAGGAGTTCTCTTTGGTTACACTGAGAGCTATACACATCCAAGAGATTCTTTAGCTCCAGCAGGGCAGTATTATAGTAGCTGACTATTCATCGAGGTTCGCCATCCTTTCCAGGTACTCGATGGATATGGTCCGGGATCCGTACTTCAGAGCTCATACAATTGAATGAGGTCTACGACATGAAATCCAAGCTAGTTTCATACCTATATGCATTTCCACTTATGCTAGAGTGCTCAAGAGGGCCTTGGTGATCGAGAGATTCTTGGCGGAACAGAGACAGCCACCGGCAGTCAGCAGCAGGCAGACAGGTGAAGAGACCCCGATAGCAGGGAGCTGACGTCAGGCACAGAGATCTGGACGTGGGAAATGTCATAGGAGGACCTAGGATAGTGGATCGACAATCCATGGCTCTCAGGCTCGATCCAGTTAGCCTAGGGAGAATCAATTCTACGCATGCGATGATAGAGGACATCTCGCTAGAGATTTTCCAACCTGTCGAGCTACTAGCAGGGAAGTCATGGATGGACCACCAAGGTAGAGGCAGAGAACAGAGCAGGCAGACCCGCCAGGCGGCAGATGTGGCAGAGGAGCAGGGAGAGCTGCAGGTGGTGGCAGACGCTTCGACTTACTTCCACCACCACACCCAGGAGGTCTGTACCAGGCTCAGGGAGCTGGGGATCAGGGGCGAGGACAGCTACATGCGGTCGAGGCATACGACCCAGGGGCTCCAGGGGTGATTCAAGGTATGATTTGTGTATTTTCTACCGTATCTGCCATACTCATTGACAGAGGTGCCAGTCATTCCCTTATAGCCACATGTCTTGTACAAAACCTCGATATTCCGGTAGAACCGTTGACTTGATCCTTACGCTTGGAGACACCTACAAGAGGAGACTTGATGATCACACACCTTTACAGATAGTGTGATCATACCATTGGAGGCGAGAGTTTTGGTTGGAACCTCTTGGTGGTAGCGTCGAGGCCTTACGATGTTATTCTCAGTATGGATTGGTTATCTTTGGTCCATGCTCAGATTGACTGTTTTAGGTGAAGGGTGCGGTGTATCCGCCTTGATGGAGCGAGGTTTTCCTTTGTCAGAGAAAAGGAAACCCAAGCGGCACAAAATGGGCTCATGCATAGGAGGTTGCAGCCGATCACTCATGAGTTGGCTAGCCTTACTCTCGGAGTAGTAAATTTTGTGAGCTCTCAGTTCCCAGCAGTGGTGGCGGAGTATGAGGACGTCTTTCCCGAAGATGTTCCAGGATTACCTCCCCATCGAGAAATCAACTTCTGCATCTACATACACCCCAGGAAGTCACCGATCTCTTCATCAACATATCGGATGGCTCTCGCAGAGGTTTGAGAGCTGAGGATGCAGTTGGAGGATTTGTAGAGAAAGGGTTTTGTGAGACCCAACGTCTCACCCTGGGAGGCCCCAGTCTTGTTTTCCAAGAAGGCATACGGGTGTCTGAGATTGTGTGTGGATTATCGGTGCCAAAACCAGGGGAAAATGAAGAATAAATATCCACTTCCAAGGATTGATGACCTCTTCGATCATCTAAGAGGGGAACAGTGGTTCTCAAAGTTTGACTTTCGATCAGGCTATCACCTGCTACGAGTGCGGGATGCTGATATACCAAAGACGTCTTTCAGATGCCACTACGATGACTATGACTACTTGGTGATGCCTTTTGGCATGACGAACACCCCCGCAGTGTTCATGGGACTGATGAACCGGATCATCTAGTTGTACTTGGACTGGTTCATAGTGGTCTTCATCGATGACATCCTTGTGTACTCGGCGTCAGATGAGGAGCATGCAAGACACCTGCAGATGGTTCTGGACGTACTCTGGGAGCACCAGATTTATGGAAAACTCTCGAAGTGTCAGTTCTGGATTCAAGAGTTCCACTTTCTTGGACATGTCATCTTAGCAGATGGAGTGGATATGGACCCAACCAAGGTGGAGTCTATGTTAGCGTGGGAGCCACCTCGGAGCATAACAGAGTTTCAAAGCTTCCTTGGTTTGGAAGGATATTACCAGATATTCATTCATGATTTCTCCCAGATATCAGCACCAATGTCGGCCTTGACCAGGAAGGGGAAACCCTTCGTGTGGACAGAAAAGTTCCAGCAGGCTTTTGAGTAGTTGAGAGGGAGTTTTAAGAGCACCCTAGTCATTAGATTGATGGAGGAGGGTGTCGAGTACGTAGTTTTCTGCGACGCATTAGGGACCGGGCTCGGCTGTGTCCTGATGTAGTGGCATGAAGTTATTGCTTATGGATCACGCCAACTTAGGCCACATGAGCATAACTATGCGACCCAAGATCTCGAGTTAGCAGCGGTAGTTTTCGCATTGAATATGTGGCGACACTACCTTATGGTCGAGCAGTTCATTGTCTAATCTGACCACAAGAGCCTCAAGTACATCTTCTCACAGAAGGATCTAAATCTGAGGCAGAGGCATTGGCTATAGTTCCTCTAGTACTATGATTTTGAGATTATCTATACTTATAGAAATGGTAACAAGGTGGAAGATGCCCTTAGCAGAAGATCGAGCTTCCAACTTTTGAGTGAGGCGACACAGCTGTTAGGCACGTTACAGTAATCCTTTATGGATGGAGATGATACAGCTTACCTACAGTCGATGGTTGTCACCCCTCCACTCTTACAGTGAGTTAGGGAGGCACAAATTGGGGATGTTGACTGTGTGGCTCTACGTGCTCAGTTATCCACAGGACATGCTCTTGATGGATATTCGCAAGGTGGGGAGCACATACTTCTCTTAAGAGGATGCACTGTTGTACTAGTGGCATTCCAGGAGGAGGTCTTGAGGGAGTTTCATACATACCCTTTGATGGTACATCCTGGAGTGGAAAAGATGTACCAGGATCTTTAACGATAGTTCTGGTGGTCAGGAATGAAGAAGGCAGTAGCAGAGTTCGTTTCTCGATGCCTCACATGCCAGCAGGTGAAGGCTGGGCACCAGGTTCCAGTGGGATTAGCTCACCCCCTAGAGATTCCAGAGTGGAAGTGGGATGGAATATCGATGGAATTCGTGAAAGGCTTACCACAGATGTCCAAGGGGCATGATTCCATTTGGGAGATCATTGACCGACTCACCAAGTCGGCCCACTTCTTAGCTATCAAGGATAAGATTTCCATAGAGATCTTGGGACGCCTCTACGTGCATGAGATAGTTCGGCTTCATGGAATCCCCTTGACTATAGTCTCAGACCGAGACACCTGCTTCACATCCCTGTTGTGGAAGGGATTGCAGGAGGATTTTGGGACTCAGCTACGCTTGAGCACAGCATTTCATCCCAAGACGGAGAGACCATCCAGGTTCTGGAGGAGATGTTACGAGCCTGCGTCTTGGACAATGGTTGCAGTTGGGAGGACCACCTACCCCTGGTGGATTTTTCTTACAACAACAGATACCACACCACCATTGGTATGGCACCGTTCGAGGCTTTGTACGGGAGACCCTTCCGGTCACCGCTTTACTGGATTGTCCCTGGAGAGTCAGCACTCATGGGTCCAGAGTTAGTGCGAGCTACCACAGAGAAGGTGCAGGTCATCCGAGAGCAGATGAAGACTCCACAGAGCCAGAAGAAGTCTTATGCTGACAGGCGACAGAGACCTCTGGAGTTCGAAGAGGGAGACCACGTCTCTCTTCGGGTCTCACCTCGATGAGGGTTGCAGAGATTTGGTCGAGGCGGCAATCTATCTCCGAGGTTCATCGGACCTCTCCAGATTCTGTGCAGAGTTGGCGAGGTAACATACCGTCTAGATCTACCGCCACAGTTGCATCGGTTACATGATGTCTTCCACGTGTTGCAGTTGAGGAGGTACGTTCATGACCCATCGCACGTCATCAAATGGGGCGAGCTGGACATCGAGGATGGAGTGACTTTTACTGAGTACCTAGTAGAGATCGAGGATCGGCAGGAGAGGATCCTTCATGGGAGATCGATTCCCATGGTGCACGTCTGGTGGTAGTATATGAATCTTCAGGAGAGAACATGGGAGCGGGAGGCTCAGATCCATGCCCAATACCCACATCTTTTTTATTAGCCCTTGCTTTGGATTTTTGGGGACGTAAAGCCCCAAGGTGTGGAGAATGTAATGTCTCGGATTTTCTGTTTATTATTTTTAAATATTATATGGAATTATTTTGAGACTGTGCACGAAAAAGACACATCGTTCCAAGGTCTCGTGATCCTGGAATGGTGGTTTGAGCTTTTTTTAAGTTAAGTGAGTCGGCGCTTGTGCGCGGTTGTAGCAGTTTCCAAACGGATGCCTGGATTAATAATCTGAGGGCACTGTTGCGTCCGAAACGACGACTTTACCTAAGAGCAAGCTTGACCTCGACCGGTGCGTGTCAATGGAGAAAGTTTATTTTCAGATGTTTTAATCCAAATAAAATAAAGTAAATTAACAAGATTATTTTATTTTATTTAAGGAAACATCCGATACATGGAGGCGACGACGCAACTGTTTCCTAAACTAATGGTGCGTCATAATGAATCAAGAATAGGCAAGTATGAGTCATTAATATCGTCGCGTAATTAACTTCCAATCTTGTTTTCCTTTTTAAAGGGGTGAACAATTGTTGATAATTGGAAACGTTTGAGAGGATCCTCTACCAAATCCACGGCGCGTTGGAACAAACTCTCGGCGATGAACAATGATGGATCGAAGTCGAGAATCGTTACGCCAACAACGTTGAAGAATATCGATGACAAAGGAAGCGTGACACCTTCATCAACGATCGATCATTTCAAAAGTTAGGGGTTGTCATTTCAATTTCTTTTCCCCGTATATGAGTTCAAACAACGAACGTGGATCAACCACGAATAAGTTGATCAGTGGATTCATACGTTCTTATGGGAGGGATTTTTCTTTGGGAAGATTATAGGGAATTGATCCATGCTTTATGTTGTTGTTGATTCTTGCTTCATTTAAGCCTATTAATGGGAGCAGATCATCACCGTGACGAACAAAGACAGAGGTTCATTCATCAATTTATTTATTTGTATTTCTTCCCCCTTCTTTCCTCACGCGTTCTTCATGTTCTTTTCTAGGCGAAGAACAACGAATCATTGCGCATCTGTTCTGCGACGCAACGATCCCAAATCGAAGGTTTGACACAGCGCGACCTTGTGGAGGTGCGGCGACGATGGAGGACGACAAATCAGACCGGATTGGAAAGAGCGATCTTCAAGCGTTCTTCATGCAGGAAGATCGGAACATGTTTTCAAAGCTGATCAGAGTCCCAAAAATTATGGAAGCAGCTTCATCGTGTCGGGGTGACCAAAACCTGGAAGTTTTGCGGCGATTGAACGGCCAGATCAATGATCGGAGCACCACAGGAGGCGCACCGGTGAAGGGCGTTGTTTCTAGAAATTTACAGAATACACGGCATGTACTTATGAAGAACACGTCGTGTATTCTGGTGGTGGTGGCTAGGGTTTTGGGGTCAAAGAAGAATCACACGACGTGTGACCCTGGTCACACGGTGTGTTGGACCTTCCCCGAAGCTTGGCATGTACTTTGGGTAGTACATGGACACGAGATGATCTATACGACTTCAGGCGACACGGCGTGTACAACTTGGCAGAAGCGGCTATGCAGGACTCGAAGTGAATCTCACGGATATGCAGGCATGGGATGGAGTACATGATCGTGTACCCCATCACACAGCCAGGCGAGGCTAGCAACGCTGGTCACCCTGTGTGCGGATTACATGGGTCGAAGTACACGGGTCGGTGACCGTGTACGTGTACATGGCCAGAGTACACAGAGGCAACCCCAGTTACCCAGACATGATGTGTACACCGTGCTACATGCCGTGTACTTAGATTTTCATACATGAACAGCCTATGACACGAGTCGTTGTACATGGGCAGTACCCGGGGTAAGACAACACGGCATGTATCTTTTCTACACTCTGTGTACTTTATGGGAAACGGCATGGTCCTTTCGTTCACCGTACCTTGGAAATCTTTCGTTTGGGTTAGTGACCCTTCTTCTCATTCCCCTGAAAGCCAGGAATCATTTCCCACTCAGGAGTATGATCCCTTTAGCAGGACTTTCTGTGATAGAGTCAGGCATCCATCCGAGAGGCCTGGATCGAGATCCTCTATCCATTCTTGAACCTAGGTAGAGTCAAGGATCGACATGACCAACCTTACCAGGTGTGGATCCTCTAACTAACTAGTGTATCACATAACTGTTGAATCCGGATGAGTCGCGGTATCCCCCATGGCCCTGACAGTGATCCTCATCTGTGTATCGTGATCTTTCCCACTCAAGAGTGTGTCTCCCGTAATGAGTGCTTCTATATATCATAACCTTCCCACTTACAAGTGTGGCTCCCGTAATGAGTGTAGCTATCTCTCGTGATGGTTCCCAATAAATAGAAATTCTCATACGGACTTCATCAGAGCTATAAGACACGTGGAGTGTGTTCTCCTGGAACGAGTGCATCATGGAATCTTTGAAGAGTATCCCTTTCAGGGGTATGCGGTTGTGGGACATGTCTCCGAACCACGGGTCTGGGTTTTGAGTATATCTGGTTTGTTCTATATGTTATACAGACATATACTGTACATATATGACTGTACATTTACTTTGTGTACTCCTTTTTGGTTTTCGGGGTCCTCTACTGAGTTTTGTTTTACTCTCCCCTACACGGGCTTTGCCCACACGTCTAGTGTCTTGTGCAGATGAGCAGCCTTTTGACAGAGTCCAGGGCGGACCAGGACAGGACCGATCTTTCTGAGTTCCCTACAGACTGAGGCGTTCCTATGGCTACGAGCAGTAGTCCCAGAACCTTTTGTGATTACAGGTTGGACTTTGTAGTTTTCATACTCTTGTTTGTTTTTTTTGGTGGGCTTGTATTTTGGCTCAATTTACTTTTACAGTACTCTACCTTTCGTCGTACTCTGTTGGTTGGGTTTAGTTGTATGCATGCATTCTTTTTCCTTAGTGTCTTTTTACATTTCAGCATTTGTGGGCTTGAATATGTGTGCGTGTGTACATGTACTTAGGCAATGTCTCCCATGATAGTAATATGCCTTCTCGGTGCTAGTCACCAGCCCCTGGCATATTGGAGGCGGTCACAGTCATATAAATATAACAAAAATTCATGCTCAAGTTCATTTAATTTAAAATTCAAACAAAATATAATACACATAAACATAGCACATATCATAAAATTTTATGAAATGAATTTATATACACATAATTATTTGGTATAAGACATCTGAACGTATATTCCTAGACATGATTCATGAATTCACAAGAATCCCATAACTATAAAAACACAATTGTACTCAGGGTTAGTAAAAAAGTGCAATAGCATAAATTGAAAAATTAATACCATCACTATAACCTAGTGGTCCATTACATATGTGATGTATAGGAACACCATTGACACTCCTATCCATGTTACACATAGACTATCTCTTTTCCACCAAGCCTCGAACATAGTTAAGAAGAAGAAAAGAAAAAGAATCTCTCTTTGATAACACTTTTTAACAACCCAACCCGAATGAGTCAGTCCAAGATGTATTACTACATGACCTCATGCATACATCCCTGAACGTTAGAGGTTTGAAACTAGTGGTGAGGGTTTGAACAATGTTATTGGAATACTATACACTTTTTAATATTAAGCATACACAAGAATCATAAAAAACTATAAATATAATTTCTGAATAGCACAACAGAACTAAAAATTTATAATAATATTATAATAAATGGAATCCAGGTCATACAATACCACAAATTAAGGCCCTTAATATGGTAGGACAACCAATTTGACATGTAAAAAAATAAACATGAACTGTAGAAATAGTTATGAGTCCATAATAGCATTAACTCAAACTCCCAAATCTATCTCCTTAGATACTATCCATTGGGTCATTTTCATTTCTTGGATCCTTGATCATGAGGTCTATATGCGCATCAATATTCTCATGAGGGGTGTGAGTATAAACCTAGTAAGACCCAACCAATCTTTCCTTAACATAAAGTGAACATGTATATAGAGTATATGTTATGATGGATGCAAAATATGAATGTAATAGACCAATCATATATCGAGTGATCATGCACTAACTAACCCACAACAACCATTAACTATACATATTTTAGATCTGATCTTGTTGAAAACATTCACCTGTCATTACAAATCATAATTGGACTCAAGGACAACATATTAATAAATTAAATACCATAGTTGATAAATCCCTAGGTTATGTGAAAAGGCTGTTACGCCAATCAATCATCATTAGGTTGGGCCACATGGTCATCAAATCCCTATACATACTAGGTCAGCCATCTTGTATATTTTACTCTTGTAAAAAAATTTCTGGAAACCATACTATTGTTTTCCAACCACTCTCGGTTCTTGCCATAAGTTCATCTTCCCACCTACTCTGTGTCGGGTGAGGACACAATGTCATTGTACTACTGTCCTATCTTTAGGTGTATCATCTTCATCATCACACATTGTACTAGAACATGCTCCACATTGATAATATAACCAAGCTATGATTAAACAAATTTGCACTATATACTAGATTTTAACCTCTATAGGTTGTCCATACACATAGAAAATCCATAACATAGATGTCACAATCACAACATATAATTACTAGGTCTGATGGGAAACACACTAAAACCACATGCAATCACATCAAGAATAAGCATCATGGGACTATAGTGCATGAACATGACTTTCACATCACTCCATGGTCCATAGATCTAAGCACACAAACACACATGAAAAGAATAACATATCATTATATACATGATCCCCAATTAATAATGACTTCAGGCCTCACATGTACCCATAACGATTCCAAATTACCATTACAAAATCATGATTATGTACCAATGATCTATATAACTAATTAAAATTCCTCATAAATGAGGTTCAAAAATCATTATTAATGATGGATAATTTAAAAGGTTCTTAGAGATAGATCAACTTTCCCAATGATATATGATTTCAATGATAAATCTAGATATGTACAAGGAAAGGCTAATAATTCTATTTACCTAATTTCAATCCATAAAACCACTAATAACTCTATATTAGATCATATTTAAATCAATAAATCTCACAAACATAGCTTAGATCAATGATTCATCTCAAATGATTAAGGAGATTCAGGATTTAACAGAAGAATCTTACCAATTGGGTACAAATAGATCAATCCATGCTTGAAGTGCCAATGAGTTGGGATGGAGAGGGACAATTCCACTAAAATGTATCTCCTAGGTCCATTATATATGAATAAGGGTTGATTCGGATGAATTATATATAAAAAAATCACTTTAGTGGGAATCTACAAGATATTCCTTAATGAAAGGATCGTCTGGAAACCACTGACATACTAGTGGATACTAGATTGATGGTGGATTCAATATAGTGATCCATAGGATCCAAGAAGAACACAAATATTCTTCCCTAGACACATGATAGTCAGTGGGCTCTTATAATTTCAGTTTATTGAGACCAACAACTAGTTGGCCTATAGTAATGGACATACAAGCCGATGTCACTCTACCAGCTTAAATGACACTCGCATGTCCACGTCCTTCTCAGATTTTTGATTTTTGTATCCTGAAACCTTTGATAAACATCAAATGCTAAAACAAATTCAAGATACACTATGATAATATAGATTATTCCTTGAAATTTGATGGTGTTACAAAATTAGTACTCCATGTATCCTAAACAGTTCTTTAAAGTATATGAAATAAAGATTATAAAGTGATAAATATTATCTGTTAGCAATGAATTGCAATGAATTAATAAGGTTACCAACTACAACCCTAAGGGTCTTAATGCCTTTAGATGTTTTGTGGAGTCCAATTATAAAATCCAGGTGATATTCTTCATTATTATTCTGGTATTAGAAATTAATTCATCATTCATTTAGACATATTTCCATTTTCCTTAAATTTATGACATAACTAGAAACAAGATTCATAGTCCACAATATACCTTTTCATATTTTTCTACAAGATACTATCTCTTAGATACCAATAAATATTCATGATTCATGTATAAATAAGGAAATATGAGTTATGTACTTTATTCAAAATATCCTCCATTAATTATGGTGTTGATTTGACACATACCCAGTTCCTAAATCTTATCAATCCATCATGTTCATGGTTGAACTCAAAAACATTCCTTACATTTCTTTATTGTTCAAAATTCCCCTAATATGACCCTTTATTCTTCACATAAATAGATGGTCCACAATTCGATTGTGAAAGATAGTATCTTTTCCATATCCTTTTGTTTTCAAGGAGAATATTCTACAAATATATAAGTATTTAATATCTTTAAATTCTTCTTATGGACAAACTAGAATTTCATTCTGAATTAGAGAATCATCAACCTTGTTTTCCTTTATTGGTAGGTGATGTATCAAAAAATCATAATATCTAATCAAATCTAACCATCTAACTTGGTTTATATTCAAATAATTCTAAGATAATATATACATTATGATTTTATGATTAGTATTTATAATACACCATTCACTATATAGATAATGCATGCATAGTCTCAAGGGTAAAATTTATACTACTAACTCCAGATAAAGTGTGGGGAAATTTTAATCATAAAAAATAAATTAGTGTGAGTCATGATCTAATACCATATCATAATATATTAGAAAATGTCCTAATACATTGATTTAGGAATTACTATATATCAAAAACCTTTCTCCATCATATTGTTTTGTAAGAACTAGTGAACCAACCTACTTTCTATTAATATTCTTGGAACATTCTTCACATTTATCTATTCAAAGGAAATTGACTCCCTTTCAAGTCTCTATGGTTAATGTATTTTTTATCTAGGATAAATTTCACACAAAGCATTGATAATATCCAAAAAATCTAAGAGAGATTTAGTTCTGGATCATGGTTGTTGTTCAAAGAAATTTCTTCATAACTTCCATCTTTGAATGATCAAACTATATACCCAATATTATAATTACATGACCCTAGAATGATACAATATGTTTCTAAAATATAAATTTTCTAAATTTTGAAACTATTTTATCCTTTTTCATGGTCTTCAGCACAAAATGAAACAAATATGAATATCATATATATGTACTATCACAAATTTATAATGGTAATATTTAAATTATATTTTCATTAGGTCTATGAAGATAAAACTGTAATTTTTAGTCATAATGGCATTATTATAAATTCAAAGGATCCATACCTCATATAGAATGCAAACTTGGGAATGCCTACCATTTTGACTGTCATTTGATGATATCCAAAATTAATTGCATCCTCTGAAATGAATTGACCTCTATATAGTTGATTAAATAAATATTCAACATAGGGTAAAATAAAATTATTCCTGATTGTAATATTGTTATATTCATTATAATCAATGTCAAGGTGCATTAACCCATCTTCCTTCTTCAAAAAAAGAGCTGGTTCACCACATGGTGATGCATTATGGTGTATTAATCCCTTATCTAGTTTATCTTATAGTTTCTTCCATAATTAGTGTAACTCAAGTATATATATTCTATAAGGATTCAATGAAATTTTATAGCATCAGGTATGAGTTCCATTAAAAAATAAACTTCATGATTCATGGGAATACATGAAAATTATTCAAAAAATACATTGGAATATTCCTAAAAAATAATAATATCTTAAAATTTGAGTTTTTCCCATCCATTTGAGATAATTATCCATTATGTTTATGTAATGTGACCAATATAATTAAAGTAATTTCCATTGGATGTTCCTGTTTATCCTCACATGAATAAATGACAATGGGATGATTCGTAATATAAAATGTTATTTCACTTCCTTAAAAATTGATATGGGATCTATATAGAGACAAACAATCCATGATTAAAATTACATTAAATTTAATGATAGGGAGAATAAAAATATTATTAGAAAGTACATTACCACAAACATTAATTTGAGAGGAGATATAAACTTGAGATTCAACCATCATATCATTTAGATTTTTACCAATAAATAAATATATAATTATTGATGCAGTGTTATAATATCATAAGAAAATTATCAACATATATATTATTGGGTAGAACTAGAATCAAATAAAAAAATTTAGTTCAAGAGGGGATGAAATGCGTTCCTTTCATCAAGATATTTTCTTAAACCGTAGTAACAAATTTGATTTAATAGGCTTCCACTTTTCATTTTTCATTGGTGGTTATTGAGGCTTATTATCAATATAATCCCTTGGATTAGGGAAATGATTCACATAATTCCCAAACTCATTTAATATTAAAAATTGAATCTCAATAGTGGAATCATTCCTCTCCTGTGTTTTTTATTACCTCTTTATATTTCATTCAAAATCAAATGCTATATGGATAAATCTCCCATAATTAAACCCTTTTCCTAGCCCATTAAGGCATTTCACAAAGTGCTTCAATCCACACTTTTGGAATGTAGGTGGTTGATTTTTCTTTCCTTTATGTGATCAATTATTTGAGTCCCCTTGAAAATCCATCTTATTTTTCTTATCACAAAACTCAAGATAATATTGAGATTTTATAGCTTTTATTCCTACCATGAGAGAATATAAAATGATTTATTTATATATACTAAAGTATGATTTGTCTAACTACTTATAGATACATGGTTTTAAGCCACTAAAGAATGAATATTTTTGTGTTTCTCAATGATAAAACCATAATTATTCCTTGTATGTTTTATATAGTTTTTATTATAGGTACTAATGGATTTATATTCCTTGTATTTTATCTCTAGAAAGTCCCTACCAATTTTAGTATGTAGTTTTTTATTAAAATAGTTATTTAGAGACACCCTTATAAACTCCTCACATTCAATGGAGTTGATTTATTATTCTTTCCTATGGTTTTAAATGAGAGTCCACCATTGATCATCCTCAGCTTCCAAGTGATATATTAATAAAAATTCTTCTTGGGATTGTATAATTAGATATATTAATATATTTTTTTCAATCACATTGATCCATTATTCAATAGTTAGTGGATTAGAGGACTAACAAAATGAAGGTGGAAGTTACCACATAAAAGATTCAATGGAATTTTTATCCTCCCAAGATGTGTTTGAATGTAAAAAACTACAAAACCCCAAGATTTTGTGAATTTTTCATCAAATAAATTTA
Organism: Viscum album; assembly: GCA_963277665.1. Classification (NCBI taxonomy): domain Eukaryota; kingdom Viridiplantae; phylum Streptophyta; class Magnoliopsida; order Santalales; family Viscaceae; genus Viscum; species Viscum album. Next base: position 4,546,399 of record OY728143.1, on the reverse strand, counting down.
ATCTTTTCTTTATTTTACATTAAACACAACACTAAATTTAGAATGTGTTACACACAATCGTGAGTTTAAATGAAACATTTCAATTTATTAAAATATTATTATATTACAGTTATCACCTAGCTTTTGGAATGATAGGAATAAATAGTATTAACAAAATTATGAAAATATATGGTTTAAAAATTTATATAAATTTAACTATTTTGGGGTGAGTTAATTAAAAATTAAAAAAACCTATTTTAAAACAGTGTATATCATTTTCTAAAAAACAAGTTTTATGAAAACAAACACGTTTTACCTCAATAAAATAAAAAACCAAATTTTTTGAATGGATTAAATTAAAGGTATATAGTATATAGTCAATAAACTTTTTAATACTCATATTATGTGTTTTCTAGAGAGCATTTAAGAATAAATCCGATTTATGTTTAAAATCAGCATTTTTTCTAAAAAATTGTTTTGTCTAATTTTTGAAAACATACATCAAATCTAAATTTTGAAAATATTAGAAAATTTATTTTGGAAAATAAAATTAATTTTTAAAATAAGAAATAAAAAATAAAAAATTATATAATAGGCCAAATTGTTGATAATTTTTTGAAAAGATTAAATTTTTTATGAATAGTAATGAATTATGAATTTTAATTGAAAACTTCCTTTTAGATTATATAATGTATAAAGAAAATTTATATAAAACAATGTTTTTATGATAAAATTAGATCAATTATGTATATAAATATTATTATAATTTAGGTAAGTGTAATCATTTTCCTGTTGAATTTATATATAAAAACCTTGTTTATTTCTGAACATTTTCTTTTTGAAAAACCGCTTTCCCGTCATATCGATGGGATTAATTTTAAATTAAAAAATTCCACTTATGTGAATATAAATTTGTTAAATTGATTAAATAATTTTAATTATAAAATATTTATATTATATAATAAAGGGAAAAATGATTTTTTGTTTGATCATAATGTATATGAAGATGACAAACTACAAGAGGGGGTGAATTTTATGTTTAAAAAAAGTCATTTGTAAGCTCAAAGGAACCTTGGTTTAACATGGATAAAAAATTGTATTAAAAAACCCACTAATGTAATGAGAAATTGAACCTTCACAATATATAGACTTGTAATCAGTAAGCGGTGGCCATGTAATCAAAGATTAATCATATTCACATATTTAAAATGAATCATAATCAAAATGGTTATGATATATTAGAGTAAAAAAATCATCTTAATCACAATGGTTATCATATATCATAGTAAAAACCCCATTAATTAATCAATTTTATTATGATAAAAAAATATAAATAGGAAGATGAATATAAAGGATTATATTTATAATACAATTAGTGTAGAATTAAAATATTAGGAATAAAACTAGTAAAACAAAACGATTACACTTATTTTAAACCAATGAGTAGGGTATCCAATAACCATATCCAAATATCCCTTGTTTTATACTTAAAAGAAAGCATGTCTTTCTTTTACTAGGGAAATCCATCGATACAAAGATATGTCTCTCTCGTTATCCTTGAGTGCCCTTGATACGATGATCAGATTCACTGTCTCACTATCCCAGCGATACCTCAATACAGTGAGCTAATTATCTATCTCACTATCTCTAGGACTCCTTGATCAAATGAACACAATTGGTCGTAACGATTATGAAAACAAACTCAAAAATGTTACAAGTACAAGGAACAAGTAGTTCAATCTTTTCAGATTCAGAGATCTCAAAAACTGATATTTTCTTTCTAATTAATATGGAAAGATCATGGTTCCAAACACTTTGTATGGCCAGGTATTTATTGGAAATATTACAAAGGTCATCTTTATCCTCCAACGATCATATTTCTATGAGATTTTCAATAGGACTAGGACACCTGGACCTTTAATAGTTATATTATAATAGAATGTCAGATGAAATTTTTATGTACACCATTTGTATTATAAAACATATTTATTATATTTGAAACAACATTTTTTGTGTATGATAGTGATATTATGATAATTATATAGACTATAAAGTTAAAAGTCATTACGATGAATTCTTTTATTTTGACTATGATTTAAATTGAGATCATTGTAAGTCCGAATATTGAAAAATTTTTCAGTGTGAAAGATGAAACATAAGTTCTTATATACATTATGATAAATATGAGTATAATAATAATCATACATATAATCATTAGGATAATTATAATAAAAAATAAAATTTTCATAAATATTTTAATCTTATTCTATTTGAGGTAAATATATTAGGTTTTCTTATAAAAACATTAAAAACATATTGAACAATTATGTTAATAAAGTAATAAGTTGTTTTTTATTTCCAAAATAGAATGTATGAAAATGGTTATAAGATAAACTCTAGACTAATCATTCTCCCTTTTTTGAAAATCACAAACCAAAAAAAATAAATGAATTGGAAAAATAGAATTGTATTTAGAAATAATAAGTATACTTATCTACCCTAAGTTTATAACTAATTTGAATATAATGATGAATATGAATAACTCCCCCTTAGGATAAAAAATCCCCCTGAGAATCATATTATCTCATAAATTAAATTCCCCCCTAAATAAAACATCTCCCCTTTGTTATTTTCAAAAATAAATAAAAAACTATTTGAGATTCATAAAAAAGGGTTAGAGAAATTAACTACAAAACCAATATGCTAAAAAGAGTATTCCATTAGATTGAGAGAAAAATTGAAAAAAAATACAACAAAATTTGAAAAAATAAAAAGAAATTGTTTCCTTAATATCATTGCTTTTAAAATTTTACTCATCTTTTGGAACTCGTTTATTTTTTCCAAAATAATTTGAATATTTCAATATTGGGATCAAATTTCTTCTTCTTGAGACTAAACCTTTTATTTTGGAAGCTTATTATTTTTTTCCGGATCTTTAAAACATTCTATGTAGACATCATTATTATTATTCAAGGAAAACATTTCATATTTATAGTCCTTTAGTCTTGATATCTCATGCTAAAAATACATTAAATTTACTTATAAATATATGAAATATTTAGTCTATTTTCCAATCTATTTATAAAATACCCTATGGAGTTTTTTTCTATTAGACATTTCTTTGGAATGTATTAAATATGAATATTGGGTTTCATTGATATATTTTTAAAAATATTCAAAATTTTCTTCATGATGTTTTATATTTTTATAAACACCATCAGACCATTTGAGAATATTATTGAAACTTTTCCTATGAGTCATGACCCTTTCTTGAATGATCTTGAAATACTTTTCAAAAGTATCAACCTTGGTGTTAAAAATTTCTATGATAAATCTTCATGTTGATATTGAGAAATAAAAACATACATGGATTCATGTCTCGGAATGTATAAAATTACATTCTCCAATATGTTCGAGGTTTTAAAGATATAGTCAAGTCCCTGATTTGTGATCATATTGGGTGATTATAACTCTGATTGATTATTTTTGGTAGGTTCAATACTACTACTATCAACTATAATTCTTGTCTAATTATGATTATTTTTATTTTCTGGATCAACATCTTTATTTTACAAGATGATACAACAATTTTATCAGTATCAGATATTCCATGTTTAGAAACATTATCTTTTTAAAAATATGATTGAACTTTAAACGAAGAATGTGATTATCTCTTTTAAAAACATTGTGGTATAACTTTAAAACCGCTATGAGAATTTATCCTTGAATAGGTTTCATTTAAGGATCTTAAGGAAATTTTATTAGAAGGATATTTCTCTGTTTCAAATACTTTTTCATTCTAAACATCATGAACTACCTCATTTCCATCTTTTTCAGCTTCTTTTCCATTTTTCTTATCTCATGTAGAGGGAAAAATCATAATAATAATGGAATCTTCTTTAACACAATTTCAGTACTTGGTTTCTATTTTATAATCTGGATAGAAAGAAAAATTAATTTTAGAAAATGTTGTTTCAACTTATTTTATTAAACTGTCAAGAACAAGAGCATCAGACAATATTTTCTACATTTTCTTATTCTTTTCCTCTTCTTGTAATACATCTGCACCAAGTCATTTTATTGTTAAATTTTTATCCGGGTTAAAACCAAAATATGGATCTTCTATTTTTTTCTATTTAGCCAATATTAAAAACATTATCACTAACTTTCCCATGATTCTTGGTTATTTTTATAAAAATAGACTCTCCTCTTATTTTTATTTCTTGAACATTAGGGATAGCTTATTTTGAAACCTTCTCACTTAATTTATTATATTTTTTTGTAGGTTTGGATTCAAGATATTTTTCAATCTTCATCGATTTTTAATAAAATTATATTTCAATCTTTGTATCATATCATCAATTATAGAATGAGTATTTAACTTACTAGGGGTTGAATTTGACATAATCCTTAGGGAATCCATAAATATCATTAAAAACATACTCAATATCACTAGATACACAATAATCCTGAATTTTATGGAGTCGGTCTAGATATTTTTGATAGTTATAAATATATAATACATATTATTTATTTTCCTCATGTACACCAAAAAATCAAAAATGAAAACCTCTAGAACTTAATGGTTTCCATATCACCCTTTCTTGGTATTAAAAAAACCTTGTATCCATAGTGATGTCAGACGATTATATAGATATAGATGAAAATATTTCTTATTTATTTCATAATATTCAAATAACAAATCCTAAACTATTTTTCTATTAAAATATATTGGGATTTCATGAAGTTTACGAGAGGGACAATACACATCTTCTTCTAAACAAACACCAAAAAGGTTTTAGGCTTTTATAATCAATATATTATACTCCCTACTATAAATTTTGAAATACGTTTTTATTTTTCCCTTTTTTTAGAAAAAGTCCAAAGAATTATAAAATTATCATATCTCTTCATGAATAATCCAATCCTAATCACTATTGTCTTTCTGAACTAACACAAATTCCCAACCCTAATTTTTTTTAATTTATTTCATGGAAGAACTAAATTTATCATAAAAAAATTTCTTTAATAAAATTTCATGAAAAATCTACATCTTACTGAAAACCATTGAAGTTCTTAAATTCCAGAAAGATGCTAAATATTTTGGCATACGGATTTTTACTATTGGGGGAAATCCAACTTGGGACTTTAAATGGTTGCAACACCTTGAGGTATAAAAATGGAGAAGATAGATGTACGACACATAAGGGGATCCCCTTTATATAGGTAGTCAAGGACATCAATTCAACTTTTAGGATTTATATTATAATTCTTCTGATCTAAAGGTCGTAAATATTTTTAAGAATATTTTTTTTCATAAATTGTACTCTTGAGGTTTTTAAGGAAATATTTTTACCGTATTAAGTGCATTTGATAAAAAAATTTAAATGGGTTCGATAAGGAATTTTTTTTTTAAAATATTGAAGAAAAAAATAAAATAAAAACATAATAAAATTTTTGTAAAATAATTAAACTATCATATTGTAAATTTTTATGTTTGATGTTTTTATTTTTTTGGTAACTAGTTCGTCTTTTTTTAAATGTGTACAATAAAATTTTTTAGTATAAAAACTTTTGTGTATGTATAATTTTTAATAAAAAAATGAGTATTTGAAAATTATTAAAATGATAAATTTTTTAGGATAAAAAAATTGATTATGAGAAATTTTGATTATTATAATTTTTTGAGTGTGTTAAATTTGAATTATGATAAATTTCGGAGTATAAAAAATTTTGGAAATTTTTTTTTTAAAAAAAAAGATAAAAACATATACTCTCTCCCCTTGAAAATAAGTATCATGATGTGAGGAGATGGTTTAAAGAAAAATTTGACGGAAATGGCTAATTTTTGTTTATCTTTCATAGTTTTTATTTAAAGTGTTAAAATCTATCCGAAGGTAATGGTTTTGTAAAAATTTCAATAATTTGTTCTTGAATATGATTAATTTTAAAATTATTTCTCATTTGAGAGTGTGATCCCAATGAAATTGATTCCTAATATATATGTGGTTTTCATGAGATTTATGTAGAGGGTTTTTTCTTAATGAAACGATACTAGTGTTATCACATTGAATTTTAGTTTTAGTAATACCCATAATATAATAATTGAGTGTGTGTTGCATCCAAAACACTTGAGCACAACAAATTCTAGCAGCCACAAAATTCGATTTGGTATTGGAAAGTGATAATAATATATGTTTATTTCAAGACCAATAAAATGTATAATATCCTATAAAATTGTAAACCCACCCATCATACTAATATCAAAAAGATATTTTATCTTATTTTAAAAGAGATTTCTCATGATTATCTTGATACCTTATAGATAAGCATACTGAGAAAATTATGTCTAGTTGACTAGTAGTTTATTATTGTAAACATCCTATCATACTTATAAAAATTGTTTCATCAACTGGTTTCCCAGCTTCTACAAGATGAAGTGTATTTGAGGTACCTATTGAAGTATTAATACTTTTAGTATTATCATATACTAATTTTTATGAAGATATTTTATATAATTATGCTGAGATATATAATTACCTTTTAGTTTTTGAGAAATTGGTAAACCCATAAAACTTGTTAACTCACCCATCATACTCATCTCAAACACATATTTCATAATCTTTACAAAGGGATTTGTTAAATACTGTTGAGTTGATAAAAATGTTACATCATAAAATAAAATTTGAGCAATCATAATGTTTTTTTATCTATATTTTTAAAAAATATTGGATCAGTTTTTCCCTTAACGAAATTATTTTTAATGAAAATATTTTGAATCCATCATACTAGGCTCTATGTGTTTTTTAAGTCTATATAAATCATTTGTATGATTATAAACATATTAATGTTGTTTTTTATCTTCCAAACAAGGTGTTTTTTTAATAATAACTTCCACATTTACCTAACAAATAAGGAAAGCACACATCACATACATTTGAAAATTTTTGAAATTAAAGAATGCATTAATGGGAAGTGAAACATGAATAGATTAAAGTCTTGATATTGGATCATAGGTTTCATAATAAAATAATACCCCTTGATGATTATATTCTTTAGCAATGAGAGTTTATTTATTTTTAATGAATATTCCATTTTCATCACATTTTTTACTGAAGTCCCATTTTACTCCAATTAGATAAGTTTCTTTAGGTCTTTCAGCCGAGGTCTAGGAATTATTAATTTTGAATTAATTTATCTCAGAATTCATAGATTTAATCCAATCCTCATTACATACAACCTCATTAGGATTTTTAGGTTCAAATTGAGAAATAAATTCCTGATTTTATACTTCGTTTCATAAAAAACATTTAGTACTGACTAGTTGATTCACCTAACTAATCATAATATCACTAGGAAGATTCAAAATAAACAACTAATTTGGGTTTTGTAAAACATTTTCATTAGTATAATTTTGAATATCTTCTTGAGTAAATTCTTCAGAAACAATTTCTTGGGTATTTTTCTTATTAGAAGTATCTTCTATTAATGGTCATGGACCTATTTTGGAAAACACATATGAGGGTGTTGGTTGACTTTATTTAAAAACAAAAGGGTTAGTTTCATTATATTTAACATTTACTTTTCCCCAACAGTATAAGAAATTTTATTAAAAACGTTATATTCCTTATACATAGGTGAATAACTAAAATATTTTCTGTCATCAGATTTTTTGTGAATTTTTGTAAGTTATCTTTCATATTCATAATGAATACATTTCATACAAATACTCTAAAGTAAGAAACTTTTGGTTTTAGGCCTCTATACAAATCATTATGATTTTTTAATAAAACGTTGAATTAAAACTCGATTTATTTTATAAATAGAAGTAACAACTACTTCATCCCATAAATAATATTCAATTGAGTATTCACGGAACATAGTTCTTATTATTTCATGAAGAATCGAATATCTTCTTTAAACAATACCATTTTTATGAGGAGTTCTAATAGCATAAATTTTATGTGTAATTCAAATTTTATGACCAAATGTTTCAATATTAAAATTTAAAAATTCTCCATCATGATCACTATGTATAGTTATCAAGGGAAGGTGTTTCTCATTTTAAAATTTCGGAAAAAATGGTCTCAAATAAAAAAAGGATTTAGATTTATTTCATGAAAATATAACCATATGTATATAGTGTAATCTTCAACTAAACAATATACAGTAATTAAACCCAATACATCCAATTTGGGTAGGATCGAAAAAATCCATGTACACTAACTAAAAAGAATCATAAGTTTATACTTCAATAATAGATTCAAAACATTACTTACATTTCTTACCATAATGATAAGGGTAAAAAACATTTAAATAATCAATCCTTAGATCTATTTGATCTTTAAAAATCATTTTATTATTCTATTTATATAAGTTTCTATGTATACAATGTCTTAATCTCTAATGTCATAACAAATATTCGTCTTCCATTTCACTATGGCATAGTAAATCATGTATCCTAAGGCATCCTAAGTTTAGTGTGTATACATTCTACTGTCAATTGGAATAGAGAATGCATCCACCCTTATAATTGTTTACTAAATACTTATCATTCTAAAAATTCTTAATGTAACCTTCATCAAACAATTGAATTATTCTTATAAGTTTGTTCTTAAGAATATTAATAAACAAAAAATTTGAAATTAATACATTACTAAGAATAAGAATATTAAATGTACCGATAATTCTCCTTGAGAATTACCCTTGAACATAACCGTTCCACCTTAAATCTTGATAATATTTTCAAAGAATTAATTATTACCAGTCGTATGTCAGGAAAACCCACTATCCACTATCCATGTGTTCTTATTTTCTGTACTACATTTGTTTTCATGGAAATAAAAAAATTATATTTTCAAAACCCAACCCTTATTGGGTCTATAAATATTAGAAAATATAATTTTAAGAATCTATATTTGTTTTGAAAAAATGGGACTTGTGATATTCTATGGATGGAATTTTTTTAAGGAACATGTTTTATTCCAGTAACCACCTCTTCATAATTTTATACAAAAGGGATAACTGTCTATAATAGATTAATTTTTACTAAAAAATTGGTTTTTGATGAGAATAATGCATTCCATAATTAGTACCCTGAGAATGGATTTTTTACTACATCTTTTGAAAATTTTTATTTTCCAATTATAAAATTTTACAAGATTTTATTCAAAGTAAAAAGTTAAGACTTTATTTTGATAACTAAATTCTTATCCTCAAAATTATTTGTTTTAAAAGTGTGTTTAGTTTCAAAAAATGATTATTTAATAAGAATTTATTCAAAATATTTAGAATGTGTATTTTTTTTTTCAAAAATAACTTTTTTCATGGTTTTTTTTGGAAATGGCATCAAATTTAAGAGATTTATTATTGATATTGTTAAAAATATTTGCAATGTATTTTGTAAAAACATTTACTCAAGAAATTTCCTTTTTAAAATTTTTATGTACTTTTCAATTTTTGTTTTCAATAAGTTTGGAAAATCTAGATACTTCATTATTAGAAGGTAAAGAATTGTCTTATACTGAGGATGATTATTCATCTAAAGATATAGAATCCTTCTCATCATAATAATTGGAATTTTAATACATATTAGTTATAGATTTAGTTGTGTATACCTTTTCAATAAAAAATTGAGTTATAATAGGTATTCTAGAAACAAGACCGATATCTCTATGATCTAGATATTCATTATAAAAATAATAGTCTAAATAATTACCTCTACTAGCAGTCCATGTGTCATGAAATTTAATAAATTTCTTTCTTTATAACTTGTGAATCATATTCTTATTTATTATCAAAAATGTCCATCCTTTCTTTCTTTTCCATCCAACATTGGAAAATATGTCTGAATATGACCCTCTCTATTACATTCATAATAATTTGTTTTGGAATTTTTTTTAATTCATATTCATTTAAATTTTCTTTTAATGGCATTCAAAATATTTTTTCACTATAACATTATTCATTTTTCAGGCACAAATAAATAATTCATTCTCATATTGTTTAGAATCACTTGAATAAGATATATTAATAACATTATTTTTCTTTATCATATTAAAAACATGATCTAGAGTTTGATATTTTATTGAGTTTTAAGTAGTAGTAAAATAAAATATAACATTTTGTTTCTATACATTCTCTACATCTCTTTTTAACCTACCCTCATATCAAAAAAGGGTTCCAAAATAAATCATCAAAAGTGAGTTTTGTTACCTTCCTTGATTCATCAAGAGATATTCATTTAGATTTCCACTAATTAGCCTGTTACCAATTATCTTTTCAATAAGGATTTCATTTTCTAATCCATTCTCTCCTATATATTGTTGACTATTGACTATTTTCAAAAACCATTTATGTACCATTGTATTAGGTTCACCTTATTGAATAAAAATGCTTAATATTCACCTCTATGCATTACACTTATCATTTCAAAAACCATTTAGGTTCTAAACTGTGAAATATCTATCTTTTTTGAAATACTATTATCAGCTTCACAATAATAGATTTGGCTACAAATGGTTCTTTTTATTGAACATAATATTGTGTTTTTGACTCTGTAATTCAATTGACACTCTTTCTGTTCTGGATTTTTAAAAGTAGTATCCTACTTTTCATGGATCTTGTAATCTCCAGTTAAAATGATATAATTTTATATTATGGTATATATAATGAATGTCTTTATTATAATTCTCAAATACTGTTTTGTCTCCATAAAAAATAGGGGGTCTATTTGGATTGAGGTTATCCATTGAACCAACATTGAGTTATTCCATCTTTAAAACAAATAAAAACAATCTATTCCACAATATACATTATTTTAGAAGGTATTTATAAAAAAAATTATATTTTTTTGCTAATTCATAATAGTAATGAAAATAAAAAAAAATTAATAGGTATTTGAGCACTGGAAGCCCACTCTGATTCCAATTGTTGGATCGTAATTTATATGAAGATGAAAAAACTATTGTATTTTGTGAATTGTAAGTTTCAAAACATTTGTTTTTTACCTTAAAGGAATCTTGGTTTAACATGGTTAAATAGATAATATTCTTAAAGACTCTTAATTAATATAATTTTTATCATACTTGGCCCTTACGTCCCATAAACAAACATCCTGATCAAATATATTTTGATATGTATTCCATAGGTCATAATGGGAAATTGATTCTACCATCACATCATATTTAATTTTAATCAGTAATAATTGGTAACATAACAAATGTTTAATAATATTATTGAATAAAAAAATAATCATAATTAAAATAGTTATGATATATTAGAGTAAACCATAAAGATAGTAATCACAACAGTTACAAAATATCAGTGTAAATTTATTTATAGAATCAAAATTATTATGATGAACAAAAATACAAATAGAAATGTAAATATAATGTATTCACATTATACTAAAATTGTAATAGAATTAAAATTCTAGTAATAAAACAAGAAATAAAAAATAAATACACTTATTTTAACCTAATGAGTGGATATCCGATAACATAGGGTAAAGGTATCTAGTTTTATACATACATGAAATTATTTCTTTCCCTTGCCTGGGAAAGTGCTCATTATGAAGATTGGTCTATATCCTATCCCCCCAATCCCTTCATTTGATGATCGGATTCACTGTCTTACTACCCCCATGATCCCTCAATATGATGATCGGCTTCACTATCTCCCTAGCCAAAAGATCCCTCAATCCGATGATCATCTTCTATGTCCCATAATCCCCACGATCCCTAAATATTATTCACTTGATCGATAAATACAATTACAAAACAAACTAAAAAAGGTTACAAGTACAAGGAACATGTATTTAACTCTTGTAATCTTTATAGCTCCCACGCACATAGATTTTTGAAAATAAAAATGATCAGTACTTCACATCAAACTCTTCAAATGGACATGTATTTATCGCCAATCTTTCATCGGTTATCCTGATCCTCCAATATTTATACTTATCTAATTTTTTCAGGATAACTTGGACACCTGTCACGTCAACAGTTATATTATAAAATAATTTCTAAAGTCATTTTGATGTAATTTTTTTTTGTGTAAAACAATTTTTCTTCATATTTGAAATAGTATTTTCTAAGTATGATAGTAAACTTAAGATAGTTTAATTGAAAATCAAGGAAAAATTAATTATGATGAATTCATTGAGTTGAGGTATGATTTTAATCGAAATCTTTATTAGTCTGAATATTATGATTTTTTTAGTAAAAAATACCAAACAAAAGATCTTATAATTTTTTTGATAAATCTTATTAGGATAATTATCATACTCATTCTCATTACAAAAATTTTAATGAAAAATAATGTTTTTGAAACTCTCGAAACCTTGTTCAAATTAAGATGAAAAGATTATGATTTCTTATGATAACATTAGAAAACATATTGAACAAGTAAGTTAATAAAGTAATAGATATTTGTGATTTCCAAAAAACTGGTAGGAAAAGTGTCATAAGAGAATATTTTGAGTCAACATTTTTGACCATATTGAATAGTATAAATTGTTAAAATAATTTACCATTGTTAAGGAAAAAATGGGTTTACTGTGGTGTTCAACTTGAATTATAATAGGTAAAATGAACAAAAACACCTATATAAAATCTATTATATAAACATATTTTGACACTATAATTTCAAATCCTTTATAATAATTAAATTTGGAACCCTGTGGAATGATAAAAAACATGGTTACATCATTTTATTTTAAAAAAATTACAAGTGTGCCACAGACCTCACTTATAAAAGGCCACCCCATATCCTCTATTCTTCACACCTTAAAACCCATTTGGTATAGATATTTTATAAACAAATCACTTATCAAAATTCATAATATAATCCTAGATTCCTTATTTAGTGCATTAATCCAACCTAGGAAGGCCTTCGGTTCAATCCTAAGGAGGATACTCAAAGAAGAGGTAATAATCTTCAAGGAGCATTTTTATTTTATATATTTATCCACCTCATTCAATTATTATTATTCAATTATGGTAAAATAAAATAAATATATAAAATATAATTATATTTTTTATATGTTATGATAATTACCCACATCCATCTCCACCTTCATCAAATGTGTTACAAAATTATCATTCGTGTGTATTGCAAACTATGTCCTCGTGAGTTGATTTCATTGTACTTCTATCACCACTTATCATGGTGTGGTATGATGATGGATATAAATTATATATATTTATATGATAATTATAACATAATTATATCTCTAGATTAATTATATCATATATACCTCTTATACTTTCCATTTTTAGGGTAAATGGCAACGTCGATCGTGTGTATGGTGGACCCCTAGTTCACAAAGCGATATGACTCATTTTTCACTAATTATTTACATGGAAGATAATAAGGGATAATTTTAATAAATATAATTGATATAAATAAAATAATTATGATATTAAGGAAAAAATTATCATTCTTAAATGATTATATATCATTTTCTGTATTACCTTTTGACTCACAGAAAGATGATAATGTCGATCACGTACTTATGGACTACCACCTACATGATGCGATGTGAATCGATTTTTTCATCCCCAAACCACAAGAATGATATGTATAATTATATTTAAAAAATAATATGGTATTTATTTTTTATGATAATTCTATTAGGATAAAATATTACTTACCTCTTTTCCATATTGATTGTTGGAAAATGGAAATGTTACTTAGGTGTACATACAACCCATCGTCTCCATGATCATAACATACTTCATTTTTGAAAACCAAATTTCATTATTGGTAATAAAAGTATAATTGCTGTATAAATATGATAATTATGTTATTATGAGTATTTCAGAGATGATATAACCACAATCAATTTAAGAGGACCAAAAATAAAAAATCCAAACATATACAAAAAAGCGGTTATTACTAGAAACATGATTCTAAAAAGAAATTAATAAAAAAGGATAAAAATTAGGAATATATAAATCATATATGGTATAATAAATATAGTTATCGATAAATAAGATAATAATAGTAACCATATATTTATTATAAATAAGGTTATAATGTGTTTGAAGGAAGTGGATACATAAAGAAAGGGATTTCTGTTTCACATTTATTTTCTCTAAGACACATGACGTATTCACCATGTGTTTATTTTATGTGGTGTATATACATACCATCAATATATTTTATGATTATTATCCTTAAAATTATTGAAATTTACATATCCATTTTATCATCTCTCTATCATGGTGTTTACAGTTTAATGGAATCCAATGTGGTAAGGGATTGTTTTTCTCAAATTGTTTTCATGGAGACCTAAGTTATGTTATACACATATCTTATTCCATGAGCAGTCCATTTGGAATATTTTCTATGTTATATCTTAAATCTCATTATTTTCCTCACATTTTATGTTTCATTTAATATTATTAATTCATGTCGATTATGAATGAAATTCATTAAAGTGTTAAGAGTTTTACATACAATCTCATCATTTATCGGGATTATTTATGATTATGCTTCCAAGGGTAAAATATTATGATATGTCTCTCAAAAAAATCCTGAATTTTATTTTACTATGGTTATATAGGATATTTTAAAGATATATTTATATTTTCCCCATCATTGGTACTTAAGATAATTGAGAAAATATTATTAAGAAATTTTGACATTATTTCTCTCTTTTTTTAGGAATCCATTTTCTTCCAAAACCATGTTTTAAAAAAATATTTTCAAAAATGTTTTTAACATAATTAAAATGATTTATTAATTAATTTTTTAAACTAGTATTATTTTTTACCAAATATTTTAAAGAAATATTTATTTTATCTTCCAAACAATTCACATTTGGATTTTACTGAAAATGTGAAAGGAATCATTTTTTAATATGTAGGACATGAATTAATTTTTTTCTAGAATGACCATTATTTTCATTGAGGATTAATTTATATATTTTAATGGATATTTTAAAATAAAATTATTTTCAATTTATTACAAGTTTTACTTTTAAAAATTGATGTTCCAAGACATGTTATTTTCCTCAAGACATGTTCCACGTGATGTTTTAAAATTTTAATACATCTTCGATGAAATCCATTGATCTAACTTATGATTTTATTGGAGTATAAATTAATGATACCATTATTACCTATAAATTTTTATGATTAATTAATATTTATGAAACCCATTTCTTTTCCAAGGGTTGAACCATGATAATATTCTTAGGAAACTGGCTTCTTTTTCCATGGGTGATAGTATTATGAAATGATGAAATGATTAAAAAACATATTTATTTTCCCTAGGTATGATATGATTAAATGTTTATGAACACCATTTTATTTCATGGGTTATAATATAATGGATTATTTATGATCATAGTGAATATATATGTATTTTTTTCATTATGTGATACATAGACCTATATCTCCCTCCAATGTATTGGGAAAAGATTTATATCTCAAGAGATTGATAGGTTTGGAACCAGGATTGATACTAGTTTAGTATCAAACCATTTCTTCTATGATGGTCTTGAGTGTGAACCCTGACTACTATGATGGTTTAGGTAGTGCACCCATTTCACTATGATATCCTTGGTAGTAATACTTGACTACAATGGAAATGATTTTATATTTTTATGTGTGTGATATAAATATATGTCTTATAAAAATGTTAGGTTATAATGGAACATGTTATTTTATTTTCTTATGATTCATTTCTTATAAACTACCAATATATATTCCATAACTCAATATTATGATATTTGATATGTAGGGTATGACATTAATATGTTATTCTCATGTTCTCAGACCCTTATATTCATGTTATAATCACATATCTAATTTTTTTCCCTTAAATTGCATCTGTGCTCACACTTTATTATTTTTTATTTCCATAGGTTATGATAAATTCGTTTATGTTTGTTTGATTTGTGAAGAGTTCTAAAGGGCCAGATCTTTAAGGGATATGTTAAATATATTTCAATAAACTATAAGATTGTGTACCTTGTCTCAAAATAAAAAAAAAATATTACATTTCTTACGTGTGTGCTTGTGTAATGTATTGAATATTCATATAAAAATATTTAATCTCTATGTAGGAAAATCCAAGTTTGGTATATTTGGTATTATTGTAAAGGTTTAGCTAAATAATGGAAACTAGGATGAGAAAAAAATATTGAGATCCCTAGAGATATTTCCAAGGATATGATTAGGGATTTGTCTAAGTATAATCTTAAGGATGAGTCGAATAATGGGAGATTTTAATAGAATTTGGTTAAGTATAAATTATTTTGTTTCCAATATATTACATCCATATCAAGATAGTATAAGTGGATGTGGATCTACCATACAGGTACCTAAGGGTAATAACACTGAAAAGTCACATTGAGCTGGAATCTATCATTACCTCATGCATGAAAATGTGCATTATTGTACACATAGTTTTAAAATATCGAGTTATATGCTTTGGAAATTTATAAAATCTTTATGAACCATAATAAAGGACTTAAATAGAGTATGTTTATGAATAACCTAGGATAAACCGAATGTGTCATAGATTAAAAATAAGGTGTCATGATTTATACATAGAATAAGTTTTTTTCATGATTATTTGGTTTCCCATTACGGATACCATTTATCTCAATATTATTTTTTGTTTTAGTCAATGGTGGGAACTAGAAATAATTGGGTTAACATCGAATAAAATAGAGAATTTTTTTATTAGAATTCAAATGGGATGGTGACTGGAGTAAAGTATATTGTGATTATGCATGATAATTTGTTATAGAACATGATTAACAATATGAACATTAACCAAAATTGGGCTCACTAATGAATATAAGGAAAGAGTTCAATGAGAGTATTGGAAGTGGAGACCATGGAGGAATGATGATTTAGTTTCCAATATATCAAGAATATGGAAATAAACACTCATGTAAATGTATTAGAGGGATGAAAAGATGTTTTTTTTGTAGAAAATAATGACAAAAATCAAGTAATTTCAAAAATAATAATGATAAGTTTGGTTAATGAAATGAATGAAAGTAATGGTCTACCTAAGGTATCATCAACTTTTTAATGTTTTAAATGTGGAATGTATGAACATTATTAAAATTGGCGTTCTAACAGGAAATAACATGAATACAATAATTTTTGTTGTATGTGTAATGGTTATATTGTGGATGATGAATATACTAAAAATTAAATATGAAAAGAAAGAAGTGTTAAGGAATATGTAAAAGAATACCAGTTAATAGTTTGAGATGGAAGTGATATGATTGAATTAATTATTTATGGGAATTATAAAACAATGTTATATGAATCATGAAATATATAAAGATTGTTTAGTGCATGTTTTTTGTTATGGACATGATAGAATATGTCGATTATTACTAATGGCCTAGAAAAGTGATTTAATAGAAATGTAATATTTTATGTAAAACTAATGATTAATGGAAGATAACCATTAATATGTTCCTAAGGGTGAGAAAATGGTATAAATTTTGATAAATATAAGATTAATAAGGATAAAATAAATTTGATATTATAGATGGAATCGTAACTAGTAAAGGTTTCATTGAAAATGTTGTTTATTTTATCATTAATAGAGTTTAAAAAATTATTTGAACTATGAAATATGTTTTATAATTTATGGTTTTATTCAAGGAATGAAGAATCATTCTTTTTTCAATGTGGTTTGTTAGAATTTTAGTTATTACCATGATTTAGAAGAATGTATGACCATTGTATTCACATATTTGGCATGTGACCATTAAGAGGTTCATAATGATATTTGAAAGATTACTATCGAGTTTGGTAAAATTTGTGATATTTTTTTTATAAATTTCCAATTTTTTAAGGTTCATAATGATAAGAATTTATTGAATAGTTTATGTTTAACATTGGATGTGGTTTTAGAGATTAATGTACTATATCACCAAATAAATATTTACCCATTTTTTATAACTAATGTTAATAAGTTTTTTAACTAGATATTGAAGGAATAACCTATCATTCGTTTATGTATTTTATTTAATGTTTATTAAATGAAAAAAAATCATATATTATAATAATTTATGAAGTGAAAATTTATCGAGGAATAAATAAAGGATGAAATTGTGCCTACTAAATAAAAATATGTCAAGTAAGTAAATTTTTATATGTTCTCTTTAATGAAGGAAAATTAATTCCCCAAAATTAGGAAAATGATCTTGAAATAAAATTTTGTCTCGCTATAATCATTTTTATGAAATCAATAACATTTTTTCTGCCTCCTTGGTTTATGATTTTATGATAATTATCCTTCTCTAGATCTCCCAATTTCATATGACGAATGATCTCTGCTAATCACTATAACTAATTATGCTTTTCATCCATGTATATATTATCACAACCAACCTATGTTATCCTATTTTTAAAACTAGTATGTGTTATTATTTTGGACTTTCACACCTCCCTTTATCCTTTTCATGATGAAGTTTTATTAACCATTTCTAGGATATGGGTTTCCATGCATTAATTTTCCAATGATAAATCCTTAATGACCGAGAAAAATTTCAAGGGAATGTTAAATTTTAAAGGGTGTGGAACGTTACATCCTAAGATTTTGATAAAAGTTTTTTTTCAAATAAATTTAATCTTTTCAATATTTTTCATTACTTGAAACTTTAATTTTATCTTGTGTTACATGAAACCATATTTTTAAAAGAAAAATTCCATATTATTAAAATATTATCATACGACAGTTATCACCTAGACAATGGAATTTTTATTATAAATATGATTAAATAAATTAGAAAATATAAGTTTTTCACATTTATATAAAATTAATTAATTGGTGAACAATTAATTAATAATGAAGATAAAAACTATTTTCAAAATATTGAAAATATTTTACTAAAAAAACATTTATGCAAAGAAACATGTTTTTCCACAATAAATTAAAGAAACCATTTTTGGTGAATTATTTTAAATAATTATATATATTATATATTAAGTTAGTTTTTGATCATTCATTTTTTGTGTTTTCAAGATAATATATAAGAATAAATGCGATTTTATGATTAAAAACTTTATTTTTCTAAAAAATGGTTTGGTTTCCTTTTTGTGCACTTATTTTGATAATTATTTTTGAAATGTTTAGAAAATTTAGATAATGAAATTAAATTATTTTTTGAAATAAACATTTAAAAATTATATTAGGGTGATATTTTTACAATTCTCTGAAAATATAAATTTTTTGTTGAATAATAAAAAATATTAAATTTTAATTGAAAATTTTCTTTTCATTTATGTTTTTTATAAAGTGAAATAATATTCTAAATTGGGTTTAAATTAAAATTAGTTCAATAATATATATATATATATATATTCATATAATCTAAATGACTTTAGTCATTTTAATGTTTAATTTTTCTATTGAAACCTTAAAAACTTTTTAATATTTTCTCTTTTAAAACCTACTTTTTTGTAACGTCTGTGGGAGAAATTTAAAATTTAAAATTTACCCTCACATGAATGTAATTTGGAAAAATAGATTTATTATTTAAAATTAAAATAATTTATTATATATAATAAAATAAAATTATATTTTTTACTTTCATGAATAGAAAAAATTGAAAAAAAAATATTTATCACAGTTAAGGAAAAAATGGGTTTATCGGAGGTTTAACTAACCAGATAAGATCTAAAATGAACTATAAAAAATTATAAAATTTATTTAGTGGATATCTTTAGATCTTAAATGGTAAAATTAACTATATTAATCCATTTTGGAGTTGTTTGGAATGATAAAAACATAGGTACACATTT
Source organism: Viscum album (assembly GCA_963277665.1). NCBI lineage: Eukaryota > Viridiplantae > Streptophyta > Magnoliopsida > Santalales > Viscaceae > Viscum > Viscum album. Next base: position 4,526,633 of record OY728143.1, on the reverse strand, counting down.
TTCTTTTAAAAAGATTACAAGTATGCCACTCACCTCACTTATAAAAGGACTCCCTCCCCTATATTATTCACACAGTAATACCCTATTGGATCAGCCAAAACCTACCAAAATATATTAAAAAAATTCCATCCTCTCATATTATTAGCCTTATTTTGGGAATAAAACCCATCAAAGGAAGGGTATTAGTGTAAATCTACAGAATATACCCAAAGAAGAGGTAACGTTCTTCAACGAGCATTTTTATTTTATTTTTTCCTACATACCATTAAATTATTATTAAACCATACTGATATAATATAGAAATTATGGTAAATATACTTATATTTTTTATGTTAAGTTCGTATCCTACATCTATATCTACTTTCATTAAATTAGATTCAAAATCATCATTTGTGTGTTTGGCGGACTATAACTCGTGAACCCATGTAATTCATTTTCACTTTACCAACTCTCACGATTGTGTATGATGGTGGATAAAAAGTATATATATAATTTTTATAACATAATTTTTCCTTTTTATTCATTATATCATATATATATTTTTTACTTTACATTCTGTAGGGGATTTAATAACATCACTTGTGTGTACAACGGACTACCAACATGCCAAGTGATGTGATTCGTTTTTCACCAAAATTTTACATGGAAGATAATATAGATAATATTTGTGAATATATGTGATATAAATGAAATAATAATGATATTAATTACACAATTATTTTTCTGATAAGTTAATATATCATTTTATTTCTTACATTTTTTCTCACTGAAAGAAGATAATGTCATTCCTATACTTATGGACTACCGCCTTCATGAAGCGTTGTGACTCTCTTTATTAATCTAGACACCACACGTTTGATATGTATAAGTATATTTAATGAAATAATATGTTATTTATTATATTATTATAATTCTTTAGAGATAAAATATTATATATGCCTTTTCCATAATGATCGTTGAAAATTGGAAATGTTACTCCTGTGTTAGTATGATCTACCATCTCTATGATCGTACCAAACATCATTTATCAAAACAATATTTAATGATTGGCTTGAAAAGTATAATTGATATAAAAATATATAATTATTTCACTAATAGTATTATGTAGATTATGGTACCATGATCAAATCAAGGGGACTCAAAATAACAAATCAAAACATATACGAAAAACAAAGAGGTTATTACCTGAAACGTGATTTTATGAGGAATTATTAATAAATAGGTAATAAATGGTTATATGTAAATAATATATGGTATAATAAATATAAATAAGTCTCTATAATAAATTTATAATAAACTTATATTTAATATAATGGATGTTCAATTTTGTAGAAATGAAGTCACAACTTTAGGTAAGGGATTTTTTCTCACTTTTATTTTCAATGAAACACAATCCACATTCCCAATGAATTTATTTTATGTAGTATATATACATCCAGTGAATGTATTTTATTATTTTTATACATAAAATTATGGTAATATACATATCCCTTTTAGTAAATCCATTTAATGGGGTTTACAGTTCCCATGATACCAAAGCGGTAAAGGATATTTGTCTCAAAATGCCTTCTTAGAGACATATGTTATGTTGTGAACATATCTTATTAGATGGGGTGTATATAATTCCCATTTTAAATTTTATCTCATGAATATAATTATTTTCATGATATTATATTTTTTATTTAATGTTATCATTTAATGGGGATTATAATTCGAGGTTACCAAAGTGGTTAGAATCTTATGTTAACATCTCATCATTTATCAAGATTTTTTATGACTATACTTCCGATTTTAAATTCCTATGATACATATCTACAAAACCTGCTGAATATTTTTATAATATGATTATTTATCATATATCTATTTAATAATATAATTTTTACACTCTTTGTTACTTAAATTAATTGCTTTGTTTTAATAAAATTTGACATTATTTCTCTATTCAGTCAGAAATCCAATTTCTTCTAAAAATATTTTTTCTAAAAATTTTATCAAAAATGGTTTTAAAATTCATAAAATTATTTATTAAATAAATTTTTACCCAATTATTGATTTTTTTTAAAAAAATCAACTGAATCATCATATCAGTTTCCAAACAATTCTCATTTCGATTTTACTGGAAATTTGAGAGGAATAATTGTTTTAATATATATGAAATGAATAGAAAATTCTTCCATCATGAAACTTATTTTGAATGATTAAGTTATATAATTTAATTTTAATTTTAAATAAAATTATTTTAAAAATTATTTATATATTTTTATTTTTAAAAAATGTATTTTCAAATAAATGTTACATTCCTCAATAAATGATCATTGTGATATTTCAAAATCATTATCCATCTAAGATAGAATCTGTTGATGTATCTTATTATTTTTTTGGTATATGAACCAAGGAAACAATTAAAATTCTTTATCTGAATGGGTTATGGTGAAAATATGTTTATTAAACCCATTTTTATTCCATGGGTTATACCATGATAAATAATTATGAAACTCAATTATTCTTCGATGCGTTTTTCTATGATGAAATGATGAAATGATTATGATAACATTATCACTTACATATATTTTAATATGATGAAATTTTTATAAAACCCATTTAATTTTATGGGTTATGATTTAATCAATATTTTATGATCTTGTGACACTTATGTATGATTTTCATAATGATATGGGTGAGTTTTATATATCCCTTCAATGTGTTAGGTAAATATTTAAAACTTATGAGATATATTGAACTAGAACAAGCTGTGAACCCCATTATGTAAAAGACATTTTCTACTATGATGGTCCTGATAGTGAATCTTGACTACTATTATGGTTTTGGGAGTGACCCCATTCAACTATGATAGCCTTCAAAATGATCCTTGACTAGAATTAAACTGGTTGTCTATCCTTATCTGTATGCAAAAAATTTATATCTTATAAAAATGTTATTATTTAAAAGAATATGTTCTTTGATTTCCTTAAGATCCATGTCTTATTAAGTTATAATATTTATTCAATAACTCATGATTATTATCTATGACATGTAGGATATGGTCTGGATGTGTTATTCTATTGTTCTCATAAACTGTTTTTCATGTTATGCTTACATATTACCCTTACATTCCTTTACTCAGTATCTAACCTCAACATTTATTATGTCTCCCTTACCTAGGTTATGAATAAAACTTTTAGTGGGTATGTATGTGAATAATAAAATAGGATAATTTTTTATGGTATATTTTTAACATCTTTCACAAAATTATAATATTATGTACCTAGTATCCAATGACATGAAAATATTATAATCCTCGGGCATGTGTTTGTGTAGTGTATTGAATATTCATATAAAAAGTTTTTATATACATATATTAAATTCCTAGGACTCTATAAAAATAGTTCATTCTATTATTCATTACATATTGAATTTTGGAATACATTTCCATTATTTTAATTCATTCCCACTTCCATACCAATTCGTTTCTCCTGGGAAAGTCGTTGCATTACCCTACGTATTCATTATAACATGATTTCTCAAGGTTCCAACCAAGCACTAAAAAAACATGGATAATGTATGTGCATGATAGATAATAATTGGAGTGATTAGTCATATACAAATAAATGTAATAATGATATTTCCAAAATTATTATACCATCACTTTAAAATATGACCCTTTGGTTCATCATATATAACAGTTTTTTTGAACATGGGTTTCTATAAGTTAAACCCTCAAATTCTTCCTTAACTAGTTATAGAAACAACTAAACCCTATTTTGATATATATTACGGTGACCTAAGTATGAAAAATATACTTTTGACATCATTTTAGATGAATATTTAATATGTTTCACATGAAAATACATTCCTAAGAAATATAATGGATTAGTTTTTTTGAAGAAAAGATATATATTCATCCTATTTCATGAAATATGTTCAACATCATTGAAAATTTATTCTCATGTAGTACCCTTTATATACATGAATAAGATAAAACATTTCTTTATATCCGTGAGAAATTGAAACCTAAAATTTTTTGACCTCAAATGCTCAGTAAGGATAAATATTGAGGGAATCATTCAATGGTAAAAAGTGAGTATAGTATAACCATAAGTCTATTGTAATATATTTTTTATAATAAAATAAGACTATCATAAACATAATAAAATTTCATAAAAAATTAAGGTTCATGGCATAAACTTTTTAATAACATGAAGCATGGGTATTGAAAAAAAGTATTATCATGATCCATGAAAAACATAACATTACCATGTGACATTACATAATAATTTTGAATAACCATAAGTGCTTAAAAACATATAATTGTGGATTATTAATCACTACCACAATCCCATAACATATTGGATCTAGAATCTTCATCATTCACCCATATCATTATTGATCTAGTATTTTCATTAGAATCCCTTAATATAATGGATAAAATATTATCATTATCATCACTATATATAATATCGAAATAATTATAACCTATATCTAATAATATATTGGATCAAACATTATTACCAACATCCATTAGTAATATCATAAGATATAACACCCTTACCTATCGCATTTTAGGCCTATCATCGACCCACCCATCAATTATTGATAAACCATACATATATATTCCAAAAGATCCTAAAATTCATGATTTCATAATCACTTAATTAACTCATAGAAACAAATGGGTTTCACGAGAACATTAAAAATGAATTATTATAACACATATAGATAAATATATTATCATTAGAGAATATCCCCAATTAAGCATAAAAATTTATTTTTGTTAATATAGATGAATAATAATTTTATAAAATCCTTTCAAATTCACTTTGAAAAATAGTGGAGAAATATCCGGACATTTTCAAACTTTTGAAAAAAAAAGGTTCAAAAAACATTGGAATTAATATTTTATTAATAAAACAAAGGAATCCTATATAGGAATTTTCATAATTAATTAACGAAATGATGGTGGGAAAATCCATTCATTCCCTATATGTTAAAAAGGAGGCATTCTTTTCACACTAGTGTAAAAAGATAAAAGTGCGTAGTATGAAGAACATATAAACATATTCCTTTTAATAATTTATAAATAAAGTCAAATATAAAATAATCCAACATTATAAACAAGTAATATATAATTATTCACATTCATGAAATAAGTTTATGAATATATATATAGAGAGAGGATAACGTATTTCAATTAAAATAAGCGAATCTAGATGGACATTTATTTAAAAAATCAATTCGATCTTTTTGAGTACCTAAAAGTAGAAAATTAGTACTTATAGTTTAAAACACAAAAATAACAATAGGAAAATAAGATATGTTTTATTTATAAGATAAATTAAATAAAATTTAATGGAATACAAATTAGTACTTATGTAATCTTATAAAAAAGTGATATTGTAACATGAACCCTTACCTCAAGTCCCGACTTGCTTCATACGCACTCTAACCCCCTATTCCATGGGTATTAATATTTGGATTTATCCTTAATCCATAATTGGATGGTCCATTGGTATGACTGATACATATAGGTTGGGTTTAGGAGTATTGGGATATGATTTGGGTTGATCATGGTTAAGCTAAGATGCTCAAAGGGTGTGAGGAAGTGATGAGAGGATGTGCATTTTTATAAGTGATGGGAGTGGATCTCCTGTAAATATTAAAAATATCTAAATACAATAAATGTAATTATAAAGGTAAACTGGAACCAAATGGATTAATTTAGAAGATAACGTTATTAGATGTATAAATAAAATTTAAAAATCCTATAATGATATGGTTTTTGTGATATTGGAACCCCTGTCCCTTTGTTTACCCGCCTTTTTACCCATTTTAACTTTAATCAAAGTGATACACTTTTTTACAAGGAAACATATTTTTATAACAAAAAAGTCAATGAAATTATAACCAAATTTTGAAATGATGATTTCATATATGAAATCCATTTTATGAGACATAATATCTAAATACGGTAGAATGTAATTCTATTATTCATGCATAGAAGTTGTTAAAACCATTTTAAGAAAAAAAGTATTTTTTTTTGAAAAAAAATGATTTTATTCTAATTAACATCCTAGTAAAAAATTATATAAATTATAATATATTATCTAAAAATTCATTGAAAAAATTAATAAATTATTATTTATTAAATTTATTAAGATAAAATATATGGCATACAATAAAAATAGTTTTCTAAAAAATGTCTCATTTTTACCTTCAAATGATTTATATTTATTTCAAAAAAATTATAAATCAATGTATAAATGATCCATAATTTTTATGTAAATTATCAATAGAATTCATTATTTATCAGTAGTGATCGATATATTTTATTTTGATAAAAATTAATTATATGAAGATAATAATATTCTCGAAAAATTAAGTCATACATTATTTTATTCATAACGTTACTATTTTATTACTTATTTCCTAAGTATTAATATACATACTTGAATCAAGTAACACATTAATAAATATATTTTATAATGTGGTTAGTCCTCTTTGTGCCCAATAATTTAACAACTGTGTTATAATGTTAACTTTTAGTAATAAAATATATAGTGGTTAGTATATTGTTGATATTGTATGTATCGAAAGCTATCAAATACATCAAATTTATTTAATGGTAAAATGTATTATAAAATCATGGGATGTTATATTGTATATATAGTGACACCCATATAATTTTTCCACATATAATCACAAGTATTTGAAAAGAAATCATTTTCCAATGATGATTACATACTTTATTTTGAAGAAGATTGACTGTAGAGGTTTGAAGATGAGTTGTAGAGTTAAAACATGTTTTATTATTATCATTGATCTGGTTATACTAATATATATCCAAATTTATTAAGGGAAAATATTTTGGGTGGTCTAGAAGAAGATTTAGATTACTTATTTTTAGGGTTTTAGTGATCCAAGAGGAGAAGATGATGAAATAATATGTTGATAATGAATTCTGATACTCTTGGTGGTTCAAGAAGAATCTAATTGATGTTACTTTTAATTGATAGAATAAAGTGTGTAAGAGCATATTGTGTTTTTCATAATAAATATTTAGACACATGTGTTCATGTATAATACCTTTTATTTGTAATCGATTTGGAAATTCAATATATTTTTTTTGTGAGGGATGATACAATTCCATGTAAGGATTTTATATATTAATTATGATTGGTTGAACTTATTCATCCTTATGTTACTAATAATTTTGTTTATTTTTGAATGAAATTACAAAACTAATATGATTAACTACATTTTTTTTGGAATTGAAGAATATTTCTTGAAGATAAATTGTTTGATTTCATCATAACCATTGATAAAGGATGATTGGTGAAGAATTATAAAAAATTGTTTTTATGACAAGCCCCAGATCCAAAATCCAAGGTTTGGTGATAAAAACACATAATTTAAACATGAGATTTAATGCAATATTATATAACATCAGATAAAAATATATTTATTTTACTACATATTAATATGTTAAACATTACACGTAATAATAAACACACATTCCCATCAACTGAAGGTATAATTTCTGTTTCATATTGTTATAGAAAAAAAAAATTTAATAGTACATGTGAAAATTTCTTCAAAAATGATTCCTTTCTAGACCCCCTTCTGTAAATCTCATAATTTATACTCATATTCATAACTTGGACAATAGAAACATAGAAAAGGTGATCTAAAATAACCAAAAAGGAAAAACTTATCAAAATATCATATAGGGTAATATCATAAGATTATGAGAAAACAGGATCATGACTGAAATATAATTTTTAAATAAACAAGGAATAATTATATATTTTTAAAAGTTATGATCGAAGAAAAATAAATCTCAAATGAAAAAACATATACCATGGGGAATTAATATAGAATTGTGAGATAACAAACATGATGTACATAAAATAATCATGGGCATGTTGAATATAAATGTAACATGTAATTGAAACATATCATAAAAAACATTGGAACAAACATAAAAACCGGGTATCATCATATTGTGAGTATATAAAAGTAGTCCAACCATATAGTTTGTGATCATATTAATGAAGGACCACCCTATCACTTGTGATCATATCCAAGAAGGTTTGTGCTATATTATCTAATGAGATATATAACCACAAAAAATTCAATAAAGGAATATATAGGACCCTACCTATTAGTATATATATATATATATTTATGTTCAAATTGAAACTAATATTGCATTATATCATATATAAATCCTTGAATGAAAATGGTTTCATAACATTTCTAAATGAAATAACAAAATCAAATGAACTATAATTCCATAAATAATCACAACACCATAAATCCAAGTAAAATAAATGGCCATCCAATTATATTTTTTAAATTATAGTTAAATAAACTTCAATAAATATGACGACGTACATGATATTTAAACTATATAGATTAAATTTATATGGTTTAGTCAACAAATTAATGAATTAATTCTTGTATAGAATCAACATGTGCATTATTAAATCAAATAATTGAGAAAAATTTTATTTATAGTTGAATATAATTGTAAGGAAAAACATTTTTGTACACCAAGGATGATTATGAAGGAGAAAAGAAGTAGTGAATTTTGATGATTTTAATCCACTAGAATATTATGATAGAATTTAGATATAAATTCTAGAAAATTAGTTTCGAAATAAATAAATCCTTCTTATATATTTAGGAAAAAGTTAATTAAACCCATAAAAGAGTTTTTAGTAATCATTTTTAATTTTTCCCCAAAATAATATGTTATGGTGAACTTTCAAAAGTAAATTTCAAAAATGTGAAGTGAAAACATTGTATTTTTTTTGAAAATAACTCTGAAAAATCGATCTTTAAAAATAATAATAAAACATTTGGGATGTTTTGAGTGGAATATATAACAAATGATCATGGAAGTAAAATATTTTTAATATATTAATGTTCCCTTGTTGAAATTAAACATCATGAAAAAGTTTAAAAACATCCTTTTTTGAAGAGGCAAAAGATAAATATTTAAGTTAAATTATTGAATAGAAAATTAGGCTTCGAAATATAAAATATAAAATTAGTAGGAAGATAAAATATGAACATGAAATAGAATTAATCATTAGAAATTAAGTGTGTTAATCCACACAATGTTTTGATTTTTAGGATAAAATCAACTAATGAATAAGTTATTGATTTGAAGAAGTAATTTATCCCAATGGAAAAAACTACAGTGACCATGTATACTATATAAATGGAATAATTAGGTAACATATAAAATAATATTCAATAAATATATCTCCATACCCAAATATAAGGAAAATTATTTCAACAAATGAATCATGGCTTCATTATCTTTCGAATCAAAAACCATAAATGGAGAACATTAGATATATCTTTAAATCACATTAGATGTTAGTAAAACTTTTATAAAATGAGGCTTGATCCCCAGACATTAGAAATTTAAAACTATTATAAAAAAACCCATGACCAATATGAACACCACAAGAAGAAATAAGTGGTGAATACCCATCATATCTCAATGAAGAAAACATTTTATTGAAAAGAAAAATATGATAATGGTTATATAGGAATGAGAAGAACATAATAGGGATTACATGAAATGGAAATTAAAATATACAAAAATTAATGAGAGTAATTATAATTTAAGGATATCGGGTAGTGAATACAATATATAAAAGAAATTATGGAGTATAATGTCAAACTTGTCTCAAGGGATTGAAATTAGTGACAAATTACCCTAACCTTAAATCCATCTTTATTGAAAATTATATAACATCCTATATAAAAAATTACTATTTGAGTCACCAATTTCATAACCTTATTAATATTTATATTGCTTTATAAAATTTATTCATAACCATTTAAGAAAAATATATTTATCAGTTATAGTTTATTTTCATTTACAAGTATAAGAATACATGATAGATTATTTCATACTTGTTTTAAAATGGGGTTGTAAAATATGCTTTATTAACAAAATTATATCCATTCTTAGAATATCTATGATACTACAATCATTTTTGTTTCAAATGTTAACCATGTTCCATTTCTGTTTGGTGAATGACAAAGGTATGGTTTATGAAAATGAAAATTATGAAGAATTAGTTTTGATATGCTTAATAATCAAAAGGTGATATATAAAAAAATATTTAAAATATCAATATAAAATTTCCATTATTATTAAAACATATTAAAAAAATATTACTTCATGATATTATTAATATATTATATTACTTAATCATTCATGATTTAGATATTATAACATTGTTCACGTTGGAGGTATAACCGACCCAAACATGAGCTAATTAAAATGATTTAATGAGTAAGTAATTACTCTTATATAATTATGAAATAACATTTAAATATGCTTAAATATTTTAAAAATATCATATATTATTATTAAATTCATTATTATAACCATCTATGTTGTTCAATTATAAAAAAATTAAATTATTCATTCATGGTGGTGGTATTCTTCACATATGAAAGATTAACATTTACATTTCACAATAAATTAGTTGGAATGATATTTTAGGATTGATAATCATTATCGAACTATAATTGTGACATAGAAAACATAATCCTTCACTAAATCCATCAACTTTGCCATCCATTAGAGTTATTGATGAAAAAAACACATTGTATCGTGGACGTGGTGGTTCACACATATCCATGACTGATGTTTCATTTCTTTTATTAGTGGATGAAATTTATTGAATAATGATTGATACCTTAATATAAAATTTTATTATATAAATAATATTTATTTAATAGTATTATTTTTTATAGAAACTATTTGTAAGAGAAGAATTAATAAGGAAAGACAAAGGTGTAATGAATACTCACACTGAGAACTTGACATTTCTCATTAAAATATCTTTGGTGATTGAGGCCTTAGGATAAATAATTGAGAATAAAGACTTATATAATTTATAATGGATTAACTTAGGAGGAAAATATAATATTTTAAGGTGGATATTATAAGCAATATGTGTACCATGAATTGGTTGAAGTGACCCCCTTTAATAAGAGAATGGAAGGGTAATTTATGAAGGGTCAGTTACATTTCAATGAAAGAATCACACTATTCAATGTTCAACGGATCCAAAAGATGTTAATAAATATGTTTGGGTTGATATTTTATTAGTGAAACCTAAACCACAAATCTAAACAAATGTTTTCAAATTTTTTGAGTCATTTAATAGTATATTATTATAATTTACCATTTTTGTTTTTAACTTGGTAACTAGATTTTATATAGGTAATTAATATTTTATTAAATAATATAAGGAAACCTCCTTAAAAAATGTTTTTATAAAAAATTTAATATCCATATAATCTAATTCAATTTCTATGAAATTGAAAATTAACATTCAAATTAAAATGTTTAATATATAGAAACAAATTTTTGTATAAAAATATTGTTTTCACAATTATGTACTATTAATATTAAATAACATTAATTATGAATAAAATTAGTGATATTTTATTTTTATACATGAGTTTAAATCATATTTATGGAATTATATAAAATATATCTATTTAATTTATTATATTAAAATTGCACAACATTGGTAAAACAATACACTAAAAAAACGATTTCATCATTATCGTGGTAATTAAATTTAATCATTGTAATCAAAAAAATTTCGAAAAAATGAAGTTAAAATTATTTTACAATATGGAAATAATGATCTAAAATTAGAAAAACTTATTTTAGATATAATTTATTCAATTGATGAAAACTAACTTTTAATATATTTGAATAAAAATAGTTTTTAGAGTATTACTAATGTTTTGAGATAATTAAACATGGGAATTATAAATCCAACATAGATCTAAAATGAATTATTTTACTTAATAGACAAATTATTGATCATAATTTTTTATAATATTTAAATTTATACTAATTTATTGTTTTTTTCATAAAAGTTATGGTTTTAGTAGCAACTGTATTTTTCACAATTCACCTAAATCAATTATGTAATAAATATCACAAATATAAACCATATACTAAATTTTACCTGATGAATTAAAAAAAATATTTTATGAAATTAAAATTGTAAAATCTTACTTTCAAAAAAAATTATCAAAAATATTTTGATAGGGAAATAACTTTTTCTTTCAAAAATTACTATTCTTACTTTTACTTCCAATTAATTGATAATTGTGTAGGTGATTATATATTATTCATATAAATAATATGTAATTATCTATAATATATTCATTATCTCTAAATAAATTTCATTATAATAAAATACATAAAATGTTCTTGTTAATTTAAACAATTTAATAGTAAATAAGAATTAATTTTCTTTTATAGTAAAAATAAAAAATGTTTAAATTATATGTGATAAATAAATTATTATATTAACAATAAATGTTTTTATCATTCAAATTACTCATTAGCTAACACTTAAAGACCTTCACGTAAATTCTAAGTCTAAGGTATGTTCTTGTGGCAGTCACGGATGGTGATTCTGCTAGAATAGATCTCATGGAAATTTCAATAAGTTTTAACTTATATAACATAATAATACCCTCATATTTAATTGATGGAGTTCATGTTGGTATTAGTTTAGGTAAAACCATATTTCTGCTATATCATTTCCAATATTGGACAAATGAGCATCATATTGGAGACATTTCTTACCTGATGCAATTTTGTTTCTTTTTTCATTGTACATTTTGTAATATAGTTACACCGTTTTATACATTATACTTTAAGAAAAAATAATATCAATTAAATTTAATATTTTTTTATTTTAATGTATCATTTTTTCATTTTAGTTCAGTCTTTCATGTTAAACAATCTATTTAATATATTTTGTTTCAAATAATTAATGTATAAGAAAATCTTGGGGCCATACAATCACCCCCTTAAATAAATTTTATCTTCAAAATTTTATTTATCACTTTCCAATGAAAACATATTTGGATATATAAATAAGTGACAAGACTCAACATATAAATTTTCTATAGGTATCAACCTTACTAACTCATAAAAATATCTTTTCATTCAAAATAGTCTTATCACTATTACTGAGTTTTTCACCAACCATTTGAACCAAAAGGAAATAATTATTTGGTACCATGACCCTACCTAAATGCCCTATGGCTATAGTTTTTTATTTATATTTGGATAATCCACTTTTAAAATTGTGTTAATGGGGAACCCTTACAAGGACTATAGGCCCAATCGGTTCATGGGCTACATACATGACCACGAAGGACCCAAAGACTAGACACGACTATAACAGACCCTCTATAGCATATTTGACTTATTTTAACCATCAACCAACCTTGAATGGATACATATCATGTAATGAACCATAAGGATTCACAATTCCTTTTAATGATGTTGAGGCCATACCATCTTTTCCATCCTAATTCGGAGGCCCTACAATATTGGTTCCAACTTCTCTAAATCCTAATTTGGGCTGCACTTGATCAAGAGGCCCAATATATATATTTTCCCTAGTTTTATCACATACGCCACTGACCCTAACCCTCTTTATGAGGTTTGAAATTCTTCTCCCACTCCACCATCACCCATCTAAGAATCCCACCACCAAATACATACACCCTCATCAAACGTTATACCACCCACTGAAGATTCCATCCATCTAGGCTTCAATACAATTTCCAAGAAGCCCACACCTATTATCAAGGACCCTATTATATTGTTGGATATTTCACCCAATCCACTGTCCTTCACCCACCTGCACTGAGGATACCAGTGACCCTACAACCACATGTCTCACATAATGCAGGGTCTTCCATCCTAGGGTAGTCTAAACCCCCCCCCCCCAAAACTCTTGTCGGGACTTGAACCTGAGTATTCATGTAGGGTTATAGGGTTGGTTTTCCACTACGATACAACCACAACATCCCGATATCACAATCCACATTATTTAAATTCCTTCTAATGGGTTTTCATAATCATTCACACATTGATAGACTATCATAAGTTGGAAATAAGTGTTACATTTTTATTCCAATTTTTTCCAATCTAACTGAAGGAAACCATTCCATTTTTGAAATCACATTTAATTTACCTAAAAAAATAACAATATGATTTAGAAATAGGAATATACTTTAAAGATAATATTGGTATTCAATAATCAAACAACTAGTTTTTTAATTAATAATCTTACATATAGTTATTTAGGTGATGATTTGATGTTTCTACAAAATATTATAGCTATAAAGGAGTGGGTTTAACAAGTTATAAATACAACAATCCTTATTCTTGTTTGGATGATTAGTGTTCCTCAATCCATATAATTCTCATAACTCAGTTAAATGGCTATAGTTGAATATTATTTCCCTTATTCCCTTACTATTAGAAATTTTTTATTCCTATCATCCATTTTAATCATTGGATTAGAAAATTCGTTTGGATAATTCCTCAATTTTACTCATTTTATACATTAAACTATCATTGGTACCTTATTATTAACTTTGTTTCCATTAATTTTTACAGCAGAACTACTATTTTTTTTTTGTCAGAAATTTTTCACTCGATGCCTTACTTTACCATAGTTAAAATTTCCCCCATTTCCTTTTAAACATTATACAAGGTGTTTCATTCTAGTCTCCTGAAATGAAAGAAATTGTTTCTTCTTTCCTTCATCATCCTCATCACCTGAACCTTCATGAGACTCAATCCTTCACCTCATTATTGTGATTCAAAATATTGATATGTTAACATTGTTAATAGTAATTCATGATTGCTTGTTTGGCATAGTCATAATGTTTCTTACTCAAAATCTTATCCTATTAGGTATCTTATTAGAAAAATCTCCACATTTTCTATAGAATCCATTGTAGACAAGATTATATTTGGATTTATACATTATTAAATCTAAAAGGAGTCAATATAAGTTGAAAGAGTTATCATTTTTATAAGATAATTACATGAAAAATTAACCCCAACAATATATTATTATTTTTCACCATCATATTCATCTATAATTATTTTTGTCTTAAATCACTTTCATTTCAACCTAGGTTTCATTAATTTGATTTCCCTCTTACATTTAATATTATGTTATTAATAAAATAAAACCATCCTAATGTCATATAAAGTGAATGTGATTTACAAAAGCTTATCCCTCATGAGTGTCTATAATGGTGTGTATTCCTAAGCCCACTCATCATGTGGTGAGTAATTATTGATTTAATACTCAATAAACCATTTCATGGGGATTACCATTAGGTTAATCTATGGAAAAACCACATCCAATAGACAATATGTAGATATGGATGTAATTTCTAAGAAATCCATATACTCAAAACTATAACAATACTTCAAGATGTTATCTTATACATAGACTTATCCCCTTGACTTATCCCTAGGGTTTTCATTACTATTTTCTCATAATAAACTCAAAAAGAATGAGAGTAATCCCCCAAAATAACAACACCTTACTCTGAACTAATTAGGGTTCCCTAGTCCGGCACTCCAAAGTATAGTGATAAAAATATATAATTTACTCATGGTATTTAATACCCAGTGATATGAACTAAGATAAACATATAATTATTTTTAATTAATTACATAAGTTATAAATTAAATATTGTAATAAATGCAAAATTAAATGAACCAATGGTTTAGAGTATTTGAGGACTTTCTGAATAAAAAATTTATTTTACAATACTTGTGAAAATTTCTTTATAATATATATCTTTAAAACCCCCTTCTATACATCACAAAATTTATACTAATCTTCACAACCCGGTGCATGTAAACATATGAAATAGGTGATCTCAAATGATTATTAAGGGATTACTAATCCAAAAATCATTATGTGTCAGATCATAGTCAAGTGAGAAAACATGACTAAGGGATAAATATATTACCTAAATAAATATGGAACATTATGTTCTGTTCATATGTCATGATAGAAGGATAAGTAATTTTAAATGAAAAAAATAAAATGTGGAAAAAGAGTGAAAATCATGGGATAATAAAACTGATACATAGAACATAATCACAATCTTATTAAATAGAAATTTTACACAACCCAGAAACATAGAATAAAAAATAATATTTGCACAAACATAAGCATAGTGTATTATTATATTATGATAATATCTATGAAGGACTACCCTTTAGTTTTTAACATATCCAAGAAGGCTCAACCATCAATTTCTGAGCATATTAAAGAAGGATAATGCTATATTATCTCATAAGATATAAAAACATTACTAATGCATTGGAGGGTTATATAGGTCCACACCCATCAATCATCCAAATATATGTGTGCCACATGAAAAAACATCTATGATATCATAAAGAACCCATGAATAGAAAATTAAATCCACTCTTCACATTATAAGAAACCATGGAATTAATATGTGTTCTCTAATATTTCCAAATGAAATCACATAAATATATCATTTTTAATTCCATAAATAATATTTACATGATTAAACAATAGTATATAAACGTGTAAATAAATATGTTTGGTATCATTATATATCAATTACCTTCAATAATTATGACATGGTGCGTGGTATTTAGACTATTCATATAAACGATATATGATTTACTCAACATTTTCACCAATAATTCGATGTATGGAATGTAGGTGAACATACTTCAACAAATGTAAGGAAATAATGGGTGTTTATAGAGGAATTTAATTTTAATAAAAATAATATTAATACACCATGGATGATTAGGAAAGAAAGAATTAGTTACATATTTCTTTGAGTTTAATACATAATGATAGTATAAGATAATTAATATGGAAATTATTGAAAAGTAATTCCTTGGGGAATAAATATTTATGTGATAAATAGTAAAATTGAATCAAAATCATTAATGTGTTTTTAAAAAATGATTTTAATATTTTCATTAAAATTATATGTTCTAGGAAACATTGATAAGTTAATTCTAAAAAGGAGAAACATTTTTTTTAAAATATCCATCAATATTTATTCTTCTAAAAATATATAAATACCATCTTATGTAATTATAGGGTGTAATATAAATAAAATGATCATGGAAGGAATAATATTTTAAGATTTTAAAGTATATTTATTGGAATCCCACATCATGAAAATAGATAATACAATTTATTTTTGAAATTAAGAGATGATAAATATTAAGGGTAATCGAGAAAAAGCGTAATTAGGTTCCCAAATATAATTTAGAAACATAGTGGGAAGGGGAAATATAGATATCGAGGTAAATTGTTTTTTGAAAGGATGGGTGTTAATTCACACTATGTTCATAATTTTAGGAAGAAAAATTCAAATAAATATCTTATTGATTTGAATAATTAATTTAACCCAATATTAAATGAAGAGTTACCATTTATAATATAGAATATTTATATTTTGGAAACTGAGAAAATAAAAGTCAATAAATATAGCTCCCGAATAAAATGGAAGGAAAATTTAATTAACAAACCACTTATAACTTTTTAATATTTTGAGTGAAAATCCAGAAAGTTAAAAATTTGGTGGGTTCTTATATCGATTTATATTTTGTGAAAAAATATTATTAAATAAAATTTTCACCAATATATATTCCAAAGAAATATATGTTGAATACTCATTGTATGTTAATGAAGAAAAATAATATGAAACCCCTTACGGTAATGATAACATAAGTATAAAAGGATCAAAAGAATGTATACATAATTTAGACATTGAAATATAATGAAATGAATGAAACAAATTAAAATTGAAGTCAATATGTTAGTTAATACAACATATAAAGGAAATGATGGGGCAAAATATAAAACATGTCTCATGGAATTGAAAATAGAGACAAATAACACTAACCTTAAGTACCACAAAGTTGAAATTTATCTAACCTAATATATATAAAGAATAACTATATTAATCACCAATTTAATCATCCTATTAAAATATACATCCCTCTATACACATATTTTATAACCACTTTTTATAAATATTATAGTTGGTTAAAGTATATTTTCATCATCACGTGAAATAAACTATAATTTCTTATTGTATAATAGTTTGGTAATGGTGTTGTTGATTATTTTTTATTAAAAATATCTCTAATCCCAAATAATCAAATATTACATAACCATGGTTTATTACTTATTTATTATGACCCATTTTCATTTAGTAAATTTTAAAGCCATGGTTTGTGCAAACTGAAATTGTAAAGAACAAGTTTTGACGTGTTTAATGATCGAAATGTAATATATTAATAAATATATTAAAACTAAATAAATTTCTTTTTTGAATAATTAATATATAATAAATAAATTATTATTATGTGATATTATCATTACATAATAATACATAATAATTCATGATATAAATATTATATCATTGTTCAAATCGGTGGTAAAATCGACCAAAAATGGGTACTTTATAATAATTTATTGATTAAGGAATTGGATAAATTCCATGATAATATAACCTTTGCATAAGCTATGTAAATATTATAAATATAATATAACTTATTAAAATTCGTTCATACAACCACCCCTGATGGTTGGTGATGAAAAATGAAATTCATCTTTCGTGGAAGTTGTTTTCCATATATACACACGATAGACAATTCCATTTTTCAACAAATAGAATATAATGAAGGTATATGATAAATTTTCATTTTATAATTATAAAATTTATAGAATATACATATTAATTCCCCAAATCCATCTTTTTTACTAAACATTAATGGAAATTCTGAAAAATGATCCACCTAGATTTTTCCAGGATGTAGTCTGCACATACACACAATTAATGTTATTTTTATTTTCTTATGGGATATTAAGGATTGAATAAAAGTTGATACATTAATATAATAACCTATAATTATATAAATAATTCAGGTTTAATTGTATTTGGGATTATATAAATTTTTTAGAAGAGGAGAATTAAGATGAAATGACTAAGGAATAAGAAATACTCATGTATAAAACTTGAGATTTATCATGGAAAAATCCTTGGAAATATAGGCCTCATAGTAGCTAATTGAGACCACAAGATTATGTGTATAGATGAATTTGAGTTTTTGAGGAGGATTTTTTTAGATTGTGGAGGAAATTCAATGGAGATTTTATAGAATTTAAGTGGTGGAAGTGATCCACTTTTATAAGGGAAGGGAAGGGTAATTTTGGAATCACCCATTAAATTTCATTGATGTCATTATACCATTCAGGGATATATGGTCCGAAAAGTGGGTAATAGTAATTTTTTTTATATTGTGTATATAAATTACCAAAAAAGAATTTTCACACATGTTATATACAATTTTTTAGTCTATTAACATTATGAATTTATAGGTTACCATTTTAGTGTTTACCATGGAAACAAGTTTTTCCTTAATTAATTTATATTTTACTTAAAAATGGAAGGTAAAAAATATTATCAAATTATGATGTTCTTAAACAAAATTTATGCTTCATATAATCTAGTTATTTTTCTAAATAATATAGAAATAAAATTTAAATTAAAACATTTAATATATAGAGAAATTGTTTCGTGAAAAAATAATGTTTTCATCATTAAGTTTTACTAATATTATGTAAAAATAGTTACCAATTAAATGAGTGATAATATATTTTTTTATATTTTTTTAAATAATATAAATGTAATTATACATAATATATCAATTTAATTTATTATATTAAAATGAACCAACATTAATAATTCAATTCTTTAAAAATTTCCCTTTTATCATTATCAAGATCGTTAACTTTAATATTAGTAATCAAAATTTTATGCATTAAAATGAAAATAAACTTATTAAATAATATGAAAATGATGATATATAATATCAAAGACATTGTTTATATTAAATTTGTACACATAATGAAAATAAAAGTTTAATATAATCAAATAGAAATTGTTTTAATGTCAAATATTACTTATGTTTACAAAACATTAAACACGGTCTTTATAAATTACATAGTATTTAAAGGAATAGTTTCAACAAATAAAAAAATATCATTAAATATATTTTTCTATGTTTTTATGTTATACTAACGACTATGGATTGTCATAAATTCTATGGTTTTAGTAAAAGCTATATTTTTTCACTATTCACATAAAAAAATAAACTATTTTATAAAAAACAAGAAAAAATATTCATAGAAAATTTTGAAAATTATAATTTATAAATGAGGTTAGTTTTACACAAAATAAAAATTAATATTTTAATTTTAATGAAAAATGTAATAAAAACAATTTTTATAGGAATACAATGCTTTTCCAAATACTGATTGTTCAAACGTTTATTTCCTATAAATTACTAATCACAATTCTTTTAATATACTATTTATATAAAAATAAATAATTATCAATAAAATATTCATTATGTTTTTAATAAAGAGGAAAAAAATCCAATACCTAAAATGAACAAATTAATTTTGTTAATTCATTTGTTAATTAATATTATATTTATTTAAAAATTGAATATGGAATGTATAAATAAATGTGATAAGTAAAAATTTAAATTAATAATTAAATTTTTATATCACTCTAATTTCATGTTACATAGAAACTCAAGATCTTAGAAAAAGGCCTAAGCATAGGATAAGATTTGTTGGTATTTGTGGATGGTGATTCCACTAATATAGATCTCAGGGAATATTCTACAAGTTGGATATTCTATCACATAAGATTGTGTTCATATTATAATTATTGGTGTTTTACTTAGAATTGGTCTTAGGGAAACCTTATTAATTCTACCTTCTATCCAATCTAAGAAAAATTTGCTTCATAAGGGAGACATTCACTACCCGATGTCATTTCACTCCTTTTTCCATCATATATTTTTTAAAGATAGTTACTACCTTTTATACTCACTAATCTAAACAATATAATATAATAGTAAAATTTATTAATTTTTATTTTAATGATGCATGTTATATTTTTATTTTTGTTTTTACATGTGAAACAATCTATGTAAAAATTTATGTTTTAATGGAAAAATATAGAGAAATATATCGGGGCACTACATTTCCCACTTAAATAAAATGGGTCCTCGAAGTTTTAATTATTAGTATAAAATATAAATATCAAAGGGTATATAAAATATATTAATGAATTTTGATATAATATATAGTTATATATTTACCTACAAAACTTAGAAACATAACTTTTTCCTCAAAATAGTCATAACCCTACTATAAAATTTTTATCTAAATATTTTATCCAAGAGTCTATCATTATTTGGAATCAAGACCCGCATTATTTAATTTCATTAAAAATTTTGTTTATAATCATTATTTATTGATATAATATCATTTTTTATATGAAATTTGGTCTCCATATTCAAAATAAGGTTTCATCAAAGTAGAGAGAACTATTTTGTTTAAAATGTAACATTTAAATTATCCAAAGGAAGAATAAAATAATTTAAAAATATTACATTCCTATAAACATAATAATATGGTAAAATAATCTTATAGTGTTATGGGTTTTTATTAATAATTCAATATTTAGTCCTCTAGGTGGATATTGTTTGTCCATATAAAACATTCTAGGTAAAAAGTGTGGTCTGAAAGCATTACAGATACCACACTCACTATTTGTGTGTTGATGATCAGTGTTCCTCACTTTGTATCATTTTTGAACCTCACTTCCATAGTCATGGTTTCATTGTATATTTCTTGTTCACTTGGTCTTCTTAAATTTTTATTGCTATCATCCTTGTTAGACCTTGGATTATGGTATTGTCTTGGATAATACCCATTTTTTCACATTTGTTGACACCAAACTACCCATGTTGTCTTAAAATAAACCTTATTTAAATCTATTTTAATGACTGAACTCTTTATTTTTCAAGTATGTTTGTTTTTCAATTTCCTCCTTTAATATAGATAAAATACATCCTAGTTCCTTTAAGATATTCCCTCATATGTTTCAATACAGGTTTTTGACTTGTAGAAAGTTGACTATTCTTTCATTCATCATCTTAACCACATAAGCATTCATGAGACTTCATCCTTTTATTCACTAGCGTGTTCAAATACTCAACTAAGTTGATATTTTTAATCAAAATTATTGATTATTTATTCGTAATAATCAAATGGTTTATTTCTTGATTTCATTTCCAATCAAGATTATTTTTTGGAAAATCTTCTCATTTTCTATGGCACCCATCATTAATTTGATTCCTTCAAGCATTATCCTTTAAGTAACCAAAATGATTTTATAAGAGTTATGAATAATTAACATTATTGTATCATAATTAAATACAAAATTCATCCTAAAAATGTATCACTCTTTATCAGAATCATATTAGTATATATTTATTTTAGTCATAAATAACTCTTAGTTCAACATGAGTTTCTTTAATTTGAGATATCTCGTACTTCTTATCTAAATTTCATAATATAATAAATCCACCATAATGTATTGTAAAGAAAATGTGATTGACCAAACCATACCACCTAGGAGTGTATATCTAGGGGTGTAGTCTTAGGCCCACTCAACATGCACTAAGTGAATATTGAGTTATTACTCAATTGACCTTTTCTAGAGTGATTACACCAAGGTTTATTTATTTCTCAACCAAAACAACTTTCCAATATCTATATAAAGATTTAATTTTTTGGAAAATCAAATACATAAAACTTCCCCATGACTTTGGGATGTTGTCTTACACATACACTTATCCCTTAGACATATCCTTAGGGTTTTTACAAATGTTTTCTCATAATAATCTACAATATAACTAGAATAATCCCCAAAAACTCTAATCTATTCTATGATACAAACTGTGGAACCTAAAAACCACACTCTTAGGTCCAATTCTAAAAACACATAATTTATACCTAAGATTTTATATCAAGTTTCATAAAATAAGATAAATAAATTATTTAACTTTTATTTTACACGTTTATACATAATTTTCACCATATAATCACTTTATAAAATTCTCATATGTTACACTCCTCTTGAAATCTGATGGAATTGAAACATAAGAAACAGTATAGCTCATACCCTAAGTAAGGGAAAACATATCAACATGTCATTAAGGGTCAGATTATAGACATATGAGGAAACAAGAGGAGGGAATAAATAACATATTGAAATAAGCATGCAACATATGATCACAATTAATGATATAAGGGAAAGTATTCTCAAATGAGAAAATATATACCATGGAAAATGAGTGTAGAATCATGAGACAAAAATCATGATCCATTGAGCATAACCACATTCTTATGAAATGTAAATGATACATACCTATGAAACGTAGTGTCATGCCCATCCCCTAAAATATACCCCTCCAAGGATAGAAATGAAGAATGTGAGATAATGACCCCCGAGTACACCTCCAGTAGGTCATGGGTTGGCGACTAACACCAAGGGTGTACAAATATTAAAATATGGGAGGGAGTATCCTTTATAAGAAAGGATATATGGAGATAGAATGAATCATACAAAATTTCAATAAGACATAATATAAAATAGATTCCCCAATGATCCCACTTTCATGTATAAATAGAACAGATATAATAAAAATCTCCAAAGTAAATACCCAAATGTAAATATAAAGAAGTGACACAACAAATGTCAAGGATTTGAACTAGTAATGTTCATCATGGTCTATGTATTCCTCATAGAAAGGAGAAATTTTTTTTATATACATAGGGTTATCCCATAGGTATACTTAGTTGTAAAACCAACGTCTCTCATTCACATGTGAAAGAAGCATACTAATACACCTATGAGAAATTAGTAGAATTAAAAAGCCCCGGTCAAGGTATACTAACCATCCCAACCTCACCAAGGCACACTCACTAAATAACACAAACCAAGTAATATAATTTAATAGGAATCACATCAATGATGGGGTACCCCACACCACTTTTCCACTGATTAAATCATCTCACACCCCAACGATAGATGTCTTGGCGCAAACACGTCTTCTAAAAATACCACATCACATCCCACTTGCATGCACGTGGGACTCACAACACAGCTCTCCTGCACACACCTGGGCCTTCAAACACATCCTCACCGCACACACCTGGTCCTCACAACACATCAAACACACACACACATGGTCCTCACAACACAACACATATAATCCCAAATACAAATATGATACCACATCACAACTCGTCCCAAAGACACTTAGGACATAAAACCATAAATCATCCCGAAAAACCTAGAACACCACATCATAACTCATCCAAAAGACTCTTGGGAAACCACATCTCATCAAATTCTTTCTAAGGATGCTTGGGTTTACATCTACTAGAGAAGGGAGATGATAAGAGTGGGTGGCTATTCATACATCCTACATCGAAGATGTTCGGAAAGACACCCCCTTGTGATTATTCATGTGTCCAATGCATAGTACTAAAAATGGGTGGGTGTGTATAAAAATAAAAATAATTAATAGTGTATACATATATATAGAGAAAATCACAATAGCCTAACTTATGGGTTAGTAGAAGAATCAAAAACCAAACCATGACTTCCCCACTTTACTAATACCTTTAAATAAATATATAGTATCTAGAACAATCATTTTAGATGGTGAAGAGCCATGATACTATAATGTGGATTCACATTTCTTCCATGTTTAACACGGATTCATTTTATTATTTTTTGGTTAACAACATTTAATCACACAGTCTATAATTAAATTATTCATTATCCATTTTCCTCACATTATCAAAACCAACCCATTCCCTTTCAATGATAATCACGTATTCATATATTCCATCACTAATTGGGCATCTAGCAGAAAGTAATAATATTTCACAAACACCTCATCGTTTTATCACCTTAACACCCCCAAAAGAATTACCCATAAACAAGAATCCCCACTGACATAAACTATCATTGAAGTTGGTCAAAGTTTAATACATATATTTATACTAACTACATTATATGTGGAAACCAGGGTCGAACCCACATGGATGGTAATTTTGGCAACTAATCTTCTAAAAAAACTTCGAATCTCCACTATTGTCTACAGTGGAGTGAATTTTCTATTTTTGAATTTTTATATTTTGTTTATTTTAATGCACAAATGAAACATCAAAATATTTTTATGTTTTTTTAACTATATTAAATCAAGATACACACTAAAAATAGTGAGAAATAGAGAGATAAAATGGTGATAAGTGAAAAATCAGGAGAAATATGTCCGGGGAAAACATCAACTTTACTAGTTTTGAAAAAATTCCTTCTCATGATAGTGATTACAACTAATACCACTGATAAATAGTGATTTATATCCTTCTCTAGGAGATAAATCACCCAAGCCGACCAATTCCAGAGCTCGCCACTCTTAGATTAATCAACTTGGAAATTCTGGTTTGAAAAGATTACAGAACAAACTCTCCATATAATATGTAGTCTTTTATTTCCATTAAAAAGTTCAAGAAAGTTAATCATCATTAAAAATCACTGTAAGAATGTAGAATTAATATATTAAGTGCAAGTGGTTTGTTGCCATATAATGCAATCAGAACTGATCTCGCCAATCAATTCTGATGACATTGAAACTGAAAAAGAGAAGGAAAGAGATAGGTAAAATAGTAGAATCAATTTAAACCCAAAACTGGAAGTATTTAGCCTATCATTGTATCAATTAAATATACTAAAATCACTCAATTATAGAGAAAGTGATTTAAAAGAAATCAGAGGAAGAAAACTCCCTCTACTCACATGAACCACTGCATTTCCTGGCCCTCGAAACTCCGAAGAATGGCTCTCCAAGAAGAGCTCCTGGTTTTGTACTCTACTCCGAGTCTGGTGTGTTCATCGAATGAGAGAGTGTCCTACGAAAATATTTTGCTGCTCTACTTTAAATATAAACTGTCACCTGCTACTTATCACCACACGCTCCCACCGACTTCAGAAATCCCTCAACTGTGCACCACACACGTGTGCTTTTTTCGCGATAAGCACGTTGCGCTATCTTTTCTCACGTAACTAACTCCCGATGAGTTACATAAATGTATTTAGACGTAAAAACGTCTCTTGAATGAACCTATAAAATTATAAACAAAATAAAATAATTAAAAAATGAAGAAATTTTAATTAATATTTTATGTTTTAAAGACTAAAGTTATAATACTTATTGAAAATAAACTAAGTTTAATTAATGAATATCATAATTAATAATTATTATTAAATATTATTATTATGAAAAATTTATTATTAAATCTTATAATAAGTAAAATTATTAAGTATTTAATTTATTATAATTAATTAAATTATTAAATTAGTGTTAGTACCATTAATATTTAATTATAAGAAAGAAAAAAACTAAATTATATTCTTAAATTAAATTAACTAAATTAATTTAATTATTATAATTATTAATTTACAATTAAGTATAATTATTTAATTTAATAAGTTTAAAAATTTAGTTAATTTATTATTAGATATTATCTTATTATAATAAATTTTCATTAATTAATTATTTATTAATTTTTTTTGTTTGTTAATTAGTTTAATTTATTTTATTTTTAAAAAATCAATCATATCTCTCCCCCACCCATTTTGGTGCACAGAAGGGGGGAAGGTTTTGTGGTTCCTTCTCCAGGAAGACAAGAGCGTGGCTCCATATTTCTCCCAAAGAACCGGTGCTGGGTAGCAGGGAAGTCCAGCTCATCTCTTCGGTTGTGTGTCGTGCAGTCTCCTCCTATGAAAATCGTGACGGCTTCAATAGTGCATGAAACATTTACAATTTGACTCTAAAAAAATCTATGAAAGGAACAGAGGTATGTTCTTCTTCATGTGCCATGGATCATGGCCGAACTCCTCCTCACATTGCACCCCCTCTGGCGGCGATCTTTAGATATACTAAATGTGGTACAGACTCACTCATGTGTTGGTGGAAAAGGGCTATCCTTGAGCAGTGGAGAGTCTTCAATAAGAGATGATTGGCTTCCTTGGATTCTTGAAGGCTTCATGGTTTCGGTGGATTGACACAACAAAACCTCCTATTGTTGTAACTCCAACGGAACTCCCTTCAAGAAAACACAAAAAGTGGTGGCCTACTTCCAAAAAAACATCTGGGAAAATGGGTGGCACATCTCTACTTGTGGTGAGAAACATGGTCCCTTTTAATGGAACGACGTATCCAGTTTATCCTGAAGGTGAAGGGAAGTTTTCATTCCAGATCTAGATCTGGAATAGTTCGTAGTTTGGATTTTCTGTGAATCTTGATTTTGAGATCTTGGTTAAAGGGTTGTGTTTGTTCGTACTTTGATAAATTAATGGTTCGAATCTGTGATGTTGAGATTGAATCCCGTTGCAGGTTGTAGAAGCTTGAGGCACCGTGTGTTCTTACATAGGTACCGGTGTTGAAGCCAAATATGATACGGTGTAGGATGACATGGTGGAAGCGAAAAAGAATTGGTGAGTGAAAAAGAAAAAAAAGAGTATCGGTGTGTGTCGTGAAACCGATGAGAATACTGGATCGGTGAGTCACGTCTCACTAAAAGAAGTATAAAATCGGTGTCATCGATAGAAGACAATGAGACACCAATAGAAGAGATAAATTGGTGTCACTGATAAAAATAATGAGACACCGATCGGTAAAAAATAAATAAGTAATGATGAGAAACACACTGATTGAAGAAAATAACGACTGACCGATAATAATAATAAAAAACGTTTCTTTGAATGTTTAAAAAAATTGACCGAAACCGATGAAAGGATTGGTGCGTCGCAACATCAGTGCACTGCGACATCGGTGTGTCACGACATCGGTGTGTCGTGAGAGACCGATGGTGTTTATCAAGTAATCGATGAGTCGCTACTCACTGATAAAATAAAAAAAACATCAGTGGGACAAAATAATCGGTGTGACGACTCACCCATAAACAAATTAAAATGTTAACCATTAATTTAAAGCAGGAAATAAAATGGTATAACATCAATTAATTAACAAAAAATAAAGATAAACTAAATTGTTTATAAGTAAATAGTTAATTATAACCAAAGGCTAACTAAATTATTAATCGACCTAAAAGTAAAGGTATCTAAATTTTTAACTAAGAATATAAATGTTAAGTTTAATTAAATATATGTCTAAATAAATGCAGAATCACTACAAATAATTAACTGAAAACAAAAAATTAAAATAAACAGAATTAACTAAAGATATTAAACGAAAAATTTAATTAGTTAAATGAAAAAATGAAACTTTACATTAAAAAAACATTAATTTTTTAACTTGATTATTAGACTTATCTACTTAGTAGAATAATTGAACTGGTTAAAAAGAAAAGTTAATTTATTTAAATAAATTAGAATAAAATGGTAAAGACGTAAATTAAAAACTGAATTAATGAAAATAAAAAATGACAAATAATTAAATAATAAACTTTTATAAATATTTAAAAATAAACCAAATTAAGATTATTAAAAATAAAAAGTAATTTAATATAATTAAAATAATTAAAAAGACAATATAAAAAGACTAAAAACACATATTTAATTATAAAAAATGATTAACAATGAAATGTAGTGATAAAATTACAAAAAGTGTCATTATTTACTAAAAAGTGTCAAAATAATTAATTAAATTGATAAAAATAAAATAAAAGATGTGGAAAACTACGTAAAAATAGAGCCACATCAAATTCCCCCATACTTAAGCATTGTTTTCCATCAAACAATCCCATGTCTTATTTTATTTGAAAAACAGTAAAGTGTTTATGATTAAGATCACACTGAAACATGTCTGGCACTCAAAAACAATGGACAAAACATAACAGCAGGCTTTTAGAAAATGAATTACTCATATGAAACTTGCCTAAAACAAATACTAAAGGTTAATTAAGAAATCAAAGACCATCAATCAATGAATATGTCACGCCTCTTATGTGATACTACTTAGTGACTCGCTTCAATCCAATATTAAGTCCAAAATCCAAGAGTGAAAAAAGGTTAAATATCAATGGAATTAAAGACATAACAGAAGGAACTTTGTATTTTGAAAAAGAATCCTAGGTTCCAAAAATAATTATTATTTTTTGAATCACCTTATTAATACAACCTAAATGATTTTCATGAAAACCTATTGACCCCTTCCTTATTTTTCGTTCATCATTCTACTCACCTTAATGAGCGCATTTTGACCCTAGACACTTTATTTATTTTTTCCAAGCCATGTATCATGTGTTAAGCACTGTGCAATGAACTTATTCAAAGTGTACAGAGGGCATATAGTTCACAAAAACACACCCATCATTTAGGGTATCAGAGACTTACCGTGGGATCCAAGATGTCCAAGTTACTCTAGTTTCAAAAGATTTTTGTAGAAACCATTTACATTGGCTCATTAAAACAATTACTTTTAATAAATAAAATAAGAATGGGGACCCTAGAATCAGTATCAAACTTCCAGTTCCAAGGACTATGATCATAATTCCATTAAAAACAATACCCATATCACTTTCAGAAATATACTATAAACCGAATTTCCATCATATCACTAAGAAAAATCACTAATCAATCATCCAAAATCATTAATTTTAGACTCATAACTGTTCTCAACTACTAACAATGTACTTGTCCTAAGGAAAGAAACAATAAAGTACAATGTGAAGCCTAGAAAAATAACAAAATTTTGAAAAAAACATAACCATTTTTACAAAAAGTTGATTGAGGTGAAGTGGCAATTGATGGGCTTGCATTAATGCTCAGTTTTAGCACAGTCAAGAATTAACCCCATTCCCCACACTTAAAACCCAAATTTGTCCCCAAAGTTGACTTCTAAAGTGGAGAAGAACAATTTGAAAATTAAATTTCAAAACAGATTTTCAATTTAGAAGATTTATGACACGTATAAAGGGTCTCTTTGAAATTCAAAAATGCTGTTTCCACAAGGAAAAAATTAACAGTAGGTTCATTGACAAGTACATGCATTAACATTCACTCTAGTGGATATTTTCAATTTAGTTCAAGAAATATCATGTAATTTGTGTGTGCACAATGAACTGGGCGTAGGAATTTTAACAATGTATGATTCAAATGGATGTTCAATATAGTAGAAAGATGCATGCTAAACACCATATAGACTAATCCGTTCCAAAAAACTCAACTGCCATCAAGCATGTACCCCCCCACACTTAGTTTCATGCAGTGAATAATTTAAAAAATTGTGAAATTTAATTTACAATGAGGAGAAACATACATAATTTTTAAGCACAACATAGTGACATGTTGTAAAATTTCATTCCAATACGAGCTGAAATTTAAACATATGAAATATATTTATTTCAGAAGAAAATCTTGCAGGAAAATTTCAGCAAATATGTCACATAATTTCTTAAACAAGCAAAAAAAATTTATACAAGACTTGCATCAGATTTTTTTCTATAAAGTATTAAAGAGTATTGAGAAGAAACAAAACATAACAGTAAGGTACTTACCAGAATTAATGTTTTTACCATTAATCCTTCAATACGAGAATTCAACTACTCCATGAAACCAATAGCCACATCTTGAAAAATAGATCATGTAATCTAAGTATAGATAACCAGCAAAGATAGAACATACAGTTGGCAGCAATGCATCACATTATTCAGCACAAAACAGTACAAAAAATATAAACAAAGGAGCATGGGTTTACTCCCATGAAGCACTGATTTTAAAGTATTCAGTTAAAATTTATTTAATCACAAATATTTTATTTATTAACACAACAAAAACCATGGGTTGCCTCCCATATTGCGCTAGATTTAAATTCCCCATCCAGACTTCATTCAAGAAAACTTTTCAAGCATTGTGAAGGAGGCCAAGCCCTTTGGTTGACCCCCAAAATAAATATTCACTCTTTTCCCATTAACCAAAATGGGTTTATTTTCTTCGCCTAAAATTTCTAAAGCTACATTCTTAAGCACTCTCACTATAGTAAAAGGTCCAGACCACTTGGACTTCAGCTTTACGGGAAAGAGTTTAAGTCCAGAGTTAAAGAGAAGGACCTTCTATCTAGGTTTGAATTCATTGTTTTGAATGATAGAATCATGAAAGATTTTAGTCCTTTCTTTATAAATCCTTGAATTATCATTACTATCTCTACTAATCTCATTATGTTCACTCATCTCAAGTAATATCCTCTCACCAGCACTCTTAAAGTCAATGTTTAGAGCCTTAACTGCCCAATAAGATTTTTGTTGCAACTCCACAAGTAAATGAAAACATTTCCCAAATAGCAGCCTCTATGGAGACATACCTATTGGGGTCTTACAGGAAGTTCAATATGCCCATAATGCTTCATCCAATTTAATATACCAGTCTTTCCAAGAGTTTGACACCATTTTCTCAAGTATTTGTTTCAATTCCCTGTTTGAAATTTCCACCTGTCCACTGGACTGTGGATGATAAGGAGTACTAGTTTTATGAACACAACCATATTTTTCAATCAAAGCCATAAACTTATAGTTCTTATAATATGTTAAATTATTAGTGATAAATGATCTTGGGACTCCAAATATTGTAATGATAATATTCCTAACAAATTTCATAACAGAATTGGTTTGATTTTTGGGCAGTTCCACTGCCTCATCCCATTTTGAAACATAGTCTACAACAACAAGAATATATTAATTTCCATGAGATGATGGAAATGGACCCATTAAATATAAACCCTTGACATCAAAAATCTCAACTTCTAGAATTCCTTTTTGGGTTAAATCTTGATTCACACCCACATTTCCTATCCTCTGACACCTATCACAACCAACTACAAAGCTACTATTATTCGTAAAAAGATTAGGCCAATATAAACTAGATTGTAGGACATTCTGAGTAGTTCTTTCACCACCATGGTGACCTCCCCAATGTGAGAAATGAAAAGTTTCTAAGACAAGAAGCATCTCTTCATCAGGCACACACCTCCTAAGGATACCATCAGCACACCTCCTAAACAGCACGGGATCACCCCAAAGGTAGTACTTAAGCTCAGAAATGAATTTCATTCTTTGGTTATTCAACATATTTTTGGGAAAGTCACCTGCTAAAAGAAAGTTAGCTACATCTACAAACCAAGCAGATTTCTTGCTTGGCACAGTGAGAAGATTTTCATCAGGAAAGGAAGAGTTAATCTCCCTAGAACTTTCAGAATGGGTAGGAGGAAGCCAAGAAAAGTGGTCAACAACTAAATTCTCAACTCCCTATTTATACCTAATCTCTAAATCAAATTCTTGTAACAACCCGATCCATCTAATTAGCATGGTTTTATTTGATTTCATAGACAACAAGTACATTAAAGTAGAATGATAAGTTAAAATGATGACTTTAGAACCTAACAGATACTGTCTAAACATCTCAAGAGTAAACACAACAACTACCAATTCATTTTCAGTGGTTGCATAATTCTTTTGGGCATCATCTAGCAGTCTACTAGCATAGTACACCACATTTAGTTTTCTATCCTTACTTTGTCCAAGTACAGAACCAACAACCATGTCACTCGCATAACACATAAGTTCAAAAGGGTGTTTCTAGTCTGGTGTAGTGATGATAGGTGAAGTAGTGAGTTTCTATTTAAGCAGATTAAATGATTTCAAATAGTTTTCATCAAAATTGAAAGGTGCATCCATGACCAGAAAAGAACACAAGTGATTAGTTTTTTTAGAAAAATCATTTATGAATCTTTGGTAGAAACATGCATGCCCTATCAAACTTCTAACACCGTTGACATTTACCGGAGGAGGCAGTTTTTGAATAACATCCATCTTAGCAGTATCAACTTCTAGACCTCTTTTGGACAATTTATGAACAAGCATAATACCTTTTGTAATCCTGAATTGAAATTTTTTTTAATTAAGATCAAGGTGGTTTCAATGCATCTTTCCAAAACTAAATCATGATTTTCAAGACAAGTATCAAAATTACTACCCAAAATAGAGAAATCATAACTGAAAACCTCAATGATTCTTTCAATCATATCCGAAAAGATAGCCATAATACACCTTTGAAAGGTGGATGGATTTCCACACAACCCAAAGGGTATCAACGATTATGAAAATGTTCCAAAGGGGCATGTGAATGTGGTATTTTTATGATCCTTTCGATCATTAAGAATCTTGTTTTAACTAGAATACCAATCTAGAAAATAGAAAAACTCATTTACAGGAAGCCTCCCAGGGATTTGATCCAAAAAGGGCATTGGAAAATGGTCCTTCCTAGTGGATGCATTAAGCTTCTTATAATCTATGCAGACTCTCTATTTTGTGGCATTTCTAACATGGACTTCTTCATTTTTTTCATTTTTAACAACAGTGAATCCTCCCTTCTTGGGGACAACCTGGACAGGGCTGACCCAAGCACTATCAGAAATGGGATAAATCATTCCAGTGTCCAATAGTTTAATCACTTCCTCTCTAAAAACTTATTTTAGGTTTGGATTCAATCTTCATTGACATTCAACCCTTGTCTTATGGTCAGGCTCCATAGTTATTTTATGAATAAAAGATGAGGGACTAATACCCTTGATATCTGTATTGTCCAGCATATGAAAGATTAAAACTTTTTCAAAACATTCAAAAGTCATTGCTTGTGGTTTTCATTATGTTCTGCAGAAATTATTACATGAAAAGTGGAGTTCTAACCCACAAATGAATATTTAAGATGGACAAGGATTGGCTTCAGTTGAAGAGTGGCTGGTTGAACACTTGAAAGAAGACTCTTAGGCCTAGGAGGCCCATAATCTTCAACATATTTCTTATAAGGAGTATTGAAAGGTGAAAGATTTTCAATTGCATGTTCAGATTCAGAAGCAACAGTGTTGATGTCCAAATTGAGCAGTACATTGTCCAAATTTTCCAGATCAGATTTCAGCAGGTTTATCAAAGAAGAATCATCTAGTTGTCTTATAATTTCTCCCTCAGTATCATCAAAGTGTTTAGCATGGTTGGTGTTAATAGAAACACCCTCAAAATCACTCAAAAAGATCTTATGTTAATAAATAGAGGACCCTTCTACAATAGAAACTAGACAGTTGTCTAGTTCTGGAAAATTTTCAAAATTTGGAGTTTGAGCAGAATTTTCAACTTCTAAAAAAGATTCAATAGGATTTTTAGCTTCAAAATTATTTTCTTCAGCAGAGGATTGATTTTTAGATTCATCAGAGTTTCTAAATGAGTTCTCATCTTCTAAGGACTCAATCATAGACCAGTTTTCAGAAAACATTGGTCCTTTAACATTTTTAAACACATTGTTGGACACCTCTTGATCACACTCCATATCGAAGACTAAAATGTCTGCATGAAAAAATATATTCCTAACCCCAACTAGAAAATCATCTACCCTACCCACAAGATGAGTGAACGATCTATCAGCAAACTGTAGTATGACTGTGGTGGGTTGAAGGTCACCCAACCTCAATGGTTGAAATATTGAGTATGGGAGAGGATTAATACTAGCACACAAATTACACAAACAGTTGTGTTGATCATATTTTCCTAATGTGAAAAGTATGAAAAAACTACCTGGGTCTTTTACTTTAGGTGGGATTTTATTTTGAAGTACAACAATGCACTCTTCAGTGTGGATGTAAGTAGCAAATTATTCTATAGTTTTTTTGTTAGAAACATTTTTCTTAAGAGATTTCAAGTAATATGGGATTTGAGTTAAAGATTGTATGAAAGGAATTTCCAATTGAAGTTTAGAGAGGAGACCAAGGAATTGAAGATGTTCAGCCTCGGTGTTACTTTGAGGTTTCAGCTTCTCTGGGAAAGGGATGGGTGGGGAAACAAATTTCAGGATAGTAGGCATACCCCTCACCTCTTCCTCAACTTTTTCTTTGCCTTTATTCTTTTGATTTTTAGAAGACATTTCAGCATGAGTTTCAGGTGACATATTCAGATTTTGATCATTTTCAATACTTTTCTATGAATTTGCAGCATGTGTGCAAAGAAAATTTTTATAACCAAAATAAAGTAGATTTTCATTTTGGTCATTTTCATGGTCTATTTCAGAAAACTTTTGAGTATTAAGCCCACTTCTAGTGACAAAAGCCATGGAATTATCCCTAGGGTTAAGCTCAGTGGTACTTGGAATTATACCTTTTTCCCTAGATAAAAAATATCTAAAAAGTTGGAAAAGTTGTGTTTCCATGTTCTGTATTCTAACATCATTTTTTATTTTATCAGACTCATATTGATTTTGATGTTTGTTCAATTGTGTCATATATATTTCTTCTTGAGAGTTGATTTTATTCAAAATTATATCAAGCTTAGATGACTTGTGATTATCATTGTTTCCTTGTTCATTTGATGACTCACCCATTTTTTTGATTTTGAAAGTTCGGTCTTGATTGATTAGAGTAGTTTGGGGTAGTGGATTGTTTAATTAAGCCTCGATCATTCTAGGACAGATTAGGGTGGTTCTTATAGCCTTGGTTGTAATTATTTGAAAATGGATCTTATTTAGGAGGCTTTCTAGGACCATAGTTAACAATGTTTGAATTTTCTTATTGTTGGGATGACATATCAAAATTAGAAGAAAAGTTTTCAGTATTCCCAAACATACCACACTGAACACACTATTCTCTTAATATTGATTGATATTTTGACATCAAAGTTTATTAACAGTTTGTTAAGAATTATTAGTCACTAAAGATTAATGTTGGTTGGTGATTTCAACCATTTGAGCTTGAGTTTCATTCATTGAACCAGTGTTTGGGTTAAAATTTATACTGAATCTTTTTCTTCTTGAATTTTTATGTTATGAATTCAGTGAAATATTATTAAAGATTTGTCTAAGTTCTTTATCTATTTTATCATTGTAATTACCCCCAGCAGCTTGGTCAACTAGATTCTGACTAGAGGAGGATAGCCCTTCATAGAATGTATCCATGAGAAGGTGAGATGGGAGTTGAAGATGGGGACACTGACTAAGAAGATCCCTGAATCTATCCCAAGCATCATGGAAAGATTCTCCATCCTCTTGATAAAAAATAGTTATCTTTGTTCTATGTTCACCTTTAAGTCTTTGATGATAAAATTTCATAACGAATGAGTTATACACTTGATCCCAATTTTTGAAAATGTTCTCATCTAGACTCAAAAACCAATTTCTAGCATTACCTTTAAGGAAAAAGGGAAAGAATCCCATTATACATTCTTTTTCTTTGATTCTTAGAAGAGGTAATTGCTGCACAGTGTTACAGAAGTCTCTAATGATGGCATGAGAGTCCTCATTAGAGAGCCCATTAAAAGTAGTCTATAGTGAAATATGTGACTGTTTCAATTCATAATTTTTGGCCCTAGGACTAATTCTGATGGATGATGGATGGATTGAAACTTGAGGGAGTTGAAAATCCATCATCCTAGGCCTTTTCTTTTCTTCTATGAGTTCTGGATGGTTTTGAAAGTTGTTAGGTGCAGGAACTCAATTATCTAGGTTTTCCATTTAAATTTTGATCTTCCATCTTTGAGCAGTGATATGTTTATCTAATTCAATGTTCAAAGGCTCTAATTTAGCTCCAGATGTTCTTGTGCTCATGAAAACAACAGTAACAACACTCAACAGTTTCAGTTCAGAATGATAAGAAACAATTTTATTTTACAGTTTTCAAATTTTTCAATTTTTTTAATGATTTTTATATATGTGTTTTTTTAAATGTTTTTTTGAGTAATCGCTCGTACCTTCACTGGAAACAGTGCCAAAAACATGACCTAAACTTTTGTTGAAGTTGGTCAATGTTTAATATTTATATTCCTACTAACTACAGTATATGTGGCAAGCAGGGTCGAACCCATAAGAAAGGTAATTTTGGCCATTTATCTTCTAAAAAATAACTTGGAAGCACGATTGTTGTCTACAGTGGAGTGAATTTTCAATTTTTCAATTTTTCAATTTTTATTGTTTTAAGGCACAAATGATACATCAACATATTTTTGGGTTTTTGTTCTGAACTATATTGATGCAAGAAATAGACTAAAAACTGTGAGAAAGAGAGATATAAAATGCCGATAAGTGAACAATCAAGAGAAATATGTCCATGGAAAACATCAACTTTGATGGTTTTGAATACATACTTCTCAAGATAGTGATTAAAACTAACACCACTGAAAAGGAGTGAATTATTTCCTTCTCCAAGAGATAAATCACTCAACCCGAACAATTCCAGAGTTCGCCACTCTTAGACTAATCAACTTGGAAATTCTGGTTTGAAAATATTACAGAACAAACACGCCATATGATCTGTAGTCTTTTATTTCCATTAAAAAGTTCAAGAAAATTATTCCTCATTTTAACTCACCGTATGAATGTATAATTAGAATATAAGTTCAAGTGGTTCGTTGCAATTGAATGCAATCAGAACTGATCTCATCAATCAATTCCGATCACATTAAAAATGAAAAAGAGAAGGAAAGAGAATGATAAACCAGTGGAATCAATTTAAACCTCGAACTGGAAGTATTTAGCCTATCATTGTTTCAATTACGTATACTAAAATCACTCAATTATAGAGAAAGTGATTAAAATGAAAGCAGAGGAAGAAAACTCCCTCTGCTCGCATGAATCACTGCTGCTCCTAGCCCTCGGAACTCCGAAGAATGGCTCTCGGAGAAGAGCTCTAGGTTCTCTACTCTGCTTCGAGTCTAGTGTGTTCGTAAAATGAGATAGTGTGCTATGAAAATATACAACTGCACTACTTTAAATATCAACTGTCTCCTACTTCTTGTCACCGCACGCTACCACCAACTTCAGAAATCCTTAAGTTGTGCACCACACACATGTGATTTTTTCGTGACAAGCACATCGCACTATATTTTCTCACGTAACTAACTCTCAGTGAGTTAGTTAAATGTATTTAGACATAAACACATCTCTTTAAAGAACCTAAAAAATTAAAAACAAAACAAAATAATTAAAACATGAAGAAATTTTAATTATTATTTTATTTTTTAAAGACTAATGTTATAATACTTATTGAAAATAAACTAGGGTTAATTAACGAATATCATATTTGATAATTATTATTAAATATTAATATTATAATTAATTTATTGTTAAATATTATAATAAGTAAAATTATTAAGTATTTAATTTATTATTATGAATTAAATTATTAAATTAGTCGTATTACTATTAAAATTTAATTGAACGAAAGAAAAAAAACTAAATTAGATTTTTAAATTAAATTACCTAAATTACTTTAATTATTATAATTATTAAGTTACAATTCAGTATAATTATTTAATTGAATTAGTTTATTATTAAACATTAACTTATTTTAATTAATTTTTGATAATTTATTATTTATTAAATTTTTTGTTTGTTAATTAGTTTAATTTAATTAATTTATTTTTTTAAATCAATCCCCCCCCCCCCCACACAATTTCAGCGCATAAAAGGGGGCATGTTCTGCAGTTCCTTCTCCAGGAAGACAGGAGCGCGGCTCCGTCTTTCTCCCAATGAACAGGCGCTGGGCAGCGGGGCAGTCCAACTCATCTCTTCGGTCGTGTGCGGTGCATACTCTTCCTCTGAAAACCGCGACGGCTTCAGCAGTGCTAGCAACCCTTGCAGTCCGGCTCTCAAAACAAATATGCGAAAGGAACAGAGTTGTGTTCTTCTTCATGTGCCATGGAACCAGGCCGAACTTCTCCTCATGTAGCACCCCCTCTGGCGGCGAACTTCAGATAAGCTACAGGCGGTACATAATCCCTCATGCAGTGGTGGAAAAGGGGTTTCCTTAAGTAGTGGCAAGGATTCAATCAATTTTGATCGGCTTCCTCGGATTCCTGAAGGCATCAAGGTTCCGGTGACTTGACACAACGAAACCTCCTATTTCTGTACCTCCAACAGAACTCCATTCAAGAAACCACAAAAAGTGGTGTCCTACTTCAAAAAAACATCGGGGAAATAGGGCAGAACATCTCTGCTTGTGGTGCGAAACATGGTCCCTTTTAATGGTGTGACATATCCAGTTTCTCCTGAAGGTGAAGGGTGGTTTTCATTCTAGATCTTGATCTGGAATAACTCATAGTTTGGATTTGCAGTGAATCTGGATTTTGAGATCTTGGTTTTAGGGTTGTGATGACTCTCCGATAAACAAATTAGAATGTTAACCATTAATTTAATGCAGGGAAAAAAATGGTATAACATTAATTAATTAACAGAAAAGAAAGATATACTAAATTTTTAAGAAGTAAATAATTAATTGTAGCCAAAGGCTAACTATATTATTAATCAAACTAAAAATAAAGGTGACATAATTATTAACTAAGAATATAAATGTTATGTATAATTAAATATATGTCTAAATAAATGTAGAACAACTACAAATAATTAATTGCAAAATAAAATTAAAATAATTATAATTAACTAAAGATATTAAATGAAAAAGTTAATTAGTTAAATGAAAAAATGAAACTTAACAATAAAACCAAATTATTTTATTAACTTGATTATTAAACTTATATACTTAGTAGAATAATTGAACCAGTTAAAAAGTAAAGTTAATTTATTTAAATATATCAGAATAAAATGGAAATGTCTTAACATAAAAACTGAATTAATGAAAATAAAAAATGACAAATAGTTAAATAATAAAAATTTAGAAATATTTATAAATAAACCAAATTAATATTATTAAAAATAAAAAGTAATTTAATATAATTAAAATAATTAGAAAGACTATATTAAAGGACTAAAAACACATATTTAATTATGAAATGATTAATTAAGAAAATTAGTCTTAAAATTACAAAAAGTGTCATTATTTACTTAAAAGTGTCAATAATAATTAATTAAATTGATAAAAATTATATAAAAGATGTGGACAATCTATATATAAATAGAGCCACATCACCCACATTACGCAACCACACATCATTTTCCCACAACCAGAGGCATCACGTCACAACACATCATGATCATTTTACAAATTTATAAAGGGGATTTTGTCACATTCCACTTTAATTTAAGGGTGTTATCACAAAAACCAAAATCCAGGTGTAAGAATTTAATTTGCCAAATATATGAAATTAACCAATTTTCATTTAGGGGGATATTACAACAATAAAAACCAAATCAGTAATCACAACAGATATATTCAACACAAACAAAGCCCACAACAACCATAATTTTCAGTGGGGCATCATGCCCAAAAAATCAAAATATCATAATCATATCAAGGTAGTAAAATCATGGGAATCATTCCCCTTTACCCTTCAATTTCAATTTAGAAAATTTTTCATCTCTAATTTATCTCAAACAACCATAATCTATAGGTAATCAGAGGAAAACCTACCCCGTATGATACAAAATAAGGATGAATGAGGGAATACCTATCTAAAAAAAGCTTTATCGAATTGCTCTTTCCCACAAGGAGAAGAACAACACCCACGCACCAAAACCGCACCATGAGGAACCACATATCAGCCTACAACACATCTAATGACCATCAAATCGAAACCCAACACACAACCCAAACCAAAATAACATCACAAAAATGAATCCCCATGTGAATAATGGAAGAATACAAATAAGAATGAGAGGCTAACTCACCATAGATTGAAGAAAGGAAACTGGGAATCAATCCTCATCAAAGAGAATCTCAAACATCAAAAAAGGCATCACTGGATCATCTAGAATGAGTGAGGGAGTCACTAGTGTAGGGTTTGAGAAATAACCCGAGTAAGTGAAACCTTTTAATCTATACAAAAGTTCACACTTCATGAACCAACCCTAGATAAGTTTTGAATTAAACATTCATATCATGTAATACTTTTACATGATGTGTATTTCCTACACCAGTTCTACCTCACCTCCATCTTCCACCGAAAAATCCCAAAACCTCCCCTAAACACTCCCAACACTAAAAACCCACAATGTAATAGACTGAGAAGGTACAAAATGTTATATTAGATACCTATCAAATGATTCTCACCCTCGATAATAAAAAATCAAGCCCCGATGAAAAGGGGTCTGAACAACCTCCCAACAAGATACCTCTTAGGGATCTAGTCATACCTCAAATGCTACACCTACCAAACACTCCAAATTAAACAACCACAAACATCTCACACAAACTCATCACAACAAAACCAATACGTAAAACTATTTCCAATCAAACAACCACTACACAACCATATCATCCATCATGCATCCCAATCCAAAAACTAGTATATCCAAAAAACCACACCATCTTGAATGCGTGGATTAGATAATTTCATCTTACACATCAAGATTTTATTTGGTTTGGGCAGCATTGACTCATCCTCATGGGATTAATATCATATCAGTTAATGTATCTTGATTATGAACCAAGTCCTCCCCTTTTCATGTGTTTGGACATTATCACACATCACAAGCTAAGGTAACAAAACATATCATTAAACAAGGTTCAAACATCACATTAAAAAGAAAAAAAAAGCAAATAAAAACATAAAACGACTCTGAGTACTGGAAATACGTATGCATTTCTCACTCCTAAGTACTTTAATCTATGAAACCATGCATACAAGACAAAAAAATCAAAGGAATGGTTCGTCCGCACAATGACTTCTCTTGAAGATATTGGATCTCGACTGGATTCTCCATGAAGGTTGTGTCATCCTCAACAACCCACTCTCCCCATTCACAGACATGGGAGTTATCATAAATATATTTTAAAAGATGAGATATGTGTAAGACATCATGGAAAATCTATAACTGTGGTAGAAACACCAAAAAATACACCACCTCACCATCTCCACCCAACACCTCAAAGGGAACAACATACCAAGGAGAAAGCTTACTCCCTCTGTCATACATCCATTTCCCATATTGACGGGAAACCTTCAAAAAAACGTGGTCCAAAACCTAAAAATAAAAATAACTCCTTATGAAAGTGACATAATAATTTTTTGGTCTAATGTTACTTTCATCCTCTCCCAAACAACTTGAACATTCCCTATAATGCTATTTACAACATCAGGATCAAGAATGTTTGTCTCCTTAACCTATATCCAACCCAACAATGAACATTATTTCTGTCAATAAAAAACATCAAAATGATCCATTCTAATTGAAGAGAGTTAAATATTGTTATAATAAAACTATACCAAAGGCATGTGGGATACCCAGGATCCACCGAAGTCCAAGACACAAAACTAAAACATATCCTCTAATGTTTGGATATTTTGTTATATTCTCCCATCTATCTGTGGGTGGAAACTAGTGTTAAGGCATAACTGAGTTCTGAAATCATTATGCAACCCCCTCCAGACTCATGAGGTAAAATGTGTGTCATGATCCGAGACAATGGAGCTTGAAACTCCATGAAAATAGACCACCTCACCCATGTACCTCTTAGCCAAATCATTCAGTGAACCAGACTCTTTGATCACTAAGATGTGGACCAATTTCATAAATCGGTCCACTCTCACCAAGATATCATCACAACAACCATGATCGCTGGGTAACCCTTTGATGAAATAAATTGATATGTCTTCCCATTACCACTAAAGATAATAAAAGGGATACAATAAACCACAAAGAACATGATGCTTGTCCTTTACTTATTGAAAAACTGAAGACTTTTCTATAAAATCATCCACTACTAGTTTCATCTCGATCCACCAAAACTGCATCCAAAATCGATAGTACAAATTGGAAATAGATGGATATATCAGGAAAGGAGATATATGAAAATAATGAATTACTCCATAATTTATTAATAATGGAATAAACCACATCCCATGAAACAAAACCCTATTTCGACCATTCTCCCACCGTCCCTCTTGGGCATCGTTGTGACCATCACAATCTCACATCACCTATGCCTCAAAGTCACCTGCACTATAACTCTTCCACCAACTACATCATAAAATATGACACCATAATTTGAGATAAACATACTATTTGACCATCCACTCTTTCATATAAGTGATGGGATGCCGACTCCACCATTTCCCTCAAATAATCAAAGGACTCCTAATCATCACCCTTCCACAACATCCTATTCAATGTGTCAGCCCCAACATTCCCATTTCCCGAGGTGTAGGCGATCACGTAATCATAATTATGAATAATATCCATCCACCTAAACTTCAAAAAGTTTATATATGTCTGATAAAAAATATACCCTGAGATCGTATGATCCGTGAAGATGACAAAGTGCTCAGAAATGAGGTAATGTCGCCACAACTTTTGAACCAATACAACTGTTTCTTGCAACAGATCATTGGTGGAATAATAACGTTGTTGGGGAAATAAAATCATATACATAAAATAGATCAATAACCATTGAATAATTAGCATTTATCCCACAACCAAATAGGAAGCATCACAAAAAACCTCAAACAACACACCCTCCTCCGGAAGCTGAAGCATTGGAGCACTAGTTGAATTCCCCTTCTAGTAACCAAATGTTTTCTGGAACTAGTAAATTAACCAAAAATAACGGTATTTCATATTCAAAGATATCAATGATGATTCCACTCAAGAAAAATCAGGTACAAACCTATAATAATATCATACAAGACCAATAAAACTACGTAACTCTGCCACATTCTTGGGTGCTACCCAAGAAACAGCTGCTTTAACCTTCAATGGGTCAACAGCTACACCCCGCCGAGACACCACATGCTCATTAAAATGCAACAAACATGTCTATAACATACACATGGAAACCATTACATAGATATGGTGGAGTAAAAGAACATGGAAAATAATTTTGAGATTCCCGACATTCTCATCCTCTGACACTGTGTAGATTAAGATATCATTGATGAATATGATGACGAACAGACCCAAGGACTAACCGAACATAAGGTTTATAATTTCCATGAACATGGATGGTGCATTTGTAACACCAAAGATACATGACTATAAACTCAATGTTCCCATACCTTAATTTGGAGGCATTCTATAAGATATCACACTCCTTAACACACAATTGGTGATATCCAAACCACAAATCGATCTAATAAAACCAATATGCACCTATTTGCTAGTTGAATAGATCTTCTATCTCTTGGGAGAGTGTAATAGTTTTTTACCACCACTTGATTCAACCTCTAGTTTCCTATGAATGATCTCATACCACTATTCTCCTTCTTCACAAACAACACAAGAGCACCCAATCGAGACACACTTGGCTAGATAATAGATTTCTATATCAGATCATCTACCAGAATCCTCAAATCTTGAAACTAAGATGGTTTCATTTGATAAGGATCCATTGAAATTGAAGATACACTAGTTTGCACACCTATCTTGAACTAGACCTCATCTCAAGGGGGTATCATCCCAACATACTCAAGAAAAACATCCTTGATCTCCCTAAAAACCCTGGGAAACTCCAATATCACAACATCTGCTGATTCTACCGAAATATTTTTCAACAATGAAATA
This sequence comes from Viscum album, assembly GCA_963277665.1. NCBI lineage: Eukaryota > Viridiplantae > Streptophyta > Magnoliopsida > Santalales > Viscaceae > Viscum > Viscum album. Next base: position 4,482,356 of record OY728143.1, on the reverse strand, counting down.
AGGGTCTCTACACAATGACTGTCCAACTGATGAACCTTCTCGCTAATGAAAACCACACATTAGTCATCCACATAAAAAGAATAATCTCCACAAGAATTAATTGATAACATTATTTATGGAATACATCCAGTTGTTTCCAAGGATGAAATTATATGGCTACATCTGTAGAATGAAAAGATCCCCTAGGACTAATATGTTCCCACAATCTGTCTACACCTTTGACAAATATAAAACAATCTAGTATGGAATCTGAATGAATTTGTAGACAACAATAGAATGATAATCCTCCATATGTATAGTCCAAAAGAATGGGATAGATAGGGTGGAAAAAATGTACATGAATCTCATGAATGAAACAAGACATTGAAAAGGGTACTAAAAAAACTGATCATACATATTACAATATATAGACCATATGGAATTGCTGCCTCTACTTCGTGCAACTGACCACACCCAACTCCTCTAACTCACTATTAGGGACCACCTCTATGGCCAAACATGGTTCATGGAACCTAAAAATGTGTAACATATTGAGGTCGTACACTAACCTCTCTATCTCCCCTTGGCTGAGAAAAAACCGACTACCCCTCCTATTGAAACCGCCTCACTAGAAACTGCTACTGAGGTTGGAACTGAACCAATAAACCTCTAAAAAATTGATCTAAAATAGCCACTAGGATCTAGTTCTGAAAATGGATGGTAATCTTCGAACCAAAACACACTATCATAGAGAACCCTAGAATATCATAGAAACAATAATCCCTAGAATGCTGGAAAAGAAGCTATTAGAGGATGACTCCCTGCTAGTTCAAACCTCAAAGGACATCATTCCTAAGACCTTACACTAATAACTCTACTCTTTACAGAAACCTACTAGTTCATCACTCCCATAAAACCTCCCCATGAGTGCATCCAATCGATCATGTTTTCCTTCTTCTAAATCTCCAGATACATCGACGATTTAATGGAGTAATCACGTACTAGATAGAATGAATGAGGGCCTCCTCATGATGTCTCACACAAGATTCCTCATCTAGAAACATAATTTTGGAAATGCCTAAGGTCCCTAAACCTGATCTCGAGATCCGAAACAAACACACTCACCATCTGAATGGAGGGAAGCTCCTATCTCTTTACTACCATCTAGGTCAATGAAAGGAACTTTTCCGAAAACTCTTTTTAGATGTCGACACACAAAATGTCCGCCTTTTTTTTCCTCTAGAAGATAAAATATCAACTACTAACATGCATATCCCTACATTTGAATAAATTTCCAATGGAACCTACTACTCTATTAGGGTTCAGATAAAACTAAAAGGGATATCGGGCTTCTCCAGGTAGCTCCTTGTCTCTATATATGAAACATTTTCCAATGTACCTACATCCGAATTTACCCTAGGGTGACAATATGGATCAGCTTATTGAAACTCAACAGCCTCATCCACACATAGACACCGTCAATGATCCATAATTGAAGGACAAACAAATATTTCCTAAGCTCGGTAGTATAGATTTTTATTATGATATATTTTAATTACCTTTAATCCATGTAATTCCTTTAATCCATTTTGAATTTCCCCAAACATCCCAATTCAAACTACAAAGAAAGTCGTCATGATGAATGCACCTCTCCTAGGTTTCTACCCTATAAGAAGATCAATATCACATAGTTGTTTAATAAGATAAATTTATGTGCACTAGGTCATGGGGGGCCTAAAATCCCATATCCTAGCTAGTTTCTCAACCCTATGTCATGTACCAAGGTCAAATGGAACTATTTCCACACCACCCCATGCAATACTCACTATTCATAAATCCAAACATCCTCCAATCCCTCAACCATCTGCAATAATAACACTCTTTCATGACCCCTCCCTCCAAAGATACCCCTATTTAGATGGAAATGATGAAAGGGAGATAATGACCCCCCCATTCCCACCACAAGTACACCTTGGGTTAGCGACTAGAACCAATGGTATACAAATATAAAAATTTGGGAGGCATTACCCTTTATAAGAAAAATGATTAGTAGATAGAATTAATCATCCAAAAACAACTCCAAGACAAAATATAAAAGAGAAACCCAAACCATACCACATGTATGTATAATTAGAACTGATATAGTAAAAGTTTCCAAATTAAATAACCAAAAGTAAAGGTAAAGTAGCTACACAACAACCATCAAGGATCTGAACAAGTAATGTCCAATATAGAAAACAAAATCCACCTGGAAACCTAAAAAATATTTATATTTGTAGGTTGAAAATGAAATTATACTGATAAGAAAAATCAAACTCTCTCGTGTACATGTGGAAGAATATTACTAATGAACCTCTGAGAAAATATCAGAACCAAACAATACATATCAAGGTATAATAACCATCCCAACAACACCAAGGGATAATCACCCAATAACGCAAAGCAAATAATATAATATAATAAGAATCAAATAGATGATAGGGAAACCACACCCCTTTCCAACTGATTAGCCACTCTCACACCCAAATGGCTGACGTGCTAGTACTCCCACCTCTTCTAAATATACAACATCACATCCATCTCACACACACTTGTACCTCACAACACATCCTATCCGCACACACCTAGGGTTCACAATACATCATGACTATACACACATGGGTCTCTCCGAACATCCCTCCTACATACGCCTGTTACTCACAACACATCACATATTATCCTGAAGACACCTAGGATACCACAACACAACTCATCTCTAAGACACATGGGACACCACATCACAACTCTTCTCGAAGACACATGGGACACCACATTACAACTCATTCTAGTGACACCAAGTATACTATATCTCATAAAATCCTTCTGGTAAAAGAACCAGTGTTCATTTCATAGAAGTGGGAGTAGGGAAGAGTGGGTGGCCAGTGATCCATCCTCCCACCATGATGTTGGGAAAGACACCCCCACATGATGATGTGGTTGTTCAGAGCATAGTACCCAACATGGGTGGGGTGAATATATAAATCACAAGAATGTAAAGTGAATACATATATATGATGAAAACCATGCAATCCAAACCTTTGGGTTTACCAAAAAAATCACTAACCGCCCCATGAGTTCACCACTTTGATGCTACCTATAAATTTATTTATTAGTATCTTCATCAGTCAATACAGAATATGAATAACCTAGATAGTCTAATGTGGATTCACATTACCTCCATGATTAACTCCCATTCATTTTATTATTTTTCATCAGCCAAATTTAATCACCCAACTCATCATTAAATTATTCATTAACCATTTTCCTCCCAATAGAAAATCTAACCCATTCCATTTCAAACATTATAAAACAGTAATTTATTCCATCACTAAAGTGGGATCTATTTTAAAGAAATCATATTTCACAAAATAAACTCATTATTCCATCACCTCGTCGCCCCCAAATCTTCTCCCATAAACTATAAGGCCCAAATTCCCCAGCCAAGCATCATCATCCCAAAAGTAAATCCTCACATCACAACACCTCAAGATCATTTTAAAAATTTACAAATGAGATTTTATCACACTGCACTTTAATTTGGGGTTTTTATCACACAAACCAAAATTAATGGGCTACTATTTCATTAAAAAAATATAAGTAATTAAAAAATTTCAATTTAGTGTGATATCAAAATAATCAAAACCAAATCAGAAATCATAGCACATATATCGAGTGAAACAATCCACCAATGGTAGTAATTTTCAACAGGGGATCAAGCTCAAACAATCACAATATCATATTTATATCAATAATGTATAGACATACAAAGCATACCCATTAAACCTTAAATTTGATTTTAACCAATTCATTATCATTTATTTATCCAGCACAACCACAATCAATAGTTTAAAAAAATAAATCCCCCCCTCATGATACACAATAAAGATAAATGAGGGAATACCTACCTCAAAGAAGATTTATCGACTCGTTGTGCACCCCAAGGTGATGAATAACGCCCATAAACCACAACCACACCATGTGGAACCATAAATCACCCTACACCACACCCAAAGACGATCAAAACACAACCCAACACACACCCCAAAAAAATAACATCTCCATAGTGAATAACTGGGTGATAATTGAAAAAATATAGAAGAGAACAAGAGGATAAATCAACATATATCAAAGATGAGAATCCAAAAATCAATCCCCATCTAAATGATTCTCAAACTCTTAAGGAAGTCATTACAGAATTTTCTAGAATTAGAGAGGGAGTGGTTGCCTTAGTATTTGAAAAATAACCCATGTAGATAAAACCTTTTAAAATACAGCATTAGGGAATTACTAAACATGTAACTCACTTTCATGTTAGTAAACCAAGTATTCTAGGTTTTGCTGAAAAATGCGTCGCCTTTTTATTATTTGACACAAAAATTCACACATCTTCAATCATATTTGAAAAATCCATGAAATCAAATTTCACATGAATTAATACACTTACACAATGTGTATTTCCAACTATTGTTCTTTTTCACCTCAAACATCCACTAAAAACTCCCAGAATCTCCCCTGAACAACCCCAACACTCAATCCTGACAAAGTAACAGAATGGGGGGGGGGGGACATACCATTACACATAGAATAAAGAATTACTTTGGAATAAAAATATGTAGATGGTATAATGATATTCTTTGAATATACAAGAGGTCCCCCTTTTATATTTTTAGAAAATCCATAAGGAAATACTTTTTAATTTTATAAAACTATCCAAGGAGGAACATATTATGTTATATATTGAGAATATAAATCCTTAAAAAATGCATTAATGGGATATAGATAACCCAAAACCTCAATTATAAATAAATATTTATGCCACATGGAATCAATCATTCATCACATCATTAATAATTCAAGGATAGAAAATGAGTTTTGATCATTATATCATAATAAAACCATGGAAATAAAATGGGGTTTGTAACACTTCTAAAAGAAATTAAATAATTAAATCATTCAAAATTGCATAAATAATCATAACATGATAAACCCATGGAAAAATAATTGGAATCCAATGTTATTATATATAATTCCAGGTAAATACCATTCAATAAAGATGATGATGTACAAGATATTTACACCGCATAGATAAAAGGTATATGGTGTTGTTAATAATCTCTCCAATTAATTGATTTTTGACATCAAGGTGAACATCCTTGTGAATCCCTAGACCCACGATTCTAGATCCGGTACAAGAAATGTTTTTTATTTGTTTTTATAAAAAGTAAATGAAAAATATATAAAAATTTACATCTTGGAAAGTTTTCCAGTATTTCCATTGGTGGAAAATAACTAATATTACGTAAGATAGAAGTTAATATAATAAAATGGAAGTGATTAAAAATTGATCATGTTATCTTCTAATTGAAGATAAATTCCATGAATGCTCGAAATAACCTTAAATATATTGTTTAAAAATATAGGTTGATAAAAATTGGCCAATAATGAGTTTTTAAAAATCCATAGAAAATCATTTTTTGGAAATGAATTTTGAAAATACATTGGAAAATAACTTTGAAAATACTAATGAAAGATACATTATTTTAGAAATCCTTTGAAAATACATTATGTGTTGAAAAAAAACTTTGATAGCACTTTTCAATATAAAATAACTTTGGAAAACTCTTTTCAAAATCTATTAAATACACGATTTTAAAAATTTCTTTGAAAATAATTACACTTTTGAAAACATTTATAATAATATTTTGAAAATACTTAAACTGTGTAAATTTTATAAAGCCTATACAAATACTTTCAATTTAAAAAAGATTATTTTTCCTTTGAAAACAACTATGATTCAACAATTCATTAAAATAATCCAACGGTTTTTCATAATACATTATGAAATCTATTGAAAAAAAAGAAATTGGGCAAAAATTAAAGGTTTCCTGGCCTAAATACCTTCCTTAGGAGTTTGTTCAATCCTTACCCCCTTTCATGTTTATAAAGTCCAAGTGATATTTTTTAATTTGTTTTAGATTTTTATACATATATATACATGTTTCACGGGACTTTTTGATTTAAAAACATAACAATGAAGTAAATACACATAAAATTTCATATTTATATATGATTTTATAAATAATTACCATTTTTGAAGATCACATGTGACATTTTGTACAACCAAAAATCCAGTAATTTATCTTTTTTATGAAATATAAATACTAATGAACATCCATGTACTCAAAATTTCATTGATCAATTAATGAAATAAATTTTATATAAAGTGATGGATTTTACTATTTAGAACTAATCCTTGAATATCTCAATTTCTAAATCCACAATTTGATAATTTTAGACATAAAAAAAATGTTAGGGTTAAAACAAAGACTTCTCAAATAAAATTATATAAATTGTAAATAGAAAATCACATTAAATAATAGATTAATAATCATAATAAAAAACACAAAAAATTATAAAAAGTAACATTTTTAAATAAAACATTTCATCCGCACATAAATTAGAAAATATCTAATTATTTAAGTTCATAAAGTAGATTCAAGGTGAACTTTCATTTATATGTAATATTCATTATTTGAAATCATGCAATGATAATAAATTAAATACACACACATATATATATATATATATATATATATCTTCATGTGTGTGTGTGTGTGTATAAGTATAAACACATCAATATTATAAATTTCAGGAATCTTTGAGATTGCTCTATTTGTTAAATAAAATATAAGAGCATAAAATTATTGTTTAAAAAATAATAATTGTAAAACTAAAATTTTCATAAAATAATTCTTCTGAAAACATATACATACATATATATATATATATATATATATATATATATTATTTCAGGAAACAATTAAAATAAAAATTAAATATAATCTAAAATTATATATTTGAATGAAAATTTATATAACACATATAAAATTTATGAAACAATTGTCTTTAAAATAAAAATTTCATCCTTTATCAACTTGAAAATATCAAATGATACATGATCGGTAATGAATTTATTATTCATAAAAATCATACAATAATTCCAAATATATATATATATATTTGTATTAATATATTTATATGCTTAAATAATTATTAATAAAACCTTCTTTAAATAAAAATTAATGGTCTTTTTTTTAATTAGAAGTAAATGCATATATGTTTTGAAGATCATAAACCCAAATATGTATATAAACATACATATGCACATAATTATAGACAATAAATAAGATTTCTTAAAATTAAATAGTATTGAACATTGATCATATCATATATGTATGAATATTTGAATAACAAAACTTATATAATATATACATATATAATATATACATATATAATAATACATATATAAAATACTTATGATATTTTAGTGTAAATAGTCATGATGTTTGTAAAATAATACTTAAATATTTATTAACAATATATACTTAAAAATTATACTCCCAAATATATATATATATATATATATATATACATATATATCGGGAATTTTCATCTTAAAAATAAAATATATACATGAATTTTATGTAAAAATTACATCAATATAAAAATGGAATTTGAAATAAATGTATTATTTTTTATTTGAGAAATAAAAAATCTCCAATTTAAAATGAACATTCTTAATTAAAATAAATAAATTATAACTTCAAATTAATGCATGTATAATTATAGTTATGGAACTAGAAATATTACCTATATATGTATAGGCATGAATACTAGAAGTCATATATATATATATATCAATGTTTTTGTAAAAAACTAAAATAATAAGATGTCCTCTTACATAAAATTGGTGAACCAAAAAAAAACACTTATACCAAAGGATGCTCTTGCTAGATGAGGGTAGACGATTTCTGCCTACCTGATGTATGTCAAACAAGTTGGATAAAATAAGAGGGAAATGTATTTTTACTAGACATGGGCTCTTCCAGCAGTTTAGTTAGGTTCTCTCAGTGATGTTCATATATATATATAGACAGACACACACACACAAACTTATCATTGATGTTGTGATTCTGAAAGAGGTTTGAGAAGTTTACATGGGTGGTTATTAGAGGCATCAATGTAGTTTACGAGTGAGATCGACGGACAATGATGGGAGGGATTTGGATAGATTGAAAATAGTAGAGACGGGAGTCGTCAACATGTGATGGTCGTGGTGGTGGTTTTTAGATAGAAAGGGAAGCACCATAGGGTCTTGTGGTTCTGATGGGTTTTATAGAAAAGGGATATGTTGGCAGTGTCGATGTTGGTGTAGGGAGGAAGACCACACCATGTTTTTGATTTCCCTTTTTCTATTTCACTTCATTTTTTATAAATAAATGAATTTTCATATATATATATATTGTTAAATATTTAAATATATATATATATATATATATATTAAAAGAAACAATATTAATTATCCAAAATTTTAAATATACTTTTAAGGAATTACATTCTTATTATTTTACCATCGCCAAATAATTAATTCTATACAATCAAACATTATTATTATTATTATTTTATATTATTCTGAGCTTCATTTTAAGCGTAATTTTATAATTCTAATTTGATTACATTTTAAGACAAATTGTGAAAAACTATTTATTGAATAATATAAGGGTATAAATAAGTATAGTAATAGCTAAATAAAATCATAGCTATTTGATATTATAAATTGAAAAAAATATTTATCTTAAAAACAACCCAATAAATTGATTAATATTCTTTAGTACTTATAAATTATATGAGATGATCAAAATGAGAATTGAAATATTTTTAAATTAATTTTTGTGAAATGTAATAATATAGAAAATTTAATGATAAAAGATATATTTAAATAAAATAATCTTATATCTTAACATACACGAAGACGATACATATCCATAGTAAATATAATTTTATATAAGAAAATACTATTTCTTAATATGTATTGAATATATCAAAAAATGTCTCAATAAAAATGGATTCATTTTAAAAAGATTAAAAAAATACTTTATTTAAATTATTAATAATATTAACGAAAAAAACCTGAGAATTACACTTACATATTCGTTAATAAACTAAAATAGTTAAAAATATATCCATGTTTATATTAAATTATACTCTAGTTTTTTAACAACAAAAGAATATTTAAATAGATATTTATTTAAAAAAATTCCCTTATAATTTCTGGTGTGTTACAATTCTTCAATAAAATGGAAGGTAATATTGAGTTCTTATATAGGAAATATATTAAAAGAAACATAATATTTATACATGGATGACTATTAGGCACAAAATATATCATAATTGATTTTTTTATTTTAATCACCTCGAATTTTAAAAAACATTATAGGGAATTTCAAGAAGTAAAATTTCATTGGTATTAAATATTCTTGAGAGTTAGATGAAAATATAACCTAAATAATAAATTACTTTTTAGAATTGTTTTTATCATTTTCATCGAGGGAATAAGATACGTGTCACTTTTGAGAATTAATATGGAAATGGTGATCTGAAAACTTTTGAAAAATATTTTATTTTAGAACATAAAACTCAAAAATGGAGCCAAAAAATACTTAAAATCCATCTTAAAAAAATTTGGAGGAGAAGATAAAAATGATTATGGGATCAAAACCATTTTAATATTTTAACGTAGTTTTTTTTGAAAACACATATCATGAAAAGTGATAATAAAAATTAATTTGAAAATGGGGAGAAGGGAAATATTAAGGTAACATGAGAGAATATATAATTATAATTCCATATATAAAGGAGAATAATGTAGGTAAGGTAAAACATGTAAATATAGGATAGATGTTCATTATAATGTAAGGTTATTAATCCCCATAATTTCAAGACTTCTATAAAGAAATCAACCAATTAAGAAGTTCTTGATTTGAACAAGTAATTTCACCCTATTGAAAAAGTCGAGTTCCCACATTAAATTTATGAAACGGTAGAATAATGGGACATAAAATATAATAGTCAATAATGATAGCTCCAGAAATAAGTGGAACGAAAATTATGTTAATAAGCTACTTATTGATTTATTACGTTTTGAATCAAAACCTATAAATGAAAAACATGATATGTATTTTTAAATCCACATATATTGAATAAAAATATATTATAAATTAAATATATTACCAATACATATAATAAAATATAAAAAATTGTTGAATACACATCATATGTCACAGATGAAAAATTAAGATAAAAAACATAAAAATTATAGTTACTTAAGAATCAAAGGAATATAAGAATCTTACCATGAAATAGAAATTATAATATCACGAAATTATAGATATTAATTATACTCGAAATAAAAATTTTGTAATTACACCATATAAAATATTTTATGCTGCACAATATCAATCTTTTCTCATAGAATTGAAAATAAAGGCTAATCAATATGACCGAAAATCCCACTTAGCTGAACATTATCTATCCACCTGTATGAAAAAAACTAAATTAATCACCAATTGAACAACATTATTATTGAATATTTCTCTTCAAAAAATTCATTTATAACCATTTATTATAGATATATTAGTTTTTTACAGTTTACTTTCACAATTGGGTGCTAGAAACATTGATTGTGTATTTTGTACTTGTTTTTTAATTACATTGTTGATTGTATTTTGTTATGTTTTTAACCATTAACATATTATAAAAGATAAAATAACATTAGTGTTTCAATTATTTTTAATTTTCATTTGAAGAATGATAATGTTATTCTTTTAAAATATGAAAATTGGGAAGGGTTTGTATTGATTCATTTAACAATCAAAAGGTGGTATACTAAAAAATATATTAATAACATTAAAACCCATATATAAATATGAAAACATATTATATAAATTATTATTACATTGTATTATCAATATATTATATTCATTAATCATTGATGTTATAGATATTATAACATTGTTCACATATGATGTAAAAACAACCCAACCATGAGCATGTTATATTGATATAACGAGTTAGGAATTGTGTTTTGGTAATGAAAATATTAAATTACTTTTTTTAGAAGTCAAAAATATCATATTAATTTGTTAAATTTATTTTTATAACTATCCATTAAGGTTGGGGATGAAAAATTAAAATCATCATTTGTTGAAGAAATAATCCATATATATGCACGATTAACATTTCCATTTCTCTATATTTCGGTTGGAATGATGGTATTTGATAAATTATAATTTAAAAATTATAATAGTGATATATCAAAATTTTTAATTCAACAAATCAATCATTTTTTCCTCGATGATATGAGTTGATGAATAAATATCTAGATCGGTATATGGTTGCAGTAGCCCGCACATACACACAATCAATGTAGTGTTTATTCTATTAGTGGATCTAGGTGATTGAATAATGGATTATCCCTTAAAATGAGAAAATTTTAGTATAAATATTAAAATTATTTCATTATATTATTGTGTAAGGAAAATAATGGAAGGGGAATATGAAGAAAAAAAATCCTTAGGGCTAAAAAATAATATACTTGTGAACTTGAAATTTCTCGTAGAAATGGAGGAAGTAGGTCAAATTACTAAGAACATAAGATTATGAATGTGGGAGGGAGTTTTAAAAGAAAAAAAAAATTTATTTTAATTAGTAAATTCTTATTAATTGGTGTTTCATGAAGTGATAGAAGTTATAGACTTATAGTAGTAAAGAGAAGGGTAGTTTTGAATATACCATTATAATTGAATGATGTCATGAAATAATTCAAGGGAAAATGGTTATAAAATTGGGTAATAATGATGTTTTAAGTTGATATTAGGTTGATAAATCATCAAAAAAGAATCTTAGAAATTGTTTTAAACACTTTTTGAGTAATTTACCATAAAGTTTTTATATTTTACCATTTTGGATTTTCACCTGGGTAAATAGTTATTACCTAAGTAGTTTATTTTTTATTAAAACAAATACAGTATCCAATCATATAAAATTTTTATTCAATGAACCTAAATTTATCATCTGTATAATTTAATATAATTTCAAAATAATTTAAAATTAAATTTTATGTTAAAACATTTAATATGTTGAAGAACTATTTTATAGACAATTAATATTTCCACTAAAAAGTGTTTTTAATCTTATAAAAAATTAAATACCAAATAAATGAGAGATAATATATCTTTATATATTTATAAATATTTTATAAATCTCATTATATAAAATAGATCCATATAATTTTTTAGATTATAATTACAAAACATTAATTAAAAAATCTTTGAAAATAACCCTTTCACCATTATCATGGTCTTTAACATTAATCACGGTAACAATAATTTTATGATAAAAATTAAATTCAACTTAATAAATAATATAAACATTTTTATCTAAAATATTAAATCCATTTTTTATTTAATTTCAATAATTGATGGAAACTATTTTTAAAAAATAACTGTATAGAAAAAGATGTTAGATTAAAATATTAATTAAGCTTCCAAAATTTTAGACATGTGTTTTATATATTCTATATAGTATTGAAATATATTATTTTAAAATTTAAATTCATTTTTGTACATGAAAAATGTTTTTTGTTTTTATGTGACAGTTCTTGATAATTTCATAAACTTTATGGTTTATTGAAACTATATTTTATACTATTGACCAAAATAATATATTTTAGAAGAATACCAAAAAATAACCATAAAATATTTTTGAAATTATTTAAAAAAAATAAAGTTCATTAATGAAAAATGAAAATTATTAAATTTAACTTTTTCATAGAAACATAATGAAAGCTATTTTGATAGGAAAATAAATCTTTTTTAAATTAACCTTTCCTACATTTATTTCTAATAAATTTAAAATCAGAATATTTTTAATATATTTTTTATATAATAAAATATATTTATCTATAATATATTCATTATATCTAAATAAATTTCATACAGAACCAATACATAAAACGAACCTACAAAAAAAATCATTTCAATAATAAATAAACATTCATTTTATTTAAAAATCAAAAACTGAAATGTGAAAAATATATGTGATAAATAATTTATTAAATTGGTAATTTCATGTTTCTATCATCCTAAGTTCTAGTTATATATCTCTTTAAGATCTCCACATAAGTTATAAGAATAATTAAAACTCTAGTGGTAGTCACAGGTGGTGATTCTACTAGAATTCGATATTTTGGAAAATTCAATGAGATATAAATTCTCTTGAATATGATTTATATGACATGATAATTTATTTATTTAATCTTGGTATAGGACTATGGAAAACACTAGAGATAATAACTCATTTACAAGCTCAAAAAAAGTTCTAAAGAAGGGATAATTCCACTGCATAATTTCATTTCTTCCCTTTTTTCATCGTAATATTGATAATATGGTTACTACCTTTTTAACATCAAATTTAATATCTATTTTGTAATGGTAAATTTTATTAATTTTAATTATAAGTTATCTTGTTACATATTATTTTATTTCTATCTATGAAACAATATATTTAAGAAATTTTGTTTTAGTGTAAAAATATATAGTAATGTCTTTGGTTTACTAGTTATACTCCACTCTTAGTGAATACTTATTATGGGACCACAACGAAATTAGGGTATTTTCTTCTATAATTGGTGTTATGGGAAGATGATAAATTTTATAAAATCAATGATATTTTAATTTGATATGAGAAGTGTTCCTTGTTTCATATTGTCACATGTTCTTCACCATGGAATATACAATAATTTATTCATCACAAGTGGTGTTACCACTTTTTATGATAATGATTAAAATGATAAGAATGAAATAATGTACCCAAAATTTCTCTTGTCTGGTGTGTAAGTAGTAAAAAATTGTGACTATTCGGTTTACTCTAGTTGTGGAAGGTTCAATGATGAAACTTGCTAATAAGAAGGATATTGAGAATGAGGGGTGTGATAGGAAATCTGTCACAACCACCTTTTTTGAAATAGTGTTCATAATGGTTATGTGGATCAAGAAATTTAATGATATTTAGGATGTTATATGAAATATTCGTGATGGGAATGGTAGAGTAATGGAAATATTACTTCAATGTTGGTATTCTAAATTTGAATACATTGATATGCTTAAATGTGAGTTAATAGAGGATTTATTCAATAGAGTAACTGAGATTTTTATCTCAATCCTTGGGTTTGGAAAATATCTATTGTTTTCAATAATAGTCAAGAAAATAATTCATATCTAATTGAACAGGTTTGATTCTAGTTTTGTATCTCTTAAATGTCATGATACATATGCATTCTAATTGGATGACTTGCATTGTGTCTTGGTGGCATATGAGATGAGTATATGTGATTATTTTAAAATGTGAAGAAAATGTGAGAAGGAAATGTATTTCAAATTCTAGTAGAATAAAAAGTGTTATAAGGTGGTCAGTGGAGAAATGGAATATTCATACTTATATAAATATATTGATGTAAAATTTAATGAAGTTATGTAACTTATCTAAAGAAATTTCCTAAATGGAAAACATATATAATGTAGTAAAATACATTTGATGTGCTTTAACTATAGATATATTGGGATTTTTTCAATAATGTTTCCAATGATTAATAATGAATAAAGTGAATATGTGGTTTTTCATTGATGAATATCTATTGGAAAAATACATATAATTTATATATGAAGAGTTAGGCTCCTAACAGAAGGTAAAAGAAAAATTTTAAATTATGTATGAAGATTTATTTTTCCATGATAGAGGAAGAAGAGTGTGATGAAATTAAAAGTTAATGGGATTCATCATCTAGTGATAATGTAATGTTGTTTCAAATTTCTATGGAGAATAATTATGATTTATCTATTTATGGGGATATAGAAGATATAGAAATGTAATTCTTGCTAAATCATGAATTGATGGTGTGTCTTAAAAAAAATATAATCTACAGAAACAAAAGAAGAAGTTGGAAAAATTACCTTAAATTTTAAATGATGTTGAAAAACCTATACGAGATAGGAAGGAATCGTTGGACCAAAAAGTAGAAATTATAAATTTCTAACTTTATATAAATAATAAATTTAATTAAGCATGGAAGGAAAATACTAAAAAAATGAATAAATACTATTTTATCATTAATACATGAAGTTTGATTCTGGTGATTAATTAAATAAGATCAGGTTTTTTATTTAAAAATCTATTAATGATGTTAATAGAAGATAAAGGAGTAATGAGATGGATATTAAAACACCCAGTAGTGCGGGTGATCACTTAAGTGATTATAAATCCCATTTTATCAATTCATAATGTCATAAAGGTATGGTGAATAAGTTTTATAGTTGATAAATTGTAATTAAAATTAAGAATGTTCCATTATTGTGTAAATTCTATAATTTTGAAAAATATTAAAAAATACAATATAAAATATGATCCAAATGGAATGTAAAAAATTTAAAAAATAAGTCTTACATAAAATGAAATATATCAAGAAAAAAAAATTTTATTTTTCCAAATGGATATGAAATTAGTGCTAAGGGAGGTAAAGTAAGTGACGCTTCATAGTTGTTACAAGAAAAAGTTTCACTGAAAAATATCATTTTTTTGTGTAATTTATTTTTCAAATATTTTCTATAAACATGAGCCATTTATTTGTTAGTTAAATGGAATAAATATTAAGAATTCTAGAATTGTGACCAGAAATGAATTAAGGGTGAATCAACCCACAAAATGAATAAAAACATTGAAGGAAGTTGATTATTCATATATCTAAGTAGTGAATCATTTTCTTGTTCTAAATGAAGTACTTGAATTTTGTGATTAGTTATATAATTTAAATGAGGAATTTCTAACCATTTTTTCTATTATAAATGAATATAAATTCTATTAAAAGATTTAAGAGGATGAATGTGTGATAAAAAAGAAGGAAGCATTAGTGGTTGAATTTTGTATGAAATATGTGGTAAAATAATCACCAAATATTACTTGATAGTGGTTACATAGTATACAAGAAATGTTATAAAGTATTTTATAAATTCATCATGTAGTATAGAAAATGATCAATCACATTTTAAAGCAGTTTAGAACATAAAATCAAAATAGTTGGCTTGACAGATATTGGTGAAGAAAAGATGATGTCCAAGAGTACTCTCATCACTGATGGATTGAAATTAATCATTTTTAGCATATATTTTCATTATGATGAATGAAATGATGTGATAACAAATAATTATATATGTGCTATAAAGATATAAAAGGATAGATTTCTTTTGTCTTGAGGATAGTGGACAAAAGAAATCCAATTTCCAATACAAATCCTAAAACTCCCTATCAATTGAGCATAAAGGATGAAATTTGTGTTGTGGATAGAGTTATAAATATGATTATTTAATTCAACAATCATCACAAAAAATGTTCATAAAATATATCGATAATTTTGAATTTAAATGTAGAGCTCAATAAGATATGAATTGAATGGTGATGAACATATACAAGAAGTTAATTATAAATTTCATGTTTCTAGAAAGTCTAACATTAATGTAAAATATGCTTTTGTGTGTATAGTGAAATGTTCAAGAAAAAGTATATAGAATTATTTGGAACATTCTTATAGTAAATTGCTGTTAAGGTTCATAAAAAAGTAAAATAATAATTAATAAATGATATATATAAGATGATTTCTTCAAATGGACATGATGTCAATTCAGTAATAATATTATAATTTTATGTTCATTATTTGTTTTTTAAATGAAATAGGTATATGATGAGATGTATCTAGTTTATAGGAAAAACATTTCAACACATGATATGGGATGAAAGGCATGTATGTGGGGCACTACTGAAAAAATGGTCTATACCCACGGTTCAAAACTGTGGGTATAGCCCCCAAAACCATGGGTATAGGCTATACCCATAGTTTTGGGAACCATGGGATGGAATGCTGTCGGTATAGCAGTCTCATCCTATACCCATGGTTTAGAGAACCGTGGGTATAGGGGTGTCACATGTGGCACACTGGCTATTCCAGCGTGGCCCACAACAGACCCCACGGTTTGAAAACCGTGGAGTATTTAAATTCAAAAAAAATTTCCCAGCAGGTTTCGAACCTGCAACTCCCGCTATCCCTTACAGGCGCGCCACCAACCGAGATGGACTCTCTATAAGTTATATATATATATATATATATAACTGATTCTACATATTAATATTCGGTATTTAATTTTAAAAATTGAACGCAGGAGGTTTCAAACCCAGGTCTCACGCAAACACTCTAAACCGCCACACCAACCGAACTAAGCTAAAAATATGTGATATGTACATATATCTGATTATATATATTTATATTCAATATTTAAATTCAAAAAGGGAACCACTGGGTTTCGAACCTGTGACACGCAGTAATAATAGAAACCGTGCCACCAACTGAGCTGGATTTTATATATGTGATATATGCATATATCTACTTATATATATTAATATTCTGTATTTAAATTCAAAAAATCACTCACAGGGAATCGAACCCTACAACTCATACAGAACCTCACAACCGCGCTCCGATGGAGGACCAGCTGAGCTAAGTGATGTTTGAAGTAATAAATTTATATGTGTGTAAATATATTAATCTAAACCGTGAAAAATACCCTACCCACCAAATTTTTTCCTTGTCCCGCCAAAATTTCTTTCCGCGCCATAATGCGGGAAAGCTATACCCACGGTTCTGGAGAACCGTGGGTATAGGTCTTCAAACAAAACTACAATACCTATGGTTTTCAAGAACCGTCGTTATAGGTCTTCAGAAAATACCCTATACCCACGATTCTCTCTAAAACCGTGGGTATAGGTCTTAATGGAAAACTATACCCACGGTTTTTGGCAGAACCGTGGGTATAGGTGGCCTATACCCATGGTTTTCCAAAACCATGGATATAGGTTCACCTATTATCCTTATACCCATAGTTTTTTTCAAACGGTGGGTATAGACCTGTTTTCCAGTATTGGGGGTAGAAGCCACATATAAATAAGAAAAGATAAATATATTATTATTGAACAAAGTGGTGTCATGTAGAAGAATAATTTTGGTTACCCGATGGTGGTGTGTAAAAGTTATTAATGGAATATGGAAGAGGAAATATTTGAATAATGTGTTTTAATTTTGGAATAATATTTTGAATGCTATTAAAAATTATATAATGTAATGTGAATCCATAATCACCAGTCTTCAACAATTTATCTTGTTGAATTTGAAAGGAATAAAGGTTCCCCAAATCAGTTATAAGAGATAAAGAAATTTTTATCTAATAAATAAATTTATATTCAACAGAAGGGTGTTCAAATAATCTATGTTGTTTGAATAATAAAACTCGACCTTAATTATTCAACGGCTATGTTATGAATATCTCAACCTCTATCTCTCTTTGTGTATGGATTTTTATTTTCAAGTTGGGAGATAAAAAAATCAGTGAATAAGTTTTTTCATTAAAAAGGAGAATATATATGAGGGTAATTTTTTAAAATGGGAAATAATTGAATTCTTTATATGTGTTTTGGTGATGTGTGAACTGTTTTTACATTTCTATCATGTATATTTCTATAAATATTGTTTGGAAGATACAAAAGAATTTTTTTAGGATGATGAGTTGTGAAAGGAAATGGAAAATGGAATGTTTTAAGTGTATTAAAGTCATTATTTTGTAATACATTAACATCAATATTCATAATTAATTTTTTCCTATAGTATTTTACCCACATATTCAAACAATGATTAATTTATGATCCATATCCTTTTTGTAGGTTGAGTAATGTTCTATTGCTAAAAAAATTCAGTGGGGGCGATTTTTGGGACCCAGAAATTATTTTAAGTTGAATGTTACCTGACAAGGGTTTGTGTCAAAGGGGGATATTGTAAAATTGGATTGATTGTGGAATCCAGAGGAAGTGGATGTGATGTGATATAATACTATTAAATATTATTTATATCACATCAATTTTTTTAAAAAAAATATAAATCACAATCATGTCACCCGAGTTCAAATGATTTAGATAAGTTGAATACTAAATAAAAGTTTAGAAGATATTTGTAGTGTTTTATGATGGGAAGTGATGTTTTAGATGAGTTTTGATTTTAGTGTATAAATCATGGCATAAGGTAAGTCATCACCTAATAATGATCTTGTATAAGATTAAAGTTTGGTAAATTCAAAACTAATTAAATGGTGATACCCACATTGTTATTTGGTTTCCAAATGTAAATATGATCAATGTAGTGTTTCATGAATTAGAGATAACATTAAATTGGGTTTGTCAATATTATTTTGTTGATAATATTTTTTTTATCCATGTATATTTCACCACGATATATTTTGTTGTGCTGTGAAGCCCGGTCCCTCTCCTCAATGTTGGTTGTCCAGAAGAATTGGTGATACACTATTTATGGATACATTCAGAGCCTATTCCATAATAAAGGCAGTCATTTTTTATGGATCTGAGATTATTTTAAATATTGGAATTCATGAATGTTGGTAAATGTATGGTATCCCTTTGAGATGCAAGGTTGTGACATGATTTCAATGGCCACACTGCAAGTCAAATGGTTACACCAATAATGGCGTTGAAATCTAGTTTTTAGTCATTTTGATGATGTGGAAACTTGGATTTCTTTGATTCCATTCTAACTCAATCATTCAAGTACCTAATAATATGAATAATTTCTCAAATGTATGTATTAATCTAATGTATCAAATTGATATGAGAGATGATTGATGATGACATTTTCCTTGGAATATGAATTTGAAAATCTACTTTTCTATAAAAGTGGTAGCATGGTTGTTGTGTAAATAATGGAATGCGTGAATTCAAATATAAGTATAATGATCCATAAAAGAAGGAATAAGTATTGAAAACCATATATGATGTATTTTATTGGATTATCACAACTATTTGAATTAAAATATTAACTAGTGAAAAAGCACGATTTAAATTTTATTTTTTTCAATTTAAACATTGAGTTTTAACCAATGTCTACAAAGCTGACATAAAAAAAAAGATTTTTTGTATCTTTTTATGAAAGAAACTAATAAAAAAACTGGTGTTCAACTTTGGGGTTTTATAAAACTAATGGTGAAAACAAAAAAAAACTATTTTAAGAATCATTTTTCAAAAAATGATGACGGAAACCTGATCTTTTTGGTTTTCAACATCATTTTCTTAGAAAAAACTATTGCTGAAAATGGATTTTGGCATCGATTTCTTGTAAAATATGACACTGAAAACCAAGCTAGTTTTTGATGATTCGATGTCAATTTCTATAAAAACTAACTCTAAAAGTTAAAAAAAATAAGTATTTAAATATTAAATCCACATTATAATCATAATCTATAAAATAAAAATGCAGTATACAGTAACAAGAAAAACATATATCCTTGAATAAATCTCTATGAAAACATGAATACATCAATACATTTATTCAAAAAAATATATAAAAATTTGTATTATAATGTAGAATTAAAAAACACATACCTTTAATTTACAACATAATCATTGTTTGTTATTGTTGAAGAAAATATTTAATATAATTTCATTCTAACAACTATTATAATAAAAAAATTAGTTTTTGAACATATTTTATTTGGAAAATGTAATAGTTATTCTAAACATAAGATTATAAGTACCTGAAATTTTAATTATAGTAAAAAAATAGTTAGCAAAAAATGATCGAAGATGGTTAAGATCTTCTAGTGAATAAAAATTGACATGATTGAAAATAACCACAATCAGTCGTTACCCCATATGTTATTATCTCTTTAAGGAATTGTAAAAAAATAACCATATTTGACATATCTATTTTTGAAAATAGAACTAAAGATGATAAAAGATTAACTACATAATAAAAACCATTAAATAAATAAATAAATAAATAAATATATATATATATATGAAAATCAAAATAATATCTAATATAAAAAATAATTACCTTTACTTTCACAAAGTTAATTTCATTTGGCTTCTGTATTTCCATGTAATCATTGTTCAATTTTTTCCTTGACCAGCATTTTCATTTATATATTGACTAATAATAAATGTATAAACACTGAATATTAAACATAATGAGAATATAAAAATCAAAAAAACATACTTGTCTAACATGGTTGAAAATTTCATACAAACTTCTCCTAATAAAGAGAAAAACCAATTAAAGTGTTTTTACTTTTTCATAAATGGCTAACATCAAATGCCCCTACAATATAAAAAGTTCACATTTTGTGAAATTACAATTAAAATTAGTTCATAATAATATTTCTACTCTTACCCATCAAGAAATAGCATAGAGAAACACCCAATATCCATCATTGATAAACTCTTATATATATATATAAATCTATGATCATTTGACACATATTGCACAACCACAAAAATGTTTTCTAGATCTATAATATCATAAAATCATGTTTTATCATTTCAAAAAAGTACCATGTGTATATAACTAATAAAAAAAGTAATTTATTTGGTCAGTTAAAGTAATATTTAGTTAGAAAAAAATAGAATCGTCAATTCACTTACATGGAAACAATTACAACACTGGCACACTGAGATATTTAAAATCAACTAGAATCGTTATATCATTGAGGAATATTCTCAATAGAGAGTCTCATAAATGTATATTAGATGACATCTAAAACACGTAGATATTATCCAAGGTAGAAGAAACATGTGATAATATTAATATCACAATAGAAATATATAAAGTATTTATAGTTGTTTGTTCATGAACCTTTGGTTTCATTTGTGCTATTTATTAGGATTTTATATATTCAAATGTATGTTAAATGTCCAAAAATATTATAAGTAATTTTAAATTTGATGTAATAAATTTTAAAAAACACATACCTCACATGAAATATTATGTAGAAGATTAGATGGAAAAAGTAAAAAATAAACCATACTATCCCGAACTCTAGTAATCTCCACTATAGGGAATGTTAGTAGAGAAGTAGGATCAATAATATCATGTATCAATATGCTATCTTACCCCAACTAAATAGGTTAGTGATGTAAATAGTCCCCCAAAAAATGCATGACTCTGAATTCTACAATATGTAAATCAGCATCTCTATTATACAACTCAGAACAAGTTGTTCGGTCTGAGAGAGGAGGTAGGGGATCTTAGTTGGAAGGATGGAATGGCTGGGTGAGCTCGGAAGACTGGGCGGGCATGGAAGGCTATAAAAAATGTGGATTTATTATTATTTTTTCTATCATAGCCTACTACATAGATTATTTAATTTTATCCCTGATAGACTGTTTCAAATCTTTAAACAAATCTTTTATGGATTCGATTCTAGGTCTCCTGATTGTTTACATTGATGACCATTTTTTTAATACTAACACCCACCTCATTTCCTCTTATGTGGTTGGGGTGTTTTGGATTTCCGAATTCATTGGCTAGGATATTCATCTTACCCTCAAGGATAAAATTTCCTCATGTCGATTTCTCCTAATGTTCATCCTCAAATAAAACATGGAAATGGAATATTACCATTGTTAATTTATAAATTACAAAAAATTATGAAAAATAATAATTATTTACATAAAATTATTTCATCTACTTACTTAGAATTACATGTAAAATACTTTTCATTTTGATTCTTCTCTCTCTTTCCATTTCTCATGGCGGGTGGGTGGAGATGGAGAACAGAATTAGACATCATGAGAACCACTATTAGAGTGATCTCTTAGTTCTTTAAACCTTTCCCCAATAAGTTTTTCTCCAATAAATGATACCCTCCACATGATATAGTATATGGGTAATAATTCATTAACTATATTTCTTGATGGGATTTCCTGGAGGCCTATAATATAAAAAGTAAATAAAATTTATTGTGGTTCATATATAATAAATTTAACAATATATTATAATATAATTAACATACCTAAAATGTTTCATCATTTCACGTGGAAATAATTACTTTCGTGTATCTTCATCTAAAAATGGATACATGAGGCATGTGATTTAATTTTCTCTCTTTCCAAACACTTATTTTTTTTTCAACTACTTTTTTAAATCCATCAATCAAACCGACTCTAGAGTAAGACGTCTTTTCTTATCTTCTTTTGTTTATTTAAAATGGAATGTCATTTTTAATTGCATAAAATTAATATTTGTCATTAAAATAATAGAATATTATAAAAATGAGATAAAATAAATAAATTGAGATATTTTACCTTCATTAAATCCTATATATATTCTATCATAATCTTTTCAATAGATTTCCAATCAGGTTATAAAATTATAATTCTACAATGGTTCTGCATACTAATATAGTTGATAAACTGTGTTGCATTTGTTCCAATTGAATTATTATTATCATCAAAATTAATGTGTAATTACCCCTCTCAATGAGAAAGTGATAGTTTTGGTAAACATTTAATTCCATGATTATAAACTTGAGATTTTTGTTTAAGAATACAAAAAGAAAATGACCCCCCACTAAAGTATCACTGGTGGTCCAACAATTATTTTTTCGTTAATTAAATGTTTTTTTCATTAATTAATTATATTAATCCATATTTTATAATATGAAATAATTGAAATACACTGGTAGATGATCCTCTGTGTCTATTTATATATCACTCATTGTAATGAAATTCATGTGTACATGAATATTATTAGACAATTCAGTAATTATAAAATAGGAAAACAAAAACATGCAAGTAAAATAAGATACATGCATGTTTTAGTGTTTAAAAACTACGGAAGTTATTATTATTAAACAAAAAAATTCAAGGAGGACTATTAAATATAATTAATAATCATAAAAATATATAAACATTCAAAAATTTAAATATAAATTGTGTAAATGTTTTCTCATATGAGAAAATTAAACCAAATTATAATAAAGTTCTTCAAGTATTTCAATTAAAAAAATTTTAGACATAACCGTGGAATGTCCAAATTTAACAAAAAAAATAATAATAACCAAATATATATAATTAAGTATCATATTGTTATAAAATTATATAGTTTTTACACATGTAAATTTAAAAGAAAAGAAATATAATGTAAACAATTACTAGATTAATTTGGAGAGTAATTAAGTACATTCCTATATCCCTTCAACATGATCATTTCATATTGCAGGTACTATATTTGTGTTATAGTCATTGTTATCCAGAAATTATGTAATAGATGAAGAAGCCTCATATAAATTAATAACATTATTATCATCCTCATTAGCCAAATATATTAATATCGATTGAAAAAATATGGATCACTGGTCATTCGATGGAACGATGACATAAAATATTATATTGTCATGTGTGGCCATTAAAAAAGGTTCCCCATTACTACTAAATATTTTCAAATGAACTAATTTAAAACCATATTCACTATTCTTAACACCAATATTACATGCTAACCAATTATACATATACATGGTGACTTGAAATTATAATCAATTTCCCACATACATTTTTGAAGTCCAAAATAAAGCATTGATGCAGGAATTTGGATTTTATCATTTTAACTCGAAAAATGCAGTGATTAAGCAATGACCATTATACCTCTATTTTGAATTGTACTCTTTCCATCCATCTTATTTTTGTAAAATGTGTACCCATTAATATCACAAATAGACCATGTGATCACATTTAATGATGGTCACCCTTCTAACCATTTCAATGATTCTGATACAGATATATCTATGATGAATTCTTCTTAAAACCCTTGAAAAAATATTTTTTTATGTTCAATCATCTGACACATTTCATTTTTTCTGGATACCATAACTTTAATTATGAAATATGTGAGGATATGTATGACTGAACCTCATTTGTGTAGTTCAAAATGTATAAATGTGCATGCATCACATCATCTAATGGAATGATATTTACATCTAAGCCTAAAATATCTATACCAACACTAACCACAATAATATGATGATATATAGGGGTACTAATGTGCTCCACATAATATAAATAATTAGTAAAGAACTCAATAACATCCTTAGATACATATTTTTGTAAAATAGAGGGCTCTAGTCGAGAAGGATTTTTAACATTTCCCTTGTATATTTACATATATCTTTCAAAAGGATACATCCCTCATAAATAAATAGGCCCACATTTTTTATCTCCGACACCAAAAAAATAACAGGATGAACAATTATATCAAAAAACCCAAGTGGGAAATACATTTCTAATAGACAAATAATAAGATTTGATTCATTCTCAAACACATATAAAAAATTTTAATCAACAAATTTTCTATAATTAGATTTGAAAAAGTTACATAACCTTATGATAGTCTTTCTGAGAACTGTCGGCATTATACCACACAGTTCGACTGGTAGAATTTGTTGTATCAATACATGATAATCATGAGATTTCATAACTATTAATCTACAATCCATTAATGAAACCAAATTCTGCACATTTAATGAATAACCACCAGATACTTTAATAACATTAAGACACTAACACGAATTCATCTTATCAATCTTTTTAATGTGGGAATATTCAGAGGATAAAATGTTATGTTTCCTTTCATAGTAGGAGATAACTCAAAATTTATTCCCATTGATATCATGTCCAAACTAGTAAGTAATATATCAATTTTTTTTCTTTTTTTTTTCTAAAAATGTTCTAATCAAACTGTCACATATGTTTTTCTCGACATTAATCACATCAATGTTATGTTTTATCTCTAAAAATATCCAATTATGTTGTTCGAAAAAGATAGACTATTTATTCCCGATATACTTTTGAAGGCCATAAATTCTTTTCTTTTCAAATGACAAATAAATATTATTCACCCTTTCATAATATTCGTCATCTAAAAATGGTTGAGTGTGAAGGCTTTTATTTATATTAACCATTGAATTCTTTTTTCAATCATTGATTAGGATGATCAATTCACCAAAATATTTAATGTCCCATGTACACTGTATTTCTTACATTCTTCAATTGATAATATGAAGTCTCTTCTTCAGAAAGCGGATATGATTTTTCCCCTTAACACTATATCTAGATAAGTTTCTATATGTATGAAATTAATTTATAGTGGAAATTATCATAGCACACAAATGAAAATACTCTTTCTTGTATCCATCAAAATCATTAACACCTATCTCTCATAATAGTTTCAAATCTTCAATAAATGGTGAATGATATACAACAATATCATTTCCCAGCTGATTTGGTCTAGAAATCATCAAACTCATCATAAATTATTTCTTATTACTAAATAGATGTGGGTAATAGCATTAAACTACCAGTAGAAAAGGCCATGTAACATGTTGGCTACTTGGGCTCTGATATGGATTTATTCCATTAATACAAAATCCCATTCAGAGATTTTTGACTTCAGTTTCAAGATCATGAATTTTTATATAAAATCTCTTCCACTTTGGTGAATTATCCGGGTAGTGTATGTTACCACCAGAGATGCACTAATCTGAATTCCATCATAACCTATTAGGATCAACTGAAATGGTAAATTGGCACTTCAAATAATAAATTATTGGAAGGAACCAAATTTCTTTAGTAGGAGTTGCGATTCTGGTATGTTATAATGAATCATAGTATAAATATCGAAAATGTATGAAAGAATTATTAGATGATGTCATTAGAAAGTAAAAAATTGATTTTCCATTCCGTTAGATGTCCATACCTGAGAATGAATCTTACTTGACGTTTTCATCCATATTATACTATGATTTCCCACATGTAGGTCATCTTTATAAATATTTATATTCTTTCTGATACAATACATAATCATTGGGGAAGCATGTATCTTTTAGAAGTAGCACTTTTAAAATTTCATGTAAATTGGAGAAACTTTTATCAGTCAACTCATTTCTTTCATTCAAGTTAAATACTCTCAAAACTACTGATAATAATGTATATTTACTACAATGAAGGAATAGTGGACTCTCAGAATCTTCATACAATTGTTCAATAGTTCTTTCTATTTTGATGGTTTGAACACCTAAATCATGAATTAATTCTTCAATATGATCATCTACATCATTATGAATATTTTTATCAACATTGGATGTTGAATTTTTGTTTCTTTCACTATGTTTGATAAAACAAGTATAATTATGGCTAAAACTATATAAAATGATTTAATACTTGATTTATCTAGAGTATAAATTTCTCATATTCATACACTTCACACATGGAAATAAAATAAAATCTATGTTATGAAGATGTCGTTAAAAAATTATATGAATTCATTAACTCCTTTTTCAAATTCACTAGTGGTTCTTTATAAATTTATCCAACTACGGTCCATTCAATACTAGAGATTGTAATGTAATTAGTGAATATATTAAAACATATAACACACACACACACACATATATATAAATAGAAAAATTTCAAACATAAAAACATACAATAAAAATGACTTTTATTCATACATGAAATATTAAATATTATTATGAATAAAAAAAACTTATCTACTCTAGGTATTTAATTTTCATGATGTGTCATACTGATCCAAAAAATAAAAGATTGTTTAGAATCAAAAATGAAAACAATTACATCTAATTTCAACTAATATATATACACATATATGAAAACATATATATATATATATATATAACATAAATATATATATATACATATATGTATATGTATATAAAAAGATAAATTTCAAACACAAAAAAATTTAATAAAAAAATTATGATTTGGTGAGCGATATCAATTATTATTATGAATAAAATAAAAAATAAATTACTATAGGTATTTATTTTATTTAAATTAATAATTATAAATAATTATTGATGTCAATAGTAAAGGTATAAATATAATTTTTATGTTTTCATTGATTTTTTATAATACTATCAGACAACACTCCTCTTCTACCAAGATTTATCAAAATAAAAATCAATATCCATAATAGCTATAAGTTATAATAGAACCATTTGGCAATAAAATAAAATAAATAATTTAGAAATTCTAAAATACCTTAAAAAAATTTATAATTAAAAGTCAAATTCATACAAAAAAATGAATGAGTGAATGAAATTTATAAGTAACAGATAACAAATTTATACTAATTGTTTTACATACCACTTACTAATTTCAGAGTTGTACATTGAAAGACTGATCCAATATATAGCTAATTTATCTAGAATTAATTAGTACGAAAAAAATAAAATAAGTAATTTAAACATTAACAAATAAACAAACAAGAAAAAATAACTACAAAAAAAAACCTATAAATGTGGTGCTGCTCGACCGTAATAGGGTTACTACAGACTAAATATATCGATAATATCCTTTGAATCCATTGGTAATAAAAACACTAAACCAAAAAATTATAACATTTTCAAACCAATGAACATGAAATAAGAAAAACAAAAAACATATAATCTGAGTGTGAATCGATCGTAAAAGATTAACGAAGATGAAATAAATTCATGGATATTGAAAGGAGAAATGAATCCTGTTATATGATCATGAAAATATAATTCAAATTAAACAAAATTGACGACAATACCAATAAAAACAGTGTCGTTCACCATCATGAGCATTATAGGTTGAGGGTAAAATGAAGTCATGATATACAAAATAAGGGTTCCCCATTAGGGTTCTTTTTTTAAGAAAATTTTTAATGTTGGATTTTACAAAATATGATGTTAAATTAATTTTTTTAAAAAAATTATGCTTTGGTTTTCCAAAAAACTGTTGTCAAAAATCCGAGATGCTCTACTTTTCACATCAGTTTTACTAAAAACCATTATAAAAAACAATATTGTTGGCATCGGTTTGTAGGAAAAATGATAACAAATACTGATTTTTGGAAATGTTTTTTTAAATCCTGATGCTGAAAATGTAACAATATATAATTTGGTATTGGTTTTTATAATAAACAATTCTTAAATATAAATTATTCATAATTATAACATTAGATATGTAGAACTGAAATTATAAATGCGATGTTAAAATTATATTTTCTATTTGAAATAAAAAATAAGATATATCCTAATTAATTCACTTGTAGGTGAAGTATTTTGAAGGAGAAATGTATTAGGGTATGGAAGATGTGATCAGGTAAGATCTTATATGTAGATTAACTTCACATGAATCTCAAATATGTGTTGTAGTAATTTAAATTTTTTGATAAATAATTAGTAATAAATTAAATGTGATACTCAAATCAATTAAAATCATAAGAGTATCCTTATGAATTATGTGGTGATGGTTGTTTCCATGTCATGATGAGGATATAGTCAATCATTTTTTAATTACGAACCTTATAAATGATAGTTGTAACACCTCAAGATTATAAAATGTATTTCTATTTAATTATTTTGATATATTTTATAGCTTATGATACCTATAACATCGATCTTAAGAAAACAATGTTATACTGTAGAAATATATATTATTAAATGTGATTATAATCTCATTAATGTTGGATGGGTGTGTATGAATAAGGCTAACTAAATTATGAAAAATATGTATATAATTTTACCATAATGGAAATGTATTAACTAAATGTTATGAAATTAGTACTAATTTTTTCATAATAATAATGAAATAATATAAGGTAAAAATAGTTAATATTTAAAGGTACTATTTATATATTATAGTGGGTTTTCATTATATTTTATATTTTTAACTCAAAAGATAAATTTATTAAATTTATAAATGTCAAATAATAAACACTATTATTTTTTAACATCATCACGTTAAAAAAATATTGAGATAATTATTCGGTTTGTTTCTAAAATATATGATTTTGGGGTGAATATTGAAAAACACCACTTTTACCTAAATTATGGTTATTTATGATATGATGAAGATCCATGAAATTATTGAATGTTTATGAAAAATTTTGAATAGAAAATATATATTCATGAAGTAATGTAATTCATTTTAAAATTTAATGTTGAAATTTTTTAAGTACCTTTGGTGTTGTTTATGCAGTGATTACTGATTTTTTTCAACAATAATTAGGAGGTATTGAAGGGTTATTAATGTTTTTGAGATGATTATATAAGGTTAAATATAGTTATATAATATTTTTTGTATTTTATAGAAAATTATTATATTTAAATTTATTCATGTAGTCAATTGATTTGATCACACAGTCAATTGGCTTCCACAATCGTTCTGTTAAGTAATTCATGTAGTTACTTGAATTAGTCATGAAGTTTGTTGAATTGGATGAGTTATCACTTGAAATAGTCACAAGGTAAGTTTAATTTGTTATGTGGTATCCTATGTTGGTTATGTAGGTAGCTGGCTTTTATATACATGCAATTGAGTGGGTCATGTAGTTAGTTGGATTCCACATATGGTAAGTTGAGATTTGGAATATCATTTGTTCAAGTGTTCATTTACTAAGTTAATTTGGTCCAAAAGTCACTCAATTAAACAATGAAATTCATTCCATAAATTTTGTGAGTTTCTTCAAGTAGAAAAATCAAGAATTCTATATTCATATATTTTATTGAAAAAAATATGAATAATGTTTAATAAAATATTAATACATAAAAATATCATAGTAAATATTTTTATTTAAGATATTTTGTGAGAGATTTTTAAAATAGTGATTAATGATGATATCTATTTTGTATTCCAAGCTGGTTTATCTGAAAATATGTTATTTCGATCGATATCAAATCAACTCTAGAATAATATTTAGGTAAAATATCAAGAATAACCTCGAGATAATGTTGTTTTGTTATTCATGTCAAATAATAAAAATTAGTATATTATACATTGATTTTGTCAAATAATTAAAGATTAGCCTTCCTATTCAAAGGATGTTGTTAGTAATATCTAGGGTCTTAGAGAAAAGCTCCATGTCTCTATTGTCATAAAAAAATTTATGAGGAATTATATAGATAGGTATTTTCCCAAGATCTCACCTATAGAAGATACAAATGGTTTTACTAGGAGAAATTTCATAATGTTATCATATCAAATGAAATTAAGAAAATTTAATCTTTTAGGAAAAAGGTAAAAGAAAAATATGTATTTTGATGCCAGGTGATAAATAAAAATTAATAAACCAATTAAGAATATAAATTCTAGTGATTCTAAAAATTAGCTAGATTAAAGGACATTTAAAAAAATTCTTATATTATATGATAGAGATTAATTGAGAGAAACATTAATGGGATTTAAATGGTTCCTTATAGATTATATAATGTTAATGGAATTGGGATCTTTTCCAGGAAGTTCCCTAAAAACAAGGAACCTAATTATGAACTTGAATATGTAGTGAATCCTTAAGAAAATATATGGAATAAAAATTCAATATATTCATAAAAATATGAAAAATGAAAGTAAATTTTCTCTAGAGGAATATGATAAACATGATAATAAAATAAAATGATATTTTCAATTCATTAAATAGTTAATCTGGAAGTTATTTTGTGAGAAATTATCTATTTTCATAGCTCGTGTAGAAATTTTTTTTGTAATATAATGTTGTGATGAAAATAGATCGAAACCAAATGTGTCTGAACACATATTGTTGGATGATAATTATTAGTAAAATTAAGAAGACAGTGAATGAAAACAAGAACCAGAATAATGAAATGAAATATCTTGAAAATAAAGAATCAACTCTAGTTGTTGACATCACAATGTCTTGGTTGAAGAGATCTCAACATGAGATAATAGTTAAAGATAATTGAAAAGTATTTTATTTTAAAGGTGAAAAATTTTCTAAGATACAATATAAGTGTCTCAAATATGAGAATTCACTAAAAAAGTTAAAAAAACATAAAAATATTATTATTATTAAATCTAAATCCTCTAAATATTCTTAGAGAATAGGGAGAAAATCAATTTAAATATATACATAAAAGAAATCTATTTTTACTAACATTGTATGTTCTAAATGAAAATATGGTCATGAGTGGACAACGAAATCTAGTGCGAAATGTAACACCCGAATATTATAAAATATGCTTCTCTTCAATAAATATGAAGTGTTTGATAGATTGATTTACATGTGACAATATACATATATAAATAATTTGTATACATTATAAAATGAGTAACATTATATTTCATTTAAATGATTTATAATATTAAAAAATAATTTCTAATTCATCGATGAAATACAATAAATCCCAAATAACATTTTTAAATATTTACATTATGATCATTTTTTATATCTTTTATAGCTTATATAATGGTTATTTTATATTATTTAAAAAAAATTCAGGGAATTAAATTTATAAAATATTATTTTCACATGTATAAACCAAATTCATTGGATATCAATTAGTTATAAATTAAAATAAAAGCATTTGATGGTAAAAGTGATTTTTTAATGTAAATATTTCTTTTATGCATGAAAATCATTTTAATATTAATTAATTAAATTTATAATTATTGATTAGTAATTATAATGAAACATAAAAAATATTCAATTAAATTTTTTAACATTCATTTATGGTATTTAATAGGAATTTCATGGGAATAAATTCAGTTTTATACTTAAATATACAATTCTATACAAACGGGTTTAATTGCATTTTTTATGGATATATTAAAAAAAATTTCTTCCACTTTTAGAAATTGAATTTGATAAAATGGTTTATTTTTTAAAAACATAATTTACAAATTAGTTGATGATGATCCTTTATTTAATATTGAGCAGTAATTATAGTAAGAAATTGTTTTCTCAATAGAGGGTAAATAAAATTAATGAGGGGAAAAACTAATGAGATAAGGGTAAAAAAAGCTCTCTAAAATAGATTACTTGAATGGGTTTTCATTTTATCCTATATAATAATAAAAAAATTATCCACATGGTTCCACTTTAAATTTAATATGAATTTATTATATTTAAATTTTTTAAGTATTTAATTGTTTTCCACCACCTGACTTATAAAAGGGAACCCCCTCTCTTATATTGATGACATTTATTTGGCCTCTAAGATTGAAAAAACCAAAATATATTATACAATTCCCTATCCATGTACTATAGGTTATTTACTTATCAAAAAACCTACCAAATGGTTCTTAAGAAGGGATATAAAGGAGGTTTCTCAAATAGGAGGTATATGCTATTACCGATATTTTTGATGCTTCGTTCTTCATCTACCTCATATATTTCTTGTATACCCATATCAATATGATTAATTCTGTATATTTACTATATTGAAAAATTATTATGTTAATGGTACAAAAATTTTATATATCCATTCTATCTAAAGAAAAATAAAAACACCACTCATGCATACGTATGGACTATTTTCTTTTTGATGCATTGTATTTTATTTTTCATCACAATCTCTCATGGATGGTTATATAAATACATTAATTGGATATGTATGATTGTTAGAACATAATTATTATTCTATAATCATGAGACATTATATACCATTATACCTACCCATCCATTGAAAAATGATAACATCACTTGTGCATACATGTGAACTACCACCTCCATGAAGCAGTGCCATTCATTTTTCGTTCCCAATTCCCATGGATGATAATTAGTATAGATTAAATTAATATATATGATATTTATTATAAAATAATTATTATTTACCATTATTTCATTTCATCTATTGAGAAATAGAAACATCACACATGTGCACATATATACTACCATCTCTATGAAGTGATACAATTCATTTTTCACCACCACTTTTTTACAAATTGTAACAAAATGAGATTTTAAAAGATAAAAATCATGTTGTGTAGTGTGTCTAACATGAAAAAACAATATTATAAGATAATATAACAGCCCTAGGATTTATGATATATTTATTTTTAAATAAATTCATACTCTTTGATAGCTTGTGATGGACACAATACATGGTTTAAACGAAATGCGATCATCTATTTTTTAAAACAATAACATTATAAATAGATATTAAATTGATGGGTATCAATAAGAATAAATAAATAATGAAACATATGTGGTTTTTCAATGTTTATTGGCTAATTATTTATTAAAAATAAAAATAAGAATAATTAGAATAAAAAATAAGTGGTCTCTAAAAAATTATATTTTTTAAAAAGGACGACTGACCACTCCATGCGCACATATTTTAAAATTAATTTTTATCACTTTTAGAATTTTTTTTATAATATGAACTTAATTAATTAATTTGGAATATCAAAATTATATTAAGGTGAGCTATTCATAATTTTCTGAAAGGTTTAATTTTTTCTATGAATAGTGAAAATATTGCTTTTTTATTAAAAACATCTTTTTCATTGTAATCATTTAAATGTTATATTTTTATTTAAAATTGTTTTTGAAGTAAATTTAGTTCATCTATATTTTATTAAATACAATTTGGTTTAGTTTAATCAATCTAATAATGAATTTTTATATTATGACTTTCTATACTTAAAAGAATTTTCTCTTTGGGAAATTTTTTTCCCACGACTACGAGTTTACAATTAAATTAAAAATTTCAAATTATGTGAGTTTAATTTCATTAAATTGTTTCTATATTTGGAATAGTTATAATTAATATTATATAACAAGTTCAAATTAAATTTTTTCCTTTCAATGAATAGTAAATATAATAATGATTAATTATAACGGTTAAGCTTAAAATGTTTTAATTGTGGCATTAAACTATAAAGATAACAATTAAAATGATCTAAAAACTTTTCATATTAAAAATATTGATTGTATTTCAACCCTGATTGCCATAATTTTTATGTGTTCTTGCGACACTTTTTATTGAAAGTGACCTATATAATAATATAAGTATTGAAAAATATTAAATTTCACCCTCTTTCTTTAAAATTTCAACAATATGTTCATATAGGTAAAAATAAAATGATGTGAAATAATATGGTATTTAATTTTTAGAATAATGAAATTAATTTCTTGATGATATTGTGTTTTTAATTTTTATTAATAATATAATTACATTAAATTCTTAAGTAACACCAATTCATTAATTATTTAACTCGTAGAAAAAAAATAAATGACACTAAAAATATATAAAATAAAATAAATTGAATGAATTAATATTTTATGTTAATTTTTTAAATAAATATATAATTTTATTCAAGTTTTCACCAAACATATTCTAATTCCATCGTTTTCATGATTTTTTCTAAATTCAAATTAAATAAATAATATCAAAAATTTTTTATTTATGTACCATTTTTTCCTTTATAGTGACTATATTTACACCTAAAGAGTAAAAATTATGTCATGAAAATTAAAGTTAACACTGTGTTTTTGCGCGTTACATGTGTTTCTGTTAAAATAAAATTTTAACACATAGATGATTTTTAATAAATAAACATTATTTAATATTTATAATCATTGTGTCTAAATTTTCTAGTAAGTATAATTTCATTTTTGATTAAATGATAAATTTCTTAAGTTAAGAATACTAGTTACCATTGTGAAAAACAGAAATGAAAAAATTAAGGAATCATTGAAGTTAAGGTACAAAATGTTTAAAAAATTTGTTATTTTGTGTGTTAGAGATTTGTATAGACCATATGATCCCTAAATATATATAATTATAAATTTTTGATTCAATTAGGATGGGAGTGTCTTCCGTTATTGAATAAATTTAGGTATTTACAAAATTCCACTCCTCTTCAACTATAAAAAAGGAACTCAATCCTATAACTTCTTCATAGCAATCAAGAATTTTTTATCAACCATACCCAAAAATATTCCCTTTTCCATTTAAACATCTCAAGGTTTTATATAATGTTATATTTACTGTACATATAAAATATTTATAATATAATTATAATACTTGATTTAAAATATCACATATACATTCTTACTTTACATTCCTTTTTAAAATATGATAATGTTACCCGTGTGTACGACAGATTACCAACTCGTGAAGGGATGTGATTCATTTTTTAGTTATGCATTTCATAGAAAATAATAAGGACTAATTTAATTAATATGAGTGTTATAAATATTAATTGATATCAATTTATTAAAATTTATATAATGTTAACTTCCATACCATTTCACTCTTTAATGAAATTACATTGTCGCTTTTGTGTGTGTATGGCCTACCATCTCTATGAAGCAATTTGATTCATTTACATTGTCCAATTTTCAAGAATGGTTATAAGGATGTATCTAATGAAAAAAAAATTGTTATAATATTAAAATAATTATTGTGATTATGGATCTAAAACCAAGTTACATGAATCAGAATGTTTGTGACAAAACACGCATGAGAAAACAAGGCAACTAACACCCAAAACATGGAAAATAATGAAATATTATCAACAAACAGATCGTAAAATGATAAATTAAGAACATAAATGGTGTTATATATATGATTTTCATTATTTTAAATATTTTTAATGAACCTAAATTTATAATTAAAGAGTATCAGACATAATAAATGGATTCAAACCATAGGTAAATGTTTCTTATCTCACTTTTACTTATGTGATACATATTCCATATTCAAGAATTATTTCTTTTTTTTTGGGGTGTATATTATTAACCTAGGATTTGTTATATAATATATATATATATTCCTTTTATTTAATGTTTGATTGAACGATTATTTATTTTATGGGGCTTATGATTCATAAGTTACTAAAGTAGCATGGTTTTATTTCACTATCTTATCATTATTTAGGGTTGTTTTTGTTTAAGTCCACCTTGGAGGTATTAAAAAGAATTTATATCGTAAAACCATTATATTTTATTCTCATATGGTTATTCAGGATCTTTTCCATTAATATTACTATTTTCCCACTCTTCGGTAATTATTTATAAAATATTGAAATGAAATTTTGGTTTCATTTCACTCTTCGACAAATAACCCCATTTCATCAAAATCCATGTTTATTAAAAATGTTTTTAACATTTTAATAAAATTAAATTAACAAATTTTTACCCAATTACTATATTTTACATTTTGAAAGTAATATTCAAGTTGTTTTCCAATCAAGGACTATTTCATTTTTTTACATAAAATTTAATTGGAATCTATGTTTTAATATGTATTAAGAGAATGAAATTTCCTTCCAAAATAGACACTAAATTTTTTAAACCAATATTCATTAACTTCCACTGTTATTTTCAAAATATTTTTTGAAATATTAGTTTTTAAAAAGTTATTTTCAATGTGAAAATTTTATTTGACCCAAAAGTGTTTTAATGACATTAATATGGTATTTTTATTCATATATAACATCAACACATTATTATACATATGATACAATTGGGATTATTTTATTTTATATCATCGTTATTATTTCTTTGGATGGTTTATGATTAGTTTGGATAGGGTTCTATTATTTCATTACCATACACCATAATACTCTAGATGGTTTATGATTATGTTTAGTTTATTGGGGTTATGTTTTAAAATTTCATATATTAGTTTTTCAATTCAAAATCATTTTTTGATTATGTTTCATTAAATTCAAATGAGTAATGGGTTAGATATACTATGTGACAAGTAGGGAAATGTTTTAGATTGCCACTCGACGCATCAATAAGTCTCATGAGACAAATTAGTTGACCAAAGTAGATGCGGTTTTGACCATAGATTTAAAATGTCTTGTATAAGCTCTTGATATTATGTTTTAGATAAATGGAATTATGCATTCCCTCATCATGAGATTACTTTTTTGTGTCTATTTTATTATTATATTAGTTATAATATACATTTATAAGGTTAAATATCATGTGATTATTTATATGGATTTATTTTATCATCATTTATTCCTTCCATATTATACTCATGTTATTGTTTACATGGAATGTGTTTTAATTTTTCACCTTTACATATTAATTTGGATTATATATTCATGATATATTCTATTATATTCTTACACTCATTGAGAATTTGAGCTGACCCCTTTATGTTTTATTTTCCCCTGGATACCAGGAATTGTTCATTAATTGATATGTAGGGATACACTAAGGGGAAATATAGAATTACTAAATAAAACACTTTGTTTATTTTATGTTTTCATTTGTCTTGTGAATTTCAATAATTCATATTATTTACCAAGACAAAAACACTCTTTAATACTTCGGCTTTCGATTCCTGGTATCTAGTTCCAGTGTTATAATTTAATCATTGAAACTAGGTTACAATGGTTAGGGTATTTACAATTGGTATTAGATAAAGAATAATAGAAACCTTGGAAACTGGATATATGAAAACATATATTAGGGAAAACAACACTACTAATTACATTAATTATAAGTATTAATATAGGATAATATCCTAATGTTTTTGATAAAGTAGTGATTATATAGCATTCATAGAAATACATAATTTTATAGATACTATAAGTGTACATGGTTCTAGAAAATATATACCTTGGAATAATAACTTCAAATAATACACGTCAGGATTTACTATACTGCTACCTAGTATAAAATAATATTCCTTAATATGAAAATGGTTTTAATTTCCCAAGGCATATTCATTGGTAAATTAAAATTTTATTTTCATACTATTATGAAGGATTAGAAATTAATTTTATAATTTTAAAACATTCCCAAAGAAACCATGTTTATTATTATTATATTTACAATGCATAAAAATTTTATTTTATGTTACGTGTTTCACTAATTTTGGATTATATATTATTATACATAATGTAATGATCTAATATAGTGTATAAAATTGTTTAAAAATGGCACCTATATTATGTAATGGAAACTTTATCAATGAAAAAAATATAAAGGGTATGAATGACAAATTCCTTGATAGGATTAAGACAATATTTTAAAGGAAACTAGTAACAAAAAAATTTCATCATATGAGGTGATACTATCATGTGCTATCAATATAGATAAATAACTGTCAATGTAATATGGTTTTGATAGGAAACCAGTGAAGAATATGAAGAATGAGAAAAATAAAGATTAAAGAAATAAGGGAAATAAGGATTTCCCCTATTTGATAATTGTGAACAGAAAAACTCTGTAACTTTATTGCAGGGAATGATAGTTTTCTATAAGTGTAGAGATAAGTGAAACTATTGTAATTAATGAAAGTTTAAGATAGAAACATATTATGTTCATTTTTTAATCTATTAGAATATAGGACACTACACAAAAAAATCCCCCAAGTATCAAGGGAATGTACCATAGAATAAATTAAGGGATTAAAGTCTAACTTATACTATCACTAAGTTTGGAGTGTAATTATTAAAATCATTATTAATTTATAATAAATAATTATGTTATATATATATATTTCAACAATGATATTCTAGTTATAATAATTATAAAATGTAAAAATATTATGTTGTGAATAGAATACCCATTTACTATCATGATTATTCACCTTTATACACATACACATCTTTTATTTGGGACATATATATATGTATTCCAAACACTTTGACCATGTAATAAAATATAATGATCAATGAATTCATGTTATATGATCCATGTGGCACACTTAACCATGAGAATTAAATGAAAGTGACAGGCACACCCTGAATTATATAGTGCTCCAAATCATTGGGTAATGTTTTGTCTCATGAGACATCATGTAGGGAAATGGAGTGAAATGTATTATTTTATGGGACTTTTTACACCATGATGTCTTTGTTATTTGGCCTTGACATATGTTTATGATGTATTGTTTTATGTTGTTTCCACATTTCCCGAAGTTATGATTATGATTATATATCATGTCTCATTGTTCTTGTGTATGATTCCTACTATTTTACACCCCATTAATATTCTTATTTTCTATCTTGTATCAACTTATTCCATGGGTATTCCCTTACTGGGCATTATAGATCACCCCTTTCTTATGTTTTCTCCCAAGTAATCCCTTTCATAGTTAAAATCCATTGAATTTTAGACGTATGTTAAGGATGTTTTCAATAATAGTGTTATATCCCATGTTCATGATCTAATGAAATGTTAGTAATTACCAATTACAATATACTAATCGACCTTTTAGGTTTTGTTATATGTAATTTTATGTAATAAATCATGTATTAATGTAAAATATAGAGAATGGTCGTTACAATTGGTATCAATCATAATGTTTATTATTTTTGGGATTAGGATTAAAAAACTCAAGAGAAATTCATAAGGATAAGACAAAGTATAAGAAAAAACCCCTAAATTTTTAGAAAACATAGTGTATGTGGTTTATAAAGAAAATATATACCTGTCTGTATACTATAGTTGGATGTGGTTCTAGAACATATATACCTTGGGGTAATAACTTCAATAAGGAGTGTCGGGAAAGACTCAGTGTGACCTGGTACATGATAATGGGCCTTACTATGCACCTTGTTTGTCACTCCTGGGGGATATATTTTGGTAAATTAAAAATCATATTATGAACCATTATTAAGGAAATAAAAAATTCCCATTAGAAAAAATGTTAGGAAATAGATCATGGATAACATTAATGAAAGCCTAGAAATTTATAAGTTATGGAAATAAATGTATGTTATATGTTACCAATTTAATTTAATTAAATTTCCATTTATATGTTTAATAGTTTAAAATAATCATCCCTAATTTTCAATTTATTCTATGCAATGTCTAGAAATAAGAGGATTTATGTAAACAATCAATTAGAAGTGAAATGTGATGACTGCACCAACAAGATTCCCAACCTGATGGGAGAAAGAATTTCAAACTTCATGATGATACACAATCATCTAACTAAATTTATGAAAAGAAACCTAGAGTAGGATGAGAATACATATTCCCCTAAGAGATAATAAGTTGTTATTGAGACCTTTATGTGACAGAGGCCTCTAACATTCAATTGATCATATAATCCCTTAATCTCGGAACAATGGATCAGCTCTATTGAGAAGATCTTATTCATCCTTCAATTTTATGAGAGAGATAAGGTTCAACTGGTTGTTTATCATATAGTGGAAAAAGATGATCAGTTATGGGAATTGATCAAGAATATGCATCCTGATGAAAAGATCAATGTGATGGGTTGGAAGGTTTTAGAAACTATTTTTTCAAAAAATATTTTCCTTGAACTCTCCATCTCAAAAAGGAAAACGATATCCTTTCCCTCAAGAAAGAATACAAAAAATATATCCATGAAATCAATGAAAACCTTCATAATATGTCTTTGATAATCCATATAATTTGTCCATACCCACAAATTCAAGGATGATTGCTTATTCTGTGCGATAAAACCCAGTCTACGAAAAACAATTCTGATATGTGATCTTAATAGCTTGGATTAAATAGTATGATGTGCTGTCAAAGTCAACATTAAGATTGACGAATATCCAGGGAATCATAGGGATATGAATTGGAAAGTGGAGTTTTATATTGGAGCCCTGATTGAGAAACATAATGATGCAATGAAATTTTGACATCCCACTTTTTAAAGGTGTAGAAAGAAGATCCCAAAAGATTATTAAGGGGGAAGTGTAAATGGTTTATTTGTGGGAAGGAAGGGATCCTAGCCAGTGATTTCCAACAAGAGAAACCCACTAATGTGTTGAAGGAAAAGAATGAAACAATAAACCCTCAATGATTTTTTTCATTACATTATCTATAAGGAACCTGGGCACTTTGAAAGTCTATTCCCTATGCTATGGGGTTTCAGAGACAACAATCAACATACAAGGTTTAAATGGTAGGATTGTTCTATCACAACTACTGAGGTAGATCCCAAAAATGAAGTAGTGATGGGTATGCTAGTTATTCATTCAATATTAGAGAACATAATTTTTTATTCTAGTTCTATGAATTCCTTAATATCACAAAAGGTTATTAGAACTATTAAAACACCACCACAAATCATGGATGTAGAGTTTTTAGTGAAAAGGAAAAGGGGTCAATTATTTCATCCAATGTATATAACTCCTCCAATATCAATGTTTGTGGCATAAACATCCAATCATTTTTATACTCCAATTTGATTAATTAGATTCAATTATATGAATATATTTCCTTTCCAAATATACATCCCACAAAAATTTCCATGAGATGTAAATCACTCCTTGTGTTGCAAATCGACCCCTAATTCTATACATGTGTAAGGTGGATGATGACTCTTATTTTTCACCAACATCTGAAGAATGAATATTGTTGTCCTACAAGAAAAATATCTAGCTCAAATGATAGATTCTATGGAAAGAACCATCCTTTATGGCCAGACTATAGTGATGGAATACAGATATTTGTTTCTTGAGGAATCTTCTAGTCTTCCTTCTATCTAAGAAGATGAATTTTCAATCTATCATATACCTGGGGTTTTTCCATTATCAACGACTCTTTATAGAATTATTGTTATAGAACATGAGTATCTAGAGAAATAAATAAAAGAGAATATGGATGAAGGGTTCATATGCCCATGTTCTTTAATATATGGTGAACTAGTTCTCTTCATCAAGAAGAAAAATGTGTCAATTCACTTTTTCATTGATTATATTGATCTCAACAAGATCATGATAATTAAATGGTATCCTTTACCATATATTTATGAATTGTTTATTCAGTTACATGGATCACAATACTTCTCTAAGGTGGATATTCAGTCAGGATATTATCATGCATGGTTGAAGAAGGTAGATAACCCCTATAATGTTTTTCATACAATGTACGGGCACTATGAGTTCATTGTAATGCCTTTTAGACTCACTAATTCTAATTTTTTTGGAATTTATGAATAGATTCTTTAGAGATTACCTCGACTAAGGTTTGGTTGTATTTTTAGATGATATTATAATAAACCCCAAAAGCAATGAGTTGAATTTGGAGCATTTGAGAATTTTGTGAAAGTCCCTACAAATTGATATGATTTATTCCAATAATTGAAAATGTGAGGTCAGATTAAAAGAAGTATATTTTTTGGGCATGACCTCATAAGAAATGGGATATTTTTAGAACCTTTAAATACTAAAGAATTTGATGGATGTTCTTAGAAAACACCTGGGAAAGATATATTAAGTTTTCTTGGGTTAGCTAGGTATTATTTATGATTTTTGAGAACATTCAATTGATTTTAAAACCCTCTTATCAAGATTACTCTGATGGGACTCAGGTTTTCATGGGATAATGACTATGAATATTTATTTTAGGAGATGAAAATTAGGCTTATCATTACACATATACTCACACTACCTACTATTGGATAAATTTTCATGGTATTCAGTGATTCTTTGAAGAGTGTCTTTGGATGTGTGTCAATAATTAATGAAAACCTCATAGCCTACGCTTGATGGAAGTTGAAATTTTACAAATAGAACTTCCTAACACATGATATAGAGTAGGTTGTAGTGATATTTTCATTGAAAATACAGAGACATATTCTCTTTGGGGAGAAGTGTGAAATATATATGGATCATAGAATCCTTGAGTATATATTCCCACATAAAGATATGAATATAAACCAATGAAGATCGTTATAACTGATTATGGACTATGATTGCTCTATCCACTATAATTCAAGTAATGAGAATAAAGTTGTTGATGATATAATTAGAACAGATCCAGAAATTATATCATTGATGAGAATTGAGAGGGATCCAATCATCCATGATTTGAAAAGTATGGACATGGGAATCATAAAGTAAGGAACATCATTAATGCTTTTTTAAATGATTTCTCACCCATATCATATGGAGAGGTTAAAGGATGAACAATGAAATGATGTGATAATTCAGAAGAAAGTGGGAACTATAATAAAAGGAAAATCCTCTTTTCTTAATGTTAATAAAGAACATGTTGTATGATTTGGGTTAAGACTCAGTGTACCATCAAATCTTGAGTTACACAAGGAGTTTATGGATGATTCACATAGATCAACCTTCTCTATCCATCCTAGATGCACTAATATGTATCAAAATATCCTAAATAACTATTGGTTGGAAAATAAGAAGAATGATATCACTGAATTTACATCAAAGCACTTGGTATTCTAACAAGCTAATATTGAAAGGAAAAAAGTCTATGTGGATGATGCAACTATTACCCATAACAACCTAGTAATGGGAAAGAATCACAATGGATTTTTTCACCAAACATATGAAGAAATCCAGAAGCAAATATACTATATAATTTATAATTGTTTGTCTTATAAAGATTTTAGACTTTATTGGAACTAAATAGGAATTCTCCCTGGATTGAATTTCATTGATATACATATATGAAGTGTTAAGGCTTCATGGAGTACTGCAATATATTGTATCCGAACGAGATATAAGATTCACCTTTATGTACTTAAAGAGTTCCCAACATGATCTAAATATATATTTGAACTTCTAAATATCATATCACACTAAAATTAGTGGACCCTATGATCAGACTGTCCTGATAGTTAAGGACATGTTGAAAGCATATTGAAATGACTTCAAAGGAGGATGGGATAAACATCTTCATATTGTCGCGTTCTCTTAAAAAACAAATTTACACTCATTAATAAAAATATATCCCAATGAATCCCTCAATAGAAAGTTGTGTGGAACACCCTTATATTGGAATATAGTTATGGAAAAAAATTTCAAGGTCCTAAAATGGTGGAGGAAATGGTGGAAAAGGTTAAGAGAATTCAGCAACACATCAATACTGCTTAGAGTCGGTAAAAGATCTATGCTGACAATTATTAATGAGACATAGTCCTTGATATTGGATACATGTTATTCCTCCACATATCTTCATCGATGAAAGTGATGATATTTGGGAAGAATGGAAATATTATTCCAAGATACATCATCACCATTGATATCCTTTATCGTATCAGAATGGCGGCCTACTGAGTTTCACTCCTACCAGACCTATCTCAAGTACATGATGTATTCCATGTATCCCTATTGAGGAAGTACATACCATACCCCTGATAAGTACTCAATCTAGAGGTTGTACAATAATAGAATGAACATTACGAGAATTAGAAGCCTGTTAAGATCATGGATCATAGAGAAAAAGTTCAACAAAATAAGATAATGCACCTTATCAAAGTGCTATGGGGGAAAAATGTTTGAAGAATCGATGTGGGAACCCGAGATAGTGATGAAACCTAATTTCCCTCATCTATTTTATTGTGGGAAAATATAATTTCAAGGGATAAATTTTATTAGGGGTTGAAGATTGTAATGACCCAATCTATTTAAAATAAAATTTTAATTTTAATTTATTAAAATGTCTTATTATGTATATGGTAATAAAAAAAATTTA
Source organism: Viscum album (assembly GCA_963277665.1). Taxonomy (NCBI): domain Eukaryota; kingdom Viridiplantae; phylum Streptophyta; class Magnoliopsida; order Santalales; family Viscaceae; genus Viscum; species Viscum album. The sequence continues at coordinate 4,437,379 of OY728143.1, read as the reverse complement.
AAGTTATTTAGTTTTATAATATCAAATTTAATTTAAAATAATGTTAAGTAACATTACAATTAATAATATAGTCATTGAACATTGATCACATGATTAGTATAAATATATATTTTTAACAAATCCAATTGACATAGACTAATGAAGCGATGTCCTCAACCAGTAGGATTGTACCCTATGAATCTGATTTAGCAGAGCCATTGAGTGAGAGATCATCACTGGTATTTTCCGTGGACCAAGTCCAAGACGAGAACAAACAACATAAGCATGTGAAAAAATATTTATGGGATAATTTCAAGCTCATTGAGATCACATCCCAAACCATGTATGCCGAATCACCCAATTAAAGTCTCACCACCACGCACCTTACTCTTAGGGTGTTTAACAGTGTATTAATGGGATTTGTATCCATACCCTAGAAATATCGGTGTACATTATTCTTTATATAATAATAAATATTTTTTTCATCCAATTAATGTTATTTTAAAATGATTTAAATTTTGATTCATTAAGACACAAATAGTCTTTTGACTAATAGTCAAATTCAATTAAGAAATTTTGTTTAAAGAATTAATTCATTTAAAAAAACTAAAATTTTACTAAAATATTATTACTGAATAGTTTTTATTAAATATAAATGATCACATATATATATTTTAATTTAAATATAATTTTTAAAAGGGTTTAAAAATTGTTATATACAAAAAACCTTCATTTCATGATAAATATTGATTTCATTTTAAACATTAAATATTCAAATTTTAAAAAAATTATTAAGATGAACATAATATTATTTTTGGAATCATAACTTCAAAATAATCCAATGGTGATTTTTTCAGACAATTCTTTGATAGTCTAATTTTTGGGGAAAAATTAAATACCGTATAGATAGACCTTGTGTATTGTGACATCATAGTGAAAAAAAAGTTGTAATAAAACTTATTGAAGTATCCAACACCAAATTTATGTTTTTTATTTAAAATAATTAGATTTTAAGTATAATTTATTATTATTATAAATCCATTATAAATACTCTAATACCATTAACATATTTTTTATGGTATTAAAATCATTTCTTTATGAGTGTGACTCACCTCCACATATGCAATGGAATTATTTAATTAATTTCTGCCCTTATCCATATAAAATTATTAGAAAGACTCCCATTTTTTTTAAACTATGGTTAAAACTGTGAGCTGGTTTATAGTTTTGGTTATTTTATTATTTAGTGTCAAAAAACAAAATAACGACAAAATCCCCCTCATTTTATATATAAACCCACCAAATCCCACATTTCTCTTCACTCAATCACCTTGGAGCATGTCCATAATCTGGAATCCACTCCTTTGAGTCCTCCCAAGGTGCCCCATTATCTCAAGAATCATATCCCATAAATTATGAGTAACACACTTAATAAAATGATCTTTTAATTTATCCTCATTATTCAGGTACCATATTTTCTTAATGTCTTTTATGATAATTTCCTTATGATGGGATATGTTATTACATATAAAATTTAATATCCAAATTATTTACAAATTATTAGATATCCCTTTCTCTCTCATAAACAAATTTTATGAATATTTGTGTGACGTTGTTAGGCTTTTGAAATTTCACAACAATTTTTCATTCCAAAACAATTGTATATTGAAAACCATACCAATTTCCTGTCAAGGGTATTCACATTTATACACATATACCTTTTTGAATTGGTAATTTCATGTATTTATTCCACAATCCTTGATCATGGAATAAATTATGTTGAATGAATCTATATTGTATGATCTATGTGGCACACTGAAGCCTCAAAATGAACTGAGAGTGGTGAGTGCACCCGAAATTATTTGGCACTCTAATGAATTGGGAAATGATTTTACTCATGAGACATCATGATGGGATATGGAGTGAACATTATTATTTTATGGGAATTTTTTCCACTATAATGTAATGATGTTTTTTTCATTTAAAAATGTTTATGATGTTGTGTTTTATGTTATTACCATGTTTCTCCATGTTATGATTATAATGCTATATCCTGTCATATTGTTCATGTTTATGATTCATAATATTTTCCCCATTGATTTTTATATTTTATAAAAAGTATCACCTTATTTTATGTTTTTACATTATTGGTATTTATATCTCACCCCTTTGTTATGCTTGTCGCTAGGTTATCCCGTGCAGTTTTCAAAGCAATGGAATTTTAGAAGCATCATAAGGATGTTTTTAATAATATTGTTGTATCTCATGTTAAAGATGTTATCATATATAGCTAATTCAAAAATTCAAAAAACTTATATATCTTTTAGATTTTATTATGTGTAATTTTATGTAATAGATCATGAATTAATGTTAAATAATGTGCAAGGCTATTATATTACTTCATTTTAATAATTATATAATATATTCAATAACATGATATCTTATTTTTTTATGTATTCTTTTTTTCATTGGGGTTTTTATGATGAAAAATGTATTCGCATGTTTGGAATGTGACATTGATATCCAATTTTATTTTATAGAGAATATAAGGATGATTTGGTGACCTTCCTTCTAAATTTTTGGAGAATAAATTCATCAAAAAAATTTTAGAAAAGACTAAGGGTTAACCATTTATGAAATGGATTAGTTTTTATTATTAGATTTACTATTGAGGTATTAGAGATTATTTTATTATATTATATTACTTTCACTAACCATTTCTTTCTTAATCATCTATAAGTAAGAGGAAAGACTTTTCATTATTTTATTGATCTCATGATCTATTAAATATTAATTTTTGGAATTTGGGAATAAATAAGACCCTATTGGATATTCATTAATTTGAGTTAGAGATAAATTATGAATTGATAGAATTACAACCAAATTTTAAAATTGTTCCATTAAAATAGAATTATATGAGTTATATTTTCTTATGTTCTTAGTATAAACTACAAATCCATTCCAAAACTCCTTGAAAAGTATCATGGAAATAAATTTTTATCCTAATGTCTTCATTTATGATTAATAAAAGGTTCCTTAAATCATCATTGATATGTGTATTTATGGTAATTATATTTTATATATCATTAAATATCTTATGATCAATGATATCTATAACTCTTTGTTATTATATATTATTTTATTCCATGTCTATATCTTCACATGCCACCAATGTTTTCCTATTTGGAAACCTCTTAAGTTTTACTCTATGAGATCATAATACTTACATTCATCTCTTTTAAAGGGAATGTTTTATTAAAAATTTTTATTACATATTATTTCAATAAGGAAAATATCAAATATTAAACCCTTGATTATTGATATCAAGATTAAATTGTGAGGGATAAATTTTTTTAAGGGAATTAGAATGTAACACCTCATGATTTTAAAATGGGACCATCATGTTCAATAGCGTGTATTAAAAATAACAAGTATTATAAGAAAATATTGACCCTTAAAACTATATGATATATTTTTTTTAAAAAAAATCAACCTCTTCAATAGCTTGTAATGTATGGAACATTAGGTTTAAATGAATTGTGGAACTCTAATAAAATATTTTTTAAACATGACATTGATAACCTTCAAATTAAATTATAGATTATGACTAGGAATAAAAAATTATGTAAATTGTTTTACATGTTCATGAGTTACATATTTATTATACATAAAAATATGAATCATTTGAAAGAAAAAGAAATGTTTTCAGAAAAATTGTATGTTTCTAAAAGGCAATTTCATCATACATTGCACACATATTTAATATATTTTTTATGAATTTAATAATGATTATTATATTAAATAAACTAATGTTTTGAAATCATAATATAAAAATTATCTTGGAGCGAATTTTAGGGTTTTTTTGATGGATACATTTTTTTGATGAATAGTGAAAAATATTGTTTTTTATTGAAAACATCATTTTCATTTAAATCATTTAAAGGTAAATTTTTTATTTTAAAATTATTTTGAAAGTAAAATTATTTCAATTATATTATAATAAATAAAATTAAGTTCAGTTTAATAAATTACATGTTGACTATTAGTTTCAAAAGATTCTATACTTTTGAGGATTTTCTCTTTGGAATACCACTTTTCCCTACATCTACTTGTTTAATTTTAAATTAAAAGTTTCGGCATTTAGGAGTTTGATTTTATAAAAACTACTCCTTATTTAGAATAAACATAAATAATATTATATAATAAGTTCAACAAAATTATTTCTCATAATGAATAGTAAAAATAGTAAAAATTAATCACCACAGTTATGGTTAAAATAAGTTTTCAATGGGGTTTATTGACGCTCCTTTCCATCACAGAGTCTAAATGAAAGAAAAGGGAAATACCTTGAACAAATAAGACTCATCCTTTGAACAAATATAAAAAATTATCAAAGGAAGGAAGAAGAAGAACAGTGCGCAAAAATTGCGCAAGTTCTACAATGGCCGCGCAAGTACACTTGCGCACCGCAATGGTCGCGCAAGTACACTTGCGTGTCGCAATGGTCATGCAAGTGCAACTTGCGTGCCCTAGGTGATAACCGCTCAGGGTCTTCTCCAGCGTATAAATAGACCCTGTGGTCCCCCCATTGAGGGAGGATTTTTTCCAGAAACTCAGATTTGAGCTCCCGGTGCCCTAGTCTCTTCTCAAAGCTTCTAAAACACTTCTAAGGTAATTTCTTACCTAGAACGGAAGATCTAAAGAGGGGGAGGAAGGAATAAGTGTTGAAACTCATCAACACTTGCGCGCCTGAGTTGCCAGCCCTTAAGGGAAAAAGTCCACACTTGCATGCCGCCTTACTCCTTCAATATAACTTGCACGCCCCTTTTCTGGAAGAACCTCATAAGGATTATAAAGTATTTAATCAAGTGTCGCTCAAGTATTACCCTGCTGGTTAACCATCGTGTAAGTACACCATGTGTCGCACAAGCATACCTACGCAACCAGTACTTGCGCGCCCACGCAGTACCTGCGCGCCTTCCAGGACTTACGCACCCCTGCCTTTTTGGGTGCCATTCTTGCCCATTTCACCCCTCTTAAGCCATTCCACCTTTCCTATTCAAGATTCAGTCTTCAATACACTCTTCAATGCCATTTTATGGAATGATTTCTTGATTTGACTTCCTTATCTGAAAGGAATTCTGTGGAATATCTCTCAATACCTAGTGATTTACACATCTTTATGTCACTAAATATTGAGATTTCATTCATTCAACCTCATCCTTTAAGATGAGAGAATCCTTAACCTGGGTCTCCTTTTCAAGAATAATCCCCAGTCATAAGTCCTCTAATTTGGGCATCCTGTTTAGGAGTAAGCCCCAAGTCCTATAATTTGGGCATCCTCTTTTTCAGGAGTAAGTCACAGTTATAATTCTTAACTTGGGCATTCTCCTTAGGAGTAATCCCCAATTCTTAAAGTCTCAAATATGGGTATCCTCTTCAGGAGTAAGCCCCAGTCCCCTAATTTGGGCATCCTCCTCAGGAGTAACCCCCAAACCTTAATTCCCTTAACTTGGGCCTCCTTTTCAGGAGTAAGCCCCAGTCTCAAATATGGGCATCCTCTTCAGAAGTAAGGCCCAGTATTAATTTCTCTTAACCAGTCCTAATTTACCTTTGATCTGGGATTATTTTTCAGGAGTAAAGCCCAATCATAAGTCTTCTCCTAATTTGGGCCTCCTTTTAAGGAGTAAGCCCCAAGTTAGAGTATTCAAAATCTCCATGAATTACATATACCTTTATGAACCCTATTCTTGGATTTCTTCCCTAAAGTAAATCCTAACCTTCATTTATCAGGGCAGTCATACATACATAAGCCCCACATTATTTCTTATGATTGCATCTTTCATGGAAAAATTGTCTAATTTTTACCAATACCTCTTGTTTCTCACACCGAACATGACTCACATGAGATTAGAGTGTAAAAGTAATTGTGACATTCTTCTTTGAGCCATCAATCATAAAAATCATACTCCCTTACTCAAACTACGTGGGTTCTGATTCCTTTTCTAAACAAAGGATACGTAGGTAGTCTGTCTACGGGTTCAATCCCAACTCTAAAATAATCCATGTACTTCTGAATGACAATAAACTTCAAGTGCCCCACTGAGTGGCTTTAAAACCAGCATGGTCATCATAATGACCAAGAAACTTCTATATAAATGTGTCGAAGGGTACCATTGACCAAGAATCTCTAATAAATACAGATGATTCTCTATCGATGAAGAACCTCGAATACATACAAAAGATTCTCTAAATTTCCTACATATTTATTAATTGATTGTCAGATCTGAATGAAATCTCATTTTATACTTGGTAATGTAATAAGGATTCACGAACATAACTTAAATCTATAATGAGAGTCCCGGAGTAGACAATAATTCCCCTAAAAAAGGTGTGATGAGTCCGACCTTCCATCCTCTCGACCAATGCAAATTCCTAAGCCTCATCAGTCCACAAAATAATGAGCACCTACCTTTGGAAATTAGGTCTGAATGGATGTGGAATCATTGGATGTTTCCGATTATACGAACAAACCCGTTAGAAACCGATCAGAATGTTTGAACCTCCCATCAAGGCGGTCATCCCCGGATTCCGAGGGAAACAAAAATGGTGAACACGACGTGAATCCTTAACCATGTTAAAATAATGTTTTACCCATTTGTTAGGCCCCTATTTAAAACTCAATGAGAGGGCCAACAAAAACAATCATTGACATATGTGCTCATACAAAAGGTGTAGTGGATGAATTTATCTTGATTACGTCTGTTATATCAAATAGACACTCTTTTCCAAGATCTTCTGCATTTCTAGAATGGCTGCTCTCAAGTTCACGCCTATGAATACAGATACTATAAATGCCACTGCTGCTACTTCTGCTGGATTGTCGTCCGCTCTAAGGATGATATCACCTACTCAGCGTCTTCAACGCTGGGTATCAAACACACTGGTTAAGGAGTACCATAAACATGGTACCATCCCAACTCTGGAGGCTGCCCAACAATCCCTCCAAGTAAATAACTCACATCGGTCATCCGGACAACGATGACTAGTGATCAAGAAGTAGGCGGTTCTGACTACTGTCTCCAACCGTTTCGGGTCGTTATCCTCGGAACGCAATCAACATTCACTCCCTTATTCTAGGGATGTGAATGAGCAGGTCCCTCAGGACCTTAATTCAAACAGACAGGAGTCCTTCCTGAGGGGTCCCACCAACAATCGCCTCCAGACTCATGCGGCAGTGCGCCCTCAAGATGAAGAGGGTACCGACTCCAGGCGTTCGGCTCAGGTTCCTCGAACCCGAGCAAGCAAGACGAACCATCAGAGGAAAAATACGGTCAACAGTGAGCAGGTTCTCATCTATTCCATCTATAGAGAAGTCCACCAACCTAACTGGGTGGCAAGCAACGAGCAGGAACATACACCTCCCTGTTTTAATTCCGTTGTCTAGCAGACTTGTCTGGAAGCATCACGCCAATCCCACCAGGCAATTCCGGTGGAGTACTATAGGCAGGAACATACTCTTGTTTATACATCATCAGCTTGTCAGCAGGCTCGTCTGACTACATATGATGGATCTTGTCAACCATGTTTGGCGAAGTGAAATCAGCAGGCACATACAGCTGCTAGTATTAATCAAGCCTACCAACAGTCACTCTTGGTAGCATTCGGAGAAGTTAGTTGGAAATCCCCGAGAAAAAATAGAAGGCAGACTCAAATCTCTACCCCCACACTTGAGTACTGTCAGGATTCACTGACAGGAAAAGGAGGACACGAGCAGGCACATATATCTACTCCAAGCCCGGAATGTACGTATATTCCTGTTCCGGTAGCTGAAGTCACCAAGCATATTCTATCAATGGTGAAAGAGAAGAAGAAAATCCCTGCTCATATTCTGGATGCCTAACAGGATATTATAACAACTTCCGTGGAATCTCAGGGAAAGACAAATAAATCTATCCCTACCAGTGGAGTGACACATCAACAATTCACTCCAGAACAGACACACACATCTGTTCCAGTCCAAGAGGGTTGTGGGGCATACTCCCCCATATCATACGGACAACCAAGTCAGGAACATACACCTGTTTTGAGTAGAGATCGTCAGCCTAACCTAGCCATCTTTCCTGATCAGGCATATACACCGGCTCAGAGCAACCACTTTTGTCAACAAGTGGTTTCCAAGGCGAGTAAGAAGGCGTCTAAGAAAAAGACCTGCCCAGCACAGTCAGGAGATCAAGAGACAATATGTAACAAGGCCTTGCTCGATGTTGGAGTTCTTGAAGCCCTCAGAAAATTATCTATTGAAATTCAAGATTCTACTCCCTCATTTCCCAAAAGTGGGAACATTAATTCTGAAGGTCTTCAAACATACACTTCTTCATGAAGGCATGCTTCATGACAATTCAGTCGATCTCGAAGTTTCATCTTCAAATGAGTGCCACAGGAACCCTCTGTGTGGTCAAAAGACCAAGGATAAAGAGATCTCATCTTTTGCTGTAACCCATTATGGTGGTCCTCCCCCTGATGATTAATTTTGCTGCGAAATTCCTCTCCGTAGTAGTGATGCACATTGCCCAGAAAATGCTCTAGTGTACAATGTAGTGACGAGAAAGCCCTCTTATCTTGAGGCACTTGAAAATGCGAAAACAGTCATGTCTGAAGATTCATCGCTAGCAGGTGAAATACTTTCTCAATCATAAGATAGCCCAGGGTGTAGATCATTCTCCGAACCACCCCTAAGTCATGCATCTTCTAGTTTGATCAATGATTTCTCTACCAATCCTATTGAATCCAATGAAGCAACAAGGAAACACCAAATTTGGTCAAATTAGGTAGAATAATCTTCATCAAATGATAAAGAGGAAATGCTGAACATGAGAAAACAACTGGCGAAAGGTGAAGTGCCAGTCATGTTTTGGCCTCTGGCTGACTCTCAGTATAATATTCCAGAAATGTTGACGGAAGATGAAATTCATGATATTCGTCTCAATATATGGAAAAATATTTGTCAGTTGAAAAAAAGTACTATCTTATGATGAATATGAAAATCATCTTAAGATAATAGAAGGGTTACAATGTCAGATTGATTTGGCGTCTCTATCAATCTCTTGATATCCGAAGGCTGAAAAGCAGTAGAGAGACCTTCAATATTCATGCTTTGGCGCACTAAGAAGATTTCATTAGTTAATTTCCAATGCCCCATCTGGTATTCGTGTCAGAGGATGGGGTGTTCATGGAGCACTGCATTTCACGGTGCTCTCCAGTCAGCAAAGCCCACCGAAAATGGTCTCATGCAATGTTATTGCCCATGGCCGGCGACAGTCAATGAGATTTGTTTGTAATCAAAGGCTTCCCCAAGAACATGCTTCAACTAGTTCCTCTCAAAATAGAGAATACATAGAACAAGTTGTCGAATTACTCTTGCATCAAGCAAACAAGAATATTGAACATGCCTCTCGTTTGGAGCAAGCACGTCACCAAGTGACAGATGTGTCAGAAATCTGCCAACGGTCTTTTGAACCGGGTGATAAAAGCGGATAAAGGTTAATGAATCCAGCTAATTTCTGAACTAAGGTTCGCAAGATCAGGAGGACCTTCAAGAAAGCCTCAGATATAGCATGTCAAGAACCACCCCATCTCACCAGACTGGGGACTCTATTAAACCAACCCTCCGAATCAACAAAAAGGATTTGGGGAGTTGAGCGAGAACAGCAGGAACAGCTCCAGTCCACTGGACTAGGGACTTTTTCAAATCAGAAATCCCCTCCTCAGAGAAAGTTGGTCTTTTCTCGATTAGGGAAGAAACCTCAAGGGGAACGAAGAGCCAAATTATCAGGAGATTCCCTCCAAATTTTGGTTCGTCAAGATGTTCCTGAGGGATCGAATCTACAAAAGGCAATGTCTCATCAAAGAAATGGAAGAAGACAATATCACATAAATGCTGATAGAAGGGATGCGATGAGTTATGCATCAATAAATGTCATCAATGCTGTTGTTGCTGATCCTCCAGATGAGGCTCACTCAGGGGACTCTGATGAAGAGGTTCCTGCTCAAGAAGATGTACGCACCGACACAAATGAAGAAGGTGTGTGTACACAAAGTCAAAGGATTACTCAGAAATTAGGCAATCCTTTGAGTAACCCACTTCCCCCTCTCGGAAAAGGATCCAACAAAGGTAAGGGAAATAACCAGGTTACATATCATTCCTATGGAGAATGTCAATCACTCTCACTAGAGCAGAGGTTTGCACAACAGGAGGAAGAAATAAAGGAATTAAGAAGGTTGAATGCAGAACTACTTCAGAGTAGTATTCTTCTTAAGCATGCTGGAGTCAGTCATCCAAAGCAATTTGTTTCAACTACTAAGATGGATCAAGAATATCCTCCTCTATCAGTACACCCTCACAGGTCCAATCCTACGGGTCAAGTGCAACAACAGTTGGCAGTGCTACCATCAGTTGCAACACCAATCGCCACATCTGTCCAAGCTCCAGTCATTGCCCCTACCCAAGTCCAAGTTCAACCGGATGTTTCTAAAAAGTTAATAACTACTGTTGAGTCATTAACAGCTCCATTAGAAACTATGGAAGGGAAGCATGTGCAAGTTCAACCAGAAAAGAAAGTTTACCCTGAATGGGTAGATTCAATTTCTCCTCCATCCAGTTTTGGGAACCCTGTATTCCCTATTTTCAGTGGATCAGGCAATCCTGAACAACATTTGATGCATTACGTGTCTTGTTGCGATCCTATGATGGGAACTCTGGAGCAGCAAGAAGCAGTGAAACTCAGATGCTTTGTGCGAACCTTGCAAGGACTAGCTTTTGTTTGGTATATAAGCTTGCAATCCCGATCAATTACCGGATGGGAGGATCTTCGCAAAAAATTCCTCCTTCAGTTCAGCTCAACTTTTCCAAAGACAACAGCTTTTGATCTTACAAACTATAAGCAAAGGGAGAATGAATGGGTATCTGATTTCATTGCTCGATGGAAGGGATTAACATATTCCTTGAGTTTAGCACTCCCTCAAGAAGAATTGTTTCCATTCTGTGTGGCGAATCTGCGTGATGAATTACGCACACCGTTAATCCCTGTGAAATACATAGGAGGGTTTCGAGACCTTACTTCAATCGCTCAGTAGATTGAATATTCCCTTATACAGGCTAAGGCTAAATCTCGTGTAATTCCATCTGCTCCAATAAGTAGAATGGGTAAAGAAGAAAATGCTACAGTTATGCTTAAAAAAGCACCTGTACCTATTTTTACCTCAAAACCTTCATCTTCTTAAAGGGATCCAACTTCTGAGCGCCAACAACAAAGGCCTTTTCATCCAGATGATCAAAAAGATCAAAGACGAAAACAATTTAAGGATCTGAAGAGCAAAACATACTCTTTCCAAAACGAACAAGTTCTTGGTTATTTCATTTCGGCTCTGAAAAACAATTTGGTTCAATTGAAAATACCCAAGAGGACAAACAAGAATGGAGATGACGACCTTCCTAATTATTTCCCTTTTCATCAAATGTCGGGGCATCCCATATAGGAGTGTTTTATCTTAAAAGACCTCCTGCAAAAGATGGTCGACTCGGGAAAAGTCACATTGAAAGGCTCCTCTGCCCAGGTAGCATGTGTCACTGCTACAGTTCTAGAGGAGAAAGGTGAATGGAAAGAAGTCAAAAGAAAAAATGCACAGAAGTATGATGATTGGATGGCCAGAAAGATAATCAATCGAACTCATGCTATTTTTTGTACACAATTAAGGAAACCAATTGTGTCTTCTGCCATTAATGTTGCGGCAAAACCCTCTTCGTTATAGGGAAAGTCCTAAAAGAAACGGAATGATTCAAAGAAAGAAAAATAATCAGAAGAAGATGAGTATGTGTCAAATCCTAAGTTGTCTTTGACTTTGGCGGACTTCATGCCATCTACTTCAAATCCACGGGCACCACCCCACCAAACAGCACAGCCTAAACAGGCTAATCAGGCAGAGCCTTCATCAGACGAAGAGTTAATCTTTGGTTCTATTAATATGATTAAATTAACAGTTCCATATTCCCGTCGAAGTTTCGATTTCAATGAGCCTGAATTCCCTGTATCAAACAGAGGAATCAGAGGAAGTTTCAGGGGCTCAGGATACAGGGGAAGATGTGGATCTTTCTGAAGCCACTATTCCAATTATACCCTGGCTAGAACTATGTACGCAGCAGAAACTCGTGGTAGAGCCCTTCAGCGAGCTCAGCAAGAATAAGAAAGTTCTTCTACCAATAGCAAATTCAGTCCTGGAACAGTTATTTTGGAAGACCGGTTGAAGGTTCCATCTTCTTCCTCTTAGCAATTAAATGGATCTAATCAGTCTAATCTTCCAAAACTAGGAATATTTCCAACTCCTATCCCAATACAAGATGCATCAACTTCCAAAGCATCTGCTTCCAAGGTACCTGCTAAACCACAAATTCCTATCGGGAAACGCAGACCTCTGGATCAAAAGTATGATATATTGAAACACTTGGACCACGTACCAGCCAAGTTATCAATTCTGGATGCTCTGAATCTGTCAAAAGATTTTCGGGAAGCACTCATCGAGGCTTTTTCAAGCCCTCAGGAGTTTGAAACTTAAATTGCTGCAGCTGAAGTCTATCACATAGAGAATAATCCTGCAGAATTCCATGCAATAATATCCTTTACTGATGAAGATGAAGATGATGTTGTCCATGGACATATTAGACTATTGTACTTGTCTGATAAGGTCAATGGCGTGGATGTTCGAAGAGCTTTCATTGACAATGGTTCAGGAGTCAACCTCATGCCCATTCGTACACTTCGTCGATTGGGCCTCATGGAATCTGATTTATCTCCTTCCACCATGATGCTATAGGGATATGATAAAAATGAACAAGAACTACTAGGTGAAGATACACTCAGAACTCATTTTGGAGATCTTGTATCCAATTCTGATTTCATGGTTGTTGATCAAGACTCAGCCTTCAACATCTTTCTTGGAAGACCCTGGCTGCATCAACATGCGGCTATCCCTTCATCATACCATCAATGTCTCAAATATTGTTTCGATGGTCAAGTTGGGACATTGTATGATGATAAGGCCCCGTTCAAGGCATGTGAGTCTCAATACATTGAGGCGGAATTCTATCACATGAAACAAAGGGAGAAATCCATAAAAAAGGGGATTACCAAAGTTAATGCTCCATATGGTTTGGAAAAAATTCCAGTAAATCCATTTACACATGTGAGTACCGATTATGTGTTGCCTATCAGTCAAATTGACAAGATAGACCGAAATCAAAATACTCTTATGGAAAGATCCATAATGTCAAATACGGCAATCGAACCAGACAACATGGGAGAAATTGGTAATCTACCAAGCAGTGATGAAAGCACAAATGGTGACGTCTTCATTTCATCTGCTGAAATCCAACAAGTCTATGCTTTTCCAATTAGGCCAGAAGAAGTTATAATAACATTGGAGGTTAACAATGATGTTGATTCTCAATCCATCATCTCCTCATTATTATCCAAAGAAGACCCCTCATCATCAATCGGGTCAGAAATGGAAGCTTCTTCTTCAAGATATGCATATTTTGACATCTCTTTGGATCATGAGAATTATAATTTATCATATACTATGAAAGTAGTAATGGAAGAAATAACACATGAAGAAGAAGAAGAGGAAGATCTCGGAGATGCTCCTCCAGCATTTGAAGAGGGTATCTCTACCACTATGGATGAACTCAGAGAAATAAATCTGGGTACAAAAGAAGATCCACGCCCCACTTTAATCAGTGCGGCCATGACTCTTGAAGAGAAAGAGATGTATATTTCTTTTCTAAAGAAAAATAGAGATATATTTTCCTGGAACTATACAGAAATACCCGGGCTTGATCCTGATGTTTCTACTCATCATTTGGGTTTACCTGAAGAACATCGATGATTTAAGCAAGCCGCGATAAGAACACACCCAACTTATGCTTCCAAAATTGAAGCTGAAGTTGATAAGATTGTCAAAGCTAACATTGTCAGAGAAGTTAAATATCCCAAATGGTTGGCTAATATTGTCCCTGTAAAGAAAAAGAAGAGACAAATTAGAGTTTGCATCGATTTCAGAGATCTTAATCGGCATTGTCCTAAGGATGATTTCCCAGTTCCGATTACAGAACTTCTAATTGAAGAAATAGCTTGCTATGAAGCAATTTCCTTCATGGATGGATATTCCGGATATAATCAGATCTGAATGGCCCTAGAAGACGAGGAATCTACAGCCTTTAGAGCCCCTCAGGGTGTGTTTTGCTACCGGGTAATGCCCTTCAGCTTAAAGAATGCAGGTGCAACTTATCAGCGTTCCATGCATCGTATCTTCAAACCCTTCTTAGGGAAGTTTGTTGAATGCTATGTAGATGATTTGGTAGTTAAATCCAAACAACGTTCTAATCACTTGGCTGATTTGGATGTCATATTCTTCAGGCTTCGACAACATAATTTGAAGATGAACCCCTTAAAATGTTCTTTTGGGGTAACCTCAGGAATATTTCTCGGCTTTTTTGTACGCCATCGTGGTATTGAAGTCGATCCTGAGAAGACCAATCAATCCTTGGTATGTCACCTCCTCATAATTTGAAATAATTAAGAGGACTTCAAGGACACTTAGCCTATATTCGGTGTTTTATCGCTAATTTAGTAGGCAAAAGTTTAGCCTTCACCAAATTGATGAAGAAGGGAGTCACTTACCAGTGGACTGAAGAATGTCAATAAGCATTCGATATTCTCAAGAAATACCTCTTGAGTCCACCAGTACTCATGCCACCTGTTGAAGGAAGACCACTTATCCTCAATTTGACAGCTCTAGAGCAATCATTGGGTGCCTTTCTTGTTCAAAATAATGATGCTGGGAATGAAAACAGTCTCTACTATCTCAGTCGAACCATGAATGAAGTAGAAACACGGTATTCAAGTATTGAGAAGTGCTGTCTGGAATTAATATTTGCAGTTCAGAAGTTGAGACACTACCAACAACATCACGAGGTCCAATTGGTATCTCGCAATAACCTGCTGAAATTTATCCTAAGTCGTCTAATGCTTACAGGATGTCTGGCAAGGTGGGAAGTTAATTTGCAGCAATTTGACATTCAGTATGTGTCTCAAAAGGCGATAAAGGGCCAAGCTTTGGTTGATTTCCTAGCTAAACACTCTTCAGTAGAAGACACATCTTCAGATATTGAACTCCCTGATGAGGAAGTCCTCTCTATTCAAGAAAGTCCTCAGGCATGGGAAATGTATTTTGATGGTGCTTCCAGAAGTCCAACAGGGAGGAAAATGGAAAATCCTAAATTGAACAATGTTGGCTTAGTAATTGTGCTCATTTCTTCAGAAAAGGAAGTGTTACCTTATTTCTTCTTATTGTGGGAAGGTGGTACCAATAATGAAGTAGAATACCAAGCTCTCATCGTAGGTTTGGAATTAGCACTTCAAGCACAAGTGAATCACTTAAAGCTGAAAGGTGATTCAGACCTAATAATCAAACAAGTCAATGGAGATTATACCATCAGAAAAAAAGAACTAATCCCTTTGTATGATTATTTCATAGAGTTAATGGAGGAATTCCCTTTGGAACCGACATTTTCTTATGTCCCAAGATCACAAAATGCTCAAGCTGATACATTGGATAATATAGCCACAGCTCTGGAAGATCAAAATCAGGACGAGATAACCATCAGTATTGCCCACCGTCGTGCAATTTCACTTTATGTTCGAATCAGAACAGAAGAAATTAATGAAATTTGTCCCATTCCTGAACCGTATGGTCATACTACAGGTTGGATGTCACCTATCATGGAATACCTTCAAAATGGAACACTTCCACCTGCTAGAGCTGAGAAAGAAAAAATCCAGCGACGTGTGGTTAATTTTACTCTTTATGATAGCCCAGATCACCTAGAGAAAATTCTCTACAAACGTGGTTTTGATGGAGTTCTCTTCAGATGCATTAATGGTGAAGAGACAATGGATGTCATGAAAGAGGTGCATGAAGGAGTCTGTGGTGACCACTAGTCTGGACATAGACTATCTAATCAGATTCGAAGGCTTGGATACTTTTGGCCTTCAATGATATGAGATTATGTCGATTTCACAAAGATGTGTCATTCATGCCAAGTACATGCCAACTTCATTCATCAACCTCCAGAGTTACTTCATACAGCTAAATACTCATGGCCATTTTCCACATGGGGGATGGATGTGGTGGGACCTTACCCTTCGGCTACGACCAAGCAGTTTAAGTACATTCTTACGGCTGTTGACTTCTTTTCCAAATGGGCAGAGGCAATACCTCTCAATGAAGTCAATTCTAAATGCGTTTTTAGCTTCATAAAGTCTAACATCATTACCAGATTTGGTGTCCCTCATACCATATTGACGGACAATGGCACCAATTTCTGTTCATCCGAGGTGAAGAAGTTGTATCAAGAATACAACATCAAATCCAACCATTCATCTCGGTATCATGCAGCATCCAACGGCCAGATAGAAGCCTTTAACAAGACTCTTTCAAATATACTGCAAAAGATGGTGGATAAAGATAAGAGGTGATGGCCTGATAAACTCTTTCATGATTTATGGGCTTATCAGACTACCACCCGCACTGCAACTCGGTCAACTCCATATTCATTGGTATATGGAAAGGAAGTCGTCTTTCCCATTGAAGTTCAACTACCCTCGCTCAGAGTTTCCATTTGTGATCAATCATCTATAGATGAACAATCTCAAAAGTGATTTAATGAATTGGAATGGTTAAATGAGAAAATATTGTGCACTTTGCACAACTTGGAAGTCTATCAGAATCGAATAGCACGAGCTTTTAAGAAAAAAGTTCGTCTTCGTTCATTCACTCAGGGAGAATTGATATTAGTTCTCAAAACTCCAATGATACCAGGAGAGAAACCTCCCAATATTGAGCCAAAATGGGAGGGACCTTATTCCATACATAGGGTCTACTCCAATGGAGCTTATTCATTAATCTCAATGGATGGAGAACTCATCACTACTCCAACCAATTCCATATTTTTGAAGAAGTATTTTGTATAAACTGCAATGTACTTTTTGTCATCCTTGCTATATTACGTTAAACTATACAACAACTGTCCATACATATGACCTTAAACTATTTGTACTTTCATCCCACACGACGTTAAACTGTGAAAAAGTTCCCTAAATGGTCCAGTATGACCTTAAACTGCAACTAGGTCCTATAAGACCTTATACTGCATCATCAATGGTCCATGCATATGACCCTAAACTATTTGCAAGTCCCTTACGTTCAGCAAGACGTTAAACTATGACGTCCTAACTACATGATGCTAAACTGTATAAAAGTCCCTTACGTCCGAAAATACGTTAAACTACATAATCATCAAAGGTCCTGTATGACCTTAAACTACACCACCGTTTAGCATGACATTAAACTGCACCATCCACGGTCCATGCATATGACCTTAAACTATTTGCACTTTCGTCCAACATGACGCTAAACTATATCGTCCCTTTTTCATCCAACATGACGTTAAACTGTGGAAAAGTTCCTAATGCATCCAACATGACGTTAAATGGTGTACTCTTTTGTCCTCCCTACATGACATTAAACTGCATAGTCCCCCTTTCGTCCAACATGACGTTAAAATCTATTGTCCCCATCATCTTAACTACATGATGCTAAACAGTACATAAATTTTGTGATACGTCCTACATGACATTTAACTATATTTTGTCCCTACTAAATGACACTAAACTGTGCAGTACCAATAGACCTAACTACAAGACTATAAACTGTATAGTTCCTTTATATGTACTACATGACATTAAACTATGAATCGTTAAGGTTGTTGTTACCTCTTGTTTCTCACACCGAGTATTACTCACGTGAGCTTAGTGCAAACCTCAACCATAACACTCTCTCTGGGCCGCTATCCATGTGTAAGTGCCAACATCATTGTTTAGGTCGTTGTCCCCATGAACAACTTGATCATTAATTTATTATTTAATTGAACTACATAGACATTGATCCTTGCCTTCTAGGTCGGGTATGTAGGCAACCTCCCAAGGTTCAATCCCAAAACCAATCTCTTCACGTCGGTTCATCTCCATCTCATACGATGTTAATTCGTGAAACCGCCCTTAGAATCAATATCATTACATTGGTTCACTTTCATCCTTGTTATACAACGTTAAACTATACAACACTTTTGTCAAGTATGACAATAAACTACAAATTTCTTTGATACCCTCACTTGAGAGGGAACCATTATTTTCATTGATTTTTCAATAATGTTTCATTTCAATTACTACGTGCATACATATCATTGCCCGAACCTTTTATCTTGGGTTAAACCATCATTGCACTAAAGTCCCCTTTCACCCTTCACATGTACGAACCAAATTTGTACAGAGGTTATTTCTAGAACTACGTGGGCTTGATTACCATCCTTATGGGATACGTAGGAATGTTCGAGTGTCCCTCGAATCCAGCCCCAATTCTTTGGGCATAACCCCAAATTCCATTTTCAGTCCCTTGGCTGAAAAGTCCCCATGAAAACACACACTGTGTATTTCTTACAATGGTCCAAGCTCTATGACCCTAAACTTAGATCTCTAATCCTTTTGTCCCACACGATGTTAAACTATAGTTTAAGAACTACGTATGGCTTTATTAGCATCCTTTTGGGATACGTAGTGAAGTCCAACATTTCAATTCAGGACCCAGCCACAACAAGATTATGGTTAGCATTGATCTATGTATCTCTGTATACATTGAAAAATACCCATCTTTATGTGTCATAATCCTAACCTTAAATATTTTCAGATCCTCATAACCCTTTTCATGACTTCTAGTCACAAAAATGTCAATATTCTGAGAGTTCTTTTTCCTGACAATACAGCATGTTCCCATAGGCGGCCTTGCATAAATAGTCTACATAACAGACTTGTTATCCAAAAGATACTATTATTTGACTATGCAGCCAATGCCCTTAGATGGCCCCGCATAATTCAACCCCCTAACGGGTTTTTCAGATAGTCGTAACTTCATTCTTTGGAAGAATGCCTCTTTTGTCCTTATTTGTCTTAAACGACAGTATGTAGGGATCCGCAAAAATATCCATCCTTAACATATTTTTCCCATATCCTTTTTCATGATATGAAAGTATTCAAGTCTATGGTTTATATTATCCTTCCCTACGTTTGGGTCAGACCTTCGTAGGAGTGATATTCATCTAGTTCTTCGATAATCTTGTTTGGAAATATATTCTCCATATTCAAGTACCTCTTTCCATACAGAAAACTCTATACTTTAGAAGATTTGAATCTCCATAAACTTTCACTGGCTTTTAGCACTAGGAAAGTAAATTTCTGAGAGTTCTTTGGCCTGACTATGCATCATGTGCCCATAGGAGGCCTTGCATAAATAGTCTACATAACAGACTTGTTAGCCAAAAGATACTATTTGATTTAACTATACAGCCAATGCCCTTATGTGGCCCTGCATAATTCAACCCCCTAACGGTTTTGTTAAATAATGGTAACTTCATTCATGGGAAATACTTCTTCTAATGCCTTTTAGATCCTTTTCATATCATTTCTCAGATTCAAATATTCTTAAGTCATAGCTTACATATTTTCCCTCATGCATGAGTATGGTACTATGTTTTCAGATGAATTTTCAAGGAATTGAGTCAATTCTAATCCATTTTGGTCAAAGCTATTTTGACCTTAAACATTAGCCTTTTTAGTCTGACATGCATGACATTAAACTGCCATATTTTTTATTTCTTCTCACCTCAGATTCAAATCCTCTTTTCTCTCCAGATCTAACTCTGAGGGGGGACTTGTGTTGATGCTCCTTTCCGTCACAGAGTCTAAATGAATGAAAAGGGAAATACCTTGAACAAAGAAGACTCACCCTTTGAACAAATATCAAAAATTGGAAAAGGAAGGGATACGAAGAACATTGCGCAAAAATTGCGCAAGTTCTACAATGGTCGCGCAAGTACACTTGCGCGCCGCAATGGTCGCACAAGTAAACTTGTGCGCCGCAATGGTCGCGCAAGTAAAACTTCCACGCCCAAGGTGATAACCACCCGGGGTCTTCTCCAGCCTAAAAATAGACCCTGTGGGCCCCCCATTGAGGGAGGATTTTTTCCAGAAACTTAGATTTGAGCTCCCGACGCCATAGTATCTTCTCAAAGCTTTTGAAACACTTCTAAGGTAATTTACTAACTAGAATGGAAGATCTAAAGAGGGAGAGGAAGGCCAAAGTGTTGAAACTCATCAACACTTGTGCGCCTGAGTGGCCAGCCCTTAAGGGAAAAAGGCCACACTTGCGCGCCGCCTTACTCCTTCAATAGAACTTGCGCGCCCCTTTTATGGAAGAACCTCAAGAGGATTCTAAAGGCTTTAATCAAGAGTCGCTCAAGTATTACCTTGCTGGTTAACCGTCACGCAAGTACACCATGTGTCACACAGACATACCTGCGCGACCAGTACTTGCGCGCCCACGCAGTACCTGCGCGCCTTCCAGGACTTGCGCGCCCCTGCCTTTTTAGGTTCCCTTCTTGCCCATTTCATGCCTCTTAAGCCATTCCACCTTTCCTATTCAAGATTTTGTCTTCAAGACACTCTTCAAAGCCATTTTATGGCATGATTTCTTGATTTTACTTCCTTATCTGAAAGGAATTTTGTGGAATATCTCTCAAGAAATAGTGATTTACACATCTTTATGTGCATAAAGATTGAGATTTCATTCATTCATCCTCATCCTTTACGATGAGAGAATCCTTAACAAGGGTCTCCTTTTCAGGAATAATCCCCAGTCATAAGTCCTCTAATTTTGGCATCCTCTTTAGGAGTAAGCCCCAAGTCCTCTAATTTGGGCATCCTCTTTTTTAGGAGTAATTCCCAGTCATAATTCTTAACTTTGGAATCCTCCTTAGGAGTAAGCCCCAATTCTTAATGTCTCAAATATGGGCATCCTCTTAAGGAGTAAGCCCTAGTCCCATAATTTGGGCATCCTCCTCAGGAGTAAGCACCAAACCTTAATTCCCTTAACCTGGGCCTCCTTTTCAGGAGTAAGCCCCAGTCTCAAATATGGGCATCCCCTTCAGGAGTAAGCCCCAGTCTTAATTTCTCTTAACCAGTACTAATTTACCTTTGATCTGGGATTCCTTTTCAGGAGTAAAACCCAATCATAAGTCTTCTCCTAATTTGGGCCTCCTTTTCAGGAGTAATCCCCAAGTTAGAGTATTCAAAATCTCCATGAAGCACATATACCTTTATGGACCCTGTTGCTGGATTTATTCCCTAAAGTAAATCCTAACCTTTATTTATCAGGGCAGTCATACATACATAAGCCCCACATTATTTCTTATGATTGCATCTTTTATGGCACAATTGTCTAATTTTTACCAATACCTCTTGTTTCTCACACCGAGCATGACTCACGTGAGCTTAGAGTGTAAAAGTAATTGTGACACCCTTCTTTGAGCCATTAATCATAAACATCATACTACCTTACTCGAACTACGTGGGTTCTGATTACTTTTCTAAACAAAGGATACGTAGGTATCCCATCTACAGGTTCAATCCCAACTCTAAAATAATCTATGTCCTTCTGAATGACAATAAACTTCAAGTGCCCCACTGAGTGGATTTAAAACCAGCATGGTCATCATAATGAACAAGAGACTTCTATATGAATGTGTCGAAGGATACCATTGACCAAGAATCTCTAATAAATACAGATGATACTCTATCGATGAAGAACCTCGAATACATACAAAAGATTCTCTAAATTTCCTACATATTTAATCGTTGATTTTCAGATCTGAAGGAAAGCTTATTTTATACTTGGTAATGTAATAAGGATTCATGAACATAACTTAAATCTATAAATAGAGTCCCGGAGTAGACAATAAATCCCCTAAAAAAGGTATAATGAGTCCGACTTCCCATCCTCTCAACCAATGCAAATTCTTAAGACTCATCAGTCCACAAACTAATGAGCACCTACCTTTGGAAAGTAGGTCCGAATGGATGTGGAATCATTGGATGTTTCCGGTTCTACAAACAAACCCGTTAGAAACCGATTGGAATGTTTAAACCTCCCATCAAGCCGGTCATCCCCGGATTCTGAGGGAAACAGGGTTAAACTATAAAGATAAGTGTTTTAATGAACTAAAAAAATATAAAATTCCTATTTTAGGACTATATTTATATAATTATTAACTTTGGATATCGTTTAATGAATATTTAGGTAATTTTTCATGAATGTGACATATATAATCATTGAGTAAGGAAAAAGACAAAATATAACCCTTTTTCTTTTAAATTTGAATTTTGTGTGAACATAGTGAAAACAGATGTGAATTTATATGGATGCTAATTTTGAAAGTAATGAAATTAATTTCATGAGGATAATTTATTATTAATTTTTACAAATCTTATAATTACTTTAAATTTATAAGAAAAGTCAACACAATAATTATTTAATTAATAGAAAAATAAAATAAATGATACAAAAAATATTAATTGTAAAATTAATTGATTGAATTATTGTGATGCCTTAATTTTGAATATAAAAAAATAATTTTACATAGGTTTGGGTATAATATTTTCAAATTACATCATTGTATTGAAATTTTTGAAATTAAAATTTAATAAATAATTTCAAAATTTAAATTAATGTTAGTTTTCAATAAATAAAATATTATTAAATGATTTTAAAGTACTAAAAATTAACTATATAGAAGATTTATTTTTAAATATTAGAAACCATAAAATATTTTCATTTAATTTACCATTTTCTCTTTTACAGGGACTATATTTACACATACATTGTGGAAACTTTGTTACCATTTGAAGAGTTAAACTAGTGTTTTTTCATGTTACATGTTCTTATGTTAAATTTAATTTTCAACACTCAAAGGATTTTTATTTGTAAATTAGGCATAATATTTATAATTAATTGGCACAAATTATTTAAGAAGGATAATTTTATATTATTCTCAAAGGATAAATAATCGAGGTTAAAGAGACTAGTTAAGATAGTGAAAAACTAAAATGTTAAAAGTAGGAAAGATTTAATGTAAAGGAACAACACATTTAAAACCTATGTTTTTTTACCGTTTATTGGCCATATGATCCCTCATACCATTTAATTATTAGTTTTTTATCTACATGGGGTGAGAGTGACTTCCCATTTGTGAATCGTTTTGTGTATTTACAAAAATAACACACCTCAATTGAAAAAGTGAACTCAATCCCCTCGGCTATAGACAAAACTAAATATATTTTGATCAAAAAAAATAAAACAATACTTCCCCAAAATTTTTATACAAATTATAGATATTATTTCTTCCAAAAATACAAATCCTTGGGTCATTAAGAAGATATCCAGATGATGTTTAACCAAGAGAAGGTAATTGTCTCCACTATGCCCATTCTTTTTCATTATTTTTATACAAACTCAAATTATTTTTTAACTCATAAAATATTAAAAAAAAATATATGAAATATATTTATATTTTATTATGTTTATTTAATAATATTTATCCATCTCTAATTTCATGAAATGAGAATATAAGTTGTCAATCATGTGTTTGGTGAACTATGACCTAGTGAATTTAAGTAACAGATTTTTCATCAACACTTAATATTGTTTGATATAATAATTTGATTATTTTATATATATATATATATAATATTTATAATTTAATTATAAACTTTTATTTATAATATCATATATACCTTCTTACTTCCCATTCTGTTTAAAAAATTATAATTTTGGATGTGGGTACGACAGACTACTACCTCATGAAGTGATGCGATTCATTATTAGTTACAATTTTCCTAAACTATCATTAGGGTAAATTTGATGAATATATTTGATATGATAAAAATTCTATAAAATTAATATATCATAAAATTCATTACCCTTTTAACCTTTAATGGAATGATATTATCCCTCCTACGCACATATAGTGTATTATCTACATGAAGAGTTGTGATTCATTTTTAATGAAAAATTTTCATGAATAGTGTTAAGGAAATATGTAATGAAAAAAAATATTTCAAATATTAACATAAATATTGTGATAATATACATATATCATATGTACAATATCCCAAACATTCCCGACAAAACACGCATGGGAAAACTCGGTAATTAACACCTAAAATAATGAAAGAAATGAAATATTATTAACAGAATGGTGATATAATGATATAATATTATCACATATTATATTATATATTATATTATGGCTCGGTAATAGATGTATAAAACACCTATATTTATTATCAAGGATATTCAGATACATATAAATGGAGACATACCTTAGGTAAGGGTTTCCCATCTCACTTTTACATCATTTAGTCATATGCCATTTTCACCACATATTTATTTTGTGGTTTATATAAGAAGATTCATATGTATTTTATATAATGAATATATTCATATTGGTGGAATTTAATTTTTCATCTCATGGTAATTTTTTATGGGGATTATGATTCAGAAGTTACCCAAGTAGTAACTATTTATTTCACAATCTCATCATTATTTGGGATTATTTATGTATAAGTCATCCTTGGAAAAATTATTTTGTATTATCTCTTAAAAAAATAAATTATTAAATCCTTTTTTTATTCACTAAATTTTCAGGTAATAATACCATTTTATAATTATTTGGCAATAAAAATGATTGAGAAAATGTTTTTAAGAAAATATGACATCATTTATCTCTTCGGTCGTAAATCATTTTTCATCAAACTCTATTTTTTTTAAAAACTAAAAAATATTTTTACACATTTAAAAATGATTTATTCAAAAATATTTAAAAGTTCCTGAATTAATTTTTTTAATGTAATCATCATTCATTTTCCAAAAACAATATACATTTGAATTTTACAAAAAAATTGTGAAAGGAATCATTATTTTAATGTATATATTATGAAAATAATTTCTTGTACTCATGATCACTAAATATTTTAACGCATAAACTCTAAGCTTCAATGTTCATTTACATGAAAAAAATTCAAAATATTTTGTGAAATTTCAGTTTTAAAAAAATTTATTTTCAACGATAAAAGATTATTTTCCCAAAAAATGATTTTAATGAAATTATTAGGGTAATTATATTAGTCTAAAATAACTATACTTCATTGTAATTATGACCTACTAGTGTTTTCATATTTTTATTATCATTTTATACACTTTGGTACTCCAAAGGATTAAAGAAATTTTTTATGAATATTCGACCATATTTCATCTTTTTTAAGTTAAGAATCATGCTCCTCTATCTCCACATTCATCAAAATGTTTATTGGATGTTTTTATCTGTAAATTAATGATTGTTAATGATTATTTTATATAAATTTTATATTATTAAAAATTGATGAAAAATAATTTTTTCAAAGGTTTTACATATGACATGCTTTTGAGTTTTTACAAAGGCCTGAATGTTTTGATTTATTTTAAATTATATGGCATGACAAGATTTTATAGAAATCATGTTTTTATAATTCATAATAGCTCCATTAAAAATTTCCAATGTTTTAAAAATAAAATCAGATACCCATTTTCTAAGGTATATTTTTAAAATGTTTCTAAATGAAAAGGTATGTTATCTTTTGATAATAATAACATAGATTAAATGATTTTTTAAAAGATACTTTTCATTTACGTTTTCATCATTTAAGTATTTTTATTATCCACCGTGGATAATTTTTTTATGATTCCATAGAATTTTCTACATGACATATGATGATGATGATCTTTGGAAGATCTCATGAATCAACTTTCTTTCCCACCAGTTAATTAAACAATGATGATATAATGAACTCTCTTATTCTACCATCCAATTTTTTTCTCTGCATGGATTATGAAATTGTGATGTTGAAATGTTTAAGAAACCCAATCATTATCCGTGGGTTATTATTTGATGATATAAATAATTATTTATGTATAATGGAACAAATTTTTATGGTTTTCATTATGTGATGGGTGGGCCCAGAATTATAAATCCCTCAAATGTATTGGGTAATAATGGATATATAAAAAGATAATATGTAATTTAATTTATATAGTTCCTTGTTTAGTAAGAGATTATGTCCACAATGATAGTCTTGGATGTGAACCATGACTAAGGAAATGATGTAATGATGTGTGAACCCATTCCACTGGGATAGTCTTGGAAGAGATCCCTATTTAATGAAATGATTTTCTATTCTTATGATTGGAACAAAAAATTCATTTAAAATGTTCTTATCCTTTTGATATGCTCTCATGGCTCAAGATTCATTATTGATGATTCCTCACACTTATGACTGATTTATTTGGAATTGCTAAAGCATTAAGAAATAATTTGTGATTTTTGATCTATGAAATATTAAGAATGAACATTATTATGATTATGATATCATATCCTTATTCTTATATTATACATCATAATATAATTGATGGATATCTTCCATATTTACCCTTATTGAGAATCTAGGTTTACCCTTTCTATATTTCCTTTTCCCTAGGTTATGTAGAAGAGTTCTAAGTAGGATATTTCTAGGAAGGGTACTATGAGAGAAGAAATTTATAAGGAATTTTAAAGATATTGAATGAAATTAGTTGATTATATATCTTGTCTCCAAGAAAAAAAATGATAATTGGGTGTGTCAAAATTTTTTATGTGTTGAATATTAATCTACAATGATGTAATTTATATATATATATATACAGATTTTATGATTGGGATACCTATAGAAACATTATCCTATATTTTTAGAATAAATTAGGTTCTATTAAAGGTAATATTCTCCCAAACATATGAAAATAGATAATAAAAATATATAATTAGAATGTAATTTGGACATATCATAAGAAGCATTTTTAGGAGCCAAGAAGATTCAGCTTCTTAGGGTATTTCTACAGATGTAGAGTTTTTAATTATAAAAAATACACATGATGTTACAAAATTTAATTTCTTAGGATGTGACATGAATATATAGTAAGTTATCAAGAAGATAAAAAGTCCCATTAAAAAATACATGTGGGGAAATCAAAATTTTCAGGCGTTCAAACTTAAAAACGTATTTTAGTATCTTCATGATGTAGGTGGTGTGATAAAGCAGTAACATATACAAAACAATGTATGAGAATATTAACTAAAATGACTACATATTTATAGAAATGAATGGGAATAATAAAGTCTAAGGATGAGATAACACATGTTGTATATGTCTCAAATATTTTTAGAAGAAAAATAATATCATGGAATCTCGATAGTGGGAACTTCACTCACATGATTGGTGATGAGATGATTTTGAAGAATTGTGAAAATCATGAAGGTAGTGTAGTGACCATTGATAATGAATACTTATTAAATATTTAGGGTATTGGATTGGTTGAGATTGAACCTGAAAACATGAAATCATGTGATGTTCTATATGTGGAAGTTCTTATGTATAACTTATTACATTTTACATAGCTATGGGATGATGGAAATGAGGTCACTTTCATGAATGATAATTGTTTTTTTAATTAATAAGGACAGAAGGAACATTTTACAACGAAAAAGAAAAAATATATATTAGATTTTGGAAGATGATCCTACCAATTACTGATACATTTTTGTTAATTTGTTTTGTTTTCAATGGTATAAATGGACATTAAAATTGGTAAAAAGGGATGTGAGTAAAGTTTTGGTGCATAATTTCATGAGAGATCTTTCCATGTTAAGGATAGAAAAATTTGATGTGTGTGTCAGATTCTAAAATGGAATGTTAAATCATAATATCCATAGGAAGCTAGAAATTATCTGTACCTGACCCATGGATCTTATACCAATATATGTAAGTGGTACCATTATACAAAACTAAATATAGGTGATTTATATTTCATTTTATTTGTAAATTATTTCACCAAAATGAACATTTCAATATTACTCAAGTAAAAATAAAAATTATTTGACATATTAACGGTTTGTAGAAATCAATATGAAATGGAATTAGGACTTCACATTCGTAACATGAGATCTGCTCATTGGATGATGTTTATAAGTGATTAATTTAAATTTATGAAGATACCCAAAGATTTTTGTACTTGGAAAATAAATTACTTTTGCAGAATACTTAATACATAACAAAAACAGACACACAAGGATCGTAATAGTTTAGTGTCTTTGGAAACTCGGAATAAAATCTTCTAATCATGGTGAAAGATCCTCAACATCTCCCCATAAATAACTTCCCCTTTTTTTCTTACCTAAAAAATTTCTTTATATCCTTGGGAAAAGAAAACATAAAAGGGGTGAGCTCAAATTCCCAGTAAGGGGAAACATAGAGAACATAAAACAATCCATAAACATTTGAATGCAAAAACTTGAACATAACATCTAAACATCAAAATCATGAGCAAAGACATGAATCTTGGAAGTGCGTAAGGCATATATCATAAGGGAACATCAATAATGATAAAATAGCATGGGAATAAAACATGTAATTGTGGAAACCATTAAGCACATGATATGATTTCCATAGTATCCAAGGCATTGCTGCCAAGACCATCTTAGTGGACAATGTCCCTTTCTGAATCGAGTTCACTCCTCGTTCCAGGCCTGTATTACTGAACCGGTTTAACTTGCCATTCCATCCATGTCTATCTCATGAGATATAAATATTTACCCAATGCATTGGAGGGAGATATAGGTCCCACCCATCTCATAATGAAATCATTCTTACTTGTGCCACAAAATAAACATACATCATTCATAATAACTCAATGAATAAAATGGGTTTCATAAACATCATCCCATCATCACATAATCCATATAAAAGAAATGGATATTTCATCATAAGAAAAGTGAAACCATGTAAATCATAGAGACATTATACTTGAAACATACACATATGAAATAATGTCATCTTAGATGTAAAATGATTTTGATAAAACACATGAAATGAATTCTTGAGGAAAATATCCTTTCTTCTTCAATATAAATTTCTTTTCACAAAACGTCATGCAATTTTAATAGAAAAAGATTTTATTAAAAATAGTCATGAAATATTTTGGAGGAATCTTCATGAAAATAAGGCTTTATAAAACCATAAAAATCCCTTCATTCCATATACGTTAAAAAAACATTCTTCTCGTACTTTTGTCGGAAAAGTCAAAAAGTATCTTGTAGGGTAAATAAAAGAAAGATTCCTTCCATACCATGGGGTAAAAGTAAAATGGGTAAAAAGTAATTTAAACATAAATGAATACAATTTTATAAAACATGGACATGGATGATAGAAATAACCCCAGTAAACACTTACGAATAAGAAATCTCAGATAAAAATGAGATATGAACAATTATCCCTTACCTTAGGTCCGATATGCTTTGTACATATCCTAACCTCCTGTATAATGATTTAAATAATGTCACTGCCTTATTATAGAATCATATAAATTGTTATTATATCATATATGTTTCACTTATGACTTTATATTACCTGTTCTTTTGTAAATTCCATGTTAAAGCATCGTTTTTGGTAAAATCATTTCATTTATCGTATGTGTTTCGACTTGTCGTTCTTGATATTAATAATTATATCATGATTTACTTAATTCCAGAATGTAAAAAATGATTTATATATAATATATATTCATTATATACATATATATATATATATATATATATATTATAGATCAATAAAAGGAATGAAATACACCGTTCGTTGAGACGGTAGGCCGTACGTACGCATGAACGTTGTTTTTGATTCCTTATTGAATTGAATGAAACTAAATAGATGAAATACATATATATATATATATATACATAAATCCAGTAGAATTCATATATTTCATTATTATTCATTATATAAACTTTATGATCATTCATGTATGGTTAACATGGAGAATGAATCTCATAGCGTCGTGGAGAGAGTAGTCCATACGTACGCACGAGTGATGATATCATTCCCATAATTATTGAATAGAATTGGAGTGGATGGTATAATATATCAGAATCAGTATGAAGTTATAATAACCATATATAGTTATTATTTACACCATTATACCCATCCATGTAAGGTGTTGGTGGAAAAATAGATTTCACCACGGCGTGGAGAGGGTATTCCGTACGTACGCACGCGTGGTGATTTTGTTTTCTATAGGATGGATAGATGGTGAAATAGGGTTGTTTCATAATTATAATAACATATCCGTATATGAGTTATACTGATGTTATTACTTCATAATGAAACAACTAAAGAAGAAGAAGTGGAAGAATAAATAAAGTTGAAAGAATCGGTAACGGACATTACCTCTTCTTTGAAGCGCCTCTTTGAGACCTCCTCTTAGGGCACTAAAATTGGTCTTTGAAGAAAACCAGAACCTCTAGGATGTTTCTATGGAAGTGTAGAAGAGAATTTGGTAGGGGTTGTCTAATCATTAAGGTTCAATGTGGTGTGAGGAAGAGAGGGAGGATGTGCCTTTTTATAAGAGAGGAGAGGGGCACCTTAGGAAAAACTAAAAATATTATTTTATTATAAAGTCATATTCGGTTTTCAATAGCTCCAAATTTATTTATTTCAAAGCTAAGGTGGGGATGGGTCTAAATCCTCTCATCCAATTGAATGTAGAAAATTATAGGTTTCTATTTTAGCCTTATCATTTATATTTAACTTTAAGTTAGATAATTTAACTTTTACTGTGTCTTCTTGTTTCCTTACACTATAAGGTTAATAAACTTACTATAACAAGCCAAAAAAACCCCAAGTTTTTTATTATTAATATATATAACCTTATCTAAGTCATTTTGCAGAACCTTATATTTTTAAGAAGAAAATAAAAATTAATAATATAATATTTGTTTTAAAAAGGATTTTATGTAAATTTTGACACTATTTGGTAATTGATTTTTCTGAAAATTATAACAGAAATATTAGTTCGAAAAAAGTTAATTAAATCTATAGTAACATGTCATATTAACCTAGAAAATTATTGTAATTCATAAAAAGTCTCAAATTACATTTATTTGGGTATTTATAACATCAATTATTTCAATATTTCATTAATAAGATAATTACTGCATCATCATTGTGTCATAAATAAATTAAATTATTTATTGTCTAAAAATTACAAATAAAATAAAATTATTTATGAAATATTTTTAACTTTTTAATGAATATTTATTTTCAAATTTATCTTATGTATAACCCTATATTAAAAATGATTTAGTTATTAAACTTTGATTTTAACTATTTTAACCCTTCTTTAAATAAAGTAATAATAAATGTCCTAATCTAATCCAAGTGGTCCTAAATGGTCATATTTTATTCATAATATTGTTTTTGGTCGAATTACACTTATCCAATAGAATTAGGATATGTGTTAGGGTAATAATAATAACATTTTTACCCTTAATTTCCCTATTTACTTTTAACCGTGGTAAAAAAATTAAAAAGTTACTATTCACCAAAAATTATTTTTATCTCATTGAACCACATTTTAGTCCTTGATATTTACCATGTCTCTCGAATTTTTGAAATTCCACTCACAGAATCGGTAAAATTAAGTTTTATGAAAAATTCAGTTTTTAACTATCACATAGTGGTTTCACTATTCATCAAAAATGAAAGTTGCCAGAAAAATACCAAAAATTAGGCCTACGATATATTTGATATTATGAATTCAGAAATGATGTCTATTTTACCAAATTCAAAACATATTAGTTGCATTATTTAATTTAAAAATTAATTCTCGCCGTCAAAACAAATTGCGTGTTTTTAAGAGATAATAACTATCAAAAGATTGACACTTGTTTCTGTCTGGTTTAAATGTGAAATTATATTCAATGACCAACATTGTATTAAATGGTAAAAATATATTCTAAATATACTTTAAAACCACTCAAATCAATAATTTATCACTATTAATTATTTCGATTAAAAAAGTTGTTTTTAATTAAAATTTACTAATTTTCACTATTCATCAGAATATGAAAGTTATCCAAAAAGTACCAAAATTTCACCCTAAGATAATTTCGATATTCTGAATCCAGAAATGAAGTCCATTTTGAAAGATAAAATTTATAAAATTTCAAAAAGTGGGTATTACTATTCATAACGGCTAGTTCATAATAATATTATAATAATATCTCGTTTAGTGAAACTAAGTATTGCGTACTACACACACTATCGAGGAAGTTATTTATTGCGTGTAATGAAAGCCAAGTCAGGGATGCATGTTGTGAAAGCTCCTTTTGGTGTAGCGTACAACACAAGACATTAATGAAATTGAAAAGAATATTTTTCATAAAATCTTGGGGTGTTACATTCTACCCCCCTTAAAATGAATTTCCCCCTCGAAATTCGTCGGGGTTATAAATGGTTTACTACTCAAAATTTTCTTTAATAGAAACCCACATAGTAAAAAGAAATAAAAAAATATGTCTTTAAAAACTAAATTATGAAATGTAACGGTTACCCAAATTAACTCATCACTGGGTTTTCACGTAGGAGAACATAGGTGAAAATATGGATGTGGAAGAAAAATCTAACCATCAAGTTCTGATGGAGTGTGGTAGAGAACATGGCTATGAAAAAGAAAATAATCACAAAGCCATAAATTTGTGATGATCTAGGGTACCATCCGATTAATCAGATATAAGGGCACTAGGACAACATTTTTGGTTTTCAAGATCATTTCCCTAAAGTTGAAGAATTTGAATTAGAATAAATACTTACTTTATTTTGGTACAATCTCACTATTGTTCGTGCCTTGAACAATTTCCACTTCATCTCTTAAAGAAATGAATTTGAATATTTTATTCATGAAGTGTTAGCAGATCATGTGATAGAATGACGGGTCATTCCATCTGTCTCAAACAAAAGGTTAGCAAAAGTTATTAAATATACATAAGTCGATCTATAGTGAGATTAATCATATATGGTTCCTAAAATGGACTTATACTTCATATACCATACTGCTTAATATAATAAAACTAGTTTCTACTAAACATGGAATTCCTATAGGCCAGTGGTAGGCGATAAAGGCCAGTCGCACTTCGGTTGTGGGTTCGATTCCCACAGCCTTGTCCGACACGATGGGTTGTCGCTCGTCCTGCATGTTTTCCTTTTTCTAAAACTACATTACTATAACAGCCAATCAATAAAATCGAAAAAAGTTCTATCCTTAAACAATACTATCTTATTTCCAACATAATCCATTCCAATCTTTATCTAAAATACTTCGGTCCAAGCTCATAGTATAAAGAAAACGATTACTTGAAATGTCATCAACCAACCATCATTTATCCCCCATTATCTTGTTGGTCACATTCCAATCATGTGAATACCTTAATCATGTATTCTCTTGAAAATTGAATACCCATTAAACCTTAGTGAAAACATGAATGCTGTCAAAAGATAACTCTTTCCACATACCAAAATCCAAAAATTCTATATACTCAAACCATGATATAACCTTCTCTTTATATCAGTCATGAGCTCATGAATACTATCAAACATTTAATTTTATCTTTATCCCTTCATTATGTGCATATCATCTACTTTCCAAAAATACTGGTAGCATTCATCAAAAACTTTCAAAACATAAGGAAAGACAACAGTGTAACAATCCTTAGATGTCTCTTTATTCCATAGTATCATGAGATTACTTATACAACATTACACTTGACAAACATGTAATCATTCCACTACCTTCTTAAACCATTGATCGAGATTCAACAATTCTTTCATCTCACATATCATTTGTAGTCTCCTCATCATCATCAACATAAATATTACACATATGACCATACTGATTCTCTTCATGAGACTTTCCCTTAGGGAATTGGTTTGCATAATGCCCGTACATTCCACATTTAATATATTTAACCATTATTGATGTCGTAGAAATACCATTATCCTCATCTATGGGGTCAAATGAACCTTTTCCTTTTCACTTACTGGCTTTATGTCCTTCTTTTTCACACCCAAATCATCATCCAGTTCCTTTGAAACATTCTCCTTGATGCCTCTTCCCACATGATTTACATAGCAAAAATTTAACTTTCTCTCCTCTATGATCATCATGAAACTCCATCTTTCTCTTATTAGCTGAGTCATGAAACTTACCAAATTTGAGTTTATTGATCATATTATGAGATTACTGATTCAACATAATAATGATGTTTGGACTTCCAAATCCCATTTCATTTGGTTTCCCATGAAGAATATCATTCCATTGTCCATCATATCCTCTATTATCGTGAATCATCTTGTTTCCAGCCATTTTCTAAAACCCAAAAAGAATAGTGTGAGAGGTAAAAATCATAATAAAGGGGGAGTAATTTCAATATCTATCATCTTAGGTTTAATATAATATCGTTACCATAATTCTAGGACTATAATATACACTTATTCTTAACCTTAGGGACATCCTTAGACATACCTTATTAATATCTCTAGGGATCTCACTAATGTTCTCGCATCCTAGTTTCCAAAGGTTGACTAAAACATTCCTCTAATACTAACTATAGTGGTCTGGAATTACTTCCAGTGAACTATAATTGATACCTATCAGGGAACTCCATGGGCGACTATACCCCATGGGCGGGACACACCACCATCCCCAGTGGCAGCCATTTCCTCATGTAGCCCTTGGGCGGAGAGCCATGCTTCGTCCAACGCTCACATATGAGAGTTCCCAAGGATTGGATACATTCCTACCTCCATTACCTCTTATACCAACTATAGAGACCCAATGATTGACGTACATGGACAATACATTACTTTTGTGGAATACTTAATACATAACAAAAACAGACACACAAGGATTGTAATAGTTTAGTGTCTTTGGAAACTTGGAATAAAATCTTCTAATCGTGGTGAAAGATCTTCAACATCTCCCAATAAAGATCTTCCCCTTTTTTTCTCACCTAAAACCTTTATTTATATCCTGGGAAAAAGAAAACATAAAAGGGGTGATCTCAAATTCCCAATAAGGGTAAATATAGAGAACATAAAACAATCCATAAACATTTGAATGCAAAAAATTGAACATACAATCTAAACATCAAAATCTTGAGAAAAGACATGAATCTTGGAAGTAACTAAGGCATATATCATAAAGGAACATCAATCATGATAAAATAGCATGGGAATAAAACATGTAATTGTGGAAACCATTAAGCACATGATATGCTTTCCATAGTAGCCAAGATATTGCTGCCAAGACCATCTTAGTGGACAAAGTCCCTTTCTGAATCGAGTTCACTCCTAGTTCCAGTCCTGTATTACTGAACCGGTTTAACTTGTTGTTCCAGCCATGTTTATCTCATGAGATATAAATATTTAACCAATACATTGGAGGGAGATATAGTGCCAATACATCTCATAATGAAATCATTCTTACTTGTGCCACAAAATAAAGATACATCATTCATAATAACTCAATGAATAAAATGGGTTTCATAAACATCATCCCATCATCACATAATCCATATAAAAGAAATGGATATTTCATCATAAGAAAAGTGAAACCATGTAAATCATAGATACATTATACTTGAAACATACACATATGAAATAATTTCATCTTAGATGTAAAATTATTTTGATAAAACACTTGAAATGAATTCTTGAGGAAAATATCCTTTCTTCTTCAAAATCAATTTCTATTCACAAAACATCATGAAATTTTAAAAGAAAATTATTTTGTTGAAAATATTCATGAAATATTTTTGAGGAAGCTTCATGAAAATAAGGCTTTATAAAACTGTAAAAATCCTTTTATACCGGATACGTTAAAAAAAACATTCCTCTCTTACTTTTGTCGGAAAAGTCAAAAAGTACCTTGTAGGGTAAATAAAAGAATGATTCCTTCAATACCAGGGGGTAAAATTCAAATGAGTAAAAAGGAATTTAAACATACATGAATACAATTTTATAAAACATGGACATGGATGATATCAATAACCCCAGTAAACACTTACGAATAAGCAATCTTGGATAAAAATGAGATTTGCACAATTATCCCTTACCTTAGGTCTGATATGCTTCATACGTATCCAAACCTCCTGTATAATGATTTAAATAATGTCATTGACTTATTACAGAATCATACCCATTGTTATGATATCATATTTGTTTCACTTATGACTTTATATTACCCGTTCTTTTGTAAATTCAATGCTAAAGCAGTGTTTTGGGTAAAATCATTTCATTTATCGTATGTGTTTCGACATGTCGTTCTTGATATTAATACTTATATCCTGATTTACATAATTCTATAATGTAAAACATGATTTATATATAATATATATTCATCATATACATATATATATTATAGATCGATAAAAGGAATGAAATACACCGTTCATGTAGACGGTAGGTCGTACGTATGCATGAACACTATTTTTGTTTCCTTATTGAATTGAATGAAACTAAATAGATGACATACATATTTATATATACATAAATCCAGTAGCATTCATATATTTCATTATTATTAATTATATAAACTTTATGATCATTCATGTATGGTTAACATGGAGAATGAATCTCATCACGTCGTGGAGACGATAGTCCGTAAGTACGCACGAGCGATGATATAGTTCCCATAATTATTGAATAGAATTGGAGTGGATGGTATAATATATCAGAATCATTATGATGTTATAATAACCATATATATTTATTCTTTACACCATTATACCCATCCATGTAAGGTGTTGGTGGAAAAACAGATTTCACCACGGCGTGGAGAAGGTGTTCCGTACGTACGCACGCATGGTGATTTTGTTTTCCATAGGATGGATAGATGGTGAAATAGGGTTGTTTCATAATTATAATAACATATAAGTATATGAGTTATACTGATTTTATTACTTCATAATGAAACAACTAATGAAGAATAAGTGAAAGAAGAAATAAAGTTGAAAGAATCGGTAACAGACATTACCTCTTCTTTGAAACGTCTCTTTGAGATCTCCTCTTAGGGCACTATAATTGGTCTTTGAAGAAGACCAGAACTTATAGGAAGTTCCTATGGAAGTGGAGAATAGAATTTGGCAGGGGTTTGCCGAGATGTAAGGATCAAAGTGGTGTGAGGAAAAGAGGGAGAAGGTGCCCTTTAATAAGGGAGGAGATGGGCACCTTAGGAAAAACTGAAAATATTATTTTATTATAAAGTCTTATTAGTTTTTTAATAGCTCCAAATTGATTTATTTCTAAGATAAGGTGGGGACGGGTCTAAATCCTCTCATCCAATATAATTTAGACAATTTTAGGTTTCTTTTTTAACCTTATCATTTAGATTTAACTTTATGTTAGATAATTTAACTTTTAACGTGTCTTCTTGTTTTCTTATACTATAAGGTTAATAAACATACTATAACAAGACAAAAGAACCCAAAGTTGTTTATTATTAATATATATATAACCTTATCTAAGTCATTTGGACGATCTTTAGATTTTTAGGAATAAAAAAACAATTAATAATATAATATTTGTTTTAAAAACAATTTTATGTCAATTTTGACACTATTTGGTAATTGATTTTTGTGGAAATCATAACAGAAATATTAGTTCCAAAAAAGTTTATTAAATCAATATTAACATGTAATATTAACCTAGAAAATTATTTTAATTCATAAAAAGTCTCAAATTAAATTTATTTGGGTATTTATAACATCAATTATGTCAATATTTCATTAATAAGATAATTACTGCATCATCACTGTATCATAAATAAATTAAATTATTTATTGTCAAAAAATTACAAATAAAATACAATTATGTAGGAAAGATTTTTATCTTTATAATTAATATTTATAGTCGAATTTATCTTATGTATAACCTGATATTAAAAATGATTTAGTTATTAAACTTTGATTTTGACTATTTTAACCCTTCTTTAAATTAATTAATAATAAATGCCCTAATCTAATTCAAGTGGGCATAAATGGTAATATTTTAATGCTAATATTGTTTTTGGTCGAATTACACTTATCCAATAGAATTAGGACATGTTTTAGGGTAATAATAATAACATTTTTACCCTTAATTTCCCTATTTACTTTTAACCGTGGTAAAAAAAGTAAAAAGTTACTATTAACCAAAAATTATTTTCATCTCATTTAACCAAATTTTAGTCCTTCATATTAACCGTGTCTCTCAGATTTTCTAAATTCCACCCACAGAATCGGTAAAATTATGTTTTTTTGAAAAATTCAGTTTTTTAACTACCACTTAGTGGTTTCACTATTCATCAAAAATGGAAATTTCCAAAAAATACCAAAAATTAGGCCTAAGATATATTTGATATTATGAATTCAAAAATTATGTCTATTTTACCAAATTCAATAAATATCAGTTGTATTAATTAATTTAAAAATTAATTCTCTTCGTCAAAACAAATAACGTGTTTTTAAGAGATAAGAACTATCAAAAGATTGACACTTGTTTATGTCTGGTTTAAATGTGAAATTGCATCAAATGACCAAAATTGTATTAAATGGTAAAAATATAT
The DNA here is from genome assembly GCA_963277665.1 of Viscum album. Lineage (NCBI taxonomy): Eukaryota > Viridiplantae > Streptophyta > Magnoliopsida > Santalales > Viscaceae > Viscum > Viscum album. The sequence continues at coordinate 4,398,841 of OY728143.1, read as the reverse complement.
TCTAAATATACTTTAAATCCACTTATATTAATTATTTATCACTATTAATTATTTCGATTAGAAAAGTTGTTTTTAATTAAAATTTAGTAATTTTCACTATTCACCAGAATATGAAAGTTATCCGAAAAGAACCAAAATGTCACCCTAAGCTAATTTCGATATTCCAAATCCAAAAATGAAGTCCATTTTGAATGATAAAATTTATAAAATTTCAAAAAGTGGGTATTACTATTCATAATGGTTAGTTCATAATAATATTATAATAATATCTCGTTTAGTGAAACTCGGTATTGCGTACTACACACGCTATCGAGGAAGGTCTTTATTGCGTGTAGTGAAAGACAAGTCAGGGATGCATTTTGTGAAATCTACTTTTGTTGTAGTGTACAACACAAGACATTAATGAAATTAAAATGAATATTTTTCATAAAATCTCAGGGTGTTACAATTTATCCTAAAAAATATGGAATCAAGTATCAGTTTAGCTCACACCATACTCCCAAATATAATGGGGTTTTATATAGGAATATAATTTTTTTGGGGATGGGTAGCAAAAGAATTTTAAAAATAACATTTCAGAGTGTTTTTGGAATTAGGTATAGTGTGATATTGTACACATAAAAAAGATAACTACTGAGACACAAGAAATTTTTTACTCCTTACAAATTATTGTATAAAAAGAAACAAACTTTGAAGTAGATTAAATTGTTTAGAAGTTAATTTTTATTAATGTAAATAGAAATAATCCAGGAACGATTGAAGATAAGGAAGATAAATTGATCTTTATATTATACTTATCTAATAGAAATTGGTACGGGTGATGGAAAAAACATTTTCACAAACATTGAAATCATTAGATATCTGGAATATTGAAAACCAAATAAGATAATAACAATAATCTCAAGTATAATATTATATTACAGATACAAAAATGTGCATATTTCAGACCAATAGGTTATAAATGTATCTATGATTAGAACTGTTGTTGATGGGGATGATTCAAGACAAATAAATGATTATGAATAGACTCTAACAATTTATATTAATAATATTTAAACATTAAAAATAAAGTAGTTAATGAAAACAACATTGGATAATGAGGTTGTCTTATTCAGAAAAGTAGATTATTGATTGTGGGAAGTCACTCAACGCTAATATCAATTTTTAAACACAAAAATATCTGATGTTATAGATAGAGTGGAATGGGTACAAGTTATGAATGAAAAATTATTTTGTATTGGGACAAGTTCAACATATGATATTTTCCCAAGAACAAAATATACAAATGTCATTGCCACTAATGGGTGTTTATGAAACAAATTGAATGAAAAAGGTCTAGTGAAAAGTAAAAATTATAGGCTTGTAAGAAAATGATTCAGTCAAAAAGAACTCATTGACTTTAATGAAACATTTTTCCTAGTAACAAGCCTTGAAAGAATTATATTTTTTTAGTTTTGGTTTCATAGAAAGATAAAAAGTGTACCAATTTATTGGAAATTTAAATTTTCAAATGAATACCATGAAGAATAGGCCTTTATTAAACAACCTGGTGGTTTAAATATTTTTATTGATGAAAAATATTGTATAGGAATAAAAATAAGTGTTAGGGCAAGAAACAGTCTCCAATATACTAGCACTAGAAAATAGATTTATTATTATTGTAAATGGGTTTCACTAAAGGGAAGGATGAAAACAATTTATTAGTGAGAGGGATATTTAGAGGTACACTTTTTTTATAGTGTATGTTGATGATATAATATTTTCTAGTGACTAAATGTAAATTTTTTATGAATTATTTGATAAAATGAAATAGGAGTTTAAATGCATTTATTGGGATAGTTTAGATACTTATGGGGTTAGAAATTGAGAATAATTTAGATTATATATTTTTATACTATGAAAAGTATGAAAGAAAGTTATTGACATGTTTCGGTATGGAATAATCTAGAGAGGTTACAATATTAATTTTTTAGAACCTAATTGGGTAAAGATGAGAGTATAATCAAAATTTATAAAAAAATAATTCAAAAAACTCAATAGACATATATTGTATGGGAATTCATCCATACCAAACTTGAAATTTGTATTAATACTTTGTGTTTATTTTAGAGTGTACCAAGGGATTCACAAATTGTTTCTTTAAATACTATGTTGAGATATGTGAAGGAAATAATGAGTAATAACCTCATTTAAAATTGTAGTAAATATTGGAATCTACTTGGTTATAATGATGTAGATATAGTAGGTTATTACAAAAATATATAATACAAATCAAGAGAAAAGTTTTTTTTAGTTATTCCTATGTGAGTTGGTACATTAGAATATATAACTTAGTGGAACATATCAAAATTGAGCCGTAATTTAGGTAAGCCACTCATGCATGTACACATGTATTACAAATGGTTGTATATTTAGTATAATTGTGCATTTTAACTTAGTGGAAACTAAGGATTTATTGTGATAATAAGAATGTAATAAATATGTTAAAGAACTATTTACATCACTCTAGATCTAAAAAAATTGACACCATGTATCAATTCATTAAATAAAGTGTTGGAAAAGGGGATATAAAGATTAAGATAGATGAAATTTCTACTGACAATCATATTACAAATATCACCACAAAATCCAAGCTAAGAAGAAGGTATTATTAGACGAGGATTAAAAACCATGTTCATCCCCTCCTATCACTTAATGATTTGTGAAACATTACAGCCACATAGGATTTAGATTTTATTAACAATGGGGGAGAAATAGTGTCACAACACTACACTAAATATGAATAGAATTATTTGTAAAAGGAAGAGTGATCAAAACCCTATCATTTAATGTTGGGAAAATATTGATTGGGGGTGTTTATTTTCAATGTGGTATAATGTATTAATTTTTTATAACCCTAATATTAGTTTAAAGAATACTATATTCCATAGAATGTTTGACACATAATACCATTATTAAACAACCATGAATTATTATTATTCTAGGAATACAATTATAATGTAGTCATTGAATTAGTGAGTATGAATAGTAATAACGACATTGTGAAATATATTTATACTCTTCCAAATAAATAATGATGAATTAGTTAATTTAAAGTAAATAAGTATTCAATTTTTATTAAATTTTCTACTTAAAAATTACAAATTTTATCAGTAATGGTGTTTGTTCATTTTTGAAAGAAAATATTTTAAATAATTTCTTCCAATTCATGAAAAGATAACATAAAAATATTAACTTCATTTTTGAAATAATAATTTCAAAATTAACTAGGAATTAATTTTCTGTAATTTTCTATAATGTATCATTTTTTTATGAATAATGAAAATACATATTTTTAATAAAAATGGGGTTTTTCATGAATTTAAGAAGATTTATTATGTTTTAAAATGGTTTTAAATTAAAATTTCTTCATTCATAATATAATTAAGGTTATTATGACAAATATTATTCTCGATTTTGGTATAAAAAATTTTATACTTGAGAAGAATGTTTTTCTAGAAATCCGCTTTTCATCATATATTATCGGTTAGTTTTTAAATAAAATTTGGAAAATTAAGTGAATTCAATTAGATAAAATGAATTAAATAATTAGAATAATAATAGTTAATATTAATTAATAAGTTGAACATAAATTTTCATTATAATAAATAGTAAAAACAAAAATCTATTACCATTTTTAAGGTTAAAATATAGTTTTCAAGGGGTTAAAATAAAGTTATAAGGGTCTAAATGACCTATTTTTTAAATCCTATTTTCTATGTTTATTTAAATACTATATCATATTTATATCAAAATTAATTCAATATATAACCACTTGGATTATAATTAACTTTATAAAATTTAGATGTTTTGAAATATTACATGTTCCCTCCCTTATTGAAGGACAGCCCTCCTACCTCTCTATTAAACAACTTTTAGACCAATATATTACACAAAAACATAAAAAAACAGTCCTAAAATCACTTATAGTGTCATATAAGAATTATATTTTGAATAATATGAACCATAGTTGGATTAAGGAATAAATAGAAGGTGGTAGTTTGAAGAAACATTTTGTCTTTTAATTGAATGTTTTAGTGTTATTTCTTCTTCAAAAACAATCAAAACTCTTAAAAACATTAAATATAACAACATAAGAATATATAATATATTTATATTATATTATGTTGATTAATTAACTTTAATCCATTTATTTATTCATCTAAATGGGAATGAAACTATTAGTCATGTGTATGGTGAACTACTACTTCATGAATTGATCTAATTCTTTTTCAATAACCAAATCGCATGGATAGAAATAATTATGGATTTAATATATATTTATATATATGTGTGTGTGATATTGATGAAAAAATTAAAATTAAAAAAAGATAATATAACATAAATTTTTATAACCTTCAATCAATTGGAAAATGATAATGTCATTCATATGTATTTGCGAATTACCACCTCAACGAATCGAAGTGATTTGTTTTTCAGGTATTATATTCATGGATGGTTATAAAATTTAATTTAATGTATAAAATTGATAATTATTTAATGTTTATTATTCTATTGATGATGGAGTTGTGACTTCTTTGAACAAAGAAAATATACTGAAGTCCTTTTGAATTAATAAAATGAACTTCTTGAAAAACATATGATATTGAATTAAGTAGTTAAATGATTAAATTTCAGATTAAAAAACTTAAATATATACACTAATGATAAGTAAATAAACAATGAAATTTTAATTAAAATATAAATAATTAATATATGTTTATTATATAGGATTTAAAGAACATACTTTGTCAGTTGAGACTCGAGATAAGTTGTTTCATAACTCAATTTGCATTCATTTGGAAATAATTATTCTTTATTGACTATATTATGAAATTATTATGTGTTAAATATCCTATTAATATATTATGTTATGTTTCTAACTATTTTATGTGGTTTTATAAATGTTACATATAATCACCTCAATGAATAATTCTCACATAACTGTTATGATCTTCACCTCAATATTCTTTCGTTGAGACATTCTTGATGCTAGGAACTTATTTATCCTTATGAGGTGTATATATTACCCATTTTACATTAAAAGTCATGTATCATTCTTAATTCTTGTTATATAATGTTAAAAGTAAAATTATTTAATCCAATAATATTTTTCTTGATTGATACCATGTGGTATGGGTTTATCGTCTCAAATTGTCTTCGTTGAGGAATAGGTTATGCTATTGACCTATCTTATTTTATGAGCAGAATATACTTCCAATTTGATATGATTTTTTATGAATATACTTATGTTCATGGTATTTATAGTTTCATTGGAAGTTATTTCTTTAATGGGGAATATGATTCAAATGTTACTATTGTAAGAATTTATGTTACAATCTCATTTGTTTGCATGGGTTTCTATTATAAATTACCATTAAGGGATGTTTCATTTGGTTATTATCTTTTAAAACCCATTAATAATATTTGAAATTTAATCTTCATAGAATTTTAAAGTACTATTAACATTTTTATTTATTTGGTATTATAAAGATCGAGAAAATTATTTTAATGAAATCTGTCCTTATTTCCACTTTGGTAAATGAACTTATTCATCCATGTCCATAATCTTCAAAATTGTTTTACGAAAGTTAATTAGTATACATAAAATATTATTAAAAGGTAATTTTTTCTTACTTTTACTTTATTTACTAATATTTTAATAGTAATCAAAAAAAATTATAAACATGTTTTTTGAAATTTTTCAAAAGTGTGAAATGATTGAATACTTTTAAATTATATAGTATAAATGGATTTTTATACAATCATTATTATTCCATTATATAAAATTTTCATTTAAATTTTCTATTTTAATTTTTAAATAAAATGTTTTATTCAATATTCTTGGAATTTTTAGTTAAATTGGTATCAAAGAGAAGGATATTTTCTCATGTTTTAAGGAAATGTTTGAATGATATTTTAATGGTATGTTTCATATATGATTTTTATTATTTAATATGGATATTACTTTATGATAAAATTTAATTAATTTATCTAAATGGGTTGTGATAAGGATTTTATGTGATTTTTAGGAATCCTATATTTTTTTCCTATGTAAATCAATCTATGATAGTTTTTATGAATTTTAAGATTCCTTGTATTTGGTTTCATGATATGGTGCTTATACATCATTGATGATAGAAGTATTGGGGAGTGAAAACATATCCTTAATGGACATTTCTTAATATGTGTTGGGTTGTTCCATTATAGACCTCTAATTCATTATGTAAAGAGATAAAGCTAACCACGTATAAGTTTCTCCTAAGATATTGATGGAATTTACTGAGTAAGTTATTAAATTTGTGAGAATGATTGTAATAGTGATATGATAATGACGTTATAAGGTAACAAAATGTTCTTTCTATGATTTATAAAATATTTTAATGGTTCTGTTTGATCAATATTAACGTCACATGGGTCATGATTATTATTTCTTTTGACTCTTTCATTTTTAAAATCATTTTACCACATCACGTGTTTGATGATAAATGTTTTTATAGGTATTAATTTTTTAATTTCATTCTCATTTACTCTGAATATATCATCATTCCCTTATTTTATTCTTATATTAATTTATTATATTCAATTATTAATATTTTTATGTTGTCATACTAGACATTTTATATCACCCCTATTGTGTTTTCCATTTCCTCATGTTATGAAGAATAATTTTAAATTATTTATTTGTAGAACGGTTTCTTCTATGATAAATTTTATGGGATATTATGAATAATTATTATGGAATAATAAAATATAGGTATAATAGAAAATTGGATCTCTTAAAGTCATAAGTACTGATATGTAAGTGTTTTTTCTAATTCATTAAAACACAAACGCTAAAAGGTCCTTGTGTATGAAAGTGATTAAATATTTACATTTGATGTTGTATGTTTAGAATTGTTAATATTGGTTATTATTTATAAAAATAAAAGGTATAAATGTATACATAATTTTTTTATCATAAGACTTGGGAGTGCATGTTTGGGTTTGTTATAGTTAGTATCCGAGTAGGGTCTAGAAAATTGAGATATTGGGAGGTTTTAATATGTGGTAAGTTAAGAGTTATGGTCACTATCTTGGGATTATAAGATTAATGTTCATCATAAGTTCAAAATCCTACAAACCACCTCTTTAAGGTTTATATTAAACAAAATTTAAGTTGATTAATAGTATTTTGGATGTTATTTTATTGGGGTGTGGTATATGTAACCCATATATTTAACATAAAGGAAAATTTTAGAAAAATGGTATGAAATTTTTTGTGATGTAATCTATGAGGTTTTCAAAAACCTTTGTGGTTGAATTATTAATTAATGTTGAGGTAATAACAGTTAATTTGGATATAGTGTTGTATGTTTATTGTGTTATATAAGTAAAACAATTGGTGATGTTGTGAAAATTTTGGAGATAAATCTATTTATTATTTAAATGATGGTTTTTTCATTTTGGGGATATTATATTAACTTTTTGTAACCATTTAAATTTTGGTTAACCCCTAAAGGTAGTTTTAATTGCATGTTATGATTTTACCGATCATTTGGTCCATTATAAGTCAATTTTAGTACTTCAAGCCTAAAAATATCAACTTTAATGATCATTTTTTGGAATATTAGTTTTTCTATAACTATAAATTGGCTAAAGAAAAATAGAAAAATGAAAATTTTCTAATTAAAGTAATGAAAAACAAGAAACTATATTTTCTTAAGTTCTTAGTTAAGAGAAATAACTAATTACTCAACTCTTAATAAAGGATCATGAAATAAAAAATTATACTATTACATTCATTTTGGATAAATTTATTGTATTTTTTATTTCTCATCGTAATATGGTTTTACATCTATTATTATTATCATGATCATTCAAATTCTTATGATCATTAAAATTATTTTGATCATATAAATAAAATTCCCCTATTTCCACATTTTCACTTCCCAATAATGTTCTGTTATTTGGAAACCATGTTATGTGTAAATTTTGATGAAATTCATATTTCACACTCCCTATTTTCAAAAGGATGCTTCACTAACCATTTTTATAACGTGGGTTCTAAAAAAAGAAATTTTAAAATTTATAACAAAAAATTAATGAGAAAGATTAAATTTTAATGATGCAATTTATTAAATGGAGTGGTAGAATTTAATACCTAAATATTAAAATAACTATGTTCAATTGAATGTAACACATTATACCGAGCTTAAGAAACTATGAAATATTATTAGTGAAAGATGAATATAATAACCTAGATATTTAATTATAGGGTATGATTAATAATAACCACATTATGAAATATATGTATAATTATCAAAGTCAATAAAAATTTACTAATTAATTCTAGAGAGATAAATATTCAATTTTTAACATTGTTATTTTAGGCTCCAATATTATATTTTTCCTCAAAAATAGTTGTTACTAAATTTTGTGAGATAATTTTATAATTAATTTTAAACTCTTATAGAAATATTAATTGGAAAAATTAAATGTATTTTTGAAATTATCATATGAAAATTATAATAGAGGAAAATTGTAATAATTTTATTATTTTTTTTGATGAATAGTGAAAATAATAATTTTTATTAAAACTTTAATGTTTGATTTAATAATTTAATAAGGGTAATAATTTTTTTAAAACATTACTTTTTTAATTTATAATCAAATTAAGGTCATTAGAATCATTTTTTTCTTTTCTTTATATAATAGTGTTTTATATTTAAGAAAAAATGTTTTCTAGAATACTATTTTTTGTTGTGTTTTATGAGTATATTTTTAAATTAAATCCATGAACCTCTATAAAATAACTTTTATAAAAGATATGAAGAATTTTAATTATAATAATTTATATTAGATATTAATTTAAAATAATTTTTTGGTCAAAATTATTTGTAGAAATTGAGAATTTTGTTACCAAGGATAAGGACAAAAAAAGGTTTCTGATGGATTAAGCTAAAGAGATAAGGGATAAAATGGCATAGAACACATCTAAATTATATTTTATTTGTTTATTTATATTATGTAATATCATTAATTTGTAATTAATCTGATTATTAATCAGATGACCATGATTAGGACATTATAATAATTTAATTCTTTAAAAAATTGTCTGAGTGACCCTTCTATCACTTATAAAAGGAAACCCCTCTTATCTCTTATTTATACAAATTTGAGTCACCTTTCACATCCAATAACTAACTAAATACCTTCCTAGCGTCCCAAACTAGGTAATTGTGGTTTTAGTTTTGTTATAATACCATCCTAGATAGATTAAGGTGAACAGACAAGATGTTTGTCTGATGAAGAGGTATAACTTTTAACCAAATGTTTTAGTTTTATTTCTTCTCCCACCACCATAAAAGATATTCCAAATTTTTTTATGAATTCAAACTAATACCTGCCATATAATTAAATTTTTTTATGTTTATGGATTAATTATAATATATTTATTTCATCATATAATTGGATGAAAAATGATTGTTTGTGTGTATGGTGGATTACTACCATGCAAACTGATATATTTCATTATCCATCACCACCTCTCAAAAATTGGATATACTGTGGGATTTAAAATAAATATATGATATTAATGAAATTATTATCTTATTGAAATATAATATATCATTTATTTTATTATACTTCCATCCGTTGAAAAAAGATAAAGTCGTTAAGGAAAACATGTAGACAACCACACCCAAAGTGATATGATTCATTTTTCATGTACTTCATCCATCAGTGATTATAAATTATTATTTATTTATAATTTTTCTTTATTTTATGTAATAATTATCACATTGACCACGTTCAACATACCGAAGTGGTTTTGAAAAGAAGAAGTGAAATTTCTCAAAACATGTGATGTGGACTTAACTGATTAGTTTTTTTTAATATAACATAGAAATAAATAAAATTAATGATTTAGTGATAATTTAATTTAAATTTATGTTGTTCTTAACAAATACATTAATACATATATTCTTATTTTATACACGTTAAAAAGTATATGTATCGATTCAGGACTCGAGGTAAGGGGTTTTTAATTCAATTTCCATTCATTAGGATATAATTCTACTTCATTGAATATATTTTGGAATGATAATGTGTTAAATATCTTATTATTATAATATGTAATATTTCTACTGTTTTTTTTTGTTTTATAATTTTTACATGTAATCAACTCAATGATTATTTTTCACTTTACTGATATGATCTCTTTATGGATTATTTTTCTCAATATTGTTTCACTAAGATATGTTTGATGATATGAAAATATTTATGCTTATGAGGTGTATATAATTCACATATGACTTTTTATATCATGTATATGTCTTAATTCAGGGTATCTAAAGTTTAAATTAAAATTATTTCATGTATGAGTATTTCACTCAAAAGTTACCAAGTGGTAATGGTTTATCATCTCAAATTGTCTTTTTGGGGAAATATATTATGTTACAAACATATATTATATTATGAGGTGTATATAATACCCCTTTTAAATATTTTATAATTAATACCATTATTTTAATGGTATTTAATTTTTCATTATGATTTATTTATTTAATACGGATTAAGAATCTGAAGTTATTAAATAGGTAATGATTTATGATACAATTTCATTTATTTTTTAGGATTGTCTATGCTAAATTATTATTAAGGTAAATATTATGGATATTATCCTTTAAACCACATATATTTTCATATACTATTTATTTTCCTATAATTTTCATGTATTAGTATTATTTTTATCTATTTGGTACTTAAAATTATTGATAAAATATTTTTAACAAAAAGCTAATCCTATTTCCTATTTGGTCGATAAACTTTTTCTTTCATATCCATAACCTTAAAAATTGTTTTATAAAATTTATTTACCATATATAAACGTTTTTAAAAGTTTAATTCCATTAAATTTGACTTCATTTAAAAAGTATGGGATATTTCAAAAAGTATTCAGACAAAATCTTCTTTGATTATTTATAAAAGTGTAGAAGGAATATTTTATTTTAACATATATGATATGAATAGATTTACACAAAATCAGTAATATTCATTTAATTTAAGATTACATTAAAGGTTTCCATATTTATTTCAAAATAACATTTTTTTCCCTATACTATGGGAATTTTTAAATAAAATTTTATCAAAAGAAAATGATATTTTCTCATGTTTTTAAGAAATGTTCAAATTATCTTTTAAAAAAAATTTCATCTATAATTCCATTGATTCATGGGGCTTTTGATATTATGACACTGTTGACTTACTTTCTATTAATGGTTTATGATATGTTTTTAATGATATTTTTTGGAAGCCCATTTAGTTTTCATGGGTAAATCAATCTATGATAGTTTTGATGAATTGAAAGCATCTATGTGTTTTATTTCAGGATACCGTACTTAGAAATTATTGATAAAAGTGAGATTTCAGATTGAACATATATCATTAATTGGATTTACATATATTTGATGGGTGGGTCCATTATATCCATCCAACTCATTATTTAATGAGATGTAGTTAGTGGATTATAGTTTTATCCAAAGATACTGTTGGAATTTACCAGGAAGGTTATTAAAATTGTATGATTTATTATAATAGTGACATGAAAATGATTTGGAGAGATAAAAACTTATTTTATATATACTTTCTATAATATTTTAATGGTTCCATTAATGAATATTGACATCACATGGCTCATGATACTTTTTTATTATGACTCTTCCGTTTATTAATTCTTTATCCCTTTCCACATATTTAATGATATAGGTTTTTATGGGTATGAATTATATTATGCTATTCTAATTTACTTTTATTATGTCACCACAACCTTATGCTCATCTAATGATGAACAATGAAATTCAATGTGTAAATCTTATATTTAGCAATATTAATCATTTGATCTCACCATTATTATGTTTTTTATTTCCCTGGGTTATTAATAATGATATTAAATTATTTACATCTACAATGGTTTCAAGTGTGAAAAATTATATAATATATTTTGAGGTCAAAATGTGGCATAATAAATTTGGGTTTTATGGGGGAAATGACCACATAAATTCATGAGTATTATTATGCAATATTTTTGCCTAATTCTCTAAAACCCTAAACCTAACATGTCATAGGGAATGTAACTGATCAAATATTTACATTTTATATTATAAGTATTATATGGTTTTAAATGGGTTATGTTTATCTGTATCAAATCCAAAAATTTAAAGATTATTTTTTACTACCAAATATTGAAGTGTAGGTTCCGTTTTATTATAATTTTAGGGAGACTGCATCTTTGTCACCTGAAAAGAAGTTCATTATAATGAGGGATCAAATTATATAAAAAATACCTTATCCAATTATGAGGTATGATATATTTCACTTATGGGACTGGCTATGATTTTACGATTCTCATACAGCTCGTGGAGATTGAAGTACCTTTTGAGTTATTGATGCAGTTACTATTGGTTCTCATTCGTTTTCAACATTCATGAGGAGGTCACTTTGGGTGATGAATTATTTTGAGGAAATTTAAATAGTTTATTGATAATTCTATAACATTTATATTATTTTCATGAAATGTATTCTATAATTATTGTGTTATTCATGTGTATAGTTAAAATGGACATGTAGTTAGTTTAGTTGGTTGTGTGTTATGTTTAGTTAGTCATAGAATCACTTGTGCTTGTTATGCATTCAGTTTAATTAGTTATGAAATAATTTTAGTTATTCATGTGTTTAGTTGAATTGTTTGTGCTATCACTTCATTGGTGATGTGGTTAGTGGGATTTTACATGCATTTAGATGAGTTGGTCATATAGTCAGATGAGTTTTTCATGTGGTCGGTGGATTTCCATATGTGGTATGTTAAGACTTGATCAGGTGATCATCTTAGATGGTCATTTGGGTATTTTATAGGTTTATTTAGTCACTTGATTAAACCATTCATCCATTTCCATAGTTATTGAATTTTCTGAGTTTCTACTAAGTGAAAATCTAAAAATAAAAAATTCCAGTGTTTTTATAAAAATATACATGAGGATGATAAAGATAACTTAAAATTATTGAGAAATAAAATAAAAATTAAATTCAATATTTTTTATGATACATTTCTAGAATAATAATTAATGCTGATATTTATTTTTTGTTCCAATATAGTTTATTTAAAAAAATTTTGCAACTCCATATTTATGTTATCATTAAAGAATATCCAGATGTTTGGATTATAATATCACTATGATTCTAAAATATTGTTACTAAAGTACAATAATCATTCATATTTGATTATTTTATGATTCATGACATGAATGAGTGTTCATGATGATGATTTATTCTAGTGTTTTCTTTGATATTATTTCTCAGATCATGAATTATATAAAGAACAAAAAGATTATGTTTATTTTAGTAAAGATAATGTTATTGGTACTTGTGGAATTAAAAAATTCACTATTTTTTAATTAATCATAATATTAAGGGATGATGGAAAAGATTCTAGAATTGGTTTTCATTGAGTTAGTGAGAAATAGAAAGGATAGAAGATAAATTTTGATGTAGAAAAGAAGTTATTAAAATTGAATAATAATAAGATGATTATGGAGAATGTTTGCGAGCCTAACCAAATTATGAAGTTAAAGTGATAACAATATATGATTAAATTGGGTAAATAAATTATATCATGATGTATTATTTCCAATGAGGTCATTCGAGAATGGTGAGCTACAAAATATCTTACCAGAAATAAATTATTCCTAGCAATTTCTATATGGCTCTAATATAATAGATTTTGAAAAAATAAAATGTGATAAATTCTTAAATACTAATGAATGAAGAGAAAACAGGTTCAATATGAAGAATTGAGTATATGTATAAATACCATTGATCATTATTCTCATGAGGTGGATCTCGAGCATTTAGGGAAATCTTTGGAAATGGAGAAGTAGTTCTATAATGGATCTCTATGAAGTTAGTATCTGTAATGGAATATTTATGTAGGCTTAATGGGGGTTATATATATTAGTAGTTACCGAATCAACCATTATTGGAATAATTTTTTTCTTATCACGTTTAAACATATTTTATTAAGGCATTGTGAAACTATATTTTATAGTGTGACTCTTCACATACATCGTGTGACTATATGCCTATACTATAAGCATGTAGTTTGTTTTTTTATTATTGTGCAAAATATTTTATTATAGTGTTGAACCAACCACAACAAGGAGTAGGTTACCTGAGAAGGGAATGGACCTTGTAAAAAATCCCCATGTTCATTATTTCATTATTTTCATCATACATTGGTGAGGTTCAAACTATATAAATGAGTGAATCAAACCTTATCAAGATGAAAGGGTTTATTTAATCAAAAGAAAATATTATGAAACATGGTATCCAATAATTCATACCCAAAATCTCGGTGGAGTAACTCAACCATATGAATTTCACATAGAAAACTATGTTTGGAATTAGTGGAATTTAAGCAATGTTTTTATCAAAAGAATAACTATTTTTTGGAGTTCTCCTATAATAATTTTTTCGTAAGGTACAATTTGGGTTTGATCTGGTTTTAATGTGAAATAATTATTCTTTTATTTATCATCATTTATTATATTCAATAGGAATCAATAGTATACTTTATTTTGGTATCAAATCCATTTTATTAATAAAATGAAATTTTTATAGAAACAACTTTTCATTGTGTTTTGGGAACTCATATTAAAATTAATTTCTACCACTTATTAAAATTAAATCATAAAAAATTAATTCTCTATCTGAGACTATATTTTTTTAATTAGGTAATGTGGTCTATTTTAATTTTATACACAATGAATAGTAAGAATGGTAGAAGTTTATCACCATAGTAAATGGTAAAATATGCTAGATAGGATTAAAAACAATAGGATTAGGTCAAAAAATCAGTCGATCAATTACATTAATTTTATTGTATGATTTTATTTCTTCTCAAATCCACCAATATTAGAAAATATGGAAATTTTGTTCAAATTTACTTCGATTATGACCGTTTCATTATTTTATGTAAATAATAATTTCAAAATGTTACTCTCATTCTTTTAATATCTCTAATATGTTATCATAGGGATACAAAGTAGTTATGAACTATTATAAGTGGTCATATTTAAGATGAATAATTTATTTTTATGACAATATTTTTTTTTAAATAATTTAATTTTATAATCACCAAATTCTTACATATAATTGGGGCATCATATCTACAAGAAGGTGAATAAAAAATGTAAATAGTTTTAAAATATTAAAAGTGATGTGTTTTAGGTTATCTAAAGTTGTAAAAATTTATAACAGTCATAATTAAATGTAATTTTTTATTTTAATATATATATTTATAAATTCATGGTAATCATGATGTTTTTAATATTAAATTATGTGATCAGTATGAAAAATGACTAAAATGATAGTTTAAATTAAATAATATTTTTTTAAATAATTTAAAAACATTAAAATATCATATTTTTTAATTTTAATGTTAAATGTTTTATCATATCATCCATTTTTAATTTATTATCTTATTTCCCTTTTATAATTCTATTATTTATGCATAAAAAATATTTATCTAGTTACTACCGTAAATGCTGAAAGTGTTAATGACGTGTTAAACTAAAGAGATAAAATTTTAAATAAACTAATAAACTTTTACAAATCCTATCAGTTGAATAGATTTCATCCATATCTCATAAAAATTATAAATATATCCAATTTTGAGCCACATGTCCTTGAAAATGGAATTATATAATTTTAAAGTTTTTTATAATTATAAATGATGCACTCTCCTCACTTATAAAAGGGAAACACCTTCTATCTATTTTTATTATCTTGTTGTGAAACATAGTTCAACAAAAATATAATTAATCCATTTCTAAACATATATATACATTTTATAGAGTATTTTACTTCTTAAATTGCAATCCCAAGGGACATTAGTAGGAGACGAAAATGTGGATTCCAAAAGTATAGGTAATTACAGTTACTGAATCCTTTTATGTTTACTTATTATTATACCTCATATAAATATTTTATAACAATATTAACCTAATAAAAATAATTTTCTAACATATTAAAATTATTTTTTGTTAAATAAAAATCTATTTTCTATATTCATTGTGTCTAATGAAAAAAAAATAATATCTCTTATGCGTACATGTATACTACCATCTCCACAAAGCATTATAATTCACATTTATTAAACACACTTGGGTTAAGAATTTTTTGTCTCACCTTTACTTTAGCAACATATATTCCATATTCACCACCTATTTATTTTATGTGTTGTATAAACTAGGAATGTGAGACATCCTAAGAACTAGTCCACTGATATGTAACGGAACCTGTTTGGACACATGTACTCAAGAGTGCTTCCTAATTTTCCAAAGGCTTCGGAATATCAGTGAGGTTCTGTAAATTTACAGTTAAGAGTCTATACCCTCTTTTATCATAACACCAATATAGTGACATATTAAATGAATAAACCGTGGAATCATAATAAATGAGGATCCATGGAATTAAAACAATCCAAATATAATAAACATATTGGCATAAACCATAAGTTGTACCATATCTAGTATTATATACAAAATAGTGATGATTTAATGAAGATGTACATAAGTAGGGAGTAAAAGGAAAATATACCAAAATCATACATATTTTATATTGAATTTTTTTTGAGAAAACTATCTCTAATATCATTTTAAGAGTTATTTCTATCCTCTACTCTAGTAATCCATCCTAGGATAGAAATCCAATAACTATAGATGCATGCTTTCCTCTATCCCTACATATCTTCAAGAAGACTGCTCGGGTACCAATTAGGGGACCAAACATTGTGTGAGTAAATATAAGTAAGTCACCCTTAATGGTGACTATAAATATCAAGTTAGTGAATATATCATGACATATTTTGTAGATAATATTCACAAAATAAATAATGAAAATAAATAATAACCATGATAACTTAGCTTCCCTATCGTAAATCCATATGATGCCACCAAATATGGACTAATACAAAATATTTATAAATATTTACTAATTTATATCCATTAAAGAATATAATGTCCATAAATTTCATTAAACCACAAGGAACTTTGTATCTGTTAATTCTTGGTATATGCTAAGGATCGTCACATCCTTTAATTCCAATGAGTGATATGAAATTTTAGGTCCTTTTATCCCAAACAAAATAATATGGAATGTCATGTCCATTTAATTCTGAATAATCAATATGGAGCATCATGTCTATTAGTTATATATAAACAATAATAAACAATGTTTCCATTCTAGATGTGATCATTACGTAATCAAATCCATGTCATTTGAAATTCAATCCTATTAGATTAAACTCTATCATTTTATCAATTCGATACATAAATTATGTTCATATAGAGGATAAGAAATAATAACGGGAAAATAGTATTATCCATTCCATTTACACAATTCAGTTTCACTTTTAAATCATACGATTGCTGGTTAAAAAAATGTATCTGGTGTCAACTACTTTCCACAACATCATTTTAAAAGGTTAAAGTGACATTGTCATATCATTCATGTTTTTAATTTATTTATATGTGATCATAGGGTTCATTGGTATATCCATTCAACATATATCTCATTAATTTCCTTTAAAAACATATATAAAGTGATAGGTTAACACACATCAAAGGTGTTTTAATTTCCTGAGGAGGATTAATATGAGTTATGGACCTATAAT
Organism: Viscum album; assembly: GCA_963277665.1. NCBI lineage: Eukaryota > Viridiplantae > Streptophyta > Magnoliopsida > Santalales > Viscaceae > Viscum > Viscum album. The sequence continues at coordinate 4,381,092 of OY728143.1, read as the reverse complement.
CAACCAACCATGAGGCTCTGGTTTTAGTTGAGGTATAAAAATCCAAGGTAGAAACATGAAGGACAAGGAAAAACCAACATAAGGCAAGAGAATTGGTTTTCTTAATTTTAAATTCAGGATATAACTCATGGAAGGTCTGGTAGAAAACATGACATTGTATAATATAAATCAATAGACAAAAAAGGAAAAGTTATACACCACCTACATTAGATAGGTAAACGAATCCTCATATAGTATCAACCATTAATTCAATATTGAATGAGGTGTATCAAAAGAATAGAAAAAAACCCTAAAAATATGGAATATTAACTAACATCGACACAATGATGAATATTGTGAGGGAAATAAAGGATATAATCTCATGAAGACAAAGGCTTACTATGGTGAATCCAAGGTTACCAACCATGATTGAATTAAATGCTGGATATGGATAATAACAAAAAACCTGAAGAGGGATATCTCCCATGGCTAGAGGATGTGATGTAATTGAATGGGGGAGGAAAATGGGATGGTATGGTTAAATAACATAGGGGGAAAAGGTAATTTCTTCCACTTATAAAGGGAAAATTGTTTTGGATGCATGGTTGGTCAAACCTCTCCCTAATGAAGTTTCAACACTATCTAAGTTGAACACCCATCACATGGATATACATGTTGTTTGAGAAATCATGGGCTTCTCATATATGATTACTTCCCAATGTATCAACCCATTCTTTTGGATAGGTGTATATTAAAACAAAACATGCCCCAACCATGCTCAATTTATATGCGATTTATTGAATTTGTTTCATAAACAGGAACCTCTTATCACATGCTTACAAAATCTATGCACATTCATTCTTGGGTTGTATGGTTGAGCCACATAGTTACTAATAACCCTGAACCAACTATTTTCCTCCAACTATTTATCTAAATACTAGATCTATGGCCCTTTAAAAGTCCTCATATACCACGAAACCCTTTCATAGATTCAAATGAAATATTACAAGTGTTAAAAATGTTGTTTAAACCGAAAAATAATAAATATGTACCTCAATTTAAAACTAGAATCTTATAACCTCCCATCCATAAAATGATGTTTCCACATGTTTCATTGTGGGTGGTTGTTCATCCTCTGAGAGTAACTCAAGCCACTAAATATGTACATTATCCTCTCTCTCCCATGTCTCATCATGTACAAGGACTTTATTCAATAAAACCTGAACTAGAGTAACTAACCTAACTCGAACATCATTCATGACCTGATATTTGATATTCAATGTATAATCTATAAAAGAATATTAAATACCTAACTCAACCTCATCATCATTAAGGATATGAGGTAGGAATGAATATTAAGGAAAAGGTTGTGAATCAAAGAAGAAGTCATGCACTGATCGGTAGCCTTGTGGTAGTTGAAAATTATAGGCTACTAACCTAAATCTATTTTAAAATATAAAATAGTCCAATTAACCTAGGTATCAACTTTACTTATCTATGAATTAATCTAGTCATCATCCTAAGGAATAATGAAATAATATATAATCCCAAAACTCAAACTCTAGAGTTCTTCAAAATCGATTGGAAAAATAAATCCTTCTAGACTGAGATATATCAACATACTACATGATATGTTGTACCTAATCTACGGTCACCTAAATTAGATAAGGTCCTAGTAGTGCTACCTCTACAATCTATAACCAGTATAGAAGTGAACAAAACAACATATCAAATTGGTCCTTATAAGGATCCATATATATAATATCTTGGAAAATATTACTATAGGTATATTCATAAAGATTAAAATTTATATCTAAAAAAACATGAAAATAAAGGATTCATACCATAAGGATGACACTTAAAACCAATACTATTTGCTGATATTGACTTTAACTAAATTGTTGATAGGTTTTACATAGCAGTACATTTAAATCCAATGACTTCTAAAATCCCTGACAAAAATGAAGGATAAAATAAGTATCCCTGTCGTTTATGAGGGTACCTCGAATTTTAGGATAATATATTATCTCCTTGAAATATGGACTCCCAAACCCATAAACAAAAATGGGATCTCTGATAGAAAATAATGAGGATACCTTTTTTAATATTTCCATGATTACCCACAAGACATCATTTAACTATGGTGGTTTCGGTATTCCCATCCCAAAAGTGATAGTGACATCATCCCATTTCCAATCTCGTATTAGAAATAACATTAAAAAGCCATAAGGTTTGTGGTGCTCTTCCTTCTCCTACTAACAGGTGAAAAACTAAGTAAAAATAACCAAATATGTCATTTTTCATACCTAGCCTCCAATAGTTGTGGTTATTGTCACAATGCAGTTGGTAAGACCGAGATATCCTAACCATGTAGAGTTAAAGGATTCTTGCGTCAAATCCTCACCCGCATCTGCAAGACCCATATGCTTCCATGAATATGAAAGATATTTTTCTCATAAAAAACACATCTAGGTGGTGGGTACTTGTTTAAAATAAACTCTCATAGACTAATCAATCAGGATCCAAAAATATTATCATCACTATATCCAAAAGTTAATAAATAACATATAATTATTTGAGTACAGGGTGCTTGAGATGACCCTGCACCTCTAAATGAAACTAAAAAAATCCATCCAAAACCTTCCCTACTAGCTTCCATAATCACTCGTGTATGAGTTTTTCATCTCAATGAATATTCCACTACATTGCATCTCCTATGAATATCATAAAGTTTCAAGGTTAATGTCACCACATATTCAACCCATCATCACTATCTATGATTCAAGTCATGATGTATGTATATGTGTAGGAGGATTTTATGGTTCTTGTATAAAACATACCATTATCCTAGAAAATAATGCTTCTAAAAATATGAGGTGTGAACAACCATAGAATTCTCGAGATATTTCATTGTGCAATTTCACTCATGATACCACAAATTATGGCACATGGATGCCGCATCCCGATACCTTTTCATCAAAATAGCCCCAAGATTGATTACTGACAAGTCAAAAAATATTATATTTTATCATATAGGCTTAGGGGAAATCAGAATCATGCATGAGTTAAGACATACCTTCAACTCCTAAAATGCATTTTCACATGATTCAAACCAATTAAACATAACACCATTCTTTTCCATGCCTATAAGAGGTGTTTCAAGGTTTGAGAAGTTCTAAATAAGGTGGAGATAAGTTCCAAATATCCCCAAAAGACACCATTTTTCAAATACACTCTTAGTATTCTTCCATAAAATCACACCCCTCAATATCTCTAGATCCATATATTCTCATGTTTCTATGATTATGTGACATATTAAGTGAACCATATCAATCCAAAAGTGTAATTTTTGTGATCCTAGCATACAAATAATTCTCTCGCTGTTTACTCAATATGATTTCAAGGTGTTTGGCCTTATCACATTGAGTTTGAGAATACACTAAGATATTGACTATAAAAAAATGAATGAATCCACATTTTAGTGGAAACCAGATTCATTATGGCCATAAAATATATCTGTGTTCTCATGAGACCTAATGTCATAAATAAATAATTATATTATCCATACCTACTATATAATTTTTATACATTGTATATCTAAGGGTCTAACCCATTCTTGATGATAGATTGAACTCAAATAAATTTTCATGAAAACCTGAGCTAGTTAGAGATAGTAAAATAGGTCATCTATATGAGTTACTAGATACTGATTACAAACATTAAGCTAATTAAACCTTTTACAATCCACACATTGTCGACAGTCCCATATCCCTTCTTAGAGAAAAGTATTATTGAACCCCTAGTTTGGTATTGGGTTATATTAAACTTTTAGATTCTATGTAATATAATAACTTCTTTAGTACCATAACCTTGGTAATATCGATCTTTTTAGGTGGAATAAACACTAGTGCTATTCCTTGAACTATATCTATAGTAAAATCAACCTATTTCTTAGGAGTTATCCCAGAAAATACAATAAGAAATTTATCTATAATAAACCACCATATAATGGAAATCTATGTGATTTGGTCCCGGATCATTTAGAATAAGGCATGAAATATAGGTTGACACATTTCATAGTTCATGAATCTCAGGTCTACATCAACTCACCTAGAAATCCAAATTTGTTTTTTGAATATAGCTTCCACCCTATGGTGATAAAAATGACACCCTCTAAAGATAACTATTAAAATAGTTTGGATGGGGAACTAAATAGTCCATCCTGATAATGATTTCAAAACAAATCATCTCAATGATGAATAGATTACCTATGAAATGATAGCCACCTATCTAAAGTGGACACCCCTCTAATAAGAACACACTCTATGAGGAGACTTCAAACAGAGTATACAAATTCATCACACCAAGTAAGTATTTAATCACTAAAATGAGAATACTTACTAAAATAATAGATATGAATGAATTTGAGGTGGTAGTATAAAATTTATAATTTAATAATGTTAAGGTTACTAAAACCATACATAGTACTATAGATGGACTGGAACTCTTCTCCTCACAAAAAAATCATCACTATATTTATCTTGCCCATTCTATAGCCAGATGATATAACTTGACTACCCTGATGAGGTTTTCTCTACTGGTTCTGCTTATCAAACATATGGAATCCACATCCATGGCCAACTCTTCGGCCCAAATAGCCTCTAGTACTCAAGCTTCTTTCCTTACATAGATCCACTGATCGCACTCCATTAGATAAAGATGGTGTCGACCGTATCCCATTAGAAAATGGTGAGAAGGTATAAAAACCCAATGAAGATGATCCATCATTCCAAAAAATTAACAGTTAATTAGGTCTCTTTATCAACGATGTATCATGTGTCATATATTTCGTAAATGACTTCATAATACCTAAATACCTGTGTTTGTACTATGACTACTACTCATCCCATGTGAACATATAAAAAAACGTTCTACCACTGGATGAAATATCTCCCTAAATAAGCACTAAACTACCATGGCCCACACTATCATCATCTATTAGGATATGATTATATATGGGTGGATTTTTTACTATTTCAAAAGAATCCATTGAATGAAAAACATTCACCTGAGTTCATATGGGTTACCCAAGACCATCCTTAAATGACCTTTCTTGGGACAATTAATCACCAACAAGAATATGCATGGAATTTTGGGCCTCCATTACATGAGTTGAATTCTCCATCAAAAACATGGATAACTATTATTAGAGTATAAAATCCATATACCACTAAACTATCAGTGTTGTTGGAAAGAAGTAATTGTATACAGATGATTAGAAATACCAATAATGTGTGTCTTGGAGCTAATCTTACTAATATAGAAAATCCCACAATCACGTATAAAATCCATAGAGCCTACCCATAGTGATCATAACCCTCTTCTATAGAGGTCCTCCAGATGACTAAGGATAGTAATGATAGACTCTAGCCAAGTCTCTGTAGCCTAGGGGCCACCATCCAGTCAGAATGTAGGTGGAAGCTATTGGTAAATTTCATGCATGAACTATTTTAGTACATGGGTATGACACTAAGCTCCCTACACGGCTACATGAATCATAGTAATCATGATCAAAACTAAGAATTGGTTACAAGATCAGTTATAACAGGAGGGATCACATGTTGAACTATATGAGGTAATGAAGTTTGTGTAGGTCCCACCACATTAAGAGTGTAACCATCAAGTCTTCATAGAATTTGACTTGGGACTATCATGGATCCATACCTGTATGATTTATAACACACAACAAAAATAAAATAAAATTTATAATAGGATAGATCAAAGCTAAAAGGAATAGTAAAAGTGAAATGACTTCCTACCAAAGAGTCACTCCCAACTACCAATTTATAAATTCGAGCTTGGGTAAAATCTCGAGTCTCATGTCAAGGGTTCTTATATTTGGATTCCAAATTTCAATTTATATATGAAAACACCATTTATGTCATAGTTGAAATCCATATTTAGTGGTAACAATTCCATTCATGAATGGAAATTTAGTTGTCCATATATGTATATCATGGACTAGTTAGATGTTTTTTTTCCTTTCCAAGTTATAAATTTTTACGTTTTATATGTTTCAATTAGTAATTCATGAAGCTACAACCATACTTTTATGATGGTTTTATTATATTGATCTTTATTCCCAATTTAAAAAATTTCTAGCATTGTAAATTACAATTGGATTCAATTTAACAACATCCAACAAACATTTCAACTCATGTAACCACATTCACAAAACTCAAACAATTAATCATTGGTAAATTATGGTTCCACCAACAAGATATATGAGAAAACACCATTTAGGTTGATGAAGAAATTTTAATAATCCATTATTTATCATCTTGTAACAATAATGATCGCTAATTTATCAATATAAAAATTATGGAGATTCAGGATACTATAGGAAAAGTAGGCAATAAAATAGATATGGTATGGAATATACATGAGATGTTAATCATCTAGTGAATATATTGATTCATGTTACAATTCATCCTTTTCATACCTAACAAAGAGTAAAAAGTGAACCAATAATAATAAATATATAAAATTCTACAAGTCATTTGCATCACCCTATGGTGAAATCAGTGTAACTATAATCGGAAAAAATGAACAATGAGTCTCATCCGAGGAAACATGGAATTTTTACTATATGTGGGTAAGCTACTCCATAACACATTCTCATAACCAGATTTTAGAAAATCCTAGTATACATTTTACCATCCCAAAATAGTGAGGAAAACAAAACAAAGCTCAGATACCACTTATGATGTTTGAGCCTGGTCCACTAATATGTTAACGATCCTAATTAGATTCATGGTCTCATGAATTCCTCCCCATACACTATAGAATTTCAATTAGTAGTGAGGGATTCTAAATATATAGTGGAGAAACTAAGGACTCTTTTATCATAATAGAAAGACAATAGTATAATAAATAAATAAATAGTGGAAACATAATAAATAAGGAATCACATAACAAAAATCACCAAGATATAACAAACAAATATGCTTGAACCATAAGAAAAACCATACCTAGTGAAATATTCAAAATAGTGACGTTGTCTGGATTCTATAAAAAATAAGAATATATTGTTGAATAAGACAATACGAATATGTAATACATGCATTAGAAAAATATACAAAATGGACAAAAACTATCTGTAATAGCCTCATGAGAATTAGCTTGGTCTGATACTCCTGTACTCCATCCAAGTTTGGAAATCAAGCATCCATAGCTGGGAGTGTTCCCTTATTTCTAGCTACTCCAAGAAGTCCGTCTGGGGGATAATTAGAAGCTCGAATAGGGTGGAGTAAAACTCAATAGGCCACCACCAATGGTGTTTTATCTATCTTTTTGGTGAATATATCATGAAACAATGTGTAGGTAATAATAAAAAAATAATTTAAACAAATAAATAATAACCATTTCAGCTTAGGTTTGCCATGGGACACCATATGATATCACTTTGTTTGGACTAATATGGAATTTATCTAAATAGTTATTATTTTTATCCAATAATTTGGGTAATTTCTAGAAATTCCATTAAACTGTAGGGGTGTCATTACCTAACACAATAAGGAACATCACTTCATTTAATTCCAAAAAAGTGATGTGGAATTCCATGTCTATTCATTACAGAAAAAATAATATAGAAAGTAGTGTCCATTTAATTTTGAATAATCTATAAGAGGTATCATGTCCATTAATTCCACAAAAACAGTAACGAACATCATTTCCATTCCAGATGTGATAATTATGTAATAACATCCATCTAATATTAAATTCATGGCCAAGAGATGTCACTCTATCCTTTTATCAATTCCGTAGATAAATTAATGTCATATAACTGATAAGGAATAAGATGGTCCAAGGAGTATAATCCATTCCATTTTCTCAATTCAATTTCTCTTTTTTAGTATATGACTGTAGGGTAAAAAAGGGACTATATGTAAAATACTATCCATGAAATCATTTTCTATGTATCAAGTGACATGGTCTTACCATTCAACTTTTATTTAATTTATTTTCTAGTGGTCATAGAGTGCAAGGGTGTATCTGTCACTCATACATCTCATTCATTTACATTAAAAACATTTCAGAAAGGGAATGTTCAACACACCTTAATGGTGGTTTAATTCATGGTAAAGGATTAAAAATCCTTTTGGGCCTATAAGAAACACATCCAAGGGAGTGGTTAGACATGAGGTATAAAACCTCCAAAGTTGAAATTTGGTAGGTAATGGATGGAAAATTTATGCCACAACCATTTATTTAATTAATTTTACATTTCAATGGGGACACACAGAAGGCCTGATGTGTGGCTAAATAGTGCACCAAATAAACCACCAAAAATTTAGGGAAATGTTATTGACCACCTAACTTAGATGGATAGATGAAACCTTATCTAGTATCAGCATTTAACACGGTCCAGGATGGAAGATAAATTGATGAAATAGATATATGACAAGAAATCATGGAATATTATTTTGGAGGGAGATAACATTGAATATGGAGTGATAAAAAGTGGATGGAATGTAACATAGTCAAAGGCTTACCAAGAGATCCATCGTGACCAATGATTCTCCAATCGAATCCTAGATGAGGAAGATAACTGAAAACTGTAATGTTAGAGATCACCCATGGTTGGGGGAGGTTCTATGCATGAATATTAGGGGTAAATTTAATATAAGGTTATATACCTAAAGGTAAACAAGGAAATTTCACCATCTTTTAAAGGGATGACAGTTTGACCGCATGATTGGATAATCTATCTGTCAATCATGCACCACCATTATCTTAGTGGCACATTTCCTTGCACTGCTTGTTGTACGGTTTGACAACCATGTGTAGCATGTTCATACTGACTATAAAAATCCTACACACAAACACCCAATTAGTTTCACGATTAAACAAACTATTCACTAATCATGATCAACATATCAAAAATATATTTTATGTTTTTCATGGCTATTCACCCACTCCAGTATAATTTAACATTCCTTGAACGATCAATCATAGGAGCAATGGTTAAGATGTAAAATTAATATTAACCATTCTCTTACCATGTTCCTCAACATTTTTCTCTAAATACTAGAGATCCTTTCTCTAAATAAACTTTAGGATATACTAAACCCTTCCACAATCCTTTATGAAATATTTCAAAAATAAAATAAGTGTTTTAGAAATGAACATAAATAATATATACCAAAATGAAAAATGATTATATTAAAAGATGGATGTATTTTTATTTTATTATAATCAAAATTATAGGCATTTAAAAATCCATATATGATTATCACATTTTTCTATTTTTATTCAGATATTAACAAAACTATAAGTGTTCTTCATCTCAATATTTTTTTCTGACATGTTTTTCATCTTTTGAATTTAGTTTTATTTATATAATGTATATGAACTCCCTTTAATGTGTTATATCGTGAATATATTCATATTAATAGTATTAAATGTTCTATTTATTGTTGCTACATTCAAGGTGTTTATAATTCAATAGTTTCCAGTATAGTAAGGATTTATGTAAAAATATATTTTCATTTTTGGAATTTTCTATGTCAAATTTTACATTGAGGGAACTTATATGATCTTTATACACTAACCACTATTTATTTTCTTCTCCAATATTTATTTCAATAGTTTAGTATATCTCTAATTGACATATTCATTTTCATAGTTATTAATACATGATTGTATTGAGTTTTTGTTGATTTAATTGAGACCCATGATTAACATTATTATTTTATGTGTCATGATGGAAGAGTGGACATACACTTCATGAAGTAATGTGAAGTGATAAAACATGAAACTAGAAAAATGTACATGACGCTTGGATAGAATATTTCAGATCAAAATCCAAAATTGAATTAACTGCCATTAACATTGTGAATAGAGATAAGATTGAAGAAATTGAATGCTTCAAAGATTATCCAAGCCACAAAACAGATGATCCAATCCTTGAAAAAGGTGAAAGGATAGTGTAATCTAAAAAACATTGTTTAAAGATGTGAAACATATTTATTTCCATGAATTTTCCTATAGTTCAAAAAAACTTACTTTCATCCATCGAAACATTCACCATATTAATATTTAACTCATGTAAAGAATTTAGTGCATCAACAATTACATTAATTCATTTTTGACCCATTTATTTGGGTTTTAATTCCATTTTGACTCAGAAAACTTAGTAGAAACATGGATGATTTTAAATAGATGATTTTGGCCAAGTAAAATCGAATGATATTGGAGAAGGAGTTTGAAATTAGGAGGCTACAACTACAATTTCATCTGATAGACCGTTCACCAATGTTATGATTTTATTTCCATTATTTCTAATTTTTTTTCTATATAATTTCAATTAGTTATATGTTTTAAAGTCATTTTTATCTCTTCCATTCTCTCTTTAATTTTCTATTTTCTTTTTTTTCTTAAATCATTGTGTGTTTTTAATTTCATTCTCTTTTAATATATCACTTTTTTATTATCTCCTCTTTGGGTTCTGGATTATTTTTTAGTGGGAGAAACACAATGAAGACTGGATAAAACTATAAGGGGAGTGAATATAATTTAATTTTGTGTATACCATGTGATTTAATTTTTAATTAACTTATTTGATAGCCTTATTCTATAATTGTTTCATTGTGATTAACATGAAATTTTATTTTATGATTAAATCATCAAAAAATGTATACAAAACTAATCAAACCCCAATACATCAAAAAATGATAACTGTAAATATATTTTATTACTATAATGAATAAAAATAATCCAAATTAATTCTACTTATTAAAATTTTTTAGATCATGTGGGACCAGATTCGTGTGTATATTTAATAACAACCGAAAAATTTATCATTGAATATTCATATATCACTATATATCTATTTAATCTCACCATCATTCACGCAATGTGAAATTAAGCTATTTAGAAAAACTACCTATTGAAACAAGTTCCCCTCTCTTATTATTCTTTTTCTATCTTTGTATATTTTATTAATCTCATTGAATCACTAAAATTATAATATTATTCAACTGAAATAGGAATTACCTATCATATAGTCCTGAATTGTAGATGAGCTTCCTTGTTCTTAAGGGGATCAACCTGAATTCTTACAGGTCACATTATACTTTTTAGTAGCTCAGTGAACAATGTTAATTATAATATAAACTTAAAAATCAATACCGAACATGTGGAATTAATGAAACCTTCCATGTATATCAATTTTTATCCCTATTTCCATAAAGCAATGAATGTTTTCAAAAAACTTGATATTGATTTCATATGAAAATGAAATTTATAATATCGTTTCTATTTACTAATTTTTATTTAGGTTGTATTTTAATTTTCATTTCCCACTCTTATAAACATGGTAATTATTATTTTATACCAAATGGGTTATTTAAAAAATCATTCTTATTCCCCACCAGCATCTTCATATAATATCTCTCAGGTTGAGTCTACTATATGGATGGAATATAATTTTCAATGGTGGTTAAAATAATTATACTCATGGAATGTGTTTTATTCTTATGGATATGATCACTTCCAAAGCACATGTGGGATGAAACCTATAATTATCCCTATAGTGGAGTACCCAATCATACATGATACCAATGAGATTACTAGGATGCACATCTCATGAAAGAAGAATCCAACTTCAATCAACCTCAATAATTGAAATCACAAGACAAAGAAATATATTTTATCAATAATTGAATAAAATTTTTAAATAAAAGGATACATAATCCCAAGGCCCAAATCATAGAATTGAGCCCTTATCAAATTAATTCATATTTAAATTCCCATTAAAAGTAACATTCTATTTATTTCCATCGTAGGGATAAAGAAGAATAATAGATAACATAAGAAGCCAATTTTATTGGACAAATGGATGAAAAGATGGACAATGATATCAATGAAGAGTTCTTGGAGCATAATATTGAATGTTTTTATGAAGACATACCTCTTATCCTTGGTTATGTTGAAAATTAACCTCAATAATCCCCCTATTATTAATAATGAATTAGATAAATAATGAGAAGAAATTTGTCTCTCATTAATTTGATTACAATGACTACCATTAGAAAACCTGACATATCACATTGATTGGATGGTTGAAGAGAAATAGTATTAGGAGGTTCAATCAGAAAAATTTATATAATTGAAGATGATATATAGATAAAATGAAAAAAATGTGAAGGAAGGAGAAAATATATAGAAACACTTTGACCTCAAAAACATTTTAAAAAATTAAGAATAATGGGATTACTTTCTGTAGCCACATGAAAAGGGGACACTAATATAAATTTTATCCATTCAGTTATGGTTATTGAGGGAGAGATATAGTTTTGGGGTAAAATCAGGTTTGCAAATGAACGAGGAGTTGTACTGTAAGAAGCACCTCAAATAATTGAATAATAAAATGATCAATTAATGATGGGGGGGGGAGCTATAAATTATACTTAGACATTAATTTCCTTGTGATATGTTTAATAATTTCCAATAACTACCTTACAAAATAATAAAAATTCAAAAATTTTAAAATAATTATAATGGGAAATTGCACCCTATATGAGTATAATTTTAATTTAGTTCTAAAACTGGACATGGTAATATTATTCCACTCTCTTATTAAATTAATAAGGCATAAAGCTAAAAATAAAAACCTTAAATAAGCATTACTTAGAGGAAAACCATATTTTTAATGTACTTTTTAGGAATTAGAATTATTGTTGAATAATTTAAAAATATTTATCATGATCGATTCCTTTATCTTTATGTATAAAATGGCTTTGAATATTTTAGTTTCTCATATTTATTTTTATTTTTTAGGTTCCAGATAGAGGTCAAAATGGACATGTTAAAAAAATAAAATGGGAAAATCTTAATGGTTAGGGGAGATTATTCTAAACTGCTAATATTTTTTTAATAAAAATATTTATTCCAAATACTATTTCTGAAAAATATTCTATTTTTTCATGAACTTAAATAACATTTTATTTTCGCATGAGACATATATTTTTTTTCTTTCACTCACCAATTAAGGAGACATTATCTCTTTGGAGAATCATTTTGAATTATCAAAAAATTTGACCTATCATACTAATAAATGATTAATATATAGGTTTACATTTAAAAAGTGACATTCTTACCTGAATTCATAGTTTGATAAAAATAAATGTCTATTTGATTTATTTTCTTAAAGTTTATTCCAATAACATTTTTTGAGTAAAATAATTTTTTATATTCTTGCTAATACCTAATTCACATAATTTCAATGTTCCCATTCCCATGATGATTCTAGACAATATTTTTTATATTCTTTCTACCCATATTTATTTAGAGAAATATGGGTCATTGAACCCTACCATAACATTCATTTAAATATTTTTAGAGATATAATTAAAAGAAATAATTTTAAAAATGATTGAGGCATATTTATATGCCATGTTCTTAATCCCCACTTTTATATTGATCCATCATAGCCCACTCGGGCCATGGATGTCCTGTTAGAGAAAAACAACATTTCAAGATAATATTAACCTTTCCTTGAAAACAATTTTATGTTTTATGGTATTAAATTCAATTATTTTGGGAGATGTGTTTTATATAGTTTATGGGGATTCAATTTATCATGAAATGAAACTGATTTGGGTGTTAATTAATTAGGATGAATGGAATAAGGTTCATGTTATCTTTCATTATACTAATATTATTTAACCATATTGAAAATTTTGGTTGGGTTTTGGTGGGTCAAAAATTACTATTTACTTGTATAATTATTTTTATCAGCTGGGGTTGGGTGTTTAATGTGTGGATTTTCTAAACTCAACTTTTGAATAAAATTTAAGAATTTGTTTAAACAAATATAATCAAAGGAAAAATAGAAAAAAAATTAACATGGAGTAATTTATTCATTATTCTTTTGTGCATCATGACTATACATTGTACTTATGATGTGGGTGTTGTCACTTTGAATTAAAAATATTCATTGAGATTTCGTATTGAGTTTGATGCATTATACATTAGATTTTGTCTCCCTATTTTAGCCTTATTTGTTTTCAAACATCAATACCTACCCACCCTAATCTTTTAAATCATGTGATCTTTAATTTTAGTCCCCTGTTACTAATCATAATATTGGACTTTATATGGTGGATAATTTAAATTAAATGGAATAATATGGTTAGGAACATCTTATTGAGGTAAAATAAAAACTCTATTAATGGTTAATTGTGTGTGATAAGGAAAAAAATTCATGGTGATGTAAATCAAGAGTGGTATGTAATTTATTGAGAGATTGTAATTTTGATGTGAAAATTAAAATGTCTTGGGTTGTGAATTATAGATGACATATGCTTTATGAATTATTTCAAGGAGTTTTTTGTTCGTCTAAAATGTTAAATTATAAATTATTATTTCTGTGAATAATTATTTTTCAATTCCATTGTTATTGTATGTGACCTTTGTGTTTCAATGATAATATTTTTCTCATGGATGAGAAGTGGTTTTAGTGTTGGGGAATTAAAAAAATGATACTCCTAGAAGGCATTGTTAATTCCTCTAGGTCGGTAATGAATTAAAATTTTATAGTCCATGGTAACATAGTTCACTATTATACCAAAAATTAGTGTTGGACATGAAAGTACTAAGGTTGATCCAATAAATAACAAGGAAGCGTCTCGAAAACTCTTGATTAAATTTTAGTTCATCACAATTTAAATTGAATAATATTATTAATTTAATAATTCAATTAAAATAAATAAATAAATAAATAAATATGATAGGGGAACCGGTTTCTAGGGGTGGTTTTACATAATAGAATAATAAAACATTTCCTACAAGATAATCATATTAAAAGTATGATAAATATTATATTGGTATTAATTGATAATTTGTTCAATTATTATTGAATCTTACCACGAATCATAAACCGATTGATCTAAAAGTTCATATTAAATTGAATTTATTAAGTAAATTGAAATGTAATATGAAAATCGAATTTATTGTCCATCAATCAATAATCTATGATGCATTTTAGTTTTCTCATTATTAATTTTTTTTTCAATGAATAAATAATAAAATAAAATAATATGTTAATAAAAACAAAATAAATATAGGAGGAGGTTATTGAATGATTGTAGATAACGTCAAATCATGTGTCACAAATTTCTTTTAATTGGATTTTCTCCCCCTATAGGTTTTTCCTCTCATCACTAGGTGATTGCCAACGAAAAATAAACAAGAACCCATTGTAGATAGAATATAAAATATAGTGATTAAAATAGAGAGAATTTTAAAAAAACATAAAATTTTTTATAAATAAAATAAAAGGATAAAATATAAAATATTATATAAGTGATAAAAATAAATTAAAAAAATACAACTAATAGAAATTATATAGAAAATAAAAATATTGAAAAATATGAATGAATATGAAAACAATGGAGAATGACCTCGGGTGGGAACACTAGTGGTATCCACTCATTGTAGTACTCCTTCTACAATATCCATATATTTCCTTTTCAAAAAACATCTATTTATAATCCTCCATGTTTCACACATGTATCTTGGGTCAAAAAGTCCATAAATACACTGTAAATGGTTTAAAAACACATTCTTATAACTATTGATGCATTATATTTACTATAAAAATTATATATTCAAGTTGTGAATGTGTCGGTGTCAAGAAAAAAATATTTTCATGCACTATAAAAATTAATAGTGTGGAATATATGTCCTTATAATAACATATGATATACTATATTCTACTTCATTTTCACCATGTTCATGGCATGGCTCTTATAGTTCAAGGATTGGGTGATTCTTTCTAGAATTATATTTGTTCCTTCATGTATTCATTCAATATGTGAGAGGTTATTAATTAATTTGTGGTTGTGAGAACAAATACTCTATCAAAAAATCACCTATATTCATCTTTTCTAACTCCATCCCACTTTACATCCGGGCATAAAGTGTTCTCATATTCCAAAGTACCCATGTTTCAATCAAAATTGCTCTAAATTCCATAGTAATGTTGTCTCTTACATAAAAATAAATAGAACTACAAAATTTGTCATTAGTTTCAATAAAATCAATAAAAACTCAATGAGATCATATATTTAATCCAATGGCAATTCATATTCTAGTTTGAGATATCGATTTTAATGTTTTCCATACATTTTAACCTCCTTGGTACTAAATGTGGAAAATAAAATGTTATTATCAAAATAACACCTTATTTCTTATTTATTGGTTTGGAATCATTATTATTAATTTCAATGTTTAAAAAAATATTTTATATAATTTTATTTCTATACTTATATGATGAAAAATTATTATTTTCACTAAATTTTAATTTAATTAAAAATTATTTATTGGAATCTATTAAAATGTTTTTCATATGACTCAATGTTTAATTTTTATAAACAAATAAAAATAATATTCTCTTTAAATCTTATATAATGTGAATGAATCTTACCACCTTCATGTACTTATTTCATTATGAAGACTCATTTAAATAATTTAATGGTTTAATAAGGTAAATATTATTCCCATTTTCTAGGATTTTTTTTAATGTTAACAAAATAAAATAATTTTTTTCCTGATTTTCTAAGAGTACTTTTAATTCATTTATAAAAGATAATTTTCATCTATTTAAACATCCTTTAAAGGGATTTTTTATTCACTAGGGATATGAAATTATGATTAAATTCACTATACATTCTTTGATGGATTATGATGTTTTTGTTTTAAATGAGATTTCAGGAAACCCATTTCTTTTAATTGGTTAACTATGCGATGTTGTAATTTTGATGTTTTAAAGATGTTATTATAAACCAATTTATTTCTCCTTGTATAATAAATATATGATGAAATAGTGAAAATTTTTATGATACCATACACTTTCTTTATTTGTATGGATTATGAATGTGTTATAAAATTGTTTTTCTGAAACCCTTTTCTTTTATATCAGTTATATAATATTGTAATGAAAAATGTTATATTGATCATCTGGAACACATATAAAATATTTTCATTATGTGAATCATATAAATAGAATTATATACCCCCTAATTCATTGGTTAAATATTTATATCATATGAGATAATATGAAATAAAATTGTTAGTAAACCTTGAATAGTAAAGGATTTTATCCAATACGATTGTCTTGGTTGCTAACTTGATTACGGAAATGATATAATATAGAGAAAAACCAATAAATTATGGGACTATATCTGATATATTAGTATTTCAAGTGATCCTTGACTATGGAAATTATGTAATGGGGAATGAACCCAGTCCAGTAATGGACTATATACACTATTATAGTCTTGGTAGTGAGATTTGACTAAAGAAATAATGGGATTGATGAGTGAACCCAATCCACTATGAGAATTTTCCCACTATGAAAGTCTTGTTAGTGATCCATTACTATGGAAATTATATTATATTCTTTTTTTATGACAAAAACACATGTATTATTCTTGTTATTTATTCTCTTGGCTCCTAGTTGATTATTAATTCTTCTATGCTATTACGACTTATGTAGTTTTTTATGATAAAGATCTAATCCATGTCTTGTAATTTATTATATTTGAATTATAGGGAATGAATTGCATATCTTTTGATAATATAATTATACACTTGTTCTTATCTTATGATCACTTATAATCATTGAATGGAATCTATTTGGTTTAACCATATGAAGAATCTAATCTATCCCTTTCCTATGTTTCCTTATGCATTTGTAATAAATAACAAATAATATAAAATATATATATTGATAGGTTTGATATGGGGATTTTTTTATTGTTATTTTGAAGTATTATAATGTAATAATAAAATCTAGGTATATTTGTAAACATTACCATTTGTTGAGAATAATAAAGATTTGTCATGTAAAGGGATTACCCTAATTATCTAAGACTCTAAACCAATATTGTTTGGGTTACATATTTTAAATCCAATTTTTTTATTGATATTTTAGGTGCGTATATTTTAAATTGAGTCTCTTCAGTTGGAGTAAATTTTCATAAGTGAATAATATGTTTTGTCTTCGGATCGAGGTGTACCAATATAGGTCTCTCTTAGTTGGTATTATAGAATGGTTTAGATAACATTATCGGTTCGAATGATATCATATGAGGATAATTTAATAGTTAAAGATAACACTATGGGTTTATAAGATTAAGTATGATCAAAATATTAAAGGAATATATACCCCTTTGAGGTTTTATATTATAGGATTATTTGGCCACTAATAATATTTTGGGGTTATTTATATGGTTTTAATTTATCAATGAGATATATATTACCCATGTGTTTAACAATTAATTTAGTGCGAAGTTATTTTGGTTGAATTATAGTTGGGGTATAAGTTTAAATTATCACATAACCTTTAATGATAATGTGTCCTTTGATATGGAGATAATTATAGTTAATGATAATAAAGGGGTTATCATATTTTGGGAATATAGGATTATATAAATATGAGATTGAAAATTGATTTGGTGAATAAGAAATTAATTCTATTTTCGATGTAGTTCACTATATTTGGAACATTATATTATTACCAAAAAATAAATATTACTTTCTAGGACATAATTTTGTTTTTGGAATAAATATTAACTTGTGTAAGAATATATGTTATTATTGTGTTTTTATTGTAATTCATGATATTTTGTGAAATTATTGGTATATGTTGTTGAATATTTGATTAGGGTATATATATTATCTAATATATGATACAATCTTCTGATACCATACACTTTATTTCTTTATATTGATTATAGTGATGATTGTTTAAATGAGTTTTCCTGAAAGCATTTTCTTTTCATGGGTTAATTATGAGATATGAAATAATAATGTTTTAAGGATGTTATTATGAAAGATATTTTGTTAAATATGTTAAATAAGATATTATAGAATTATTATTATATTTACAATTCCATCAACTTCCTTTTTATGGATGGATTATGATTATACAAGGATGAAATGTTTATGAAACCGGTATCTTTTATAAGTGTTATACAATAACGAAATTATCAAAAAATTTATGATCATTTAGAAAAAATATATACAATTTCCATTATTTTATTGGTGGGATCATAAATATATATCCCTCTAATGCATTTGGTAAATATTTATATCTCATGAGATAATATGATGTTGATGATTGAGTGAACCATGTCTAGTAAGGGACTCTATCCAGTATGATAATCTTTTAGGGACAGTTGACATTAAAAATGATGTAATTATTTGTGAGACAAATCCACAATGGGAATATATATTCTAGTGTTTTCTTTTGTATAGATCCTTGACTACGAAAATGATGTAATTTGATTTGAACCCAATCCCCTATGCCAATCTGTCACCTACTTTATCCATGTTTTTGAGCCTTGAGTAAAAAAATAATGTGGATGGGGAGTGAAAAAAATCCACTACGTGACTCTAAAAAATATTATAGTCTTATAAGTGATTTTTAATTTGGTAAACTATTTTATATTATTATCTATATTCTAAAAAACATGTGTTATTCGTATGATTTGACCTCATGGATCATGATAGACTATTGATTATTCCACACTCGTATGAATTATGAATTTTATTATAGAATATCTTTATTCATGGACTTATTTTTTATTATCATTGAATTATTCATTATGAACATCATTAGTTATGATCAAGTTCTCATACCCTTATACTTATTTTATGCACACGTAAGATCATTGGACAATATCTCTTATGTCTACCCTTAATGATAATCTATTTTTACCATTTATTTTTTTATCATTTTCCCCATGTTATGATGAAATTGAAATATGAGTGATATGTATAGAATGGTAAAATTTGTGGTGAATTTTTATGGAAGTTTTTAAGAATTCATATGGAATATAAAAATATAGGTATAATTGGAAACATTTCCACTTGATGAAAATGAAATGGATTTAAAAAAAACTTTCTTGTAATCCTATAAAACACTAAACCTAAAAGGGATTGGGTATATAAGTGACTTATAGTTGGATATTTATATTTTATTTATGTATGGTTAAAATTGAGTCACTTTATTTGGAATCCATTCATGTGTATAAATAATTTGTTTTTATTATAATTTTGGGTTATCTAGATCCCATGTCATCTCAATAATATCATACATGTTCTTTAGTATTATTATCTATCTTATATAATGTACTATAATGGCTATAATTGATAGGAATTACATTTATAATGATGGTTATATAAGAAATTATATTTCATCCACAGTTAAAATAAATTAATTTGAAAAAGTTTTGAGGATCAAAACTATGAATGTCATTTGAGAAATGCTACAGAATGTTCACGAAGGAGATATTTGAGTAATAGAATCAACAGTCCATTCATAGTACCCAAAATTTAAATATATTCAAATAATTTGATGAAAATGTTGGATATCCACTTTGCAGTAGTGAATGAATTTATTATATATGTATAGGGTTTTGAATTATTCTTAGAAGGTTCTATAGTTTTCAAAAAGATACTTTTTATCATACTAGATATGCTATATATAAAAGTTCCAATTCTTCAGGATCATTATTTGAATTCATTCACTTTTTATTATTGTGTGTTTATCAGAAATGATATAATTAAATATGTTTATTTAAATAAGATATCTAAGGGAGTGAAATACATTACTTTTAGAATTGTAAAGAACTTGAATACTCAAAAGGAGGTCAAGTTATAATAAGGGATTTATATTTCCAATGAACCTACTGTAAAAAATTTAAAAAAAAGATACATTACTCATATAATATTCTTAATGGTAAATAATAATATCATAGTAAAGTTCCATTAATTTATTTAAATACTGTTTTAACTGGTTGTAAAAGTTATTTTAGAAAGTTGTATATTAGATGTGTGATACCCAAGTCGAGATAGATGGTGGAGATAAAGCCTCATGAATGAAAAATTTGGATTAAAGTTCTTAACTGTGGGTTATGTTGTGTGGTATTAAAAAAGGATGAGTGGTTGGTATTGGTTCATGATTGACATTGAATACGTACTGGTAATAAAGTGATGCAAATTTTTCAGGAAGGGATTACATGTGTGATCACCATCCTTTATTCGATAGTGTTTGAGAAAACGTTCTAGATTAGTTTGAGACTTACCAAAAATGATAAGAGATATTGAATAGAAGTAATAAAAGTAGAACAATAAATAAGATATGCTATTTCAGAATCAACATGAGTAGCATGAGAATATGATGGTGTATATACAGTGTCTTAGACATGGTTTAGGGATGGTGTTCTCTTTACCGAATAGATCTATTCCACTACACCATTAGCGGGGTTATTTTTATGTTTGTAATGATTTTTTATATAATATATGTATTATTCTTATAATAATGTTTTTCTGAAATTTTTAATCTTTAGGGAATTTTAATTTTTTATTAATATATAGTTATTTTCGATGAAATAATATAAATTTCATAAATAATTATTTGTTATTGAATAATAATATTCACCACCAATATAATGGTGAAAACATATTTTCCATAGAAAATGTATCTCTATAGAAAATCCCCTTAGTGATTGTTTTATAACACCATTGTAAATACTAGTAACCTATGGTTTTTGGTGATGGTCCTTTAAAAATACTTTCATTTTCATCATAGACATTGATAAATGTTGATTTTAGAAGAATCATAAAATAATTTTATTAACTAACTCACCCATCTTAGTAAATAATTACTATGAGACCAGACTATATTAGTGGGAGTGTCCTTAACCTTAGAGAAGGGAATCGACTAAATTGAGGGTAGAGAGAAGGGGGAATACATTTGTTAACGGTTAATCATCATTTTATCAGCTAATGAAGGATTATAACTTTAATTTTATGTTTGATATTAAACATTAAATAATGAGGTGATTTTTTTTGTTTTTGTAGAATAATCTTGAGTACACCATATCAATTTTACTTAAATAATAATATATATAAAAATTGGTATTTGTATAGGAATATTCTTATTTAAAGGAATCATTTTCAATGAAAATAAGTCGTGTCCCGGTAATACCATTTAGGTTGATATACATTATGTCAATTTAAAATATGTGTTATAGTAGTTGAACCGCTAGGTGGATTCATTTGTAATGAATAAAATATTTCACTCCAAACATCTTTGATCAAAATTTTTTATAGATAATAATATCTCCATTTGTGTTTCCATGTCATGACATATATGTACCCATACATGTTTTAATTGAGAAATCTAAATCAAAATGTCTAAATTGTACTTTTTTGTTATCTTAATTATGGAATATACTATAATGATTCCATTTAATAGGAATATTATTTATAATTATGTTTATGTAATTATTGATATCAGGGACACACATTTAATAAATGTAATTCATAAAATATAATGGGATGAAGACATCGAATGATGTTTGAGAAAAGATTAAAAATATTCATAAAGGTAATATTTGAGTAATGTAAGAAATGATTAAAATATAGTGTCCTCTATTTGAATATATTCATATTCATTAGGGAAATATGTGGATAATCTCATTACTATCATGAATTATTTTTTAGATCTATACATAGTTTTGAATAATGTTTAAAATATTATATTGTCTTCACAAGGAGACGTTGTATATTACTAGACATGCTGGATGCAAAGGTTTTTTTACTGGAAGTTCATGATTAGAATTAATTTCCACTGGATGAAAAATTGTTTTTAAAATATTTGATAAGAGAAATTGTTTCATTAAATAAGATAAATATGGATGAGAAATAATTTTCATCCACACTTTTAATGAATTAATATTCCCAAAAAGTGGTCTTGTAATATGATGGAATTCTTATTTAGGATAATACACTGGGAAAATTCAAAAAAAAATCAAACTTATCTTATAGAATATTTGAAAAGTAAAGGGAAAATATCAAAGTAATTCTCTATTGAATTATTTCAATCGTGGATGAACTAGTCACTTTTGAAGTAATTATCATATGATGAAATAAATTTAAGATGATTTTTATAGAATCAAGGAGGTTTCTATGGAAGAAATTTTCTAAATACATCATAATTTTTATCCCATATACAAATATTGGTAGTCAATAAGAACAAAGTAATATATTATTTTATCCATATTGGATAAAAAGAGAGTGATGATAGTGATAGTGAATATGAATAATCCATTACTGATCCTAAATGATAAATGTCGATTTAAAAGGTGAATAAAAATGTTTCATTTAGTGATTTTGAGTTAAGAGAAATATGCATTGAATTCCAGATTTAATAGTAATTTATGGAATGTGTATTCAAGATCTCTAAATTTTAAAATGTGAATAAAAATGTTTTTGAAGGTAATTAAATCCTAAAATGAGACTGAGAAAGATGAAATAATAGTGACATGTCAATAATGATGCATTTTGAATGCTATAATGTATCAGGTTTGAAATAGAAGAAGGATAATGTTGTATTATTGGGGAAAATAAATGAAAAATAAATATAGAATTAAATTTAATAACCTTATGTTTTTGAGCATGAAAGTAATTCAAGAAATTCTAAGTTTGACTTTAAAATGTTTGTGCGAAATTTATGTGAATGATTATTGTATAGTGAGAATAAATGGAAATTTATATGATCTTTAGTGATCATAATTCATCAAAAATACCATTATACGTATTTAGAATGTTATTACATTAAGAAAAAAATTATTAAGATCAATAAAAGATAATGGAGGTGATGTGTGAAACATCAAAATACAATGTTTTGAATTATAGTTTTTCCGAAATATAATTATAATAAAAAAGATTATATTAATTATGAAGATATTTTTATAGTAAAAATGCATAAATAGTTGTGTGGTGGATATAAAACATATCATAGTTCCAATTTTATAAATGGGGTCATCAAACATATCTCAACTAGTAAAAGCATTATTTCACAAAAGAATAAGATTAGGTTATTACTGTAATTTTTTATAGATACTATTGTTTTTTTAATGGGTTTCGTCATGTATAAATGATATTTTGGTTCAACAAAAGGAATTTTAGAGATTTTCACAATATATAATTTTGGATATGGGGGGAAGATAACCCATTCTAAGATAACATTTCATAATAAGGTGAAAAATTCAAAAGTAAAATTAATTAACTAATTTCATATTCCAAATTATCTTTTGGGAAGGTTTGAATAATAGAGTATTTGTATAGAAGAGTTCCTTATTATCTTACTTGAATATAAAAAATTGAATGAATACTTCAAAGTGTTTTAGAAGAATATGAAAGAGAAACATATGGATTTTATTATTGAAGTTTCATTAAAATATTCAAAAAATGAAATATCATAGATATTGGATAGTGGTTTTTCATCTCACATGATAGGTGAAATGAATATTTTTAATATTTTCGAATAGTGAAAAGTAGTTTTTTACATTTGGAAATTATAGGTCTATCAAAATAAAATCTATCAGATTAATAGATGTTGGAGATATAATGATAAAATATATGGAAACTTAATTTGAACACATTAATTAGTATATATCATCATGTCAATAATAGAAATAATGAAATATTTTAAAAGGATAATTTTTTTAAAGCACATAAAATATTTTCAAATTATGACTAAGGGAAAATGAACTAGAGGTAACATATTTCAAGTAAGAGATGTTAAAAAAGTATGTTATTTTATATCAAAAGTGATAACACATTTTGGGAATGAGATACTGTCATATTAGAAAGAAACCATCAAACATGTTGGCTTATGGAAAATCTATTCCAGATGTTTCCATGATGAAAATAGAAAATGGATAGATGTGTTCAACATTTTATAAAGGTAAAATAGTTAAATCTTTAAAAAATTAACTAGATATTTAAATGAATCATTCCATAAAAAAAGTCACCGTGATATATATAGATATAATAATATGAAATAAAATAATGAAGATAATCATTATATAACCTATGTTGATTACTAATAAATTATGTTGGGCCCCAATGAGAATTTTTGTTCCCATGTCTTGGGTGTAAGATTCATTTTCAACCCTATAATATTCAACCATGTAGAGTTGGTATGTTAGATATGATGTTCCATTTATCATCATGTGTTTGAAAATGTAATGAACTAACCCAAGTCATCTATACAATCCACCGTAAATGGTCCACCACACAGTGACATACAGAAAAGGACCACATGTCTCATGTATAACTAAAGAAGCATAAAAGTAAAGCATATAAAAAATAGAAAACAAATCCATGAGACATATAAGTTACGAAAAACTAGGAAAAATATAAATATAAAATAAAATATTATAAAAAGGTATCCATGTGAACTTCTGTCACCACCAAACCATCCCACCATGAAGGTTACAAATGACAAGAGAACTCAAAAAGATACATGACTTCCTTCCCTTTACCTATGTATGAAAAAACATGGACTGCAACTTCTTGAAGAATAATAAATGTGTGAGAAATTATTCGAGTAGGATTCCACTAAATAATCCATTAAAGTTATAATATCATGAATGGATAAGTTCTAGAACTAATAAAAAATCCTGTTAATAATGCATTTTCAAAAATAATGCCATTTTTTTAAACATTATTTTGTTTTCCAAAAATGCATAATCATATTCAATAAATATAAAAATACATAAAATATAAATGAAACATAGGTTATCATATGAAAAACCTACCATAGATACTCCATAGGATAATCATATGAGCAAATATATATGAAATAATCCATTATGTGAAAAACCAAGTATAAAATAAAAAGTACACCATTTTGGATTTAACCATTAGGAATACATAATAGACATAATGTAAGACTAAAATAGGTAAAATTTAATTTCTTAAAGCGAACAGGGTTCAAAATGTACTATATTTTCTAAAACCATTTCAAAATTCATTATCACATTTAATAAAACCATTTGAAATAAATGAAAATCCATTTTTAAATACCAATACATATTAAAAGGTGAGACCTTTATAAAACATCACTTCCAATTTTAAAAAATTCTATTTCATTCAATTACCTATAGGAATTGACAAAAACATATTGAATGTAAATAATTATGACCACTTTCATAGATACACCTATATCAATAATGAAAGAAATCGGGACACCGTTGATAATAGATATTGAAAATAGTGATATCAATCATAGAATGAAGAAAAACTAAAGAAAACTAAAAAGGATTGATAGAAAAAACCAACCAATAAAAATATGAACAAAAAATGCAGGCAACACCACTACCACGACTAGAGGAAATGAAAAGGTAGTAAGACTGGTTATCAGAGATTTAGGATTTAACCCCCACATGAGTTAAACAATGAATGGAGAGATTTTAAAGGAGGGAGATCACCCAAAATCTCCCAAAAGATCAGGATGGTGGTATGTGAACTAGATTTTAAAAGGGTTATGCATGTAGTGTTGTTAAAACTACAATACCGAAACAATTCACTTCCTGAACACATTTCACAAAATGAATTCAAAGGATTTCTAGTACATTGAAAAAGTAATCACTTCATATTAAATTAAATCATTATTTAACCATTCAGGATGTTTAATGATTTGACTGCATATAAATTTTCATGATCTAAAAAAGACTCAATACATATTACCTGTAAAAGGATCACGTCATTTAACCCATTCACAATTTGAATATGTCCAGTTGGTTGTGCACAATGAAGTTTCTAGAAGAAAATCCTTTATTCAATTATTTAAGCTCTTCAGACCCAATAAGAACTCTCTAATTCCATTTACAAATTGATACTTGGACTCCATTAATTCATACAAAAATACATCCCTTAACACTAGGTTATTTTCTCCAAAAACGGCTCTCCATCGTCTAGAATCCAAAAATACACAAAAAAAAGGGAAACCAAAAATTGTGAAAATGAATATGTGGAGGAATGTAATAAGGTGTTATAATCTCCCCACCATATACAATTTATGTCTCAAAAAGTCCTCATAAAGTAGGACTCATAAAAGGTAAAGGACATTATATCCTCATCAATAAATCTCTCTACTTAATATTTTTGTTATCCCATCCTCACTACCATAGTACAAAGATTAACTAATTTATTTTACTATGAAATACCCTATCTCAATTATACATAATATAAATTGGATAATCAACCATATTTTTGTTAGGATCGAGAACAACATTATCCCATTCAATCATGTTGGAAGGATACAATAAGTGTCTCTTCAATTGGAAATCATGAAACACATCATGGATTGATGTAAAATGAGATAGTAAGTTTAACCAATATTCTATATTTTCATGTATTAAAATGATCAAAATGGGGTCCACAAACCATATTGTAATCTTAAAATTCCTAACTAATTGACAATGTCCCAAATGATGTGAAACACTATGAAAGGCCCAATCAACATCCTAAAACTCCAGCGTCCACTATTGATGGTCCACATAATATTTCAAGGGACTCTATTCTATGATCAATCTCTTTTTTATGATCCACACATTTTCTGTCATCTCCTGAACAAGTCTAAGTCCAACCAAGTACCAATCTCTTAATTGTTCTAAGTTCATGGGAGATGTACTTGGACTCCCATAAAATGCCTCAATGTGAACCATTTCCATCATCTCCAAGTAAATATTGTAATAAGAGAACTACTCTAAAAGAAAAATGTTTTTCTCAAGAAGCAAAAAAAAAATAAATCACACAATCCCAAATAATTTCCTCAAGAAGATAGACAACACTCTCTGTCTTTTCATCTAACTATGGATGATATGTTGTGATCAATTTCAAGTTGGAACCCATAACCACTTTCAAAAATTGTAAAACCTAAATGTGAAATTTGGATCCCTTTTAGAAGAAATCATAGAGGGAACCCAATGTAGTCTAACAATATGTAAAATATGTAATTTCTTAATCTATTACACTTTTATCATCTCTGTGATATAGAGTAAATCTTCCAATTTTATGAGTCATTAAATGATCACCCAAATAATATCCTTCCCACTTGGAGTCCACAGTAAACCATTGAATAAATCCAAAGAAATATTATCCCATTTCTATTCCTAAAGGGGAAAGGGCTAAAAAAACTAGTAGGTCTATAGTGCTCCACCTTAATTCTCTAAAAAGTATGAAATAGTGGATAAAAATCCAAAAAAGGATTTCTTTTCTTCGACCACCAATATCATCATATCAACTCAGTATATATATAATAAGTACCTAGGTGTACGAACCAACAAGTACAATGTACACTATCCATCAACTAATGCCTCATAGAAAAAGGAACAACCAACCTATTTGGAAAACAAGAAGTTCCACCAGGAGACTGAGATAACTCAACCAAGGACTCACCATTTTAAAGGAATATATAAAATATCTATTACTCAGGGTTAGATATATTCTCTAGTAGAACCCACTCATAAAACGATGATTCATCCTTCATCACATCCAATATACCCTCCCACTATCTTATCCCATTCCAAGTCACATCTCATAATTTTTTATAAAAAAAACCACTATTATAATGATTCATTCAATCATTTTGTTGGTAATTTCATTCTCATCACATCCATGACCACATTCCACTTCCTAGAAGTATAAGTAATATAAAAATGAAAATCCTAGTGATAATAAACCCAAAATCTCTTTCACGTGTTTATATACCTCTAAGTAAAAATATACCTCTGTACCTTATGATTAGAAAATACTATAAAATGCTCCCAAAAGAAGTATTGTTACAATATTTTGAGTGAATGCATAATTGATTCCAACCCAAGATAATGGGTAGTGTATTTATCCTCATGAGGGCATAACTGGTGATATTTTTATGATACTACATATATCCCATGCATTAAGACACTCCCAAACCTATTCTAGGAGCATTTAATAAAAAATCATAAACAATACATTGTTTCGGAGGAATCAAAACAGGTTTGAAGTCAATATCACCTTCTGTTCATAAAAATATTTCTGATATTTTCCATTCCATTCAAACTTTACACCCTTAATGATTAAACCTATCATCATATATGAGAGCTTGTGGAAGTCCTAAAGAATACGCCTGTAATAAACAACAACCCCTAGAAGCTATATATCTAATTTTTTTGAGTATTCTTCAAGGACATAAATGCCTATACCTATTTAGGATCCACTAATATGCCCCTATCAATATAAAATACACTAGAAAGATCACTTATAGAATAAAAAAAATAACATTTAGATATCATACCATGAAATTAACATTCCATCAAAGTTCTTAAATTGATATATCAGTAGTCTGTGTGATCCAACTCTGAAATGGAGTAAACCCAAATATCATCCACAAAAATAACTAAAAAAGAGTCCAAGAACCAATGAAATATCTGATTCATCAAATCTATAAACACCTCAATAGCATTTGTGAGATTGGATAGAGTATCTAGAAACATAAAATTCCTACACTAGATACTAAATGCAATTTTAGGTGTATCGTCTTCTCAGTTTATAAATTTGTGGTACTTGGATGAAAGGTCTATTTTTTATAATCAATGTGCCCCTATTAGACATTCAAAGAGAACATAAATCATGGGTAAGAGATATTTATTCTTCCTGGTCCCATGATTTAACCCTCCATAATAAATTCAATGGATGAGGTTCGTATATCTGAATGGCCAAAAGGCCTTCAATTTTTATACTTTTTTTATAATTCCCCTTTTAAGGGTTGATGAGGAACCATTAAATGGCCCATAGGAATCATGACATCACATGACCTTAAGGTCATAGAGGAAATCATTCAGACTATAAATAATTGAAATTTCTCCACCCCAACATCTACACCATGATGTTATCTCTCCCTATTTTCATGGATATTTAGTTAAGATACCCATTATTGAATAGGCAGGTCCTGATGGAAATATTCAAAAACTTTCTTTCCTATAAATGAGTATATTCAATGCCCATGCTGATATGATAGAATGATTAAATTCCTTTTCCGCAATATCCACAAGATGTACCTTATATTCTACCAAACCAGCTAGTTCCATACAATAATATGGAACATAAATGGATGCCATATGATTAGAAACTAAATGAGGATAATATTGATTATTTATATTATAATATTTATGTTTTTAATTACTCATAAACACCATTTTAGTTCATTTTACAAATTGAATGTTAATTTACATTATGATTGTAATTCCTTATTAAAATTAAATATTGTAATGTACATTTTTGAACACCTCATAACAGATATAATGGTATTGATTTTATTTTAATAATTTATTTAAAGGACCACCATTATATGAATAAAAATTCATGATGTTTGAGAACATGAAGATTCCCATTAGAAGACCAGAAAAAGGGCCTTGAAATAAGAACATGCTGGGTGAAGAGAACTAGATAGTAGCCCCATAAAAGTACTATATAGGCCAAGATTCAAGCACAATTAATATGAAAATTTATCAAGATATATAAGTCATCGTCGAAAAAATTTCATTTTAACTATGTCCCAACATAATTCGTATATTTTAATGGAGTTCCATGCGGCCCCTGTTGAAGATGTATTTTTAGTCCAGAATCTATGGCCCAAAAAATATTCAACCATTAAAATAATATCTAAAATAGAAATTATTTCAGGGCTAACTTTTAAAAACTATTCAAGAACATCCTAATATTGATTTTATTCTTCTATGGAACACTCCAATTATCCATATATCAGCTCACATTGGCGCATATGTTTGGTGGATGCATGTTGGCTCAGATTTTTTTGTCAAGGGTGGAAAAGTCCACTATCCCTTAACCTTCGACCCATATAGCCCTTCCACTATTAATTGTAGAGATTTGGCCTGTTGGGGGATTTACTCAAGGATTTAAATATTCATATTTAAGGTAGTGGTGTCGGAGGATTTAGGCTTATTTGTGCGTTGTTTTCATTTTAATGTTATCCTCAAATTTTAAAGTGGTAATCACATTTCATCAAATTGTAATTTATTCAAATGTAACACCCGAGACTTTTTTGAGAAATATTTTGTTTTTATGTCATATAAATCATCAAAGGAATCTTTCGCTGCACGTAATCGCGACCTTCCTCGATAGCGTGTGTAGTACGCAATACCGAGTTCCACTAAACAATGATATATTATTATAATATTAAAAACTAGCCGTTATGATTAGTATTAACTGAATTTTAAATTTTAAGACATTATTATTCATATTACACATTTTCTAGAACATGGTCAGAGAACAAAATAATTTTTTTTGGGTAAAATAAGTATTTATAAAAAAATGCAGTTTTGCTGCCTTTTGATGGCGCACCCACATTAAATCTAGTTTTTGAAACATTTATAAGTTCAATTTGACAAAATAAAATTCTTATTTTGAATCACGATATAAAAATTTACTTTGGATAAATTTTTGATATTTTTCTGATAACTTTCATATTTTGATGAATAGTAAAAATACACTAATTTTTAATTAAAAACAACTTTTTTTCATTGAGATAATTTATATGGTTAAATTATAATATTGATTGGTTTTAAAGTACAGATATAATATATTTTTACCATTTAATATAATGTATGTCATTAGCATTAATTTCACATTGAATTCATAGGTAAAAACATTTCAATCTTTGGCAATGTTTTAACTTCTAAAAAACGTTTTCTTAATAATGGGATTTATTTTAAATTAATTACTGCAACTTATATGTTTTGAATTTTGAAAAATGGATTCCATATTCAGAATCAGTGGGTCCAAATTATATTAATAGGCTACTTTTTATTTTTTGGAATTATAAATAGTAACTACGGTAAATTTTATTTACCATAGTTAAAGGTAAATCGGGTAATTAAGGGTAAATATAAGATTATAAAATTACCCTAACACCTGACAAAATCCTATTGGATGACTAAAAGTCGACCCATATCACCTAAGGGTCGGATTAGATTCATTTAATAGACTTTTGTCCATGAAAATAATTTAATTATTATTAAAACCAAAGAATGTGACAACGTGTCACTTTCTTAAATCTTATAAGTATAATAATTTTAATTTGGTGATAAACTTAATGAAACTCCGAAAATGAATAGTCTCCAGAAATCTAATAAAATTATCTACATCATAGGAATTTATTTAGTATTTTTAGGGATTATATAATTATCATTAATTATGACACAATAGTGATGTTGAAATTATTTTATTAATTAAAATATCAAATAAATGGTTTTAAAATATTAAAATAATTATTATATCCACTATTTAATGTGCTCCACTAATTTTATAGATACATATGACGTTTTATTAATCTATTAAAGCTTTTAGTTCGAACATATCATCTGTATATATTTTATTTAAATTCAAATAAATGAATAGTGTTGACACTATTTTTATTTTATAAAAATAACATATAATAAAATTGTTTAAAAATCACAAAAATATTTAAAAATTATAAATTAAAATTTATATGGTTGAAAATTTCATAAAGTGTCAAATTAGGGAAAATTCACAACACATATGTAATTATAAATAATAATTTAAAATTTAGAATATTATTACCATAAATAAAATTAAATTGATAAATAAGGATAAATCAACTTGGTAATGTTTAAAATAAATTCCTAACATGTCTAAATTTTATTGGTTGATGATATTACAACCCTATCTCATCTAATATTCAGATATGAGTCATTTTGGAAGTTTTTATGTGGGGTTGGGATTTAATATAAACTAATATTTCTTATATTTCCAAAGGTGCCCCTCTCCTCCCTTATAAAAGGGCACCTCCTCCCTCTCCTCCTCACATGAATTTGTGCCTTCAAGCTCGGCCAAAACCTTCCCATTTCACTTCCCCACTTCCCTAGAATCATCCTAGAGGTTCTGGTCTTCTTCAAAGACCAACCCTAGTGCCCTAAGAGGAGGTTAAGAAGAGGCACGTCAAAAAGAGGAGGTTCGGACACTTACGAGGAAAATCGGACCTAAGGTAAGGGAAATATCACAATCTCATTTTTATCCGAGATTGTTTATACTTTAGTATTTACTGGGGTGTATTTTATCATCCACATCCATGTTTCCTCAATATGTAATATTATTTCCATCCACCTACAATTGTTTAAATCCAATTTTACTCTTCGGTGAGTTTTTAGTAAAGGATATGAAAGGAATCTTTTGTCGTTTTTCGTACGAGGTTCTTTTTGACTTTTCCAAAAAAAGTAAGAAGAATGTTTTTTTAACTTATACAACATGAATGGATTTTTGAAACATTATTTCCAAGAGGATTCCTTTACAAGTTTTCAAGTATATTTTTAATCAACTTATTTTAGTTTAGAATTGTACGACATGTTAAGAAAGGAAAAGTGTTTTTGAAGCAGAAAGGATATTTTCCTCAAGAATGGGGTTCAAGTGTTTTATCAAAATTATTTTCCATCTAAGATAATAAAGGATTCTGTTTCTATCCCTATTATTACATTGATTTGATTATGTTGTGATGGAATTATATTTTTATGAATTCCTTTATCTTATATGAATTGTTTTATGATGTCACGATGTTTAAGATTCCCATTTCTATTACATGGGTTATGCTATAATGTATGGTTTCTGATTTTGTGTCACAAATATGAATGGTATCATTATGAGATGGGTGGGACCTATATCTCTCTCCAATGCATTGGGTAATGATTTTATATCTCATGATATAGACATGGCTGGAACGGCATGTTAAACCGGTTCAGTGAAACAGGACTGAAATGAGGAGTGAACTTGGTTCAGAAATGGAATTTATCCACTAAGATAGTCTTGGCAATGAGTATTGACTAACAAGAAATGATTCTCTATGATTATTTGTGTATTCCACAAAGTTTCATGTTTTAAGTTATGATTATTGGGATTACATTTCACTACTATGATTTATCCCATGTTATGAAATTATGATTTCTTTTGTAGGTTAAGATTTCCAAAAGTTATGTTGTTATGTATATGATGTGATTGATATTTCTTTTTTTTACCCTTACTGAGCATTTGAGCACACCCTTTTTTATGTTTTATTTCCCTAGGTCAGGAAGAAGGTTATTAAGTAGGATATGCCAAAAAGGGAATCTAGATATGATGAAATAAATGGGAGGAAAAGTAGATGCTTTATGAACCAGTTGTTTATGTTTCCCAGTTTCTAAAGACTCTATACCTATACGGTCCCTTCCTGGTTTTGTTATATGTTGTAATAAGTGTGATTAAATTCTGATGTAATGACAATGTATGTAAAGTATGGGTCGTTATAGTTGGTATCAGAGGAAAGGTATAATCAACCTTTGGAAACTAGGATGTGAAAGCCTTAGTAAGAATGATAAGGATATGTTTAAGCATAGAACACAGTCTTAGTGTTTCAGAAATGGCCATGAACAACCTATGAAAAGACCTTAAGTGTGAAATTTTATTCTTGATTATGTGGTATTCCTATTATAATTAGTGTTGCTCACACTATTCTTCTTGGTTTTAGTCAATGGCTGGAACCCGAAGGAACCATGTTAATGCGGAATGCGACAGGCAATGCAATTATTGTCCCCCTGAGAAACCGAACGTTATGGGAGCTGGAATTAAAAATCTTGTAGCCATGCTCACACAACTTTCTCAAGCTATGAATCATGAAGGACTTCCAAACGAGCAAAGTAAGGAGTAACATTCTGTTGAATCCTTCATGAGGCAGCGTCCACCATCTTTCAGCGGGTCTACTGATCCATTAGTTGCTGAACAATGGATTAGTACTACTGAAAAGATATTTTCTGTTCTTCAATTTTTTGAACATGATAAAGTCATCCTAGTAGTTTATCAATTGGAAGAAGATGCTGATGAATTGTGGAATCTTATTAAGAATACGAGGCAAAGGGATGAAATTCAGTCCATGGAATGGGACGAGTTCAAGAACTTATTTTTCAATAAGTACTTCCCTCGTATTCTCTGAACAAAGATGGAGAAAGTGTTTTTTGAACTGAAGCAAAAGGATGATGAATCTGTTGGTACTTATGAAGAAAATTTTACAAGACTATCAAGGTATGCTTCTGGTATTATTATCCAACCAGAGAGTAAGATCGATCGATTCTTTAGTGGCTTAAAACAAAGTCTTCGAAGGGCATTAGCCATAAGGGACTTAAATAGCTACGAGGAAATCATTCGATGTGCTCTCAAAGTTGAGATGGAGATTGAAGTAACCCATCAGTCATATGGGTTTGATAAGAAGAGGAAAATGGAATTCAAAGGAAAATCTAAAGAGCACACTTAAAAGAAGATGAGCTTTCCCTTATGCTCAAAGTGTGGAAAGAAACATGGAGGGAGTTGTCTTAAAGAGAAAAGTAAATGTTTCAAATGTGGAAAGGAAGGTCATCGGGCATTTGAATGCCGCAATGATGGGAAGAAGATGTCTAATGATGCAAACAAAGGAAGGGACACACAGAATGAACCTACTACACTTCAATGATTCAAGTGCAAGGAGATGGGGCATTATGCCAATCAATGCCCAAATCCAAGGGTTGATGATGATGGTCGACGTCAACAAACTCTTAAGGCTAAAGACAAAAGAAAGTCACATGCAATTTCTATCAGGGATGTGGAGTACGATAATGATGTGGTGAAAGGTACACTTACCATCCACTCTAAAGTAGAAAATGTTTTATTTGATTCTGGATCCACCCACTCCTTTATTTCTGAAGAATTTTATAAGGATATCACCGTATTACCTCAACAGTTAGATGTTGAGTTAGCTGTGACAACCCCTAATGGAACAACAGTCGCATCAAAAGTTTATAATTCTTCTCCGATTGAAGTTTGTGGGAAAGTGATTCCTGCAAATCTTGTGATCCATCCTATAGTGGAATTTAATGTGATTCTTCGCATCGATTGGATTTCTCTACATATAGCTCATATCAATTGCCAAATAAGGGAAGTCACATTTCATATTCCAGATCAATCTATGATCGTCTATCGATGCAAGGATGAACATAACCTTCCAGTGGGAATTTCTTCCATTTTATGGGTATTGATTCCACTAAATGAAGGTTATTTATCTCAAATGGTTAGAGAGGAAACTCACGATTAAGAATATGCCCATTGTACAGGAGTTTGATGATGTCTTTCTGGAGGAATTACCGGGTCTCCCACCAAATCGTGAAGTTGAGTTTTCAATAGAACTCATACTAGGTGCTTTGCCTATTTCAAGGACACCTTATAGAATGGCCCCAATTGTGTTGCAGAAATTGAAGAAGTAACTCCAAGAGAATCATGATAAGGGGTTCATATGCCCTAGTGCGTCACCTTGGGGATCACCTGTTCTATTTGTTAAGAAGAAAGATGGATCAATGAGACTCTGCATTGATTATCGAGAACTTAAAAAGATCACTATCAAGAACAAATATCCTCTCCCACGCATTGATGAATTATTTGACCAACTTCGAGGAGCTCAATACTTTTCCAAGATTGATCTTCGTTCAGGGTATCACCAATTTAGGGTTAAAATGGAGGATATACCAAAGACGGATTTCCGTACAAGGTATGGACACTATGAATTTATAATGATGCCATTTGGTCTTACTAATGCTCCTGTTATCTTCATGGATCTGATGAATAGAGTCTTTAGAGACTATCTTGATTAGTTTGTGGTAGTCTTTATAGACGATATTATTGTATATTCAAAGAGCAAGGAAGAACATGAAGATCACTTGAGAATCATATTGAAGACCCTGAGAAAGGAGAAGTTATGCCAAATTTACCAAGTGTGAATTTTGGTTTCAAAGAGTTTCATTTTTGGGTCACATAATCTCAAAAAAGGGGATATCTGTGGATCCAGCAAAAACAGAGTTTATCGAAAGATGGTCGAGACCAACAAAAGTGACCGAGATCCGAAGTTTTCTTGGTTTGGATGGATATTATCGACGTTTTGTGAAAGATTTTTCACAATTATCTAATCCACTCACCAAGTTGACTCGGAAAGGAGTTAAGTTTGTTTGGACGGTGGAATGTGAAGAGAATTTCAAGGAGTTGAAAGGAAGGTTATCTAGTGCACCCGTGCTCACACTGCCTTGTAGTGGAGAAAGGTTTGTGATCTACAGTGATGCATCCAAGAAGGGTTTGGGGTGTGTTATTATGCAAAATGATATGGTGATAGCTTATTCCTCACGACAGTTGAAAATACATGAGCAAAATTACCCAACTCATGATTTTGAGTTAGCTGCGGTAATATTTGCATTAAAGATTTGGAGGCATTACCTTTATGGTGAAATGTGTGAAATTTATACTAATCATAAATGATTAAAGTATATTTTTACACAAAAGGTGCTGAATATGCGCCAAAGAAGATGGTTGGAGCTAATTAAGGATTACGACTGCTCAATTCATTACCACCCTGGGAAAGAAAACAAGGTGGCAGATGCATTAAGTCGACAAGACCATGCCAGTTTATCCATGATGAGGATCACAAAAGATCCAATATTTATGGATTTACAAATGATGGATCTTGGAATTATAATGAAAGGGGAAAATCGTATCTTTCTCAAATGAATGTTCAACCATCTATACATGTGAAGATTAAAGAGGCAAAAAAATAAGACGTCGAGTTACAAAAGAAGGTGAGAAATGTTCCTGAATTAAACCATGATTGTGATGGGATAATAAAGTTCAGGAATCAGGTTTGTGTTCCTCCCATCCCCGAATTAAATAAGGAGCTACTGGATGAGGCTCATAGTTCTTCATTCTCTATTCATCCTAGAAGCATGAAGATGTATAGGGACCTGAAAGAGTACTTCTGGTGGGATGGCATGAAAAGAGATGTTGCTGAATATGTCTCTCGATGCTAGGTTTGTCAGCAAGTTAAAGTTTAGAGACAGAAGTCTAAAGGGATGTTACAACCATTACCCATACCCGAATGGAAATGGGAAAACATCACTATGGACTTTGTCACAGGACTTCCTAAAACATCCAAAGGTAATAATGCTATCTGGGTCATAGTTGATCATCTTACAAAGTCTGCACACTTCATCGCTATTAGAGAGGATTTCTCTCAAGATCAGCTTGCCAGGATATATGTGAAGTAAGTGGTAAGATTTCATGGAGTACCACTTTCTATTATATCTAATCGAGATCCGAGGTTTACCTCAATGTTTTGGCGAAGTCTTCAGCATACTCTGGATACAGAGTTGAGTTTCAGCACTACTTATCATCCTTAGACAGACGGTTTGTCTGAGAGAACAATTCAAACTCTAGAAGATATGTTGAGAGCTTTCTCTATGGATTTCAAAGGTGGTTGGGATCAACACCTACCTTTGGTGGAATTTTCTTATAATAATAGCTTTCACTCCAGTATTCAGATGGATCCTTATGAAGCTCTCTATTGAAGGAAATGCAAGACTCCAACTTACTGGGATGAAGTTGGGGAAAGAAATCTATTAGGACCTGATATTGTTGATGAGATGGTAGAAAAGGTCCGATCTATTCAACAACACATAAGAGCAACTCAAAGTTGACAGAAAAGTTATGCCGAAAACTGAAGAAAAGACCTAGAGTTTGGAGTGGGTGATAAAGTGTTCTTATGAATATCTCCCGGGAAGAGGGTCATGAGATTTGGAAAGAAGGGGAAGTTGAGCCCTAGATATATGAGTCCTTTCGAAATACTGGATCGTGTTGGGAAGGTATCTTACCGATTGGCTCTTCCACCGAATCTCTCTCAAGTTCACGATGTGTTCCATGTATCTCTCTTGAGAAAGTACATACCTGATCCTTCACATGTACTCAGCTCAGAAGTTGTACCGCTGGAGGAAGATCTTTCTTATGAAGAACAACCTATAGAGATTCTGGATCGTAGTGAAAAAGTCCTATGAAACAAGACCACTCGCTTGGTGAAAGTTTTATGGAGGAACCACCAATTAGAAGAAGCTACATGGGAGCTCGAGGATATGATGAGGGAGAGGTATCCTCATCTGTTTGTTACAAAGTGACAAATTTCGATGGAGAAATTCATGTTAAGGGGGGTAGAATGTAACACCCGAGACTTTTATGAGAAATATTTTGATTTTATGTTATATAAATCATCAAAGGAATCTTTCGCTGCACGCAATCACGACCTTCCTCGATAGCGTGTGTAGTACGCAATACCGAGTTCCACTAAACAATGATATATTATTATAATATTATAAACTAGCCGTTATGAATAGTAGTAACTGAATTTTAAATTTTACAACATTATTATTCATCTTACACATTGTCTAGAACATGGTAAGTGAACAAAATAATTTTTTTGGGTAAAATAAGTATTTATAAAAAAATGCAGTTTTGCCAGCTTTTGATGGTGCACCCACATTAAATCTAGTTTTTGACACATTTATAAGTTCAATTTGACAAAATAAAATTCTTCTTTTGAATCAGGATATATAAATTTACTTTGGATAAATTTTTGATATTTTTCTGATAACTTTCATATTTTGATGAATAGTAAAAGTGCGCTAATTTTTAATTAAAAACAACTTTTTTTCATTGAGATAATTTATATGGTTAAATTATAATATTTAATGGTTTTAAAGTATAAATAGAATATATTTTTACCAAATAATATAATTTATGTCCTTAGCATTAATTTCACATTGAATTCATATGTAAAAACATTTTAATCTTTGGCAATGTTTTAACTTCTAAAACCCACTTTCTTAACAACGGGATTTATTTTAAATTAATTACTGCAACTTGTATGTTTTGAATTATGAAAAATGGATTCCATATTCAGAATCAGTGGGTCCAAATTATGTTAATAGGCTACTTTTTATTTTTGGGCATTATGAATAGTAACTACGGTAAATTTTATTTACCATAGTTAAAGGTAAATCGGGAAATTAAGGGTAAATATAAGATTATAAAATTACCCTAACACCTACCAGAATCCTATTGGATGAATAAAAGTCGACCCATATCACCTAAGGGTCGGATTAGATTCATTTAATAGTCTTTTGTCCATGAAAATAATTTAATTATTATTAAAACCAAAGAATGTGACAACATGTCACTTTCTTAAATCTTATAAGTATAATAATTTTAATTTGGTGATAAACTTAATGAAACTTCAAACATGAATAGTCTACAGAAATCTAATACAATTATCTATGTCATAGGAATTTATTTAGAATTATTAGGGATTAAATAATTATCATTAATTATGACACAATAGTGATGTTGAAATTATTTTATTAATTAAAATATCAAATAAACGGTTTTAAAATATTAAAATAATTATTATATGCACTATTTAATTTTCCCCACTAATTTTCTAGATACATATGAAATTTTATTAATCTATTAAAGATTTTAGTTCGAACATATCCTCTGTATATATTTTATTTAAATTCAAATAAATGAATAGTGTTGACACTATTGTTATTTTATAAAAATAACATATTATAAAATTGCTTAAAAATAAAAAAAATATTTAAAAATTATAAATTAAAATTTATATGGTCGAAAATGTCATAAAGTGTCAAAATATGGAAAATTTACAACACATATGTAATTATTAATAATAATTTAAAATTTAGAATATTATTACCACAAATAAAATTAAATTGATAAATAAGGATAAATAAAGTTTGTAATGTTTAAAATAAATTCCTAACAAGTCTAAATGTTATTGGTTGATGAGATTACAACTCTATCTCATCTAATCTTCAGATATGAGTCATTTTGGATGTTTTTATGTGCGGTTGGGATTTAATATAAACTAATATTTATTATATTTTCAAACGTGCCCCTCTCCTCCCTTATAAAAGGGCACCTCCTCCCGCTCCTCCTCACACCAATTTGACCCTTCAAGCTCAGCCAAACCCTGCCCATTTCACTTCCCCACTTCCCTAGAATCATCCTAGAGGTTATGGTCTTCTTCAAAGACCAACCCTAGTGCCCTAAGAGGAGGTTAAGAAGAGGCGCGTCAAAAAGAGGAGGTTCGGACACTTACGAGGCAAATCGGACCTAAGGTAAGAAAAATATCACAGTCTCATTTTTATCCGAGATTGTTTATAATTTAGTATTTACTGGGGTGTATTTTATCATCCAAATCCATGTTTCCTCAATATGTAATATTATTTCCATCCACCTACAATTGTTTAAATCCAATTTTACCCTTCGGTGAGTTTTTAGTAAAGGATATGAAAGGAATCTTTTGTCGTTTTTCGTACAAGGTACTTTTTGACTTTTCCGACAAAAGTACGAAGAATGTTTTTTTAACTTATACGGCATGAATGGATTTTTAAAACATTATTTCCAAGAATCTTCCTTTACAAGTTTTCAAGTTTATTTTTAATCAACTTCTTTTAGTTTAGAATTGTACGACATGTTAAGAAAGGAAAAGTGTTTTTGAAGTAGAAAGGATATTTTCCTCAATAATGGAGTTCAAGTGTTTTATCAAAATTATTTTCCATCTAAGAAAATAGAGGGTTCTGTTTCTATCCCTATTATTACATTGATTTGATTATGTTGTTATGGAATTATATTTTTATGAATTATTTTATCTTATATGAATTGTTTTATGATGTCATGATGTTTAAGATTCCCATTTTTATTACATGGGTTATGCTATGATGTATGGTTTCTAATTTTGTGGCACACATAATAAT
The DNA here is from genome assembly GCA_963277665.1 of Viscum album. Taxonomy (NCBI): domain Eukaryota; kingdom Viridiplantae; phylum Streptophyta; class Magnoliopsida; order Santalales; family Viscaceae; genus Viscum; species Viscum album. The sequence continues at coordinate 4,339,528 of OY728143.1, read as the reverse complement.
GGTATCATTATGAAATGGGTGGGACCTATATCTCCCTCCAATGCATTGGGTAATGATTTTATATCTCATGAGATAGGCATGGCTGGAATGACAGGTTAAACCAGTTCAGTGAAACAGGACTGAAACGAGGAGTGAACTCAGTTAAAAAATGGACATTGTCCACTAAGATAGTGTTGGAAATGAGTCTTGACTAAGAAGAAATGATTCTCTATGATTATGTGTGTATGCCACAATGTTTCATGTTTTAAGTTAGGATTATTGGGATTACATTTCACTACTATGATTTATCCCATGTTATGAAATTATGATTTTTTTGCAGGTCAAGATTTCCAAAAGTTATGTTCTTATGTATATGATGTGATTGATATTTCTTTTGTTTACCCTTACTGAGCATTTGAGCTCACCCTTTTGTATGTTTTATTTCCCCAGGTCAGGAAGAAGGTTATTAAGTAGGATATGCCAAAAAGGGACTCTAGATATGATGAAATAAATGGGAGGAAAAGTAGATTCTTTATGAACCAGTTGTTTATGTTTCCCAGTTTCTAAAGACTCTATACCTATACTGTCATTTCCTGGTTTTGTTATATGTTGTAATGAGTGTGCTTAAATTCTGAAGTAATGACAATGTATGTAAAGTATGGGTCATTATATCAAATAACCTTAGTATCTTTATAAAACGTCTTCTTATTCTTCTCAATTTATCTTCTTTTTATTAAAACATTGATACATTTTCATTATGGTGTAAATTTATTCACACATTTAAGAAGTAAAACCTTCACAAAATTGTGCAGTATTTGTTATGTTGTGTTTCTATTTCTTCAATTCTATCTTCAAGATTCTACATCCATCTTCCACCGAGATCATAGAATAAATGGAGGGATAAATATTTTATGGGTTAGTACAAGGGAGTAGAAAGGGGATTTATTTGATTTTATTAATCACTCCATTAATGAATAGTGACTTCTTTTAATGTATAATTCACTTTTATAACCTTAGAAATTCATCATCCTTGTTGAAATTTAAGACCACACACTTCAAGTGAAGAAACCAACCATTACCTTTGAGTGAACATTAATATTAACATCCTAGTGTATAGGTGATTAGTATTAGGTTTTGTAGGTATTAAATTAGTAAGTGATGATGGTAGTTTTTCTTCCTGGAAGTAAACCATCTCAAATTTAAGAAATTTCAATAGTTTAAAAAGGAATTCATCAAATTGTCCATAAGAAATAACCTAGGATCAACTCATTATTTCAATTGGAAATCATTTAGGTCATTAGGGTTAACATTAACCCAACTAGAATAAACCCAATGTTGGAAAATTCGTAGACAAATATAGTCTATATAATATATGCATCTGGTGGTTCCTTCTTAGGTCTATGAGGTTTTTACAACCCAAGTCACACTATAATCGACTGCTTAACCATAAAAACATGGGTAAATTGGGAAGAGACTGAATTTTGGAAACATTTTTAGGGTCCCAAGTAAGTCATCTCAACACACATTATATTCAACCCAATTTCTCTTTGATCACCCCAACCTATCTTATCATTTCTCTTTTCATTGGGTTTTCACATTTCTAAGCACATGTCCACTTATACCCATGACCAATAAAACTCTCTAGTTAGGGTGGACAGTCATGGAGTTAAGGATTCAAGTACATAAAGATAACTATTTACATTAGATATTAATCTTCCTAAAACTCCAGATATAAATGTTGAGACCATTTCAATGGAGAGTCTTCAAAGAAACCAACTAATAATCCCGAGTGGGAACAAAAATGGAAATCCAAATGAGGCATCCCCAAAATGTGGGAATGTAGTCTATCAAACCATGAATGAATACATCACACCTTCATAGAAAAATTCAACGTCCTGTATTAGGAATTATGATCTAGGATAATCCCACTATGTATTTAGATATAATTTCCTAAAACACCTTCAAACATTCTATGGGATGATGTTAGAAATGCAAAGAATTCATGTAAAAGAGTTCAATGACATTTTTTAAGACATGTGCCAACCACATCAACTTGATTTAGCTAGGATGAGGCTATTTCCTTTCTCAGTTATGGATCGAGAAAATAATTGGATAAAAAATCGGTGACCTGTATTAATAAACTTCTAGGACCATCTGAAAAGAATTTTCTAAAAAATATACTTCTTCCATCACAAAAACATTTCACTTAAAATGAGCATAAAATTTTTTTTGAAGAAGAAGGGGATTCATTTTATGAAACATGGGGAAGGTTACAAGACACACCAAACATGGTACCTCACTAAGTATTTTCTATCCTAGATCGTGAAAAAATATTATATGAAGGGTCAGGCTAGGGAAAAAACAATTCATTGACATGGTGTATAATGGAACCTTAAAAATGAATCCCCAAATGACGCTTACGAGTATCACGAAGGACTGAAAAAAAATACAAACATGGGGAAAATCAGATTACTATGAGAATCCACCCAAATATATTGGAATTAACACTCTTAGGGATGATAACAATCTTGGGGAATAACATTCTGCACTAACTATGAAGTTTGAAGATATCGATGTTAGGAAGGTTTATGAAATTCAAACTATTGACCAGGTTTTAAAAATTTGTGATAAACAAGACCACAAGACCCCTAACAACACAAATATCCCTTCAATTAATGATTTTATTAGGAGGAACTCCATTAGAGGACAATGATTTAATCTTTTAGAATCCAGAGTACCAAAAAACATTCAATACTAGGTATAATAACCATCCATGATTCCATTGGAAACATAACCAACAACCCATCGAAAAACCCAGTCAGCCACAAGGACCAAGGCCCTACCCTCTAAAAAATATTCAAAACCATTACCAGTTATAACTACAAACAATCCAATAAAAACGTCCTCTTAGCCAATACTAACAACACACTCAACAACTGGTCCAATAATAAATGTTTCCTCAAGAAAAACTAACCCCCAGAAGTCCCTACACAATCAGTCCCTCTCCCAATCCATTATATGTTTTGTAAAAAAATAAAGAAAGTGAACATAGAAGTATCTTCCCTTAAAAATAAAATAAAAACCATTTCAATAGGGAAGGGTCCCACGCCTACCAATGTAGTACCATCCCCAACCTAAATGAGAGAAACCAGTTACACACAACCCTCCCATGAACAACTAAAAGTAGCTACTATTTTAAGAAGTGGTAAATCCATTGATAAACCTAAATAAACCATTATAGAACCATTAAAAGATTCATCAAAACTTGTAATGGATGAAGAAACAACCACATATTCTAAAAAAACAATGAGAATGAGAAGTAACCACAACCAAACAAGAAACTCAAACAACATGCTCCCTTCCCTCAATGCATGATAGGAAAATCTAAACAAGTACTGAATAAAACATTAAGGGAAATATTATCTTAGGTTATGTTGAAAATTAACCTTATCGATGAAATATAAACCATTCATGTCTACTCATAGTACCATAATCACTTGTTTACTTTCAAAAGGATGCTTTCACATAAAAACCGAATCATTTTTACTGCTAATATGAGTACCACCCATCAAAGAACCATTCTTCCAAAGTTGAATGATCCAGGATGTCCATTAATAAATGTTGATTTAGGAGAGAACAAATTTATCACGGACCCTTTTTATCTAGGATCTAGATTGAACCTTTTTCTATACACGATGTATTGTTTTATGTCCCAAATAACTTCAACCCACATCTATCACTACTTAACTTGTTGATCGTAGTGTTCGAGTTCCTAATGGGATATAAAAAGTTGTTTTAGTGAAAGTTCAAAATTTTATTTATTCTTATAACTTAAGTTTTCATTAAAATAACCCATGCTTAGATTCTTGGGATAAAACCCCCATCATCCTTGGTTATCCCTTATTAACAAAAATCAACTCTGTCATTTGACTTAGAAATGGGAACATGAAAATAACCTTCCGAATCATGAGTCTCAATCTGAACATCTACAATAAAAACACCCATATTATGGATCATGAAGAGATCTATGAGGTCATGTGGATTTATAGTGTTGATAGTGAACTAGATGAACATCAATGAATTATTGAAGGTTGTTAAGTTAAGATGATTTTGATTTCCTTTTTCCACATGAGGGAAATATGTCCCTTTGTATTTAATGTATTTTGGATAGCTCATTTATTGATTTTCTCAACTCAAAAATCAATGATACCATTAGATAAATCAATAACATTGATTCCTTACTCATTCCAAACAATGATATTTCTAATTTTGTGGCCGAAACATCTATTAAAAATGAACCAATTCTGCCATGATATTTCAAAAATGATATAGAGTTTGATCCAAAGTCCCATCCTTCATCCAAAAGTGTTAATCAATGTTATATTGAATTTAAGTTCATACCTTTATAACTCAGGTATGAATTCTTAGGGGACAATTGAGCCTTTCTTATTGTTATTTCTACCTATATTGAATCCAATCAAGGGAGGATGCTTATTGATGTCTTAATAAAGCATAGGAATGAAATAGTATGGACACATTCTGATATTCCTAGGATTATCCCACTCATTGTAACTCATTAATTTTTTCTCAAATCTATATCCAAAAAATGTATTCAACCTCAATGGATACTCAATCCCAATCTTATGGATGTGGTATGGAATGAACATCTTAAGTTGTTGAAGGATGGTATCATTTACCCCATTGTTGAGAGGGTGTGGGTAAGGCCAATTCAAATCATTCCTATGAAAGATGGAATCATTGTGATCACCAATGAGGATTGTGATATTCTCCCCAAAAGGGTCAATAGTGGATGGAGAGTCTGTATTAAAAATTGGAAGCCCAATTCATGTACTAAAAAAGACCATTTCCCATTGCCCTTCAGTGATCTAGTCCTCGAGTGAGTGATGGTGCATAAATTCTTATAATTACTAAATGGATTCTTTCGGTATAATCGAATCAAGGTCTTCTTATATGATCGAGGAAAAATAGCCTCCACTTTTCCATTTGACACTTCTTCCTTCAAGTACATGCCCTTTAGTTTATGTAATTCTCTTAGTACCTTCTAGTTGTTCTTGATGGGAATCCTTTCGAATATAGTGGGGGATTGTTTAGAGGTCATTATGGAAGACTTTAAAATCTCTATGGGATACACCTACATCCTCTTAGTTTTTTATTATGTTTCCAAATTGGTTTAGTCTATTCCCATAAATATTAATGACCATCATACTGTGATCTAATTCCTGAAAGAGCACATATTTTCTAGATTTTGAATCCCTGGAGATATCATTACTAATCATGGAATCCATTACTAATACCATCCATTATATTAATACATGTCTAATTATGAGATTTATCATAATGTTTCCACAACCTACCATCCTCAAAAAAATAATCAAGATGAGTTGGTGAATGTGAGATTAAGTAAATTCTTGAAAAAACTTTCAATCCCCCAAGGCAGGATTGGTCCATGAAACTCTGGAATTACCATTAGGTGTATTGTATGACATTCAAAACCATCCTAGGAATTTCCCCATATAGGTTGACATATGGAAAAGAATTCCATTTACCTAATGAAATTGAAAACAACTTCTTTTGGGAAATAAAAATGAACTTAATAATTATCATTTCTTTATTTATGGAAACTGACGTACTAGAATAGACATAAAAAAACTAAGATAAAAAGTTTCAATGGTCCAAGGAGACAAAAACTATAGGGGTCTAAAATAGTGTATCCTGAGAGAATAACCTCTCACCATATGACCCCCCTTAGAAAACAATGAGACAATATACAGAGAATAAATGGTACTCATCACATGGGTTAATAAAGAACGTAGATAGTCAACAACCATATCTCCAGTGTGCTATGTATGGAGAATGTCAGTTTTTGTATCCATTAGACTGAGGCATTTCTTCATGATGTTGGATATGTACTATCTTATGGAGCTCTTACATGACATGAAGTTGTAGATAATGATGGAGTGGGTTTCTACTACATTGTGGGAAATTTTCCTCTTCCTCGAGAGTTGTAGACCGGAGAGCATCACTAAGGCTTTATCCTGCAAAGAATGAACCTCACTATAATGGGGAAAAAATCATTCATACCACACACTTCTTATCAAGAATCACACCTCCACCATGATTCCCAGAGTGCATGTGACATCAATATTTTGTTTGGCACACAAATGCTTAGGGGATCATCAAACCCATTGCACCGCCTAGAAATGCTGGTTAGAAACGATGACTAATTCTTGCCTTTAATTAGCCTCGTGGTGGGGGCATCCTTCTAGCCTAGGCATTGACAAAAATGATCCCATAGAAAACATATGATCCTTTCTCCCACATCCCTTTGAGAACAGATAACCCCTTGAAAATGTCCTCATTACGTGCTGTCTAGATGCAACCCCAACCATCACATGAACCAAGGCATGGGCCTTCATGTCTGGGATTTGGCTACCCACACCATAGAACCATCGCTTAAGGAAGGGGGCCTACTTCTGGTCCCTATTATCATAACCCGTAATGTAACTGAAGGCTGATTAAATAGAATTTTCTCAGTCTCCAATAAATAAAGATGATCCGTGGATTCCTCCTTGTTCTCCCTACAACATGAGCAACATGGGGCCTTGTGGATTCCCTTACTTTTGATGTTTCCATATAGGGATATTTCAGGGTTTATGTTCTCCAAAACATGGAAGTTATATTTTTATGGTATTTCATTAAACTAGATAGTTTCCCCTATGCATCATTCTAGACCGAAGTTGTAGATACCGTATCGATATCCATCATTGAAAAAGCATTATAACTCGAAGTTGTGAAAAAATATTTGTCAAAATCATTTTTATTATTAATATGGTAAAATATTTAATGCCGATCATTGATCAAAATAGAAGCAATAAATATTGGATACATGCAGGCTTGGTGGAAGGATATGTTCGTCACAGGACATCTTGGGAACCCATGACGTGAGCTAGTGCAGTTGTGGCTCTATAAAGAAATCCCACCTCTCCCCAAGATCCATCTGGAGGGCACATAAAAGGACACAATAAAAAGATATACCATTGGCCAAATAGAGGAGGTGTAACAAGCTCGATTCCCCTCACTCTTCTTTGTATCCATAAACTTTCCCATGGTGAGTACGCCTCGATAATATCCCATGAATGTTTAGGAGACATTAAATGATGAGTACCAAATATGCTCCTCACATTGATTCCTCCCACATCAATATTCTTGGAATGTCTCTCCCAGAATTCCCAATGCTTCTTCCCATATTAATGCGCATCCTAGATAAAAGAAACCAGGATCCCATCGATGCTTGGAAGCATTCCCATGGGAACATTAATGACATAATGCACATGAACTAGAATTGAGGAGAGAACACTATTAAACAACATGATCCTTCCTCCAAACAACAAGAACATACACTTCCAGTTAGTGACATGTCCCTAATTGTGAAAAACGTTGTGATCAAAATGTCATACCCACAACCATATAAGGAAAACTAGGGAACCCAAGTAGAAAATTGGAAAGGTTATATGCTTCTTGATTAACAATACTCTCAAGGAATCATTTTTGGAGTCTGGGAATTGGTTCCTGATGAAGAAGGTTCTCTTGTTCTCTTTGATTCATAAGGCACTCCAACAACAGTAGTCCTCGATAATTCTATTTAACCCCTATATGGATAGATTTTTTTACTTGATAGTGTCGTTGGGAAAAATAATGTTTGAAAAAAAGATCTATATCTACCTACAACAATAAGGATAAATGGTACTGATGTGGATACTCTTTTTGATATTCCGATTGAGGAAATCCTAGGCCTCGATAAAAATGATCCATGAAAGGGGGTGCCATTGTCTCAGACTACAAACTGTATTAATGAAGCCATGATGCCTTCCCCTGAACCAGGAATCTATCCACGTAGAGATGATGCCCTTGAAAATTAATTCAATAGACCATGCATAGAATCCCAAGCTAGCCAGAACATTAATGATAAAATTATACTCCATGTTATTGCATGCATTTTCCATTCCAAATTAATGGCCATTTTTTACCATGAACCTTCGTGTTACGATCTATAATAAACTACTGGGCCATAGAAATCACCCTTGTAAGGATCAGCCTTTAACAAATTCATGATTCTCATTCGAAATCAGGTTGAGAAGATGAACAACATTTCTCCCGTTAATGATCGTTGCAAGAATTTTAGAGGGGACTTTACACATACTCATAGTTTTTAATGGTGAATAAATACAGGATCAGTGATCCTAGAATCAAAACTAGAGTGGTGGAATAGACAACACTAGGTAGGGTTCCTCTATTGAAAAAGTATTGGACCGCCTCAATTTTGTCTCCCTTCACCTTGTCCCAAGATTCCCTATTGAAAGAACATAGGAAACCATATGGGCCGAGGAACTCTATAAATTAATTCTCACAATTTCCTCATTAATATTATTCTCATTCCGGATAGATCCCATAAGGTCATTATTCTAGCTAGTGATGATGATAGGAATCACCTCTAAAAACTCCTTATGGCAACTATGATAATCCTCCATCGTGTGAGGATTAGGACCTACCAAAACTTATTTAAAATATTCCTCTACCATTTTCCCAATCACTTCCTGATAATCAGTGAAGATACCATATAAAAGGAATATATTTGGCCTTGAAAATATTATTTTTTCCTTGATGCACAGATGGAAATAATAAAAAAAATATTCTACCTCATGAAGAAAATTTGGCAGGTCTTGTTTGGGAGCCACCCATTCATCCATTAGAACCACTTCCTCTAAGATGGCCTTATTACCAGAGAGATCCTCAATCATATAATCACACCACTTGGATTCAAGGATGATTTTCATGGCATTGATCTCTGTAGTATGAGAATATAGATCACAGTGAGGGGGTGGGGGTGACTTATGATCCAAAATTGGAAATTCCAGAAATCTTAATTTGTTATGGAAGTAAATATTACCAGAACATTGAATAGACTTTCACCATGAGTCCCTAAATACCTGGTGGCCCAGAAAGCTTGTCCAAGTATGAGAAAAGACATAGTGATGTGGCCAATCATTCTGTTGGAAGAGGGGGACCAAAATGGAGGAATTGACATATAATCTGTGGATGATGTGAGAAACTTTGACATTGGGAAACACCAAGATAGCCTGAACATTGGCAATGAAAACAATTGAGCCGGCACTAGGTGCACCAACCCATTCTTTTATTGTTGCACCATGTGTACTTATCGTCAGTGAATCCCATATCCATGAGACCATTGCAGACCATGAATTAAAAAAATCCTCACTAGCATTGAGAGGAATTGTTCCACACCCTTAATTTTAATTTGGATGAACAATGATGTTAAAGTCACCTACAACTAGCAATGAAGTATCCCTTGGGTCAAAGTCTTTTAGGTCATACCATAATAGTTCCCTTTTCCTGGAATCACATCTACCATACACAAAGGTGACAAGGAAATGTAATGACCTGGAGATGATATCAATGGTGGTACTCTAGTTCAAGACTTTAATAATGTTGAATATGGAATAAGAATTCCAAAAAATCCAAATATGCAGGTTGGTAGGGGATACATGCATGCATGCAGAAATTTTGATCCTCCTCAAAAACTCAAAAAATTTAGAGGGTGGAATTTAGGGTTCCCAAACAGCCAAAATATAGGCACTATGGGACTGATATTCGATGGACCCAAAATCAGTTTTTGTCATAGAACCAATGCCACATGCATTCTAGATGATGAAATGTATCATTGGGAGTTGGTAAACCTTGCTTTGGCCCAAAGCTACGTGGCTCTTGTGTTATGATGAGACAGATGGGGACACTTTTGTTGGAGTGGGACTTGGTGCGGTTCACATTGTTTGGGGTAGATACTTGAGCTTTGGGGGGGAGTAGTGGGATATAGGGGATTGGGACCACTAGGGGGTCCAAAAGCATCACTAAAGGGGAAAGGAGGCTCCTCACTTGTGGAACATCACTGCACTCTAGGGAGGGGCCATAGATTCTATGGGAACACTATGTTGAAGGGAACTATAATTGGACGAATAATCCATCAACTTCAGATATGGTGGCTCAATGACTGGGGGCACCAGGGCCTAAGGGAAAGAGAATCTTGAAACATGAACACAAAGAGAAAAATCAGCAGGAGGAAGAAGGCTGAATAAATCCTAAGTGACAAAAACCACATTGCTAGAAGGACCAGGAATCCACAGGGAGTCAAGGAAATATGACCGAACAGTTTACTTTCATTTGTGAATCCTATTGGAGAGGTCCTTTGATGCACTCACACTACTTGAATAAGCGAGATCAATGAAAGGGATCACAGTTAGAAAGGGAGTGGTTGGAATTGACTTAGGAGAGGAGACAAGAAGGCCCCGTTTATCTCTAGGGGTAGGTTGGGGTAGGGGATGAGCCGAGGAAATGCAAAGAGTGGTCATAGAAGGGGGTGGGAAAAAAATCAGGCTATAATGAGGTGGGTGGGTGCTTTGGGACTTGGGGATCAGGGATCCATAGTTGTCTATCCCGATGTTGGGTAATTTATTTATATTTTTGGTAATTGGAATTTTTTCTGATTGATTAAACATGAGATAATGTCCGAGTATGTGGGGTTCACTTAGTTCCTAAGGTAATAGAGCCGATGAGTCATCAGAAAAGTCTCCCTACATGGGATGACTCGATGGAGTTCAATTTAAATTAAAATAGAAAAATTACAAGAAAATACAATAAAATTCAATTCTCATATTAATTTTAAAATATGATTCCACCTATCTCTTCCATCTTTTCTCCCTTGAATAAAGATAGAACCCCCATATCAATTATGACTCACGACACATTAAAATGATTTATCGATAATAGATGAAATGTGAATATGAATTTTAATAATGGTATGGGATTGGGATTGAGATAATATTCTGAAAAATCACGTTTTAAAATATTTTATGGGTTAAATAAATTTTTAGTATGAGTACTTTTTGTGATCATTGGGTATTAAACTGTTTTTTTGAAAAAGGAATTTTGATTTCATAGATTTGAGATACATTATACTCGAGACTAGAAAGACTAAATATTGGGGCGTGATTCGCCTATGATAGAAGTTAATATTTATATTTTTATTTTCTAATATTCATGAACATCATTATTTATAAACACCATTTTTATTAAATTTAACAAATTGAACATTAATTCAAATTATGATTGTAATTTCTTCTTAAAATGCACTATTTCATGGTACCTATTTCAACACCTCATAAAAGAGAGAATTATCTTGATATTACTCCCAAAATTTATTTTCATTTTACCCATTCTATAAAGAATAATTAATGATTTTGGAACACTTTAATTTCTCCATTGTAAGAACAACAAAACGGGCTTTGAACCAATAACATTCTGGGTGAAGTGAACTAGAGCACAACCCAATTTAAGTACTGTATTGGACAACAACCAGAACAAATGGTTTTCAAAATTGAATAGGATATATAATACATCATGGGAAACATTACATTAAATAATGTCTCAATCCAATTTGTATGTTTTAATAGATTTCCGGTTGGCCCCAGTTGAAGATGTAATTCTGGGCCAGATTCTGTGGCTTCGAAAAACATCCCATCAATTAAATAATATCTCAAAAATAAGAAACTATTTTGGGATTAAAATTTACATAATGAAAGGGGACATCTATTTCTTGATTTTATTATTCATTATCCCACTGCTATTCAACCATCTAGAAGCACAAATTGATGTTTTTTCTGTGGATGCAAGTTTGCTTCAATTTTTTGTCAGTGGTTGAAAAGTGCACTCTCCCTTAAATTTCCTGTCACATAGGCCTACCACCAATAGTTTATGAGACTTGGACTATTAAAGGATTGAACCAAGGTTTACAAATTTCTAATTTCTGTCAATGGTGTTGGAGTATTTATGAATATTTTTTCTTCTTTTTTTTCATTTTATTGTTATACTTCCATTTTGATGTTATAATCATATTTTTTCAAATTGTATGTTGTTTGAATCACATTATCCTCTAAATAAAACTACTTATTCTTCTCAAATTATGTTATTTTTATTAACACATTCATACTATTTCATTATGGTGTGAATTAATTCACATATTAGAGAGATTAATCCCCCACACAATGGTGGAGTGTTTGTTTTTTGGTTGTTTTTACTTTTTCAATTCCATCCTCATGAGTCTACTTCCTACTTCCACTGAGATCATAGAATCAATGTAGTGAAAAATCTATTATGGGTTAATCCATGGAATTATAAATGAGATGTATTGGATTTTATTTTTCACTCCATTAATAAATAATCACTAATTTTAATTGAAAATTCCATTTTACGGCCTTAAAAATTCATCGTACTTGTTGAATTTTAAGACCACACACATTAAGTACTAAAACAAAAAAATTACCTTGGAATTCTCATAAATATGATTGCACAAGTGTATAGGTTATTAGTATTTGGGTGTGTTGTAATTAAATTAGAATGTGATGATGGTAGTTTATCTTTGTTGAATGAACCCATCTCAAAATTGAGAAGTTGAGATAGTTTAAAAATTAATTCATCAAATGCACCACAATCGATAACCTAGGATAAACAAATTTTTTAAATTTCAATTCAGTTAGGCCTTTTAGTGTTAACATAAACCCATCTCAAATAAACCAGTAGTTGGCCATTTCATAGAAATTTGTTTTCCATAGAATGTACTTTTATGTAGGTTCTTTCTTAGGCCACTATGGATTGTACAACCCAAGCTACACTACATGCATCCACTTAACCCTATAAACTATGGTAAATTTGGGAGAGACCATCATACCCGGTATTTGATCTATGGTCAACTCAATATCTCATTATAGTGGAAAACACGAAAATATACTAGGATGACCTCGCGGTACACACACACCACCAATGTAAGTTGACTACCCAATATAAGATCAACAACATCTTGGAACAATTATAAAAATAAACATGATATCACCACAGCTAATGAAAAAAATGCTCTTCTCTCCCAGACATGGAATCCCACTCACCCAAAAAGATATGAGTTATTACATTGAAAAATATAAACTAAACTTAATGAATATAATAATCAATCAAGGAATTAATTAAAATCATACAATCCAGGCCAATAATCTGGTCAAATACATCAAGATCAATCACTAAGAAGTCGTACTCCACAACATGGTCAAATTTATCCACTCAACAGACTGGACACTTGAAACCATGTTCATAACTCTTTCCCAAAGGAATATATATATCCAATAAGAATGAAATAAGATCCAAATGAAATCCCTAAACATCCAATTACTTTGTTGATATAAAATAATGAGTAGAACTTATATCAATACAAATCTATCACCATAATATATGAAATAATCATTGTACCTCTATCTATAGCTAACACTACATCAAATTCCATCTGTGAATAATTTAGTACATTAAGATGTCCGATCATAGTTCAACCCTAAGAATTCAGAGCAATATGAACTCCCCATAAGACTGAGGATAAGACCCCCCACCCTTGGATGCAACGATATATACTTGTGAACCATTACTGAGAGTGGATTCACACATACTGCATTGGGACATCCTTTCACCAAAATGCTTCAGATTGATATATTTTCCCCAATGATGATAATAATTGGGATCCATAATGAAATTAATGTTGGTTTGTAAAAGACTTCCACACTGATAAAAAAAGCGTCTTCTTTCTTGATGAATCCCCGATAACCAATCATGTAGATAACTTTCTACCATTGAGATTCCTTTTATTGAAGTAATGTACAACCTGGGTAATGAAAGTACTAATTACATCTCTACCTTATTTGAGTTGGTTTCCATGAAAAAACTATTGGTACTTATATTACATGTACATTCTATGTATTTAATATTAATAAACCTTCTTGTTATATATTTTTTGTGGTTCTATCGAAATCTAATGTAATAATGTCCGAGAGTATACATCTGATGGATATAGTCATATAATCTCCCCACTAAGATGATAACCATGAAGTTTTATGGAGATATTCTCAAATAATATTTTTTGGTTGGATAATGTACTATAATGGGACACATAGTACATATAAATTCAGGTATGAGTGCCCATAAGCATGTGAAGATTATTCTCATAACGTTCTCACATTATAATATTCAAGATGGGATATTATGATAAAAAAACTCACATGAAAAATTTCTTATGACATGGTGTCCTCTAATATCCCAACATACAATCATGTGTGATGGACCTTAGACTTTATGATTTGTAATAATTCATGTTTCAACTCACTTAAATGGATGTATTTGATAAACCATGATGATAATAGTTCATGATGAAGTAGGATATGTTGGGTGTGTCATGAGTGACATGTCATTAATGAATAAGTTGAGGAAGTATTTGTCTGTTCTGTCTTTATGGAAGATGATATCTCAACTCTTTGATTGGAATAGAACAATCACATTAAATTCCATAGACATAGTGCAATGATGTGTTTATGTATAATAGTCAATGAAAGACATATTGATCATATAGGTTGTGGACATGGATGTGGAACCTACTCAATGAGATATTTTGAAAAAGAGATTATATCACACATTGAGTGTTATTACATGTTTTTTGATGTTGCAACATTAAGTAATTTCTCATGGGTTCCTTTAATTATTAATTGATATTAATCAAGGAATTCAAGAAATAACACCTAATACCAATGATAAATAATCCAATAAGGTCACAAACTATGTTCTAGTGTTTAAGATAATTAAATTCTATTTTAGTATAATTAATATAATAAATATTATTCTCATGTTTGAGGAATAAATTTATCATAGTTATACTAACCATATAAATTTATTAAAATTTTATTTTTGGATTAGGAATAAAATATTTAATTTATCTATTTTATATTTTAATATATTTTTTTATATTGTGAAAAAATATTTACTTGTGAATAAAATTTTAATTCAATTGATTAATAAAATCTAGAGGATTTTGAAAAGACCAAGATTGAGACTGGTGAAAATTAATAATTAATAATACAAATACATAATATTTGTTATTGAAAATATTGGCACACACCATAAAATAATAAAAATTTTGTTATTATTATGTAGAATGGGGTTTATTAAAGGTAATAAATCTTTTTAATGGACGATATGGAATTAAATAATATTTCAATTTACATTTTTTCTTTGTAAATAGGTTACTATGTCTTTGGTGTAAATCATCCTAAAATTGATAATAGAGAATTGTTACGCACAATATATTGTCTCTCAACTCCCCATTCTCACTCCATCTCAAAAAAAAGTTGTTCAAGAAATATTTAGTCTTGACCAAAGAACGAGGGATAAAGAATGAATAATGAAATACATTCAACATTCCGTATTAGCACCCAGAGATCAAGTGGAATTTATCAAAGTTCATAGGATCCTATGTGGATTAAAATTAGAGGGATATTATACTTCGATCCTCACAGTATTACGAAGGTATTCCAAAAGGGTCTTTTCAGATGATCCACATTAACCACCAAAAAAATATCATAAGCCAAGATATTTATTTCTTCAAATATTAAATAAATTAGTTATAATTTTGATGTGTTATATCCTCTCTCTTGGTTTCAGGAAACAATTATTAAAAAATTTTAATATGTCACCCATCTTCAAAAGAATTCATTGTGCCTGAAACCCTCAAGTGTTATTAGAGTGGTCACAGTTAAATTTATAATTATTTATTTGATTGATGATCTTTTCACAATTATGGATATATTTTCATTTCTTGTTATTAATTCTTGAATCCAATTTGAATTGACATTCCATAGACATATTAATCATGTTTATTCAGTGTTTAATTTCATTATTTTTTAAGAATAAATGAATAATAACGTGAGATGTCATCGGGAAGTTCTAAATCATTGGCTGATAAAACGAGGTTACATGGTGTGTGTATAGAGAACACATCCTATAACCATGTGAATTTTACCAAGATTCATAGAGAAATTAAGTACACATGGCATTTTTATTACACACTATGTGTTGGATGAGATAACCATGAAACACAACAAGTGGATATTGGGTGTGTAGAAGGCTTGTTCATGTCATGTAGTCTAGCTGTGTTAACTCACTGAAGCCCCATGTGTGTGAAATGAATATAAGGAAACCATGGTACATGGTGTATATCAGTATGGAAAAACTATGTAGCCTCCAAATAATTGATAAAATAAGAAATAAATTAAAGTTGAAATTTAAAGCATTAAAATACTATTTTATTGAATGGAACAACGTTTTGTGTTTGAAAATATAATAATGGTTTTAAATAATTTTAAATTATTAATTAATTTATTGTAATTAATATGTCATTATTGGTTCTGCCATTTATTTTCCAAAAATATCATTAATGATGGGTGTCTCCAAATAAGATCATATGATATTAAATATGAAATGGAATTGATTAATTATTGTTTAATCAGTTAATGTATTTATATTTATCTTAATCAATTAAATAATAAATAATGAAATGAATTCTAGCCATTTAAATTTGAGTATTTGTTGCATTTATGATCATTCATGAGATTCCCCAAGAACTGTATATGTGCTAGATGTTTTAATTTAATTCATTTCACACGTTTGAAATTAGTTTATATTAAATTAAATTGAGTCCACAAAGTCACCCCTCCACTATTATGTAGGACCATTGTGTCCAAGGATATTTATATAACCCCCTTTATCCATTCCTTCAGTTCCCCTCACCTTCATGTGATTAATAAATATTTTTAATTAAGGGGGAATCCCAAGGGGTATGGAGGCAGCTGAAGATGGAACCATAATGATAACATCATAGGTGATACACAGGTAGATAGGAAGATTGATGTAGCTGATGATAAGACTAATAATATTAGTTATTCCCCAAGGGAAAAGGTTGATTAAATGTACTTTCATTAAACCATACATTAGATAATTCTCATGAATTAGTTAGTTAGTTAATTTTTTTTTCTATCTATAAAATTATTTTTTTATGGATGCAAGGTTGTAATCACATAAATAAATGAATTAATGTGAAATAATGGAAATTAAATAAGTGAATTATGTGTAAATTTTTTATCCAGTATGGTTAGACAATCATGTAAAATCCACTAAATATTAACATGATTAAAAAAGTATAAAAAATGAGAAAATTTATATTAAAATAATTAAAATATTTTATTTAAATTTATTTTAGGCCAATAATTCCATTACATGATAGATAATGAAACAATAGAAGGCATTGAGGACATTCTGGATAACAGAACCATATAACTAAGTGTTTTCCATAGAAAAAATCTAAACACATACTTATATCAAGGAGTTTTCATGAGAGTATTGGGTATACATAACTGAAATTGAATTTATTTAATTGGTAAAGTCTATTCAGTAGAAATTTGGAGGCATATTTTGAGAAAATCCATTCATGGATTTTAGGATAGGGAAATCCACTCAATGGATCAAGGAGCAGCAAGTCTGCAGTTAGCAGGACTACCTATCTAATTACTTTATTATGGTTTTCATGGTGAAAGTGTGGATCATTTAGAAAAGTAATGTGGATACTTTCTAATAGAATGTTAATAGATCTATACATGCAGGGTTCAATGGTGAGGTCAATTGATACTTGATAAAATAATGGTAGATTTAATTAACAAAAAATACAAAACATATATTTTGTTATATCTCATTTATTTTGTAATCAAGCATTGTACTAATTAAATGGTCTATTAATTGTAGAATAAAATGAAATGTTCATCATCAAAACTATCCCTACAATAAATATTCAAGAAAGATAACCTCCTAACTAGAAGTAACTTATAAGAGTGGTTTTTATTCCTTTTGTTTGTGTTGTGCCATGAATAGAAATCATATATGCTATAATCTTCAATGCATGATTTCCCTACTAGAGATGTGACTGATGGAGATTTTTTAATCTATGAAAAACATTTCTGCAATGTGGTCTACATTCAATGTTTGATGCTTTCATCGATGTGTAGTGAACAAATAAAGCCTCATGAAAACATGGATTCATATAGAATTCTTGAGAACCTCCACTATCATTACCATGAGAGAGATATATTGGAATGTATTGATATTTACAAGAGATGTTTTAGAGAAATATTGAAGAGGGTTCCCTAGTTGGGCCTTATACAGTCTTGATTTTTAGAAATACTACAAACAGAGAGGTTCTAGGGTTTAAACTTGCTGAAGAACTGGTAACCAACTTCATTCTGGAATCACTCCATTAGAGATTATCCATCATGGTTGTGAATTTTATTATGAACCACATTGAGATGTCTATTCTAGATCATCTAACACTTCATCTCTATGTATACAAGGATACAATGTGTGAAAAAACCAACCATCCTTATGGTGAATATATGGTATGGTCAAGAGAAGAGATTTAATTCAAGTGATACTTCACACCATTATAATAAGAAGAATATTAAGGAGAAAACAAAGGATCATGATGATGTCTCGTTTTCATGTAACATGAAGTGACACTAGTAGAAAAACTGTACCCCAACAAAGAATAAAGGAGAATCATTGGGTGCATTTGTTATCATGTGAAACATATCTGTTTTTAAATATTGGGTAATAGATACAAATTTTCATAATCACATATGTATAAAAATATAGTGACCAAGTAGATTATGAGTGATTATACAAGGATAAGTAAATATTTAAGAATCCAACATGGATGAACTTGTGGCTATAGCTAACAAGGACTACCAAATTACTTGGCAGAACATAATGATCATGTTTTTAAATAGTTGTTATTATGTGCCTTCAGTTATAAAAAACATTATTTCTATATCAATACTTGATAAATATGGGTTTATTAGGAAATTTGGGAATGCATTTTTCTTTTTTATAAAGATAACATCTGTTATAGTAATGAACATTTATATAATGGTATGTATGATTTGGATTACATGAACCATATTATGGAAATCAATAATAATGTTACTTCATATGAATCATACCACACTCGACTTTGGCATAAATGGTTAGGTCAGGTAAATGAATATCACTTGAATAAATTATATCAAGATGGATATTTAGATTCTTCTGAACTAAAACCACTTGGTGTATTTCATGTATATTTTCAATGAAAATTTACCAAATCTCTATTTAGTGGGATAGGTTAATGGGATAAAGTGATGATTGAATTAGTTTATACCACTGTGTGTGGACCATTTTCAGTTTAATTAAGGGGGAAGTACTCATACTATTTTACTTTTACTTATTATGTTAGTAAATATGGATATATATACTTAATGATGTATAAGTTAAGATATTTTGATAAATTCAAGGAATACAAGAATGAATTTGAGAACCATTTCAGCAAGATGATTAAGAAAATTTTTATAGACCTTGTTGGAGAACATGTTAATGAAGACATAATTTATTATCTATGGGAGTTCAAGATTTTATATCAAGTCACTCCTCCATGCACCCCTTTTTGCAACAGTGTATGTGAATGGGGGAAATAAAACATGTTTGAAATGGTCTGACCTATGGTGATTCATGTGAGGCTTCTATTATCCTTTTTTTGACACACCTTACAAAGAAAATCATACATTATTAACCAAGAGCCAAATAATGAAACAAATTATATACCATAAAAATTATGGAATGGACAAAAACTTGGGTTGCCTGATTTACATGTGTGGGGTTGCAATGAATTTTTTATATCCTATTCAGGTAACAATCATTCACCATGAGGAACAAAATGTATATTTATAGGATATCCCAATGAAGAAAAGCTATACTACCTATAAAATCATTCAGAAAAAAAGGTTGTTGTTCAAATATGTCCCATATTTCTTGAGGAGAACATTTTTTCTAAGGAGATAGAGGGAGTGAGATAGACTTCAACGAATTCTGGGATCCTGATACACAAGAGTTGAAATAAGAACACATTCCACAAATCCCCAAGGATAAATAAATTGTTCCACAAACATA
Organism: Viscum album; assembly: GCA_963277665.1. Classification (NCBI taxonomy): domain Eukaryota; kingdom Viridiplantae; phylum Streptophyta; class Magnoliopsida; order Santalales; family Viscaceae; genus Viscum; species Viscum album. The sequence continues at coordinate 4,319,566 of OY728143.1, read as the reverse complement.
ATTACTGCATAAAATCACTAGAGAGGTTATAGAACGAGAACGATGTAGCTTTCTTGTCATAATAGATGGTGAATCATTTTTAGTGGATAATAATGATCCTACAACCTCTAAGAAAAAATTAAGTGGAACAATTATTACCAACTGATGAAAATATGTGAATCTATAAAATGGATTCTATGTACCAAAACCATGTTCGGATTTTGGAAGACCTTATAGTGGATGTAAATCCTTTTAGATAAAAATTGGTATTCAAGAAGAAATTTGACATGAAAGTAAAAATCAGTACTTATAAGGAATGATAGGTTATAAAAGGGTTTTTAAAGTGTCAAGGCATTGAATATAAGAAAACAATTTCACCAATTTTAAGGATTTAATCCATTATAATTATACATTCTTCTATATCATTACATCATTATGAGATTAGGAAAATGGATCTCAAAATATCCTACCTTAATAGGAATATTCTAGAATATTTATATATGTAATAGGCTGATGGGTTTGTGAAATCAAAGGATGCTATCGTGTTATCAATGTCTCAAATATCTATTTATGTATTAAAGATTGAATCTATGTCATAGAATTTTCATTTTCATGAATCCATAATGTAATTTCCTTTCATAAATATTGAATGCGATATGTGTATTTATAGATGGTTTAGTCAAAGTGAAATCATTTTTATAGTATATAGTGATGACATATTAATCATTTTAAATTAAATACTCATCATATAGTCTACTAAGGATTGATTGAATAAATGGTTCTCTATAATGGACTTTGTCGAGTAAACATATATTCTTGGGAGCATGATCCATCATCATAGATCCAAGAGTTTTCTCAGCCTAAGTCAAAGTACATACATTGACATTAAACTAAAGGGATTATGTGTGGAACAATCTAAAATGGTATTTTTTCTAGTGTAACATGGAATTCATCTTTCTTGGAAAAAGTGTCCCCATACACATGAGGAAATAAAAAAAGATAAGGCTTCCACACACATCAAGGATTTGGTTAATCATGTCTACTATGTTATGGACTATTCTAGATTTAACAATGCAATATGTGTGGTAAGATGTTAACAAGATGGTTTAGGTGACTGACATTGGATGGAAGTCAAGACTATCCATATGTATCTGAGGTGTACTAAGGATATGTTTCTTGTGTGTCGAAGAGATGAAGAACTTGTTATTAGAGGATATCGAAAAGCTAGTTTCCAAACTGATCATGATGACATGATGTCACAAAATGGATACAACATCACATTGAATGGAGGTGTTGTGATACCGATGAACTCAATGTATTTGATACACTAGTGCAAAAACACTTTTTAGCGTCGGTTTTTTTTAATTTTTAATGTCGGTTATAAACCGACGTCTTTATAGGCGACGTTAAAAATACAGTTTTCGCGTCGGTTCATAGAAACCGACGCGAAAAATAATTCGCTTATGAGCTTCGGCGTCGGTTTTATAAAAAACCGACGCCGAAGCTACATTTAGACATTATTTTCCGCGTCAGTTCATTAAAAAACCGACGCAGAAAATAGTGTCTACTAGGTTTTCAGCGTCGGTTTTTCTAAAAACCGATGCCGAAACTAATTTACACAGGATTTTCGGCGTCGGTTTTTAAAAAAACCGACGCAATAAATAATTTTTTATTAAAAATATTCGGCGTCGGTTTTTAAAATTACCGACGCCGTAAATAATTTTTTTTAAAATAAAATACATATATTTTCTCCTCCAAAAAAATCGGAACCCTGAAAAAAAACGAAGTATACAAAAACAATTAAACAGCTTTAACAGAAGTACTTGAGAAAACTCAAAGTAAAGAATAATTAAAATACACGTACCTACATGGTGCATTTTCTTAATCTAACCATACTCAGTATCAATCATTGTAAGTTTCCTCCCATAGATAGCACCAATCCTGTCAAAACAGTAATGAAACTAAGGAGATGTGCGTGAAAAAATCAATCCAAGATATTAGTGCAATGAATAAACATTAAATGAAAATGTGTAATTTATTTGAATCATTCATTTTTTCACAAAGTAAATTACCAAAATGAAATGTTACGACTCCTGATCAAAATTCCAGGAACACTCAGCCGATGCAACCTCTTCCTCACCTCCCCCACTGAAGATGTTGGGGGTGTCTTTTCACCATAGGATCCCCACCACCCCCAACCTCAGGTTTTTATATTTGCTCAGTATAGACGTGCATTACCCATTCACTATTGTTATTTGTTTAAGTTATGGAATAACAGAGAAATAAGTTTGAGTGCAAAAAATAGGTTAGAATATTGAAATCAAATGCAGATTGAAGAGACATAAAGAAACATACCTTAAAAATTGACGCCTTCTATTTTATCTTTGTGCAAACCCACTAAGCGCTGTTTCAGGTATTATGTGATATGCTTCTCGGCAATCATTTTCCGATATTTATTTTCATAAAAAATAAAAAGGCCTAGAAGATATTGATGTGCATGAAAGGGAGACAATTTTTAGTGTTTGTGGATGTTATTTCGCTATACGAATCTCTATGTTCATGATCCAAGTACCACCCTCCAGATCTGTCACTGTACAGACAAATGATTTTAAGAAATAACAATGAAAAGAAATATAATAACTAATTCTGAATTAAAATACACGTACCTGAAATATACGACATGCTTATTGTTGGTTATTGTTGAAGGATTCATTTGATTATTAGTAGATTCAATAAAACAGTTTTTGCAGAGGCACTTGAGAAAACTCAGTAAAGCAGAATTAAAATACACGTTCCTGAAATATATGACATGCTCATTGTTTGTTATTGTTGAAGCATTCATTTGATTATTAGTAGGTTTAAACACCTAATATATCATAAGAGTTAGTTTTTTAAACCCATATATATTATTATTTATAAATATTAGTATATACATACCTCAAATCTTAATCAGACTTAACAAATAGTCCGCAAAAGTAGATTGAATATGGATCATATCAGATTGAGAATATGACTGTGAATCATTGAATATCTACAATACTATTGAATGATATGAAATTAATAAATAGAAGAAAGTGGATGAAAATATATAAAAAAATTAATACAACTAACCTTATGAAAATCAGTAGTTTCCCCAGTTGTGATTATCTCGTACAATATTCATAGAATATAATAACCACATTCAACATGTCCATTTTGACGATGAAACTGCAGTTATAAAACATTTAACTAATAATGAAACCCAATATATAACAAAAATATAAAAACTAATTACCTGTACTTCCACATATTTGATTTTCGTTGGTTTCTTTTCCTTTGTAAAATGTTTCCATGAACTGCATTTTTTTATATAAGAACTAATAAAACTTGTGTAAACAATTAAAATTAAACATACCAAACTTCTAAAAATAAAAAAACAACTTACCTGTTTAATAAATTGGAAAACGGTTTACTCACTTTTCTAATAAAGAGAAAAACCAATATAAGGTGCATTCATTTGGGAAAAATACACCTAACATCCAATGCCCCCTATAATACAAAAAGTTCACAATTAATGACATTATAATGATCATGAGTTCAAAATTATGTTGATATTCTTACTTATCAAGAAATGGAAAAAACCAGCACTGAATCTCTGTTTGTGATAATCTCTCGGATATATATTGAACTCTTTCATCATTTTTCACATGTTTGACTTCCAAGGAAATGTACTCTGGATCTATAAAGCTGTAAATGATTGTAGTTTCATTTTGTAAAAGAATCCTGTATAGATACCTAATTTAAAAAGAAAATATAGTTAGTCAATAACATAACAATATTTTATTAAAGAAATAGCAATTCAAACGTCAATTTACTTACATGGAAAACAACTGCACCACATTCAGCCCGATCTCTTCAAAATTAACTAAATTCATGATATCTTCTTTCAATATTCTCAATTTATAATTTCTTCCACATATATCGGACGTCATCTAAAACTCATAGATAAAATTCAAGGATGAAGAGCACTGAGATAATCTTTTCAACCCAGAAGAAATATCAGAAGTATCTACAGCCGACTGTTTCTAAACATTTTGCTGCATTTGTACAGTTTCTTTTGCTTTCAGATATTCCTATATAAGTTAAATGTCAGAAAACATTATAAGTAATTTGGAATCATTTCTAATTACTATTTAAAAAAACTAATACCTCATATGAAATATAACGAAGAAGTGCAGTTGGCCAAAGTAAAAAATGGCCCATACATTCCCCAACACTGGTGATCTCCGCAGTAGGAAATGGTAGTAGAGAAGTAGGATCTATAAGAACAAGTACTGATACTCTAACCTGACCCATCTGCATAGGCTGATAATGTATCGAGTCCCCCAAAAAATACACTTGTCCTAACACAACAATATGTACATGAGGATCTCCCGCAAACAACTCACAATATAAGGTTCGATCCGATGGAGGAGGTGGAGGCTCAAAGTTAGCAGGTGGGGCAGGGTAGTCAGGGTGAGCAGGCTGAGAAGTCAGAAAAATGAAAAGGGCATATTAGTGTTTAAAATTTATAACATAGAAAAATTGATTAAAAATTAAATAAAATAATATACCTCAAATGGTTGCGCAAACGGGGCAGGGTAAGCAGATGGGGCAGGGTAGTCCGGGTGAGTTGGCTGAGAATGTTGAAAAATGAAAAAGTTATATCAGTGTTTATAATTTATAAAATAGAAAAATTGATGAAATTAAATAATATACCTCGGAAGGCTGCCCAGACGGTGTTGGGTAAGCATATGAGGCAGGATAGTCTGAGTGAGTAGGCTGAGAATGTTGAAAAATGAAAAAGTTATATCAGTGTTTATAATTTATAGAAAAGAAAAATTGTTAACAGTAAATAATATACCTCGGAAGGATGAGCAGACTGTGACTGTCTTGCCATGTGTTCTAATAAATCCTTCTGTACTGCTGCTTGAATTTGATCACCCATAGACCGTTTCATATCCTGCAGCTCTTCTTTTAAGGATTCGATTTCCGGGTCTCTTGGTTGCTTACTCTTACCAAAAACCTTCCGAATACTAACACCCGCCTGATATCCTCTAACATGGCCGGGGTGTTCAGCCTTTCCCAAAGCAGTGGCTAGGATATCCGTCCTACCCTCGGGGATAAAAGAGCCCTGTGTCTCTTTCTCCTAAAGTTCATCCTGAAATGAAAAATAAAAAATTTATATTAGTGTTTATAAATTATAAAAAAGGAAAATTGTTAACAAAGAATTAATATTTACTTACAATTCTATCAGCCACTTGATGAGATTCGTCTGTAAGATATTGTTCATTTTTTCTTCTTCTTGCTCGTTTCCATTTCTCATGGAGAGTGGGAGGAGATGGAGGACCATATTGGACCTCTTCTGAACCACTACTTGATCGAGCTCTTAATGCTTCAAATTTTTCTTCAATAATTTTCTGCTCCAAATACGAGTATCCTCCACATGATAAAGTATGAGGGTATACGTTTTTCAACTGGATCTCTTGATGAGATCTTCTAGAGGCCTGTTACATAAAAATAAACACATAAGTAATAAGGAAAATATAGCATAAATTTTAAAATATAAAACAATTACAATACCTGAAATTTCTCTTCCTGACGACTGTCAACAAATCGCTTCCATGTTTCTTCATCTATATATGGATACTTAAGACATGGGCTTTCAAACCTTCTCTTTCCAAAAACATAATCTTTCGTCAGTTTGTTTTTAAAATCTCTCCATCGAACCGCCGCTAAAGAGAGATGTCTTTTCCTAATTTCTTTGGTTTCCTCAAAATTGAATGTCATCTGTAATTGAAAAAATTAAATATGTCATTTAAACTATATAATATTAAAAAAATGAGATAAAATAAATAAATAAAGATATTTTACTGTCACGGCCTCCCAAAGCTGTTGCTTCGCCGTCCTGTCCACTGACTTCCAATCAGGATATAAAATACTAATCCTGCAACGGCTCTGCATCGCTATATAACTGACAAACTGAACTGCATTTGGGCCAACTGCATTATTATTATCATCAAAACGGATGTGTGATTTGTTATCATCATGAGCAAGTGATAGTTTTGGTAAACGTGTAATACCACGTTTACCAACTAGAGAACTTGATTTTTGAGTAGTAACTGGAGAAGTCTCCTCTGACGAGGATGCATCAGTAGTCCTGCAATTTTTTTTATAAATTAACAGTTTTATTTAATTAAATATGTATATTACTGAATATTTAATAATATGTCAAAATAGATATACCTCGGTAACTGCTCCTCTCTATCTGTATTTGACATTGCTACTAGAAAGTGTAATGAAATTTTGGGTACCTGCATATCATTAGAAAACTGAATAATTAGAAACAAGGAAATGAAAAATAAATATGTAAAAATAGAGGCATGCATTTGTAAGTTTTAAAAATAGACACAAAATATAAATATTTTCCAGAAAAATTAGGAGAATAATTTAGTGTTTTCCCACGTCCCTTCATCATGATCGGTACGTACTGCATGCACTATGTCTATCTTATATTCATTGTAATCATTTGAAAATTGCATAATAGATGAATAAGGCTCATGTAAATCACTAGCATCATCAGAATCATCATCATCACCCAAATGATATCTTTTCCCTTGCAAAACAACTGACCACTGATCATTCGATGGATCAATGACATAAAATACTTGTTTTTCATGTGTCGCCAAGATAAATGGTTCCTCATTGTGATTAAATCTTTTCAAATCAACCAGTTTAAACCCATATTCATCATGTTTCACGCCACTATTACTATCAACCCTATTTCACTTAAAAATAGTGACTCGAAATTTAATATAATAAATTTCCCATATTTCTTCAATAACTCCAAAATATGATGTTGATGCAGAAATTGGGTTTTTATCTTTGGCACTCGAAAAATGCACTGCTTCAGCGAATACCATCACACCACTATTCTGAACGGTACTCTTGTCATCCAGGTTTTTTGTGTAAAATGTGTAGCCATTGATATCAAAACCAGACCAAGTGATCACATTAAAAGATGGTCCCCTGATAACCACTTCAATGTTTCTGATATAGATATATCTGGGGTGACTTTCTCTTTAAACCATGAAACAAATGTCTTCTTATGCTCAATCATCAACCACTTTTCATTTCTTTTCTGATATCGTAACTTTAATTTAGCAATATGTGAGGATATATATGGTTGAACCTCATCCGTGTTGTTCAAAATGTATAAATGTGCTTGCATCACTTCATCACATGGAATGAAATTTACCTTTAAGCCTCGAACCCCTCTACCTTCTCTGTCAACTGTCATATGTCGAGATACAGGGAGACAAATATGCTCCACCTCATTCAAATAATCAGTACAGAACTCAATCACCTCTTCTGATACATATTTTTTAACAATAGAGGCCTCTGGTCGATAAATATTTTTAACATATCCTTTCAAAATTTTCATATATCCTTCAAAAGGATACATCCATCTTAAATAAAGAGGCCCACACATTCTTATCTCACGCACCAAATGAACCAATAGATGAACCATTATATCAAAAAATGTGGGTGGGAAATAAATTTCTAGTTGACAAAGAATAAGATTTGCTTCATTCTCCAACAAATCTAACAAATTTGGATCAACGACTTTGCTACAAATGGATTTAAAGAAATTACATAACCTGATGATTGTCTTCCTGACAGCTTTCGGTAATATACCACGCACTGCTACTGGTAGAATTTGTTTCATTAACACATGGCAATCATGTGATTTCATACCTATTAATTTACAATCCTTCAATGACACAAAATTATTCAAATTTGAAGAAAAACCACTGGGTACTTTAATACCATGAAGACACTGACAAAAATTCATCTTTTCAATCTTGCTTAATGTGTGACAAGCCGGAGGTAAATATGTTCTGTTTCCTTTCACAGCGGGAGCTAACTCCAAACGTATTTGCATTAATATCAAGTCCAATCTAGAATGTAATCCATCTTTTGTCTTTCCTTTTATGTCTAACAAAGTTCCAATCAAACTATCACATATGTTTTTCTCAACATGCGTAACATCAATGTTATGTTTTATCTCTAAAAATCTCCAATAAGGTAGTTCGAAAAAAATAGACTGCTTCTTCCAGATATGTTTTTGTAAACCAGAACTTTTTCTCTTTCCAAATGTTGAATCAATATCTTTCACTCTGTCATAATATTCTTCAGCTGAAAATGGTTGAGGGGGGAGGTTGTATTCTTGTAAACCGTTAAATGCTTTTCTCAATCTACGATAAGGATGATCAATTCGAAAAAATCTTCGATGTCCCATGTACACTGTCTTTCTTCCATTCTGCAATTGATAATATGAAGTTTGTTCTTCACAAATTGGACATGCTTTATGTCCCTTAACACTATATCCAGATAAGTTTCCATATGCAGGAAAGTCGTTTATAGTGAACATTATCATAGCACGCAAAAGAAAATACTCTTTCTTGTATGCATCGAAAACTGTAACACCTTTCTCCCATAGCAGTTTTAAATCCTCAATCAATGGTGTAAGATACACATCAATATCATTTCCCGGTTGTTTTGGTCCAGAAATCATCAAGCTCATCATAACATATTTTTTCTTCATACATAGATGTGGGGACAAGTTGTAAAGTACCAGCAAAACAGGCCATGAACTATGTTGGCTTCTGAGGCTCCGATATGGATTCATTCCATCAGTACACAATCCCATTCTGAGATTTCTAACTTCACTTCCAAAATCATGAAATTTTTTATCAAAACTCTTCCACTGTGGTGAATCGGCAGGGTGACGTAAGTTACCATCCGAAATGCGCTCATCTAAATGCCATCTTAACCTTTTTGCATCATTTGAATTTGCAAATAGACGCTTCAAACGAGGAATAATTGGAAGGTACCAAATTGCTTTAGATGGAGTTTTGATTTTGGTACCAAAAAATAAATCAGAATTGAATTATCAGAATTGTTTGAAAAAAATATTGGATGATATCATTGGAAAGAAAAAAATTGATTTTTCATAAAGTTACATGACATCACCTGAAAATGAATCTGACTTGACTTTCTCATCCATCTTATAGCGCGATGTTCCACATGTAGGACAACTTGATAAATGTTCATTTTCTTTCCTATACAGTACACAATCATTGGGGCAAGCATGTATCTTTTTATACCCCAATCCCATTGGGCATAATATTTTCTTCTCCTCATAATTGGAATCTGGAAGCCCATTGCCTTCTGGAAGAAGCTCTTTTAAAAGCTCAAGTAAATTGGAGAAACTTTTATCACTCCACCTTTTTTTTCTTTTAAGTTAACTAATCTCAAAACTGCTGATAACACTTTATATTTACTGCAAACTCGGAATAATGGTTTCTCAGAATCTCCATACAATCGTTCAACAGTTGGTGTTTTTTCGATGGTTTCAACACCTAAATCATGAATTAATTCTTCAATACGATCCTCTGCCTCATTATGAATATCGTCATCAACATTGGATGTTGAATTTTCAGTTCTTTCACCATGCAAGATCCAACGTGTATAATTAAGGCTAAAACCATAACAAATGAGATGATCCTTGATTTCTCTGAAGTTTAACTTTCTCATATTTACACACTTCACACATGGACAGAAAATCAAATCAATATTTTGATTATGCCGTTTAGCAAATTCCAAAAAATTTTCAACTCCTCTTTCATATTCACTAGTAGTTCTTCGTAGATAAATCCAATTATGATCCATTAATACCTGATATCACAATATAATTGATGAATATATTAAAACATAGAAACATTTAAATATCTATCAGATAAATTGTAAACATAAACATATTCCATAAAAACTATTGATAATCAGATAAAAGACATCAGATATGAAACACGTTTACAAATAGAGTAAACAGTTTATTTTCATATTATATACATGTGTGTTAATGACATTCTAATTTCATAAAAAATTATAAAGTATCAAAATTTAAAAAATAGGATCAAGAAAGAAAATGATATGTCAGTTCAATCAATGATATAGTTTAAAATAAAATAAATTAATGATTGGTTCTTTGATTATTTTGAGGATATTATTGAACATGATGAAGAGTATGTTAATAAAATACTTCTTATTTTTGTGAACATAATAAATGAAAGAGTCAAATACAAAGATAAAATTCCTCAATATTTAAATTTTGGTCGAAATTGACATTTTGCAGTTGGGTCACCTGGTAAAATATAAGACATCCAAATAAGTGTATCATTCATACTGGCTCATTTGGTTTATTTATCTCCTAAGGTTATTTATAATATGGTTTTACTCCGAATAGTGGGTATAGTCTCCACATTATACGTTTATAAACCTATAATGATGCTTAGGAGCCTCAATTATATTGGGACGCATGCTTGAGTTCATTGGTAATATGACTCATGGCATCAGTTTATGATACACCATGAAATCGTGATCTCCATGTGACCTCTTTGTCACCACCAAACACAACGCCAACATGCTCTAATGGAATATTTAACTATAAATAATAAACTAAAAAATATATTAGGTCAACCAATGTTGTTTGGAACAAGTATGATGTGATCATAAATAGCTCAGTAGGTTATCACACCCTATTCAATGCATTTCCTTTCCAAAAAAGTCCAAAAAAGGTCAAAATACATATATAAAGTAGGATTTTAATTATTTTAAAAAACAAAACAGATATTTCCACAAATTCCATTTTTTAAAAATCACACATGCATCCTTTCTTTTCAAAAATGGTTTCACAATAAAAATTCATTTTCAAAACAAAACCAAAAATATAATTTATTACTAGATCAAATAGTGAATATAATGAATGTAAATGAAACAAATAATATGATATAAACTTGAAGGGATAATGACCAATAAGAAGTATAAATAAATAGAACATACAGATAGATAATAAATAGAATCTCTTAAATATATCTAGAGAAAATCCGTGGAGGCACTCAGTTTGGAATCAAATACCAGTATATAGTGAAAATCCATAGTCAATAACCAGTTTTCTATTATAAACTATCCAATCTAGTGGCACATCCAAATAATATTCAACTATTTCCATGTATTGACCCACTTATACATTTTAAGTGCAAAAATGGTGTGATAGCAATAGAGAAAGGGGAAGAACGCTTACCAGAAATCGTGCAAATGAAAAAAACCATCAAAAATTTCCGTCCAAGATCGCAAATCAAGTACGAAGGTCTTCGGGAGTCCGAAGTGCAGCCGCAGAGCTTGATTTCGACGATCGAACAAAATAAGGGTTTCGGACGAGATCGCAAATTAGTTTCCAAGGTAGTCGGATGTCCTAAGGGCCGCAGCGGAGCTTGATTTCGACGATGGAAAAAAACGAGGGTTTCGGGACAGTGGAGCTCGATTTCGACTATAGAACAAAATGAGGGTTTCAGACCCCGAATAATTTTATAAGAATTTTCACGTCGGTTTTAAGGAAAACCGACGCCGAAAATTTAAAAAAACATTTCGGCGTCGGTTTTTAGGAAAACCGACGCGGAAGTTTTAACTTATGGCGTCGGTTTTTAAGAAAAACCGACGCCGAATGTTTTTTTAAAAACTATCTTCCGCGTCGGTTTTTAGGAAAACCGACACCGAATGTGTTTTTTCGCCGTCGGTTTTCGGCGTCGGTTTTCCTCAAAACCGACGCCGAAAATAAAAATAAAAACTTCCGCATCGGTTTTTTGGAAACCGACGCGTATTTTTTTTTTAATTATTTTCCGCGTCGGTTATTATAATAACCGACGTGGAAAATATGTTAACTAATATTATTGGCGTCGGTTTTCTGCAGAACTGACGCCATTAATTCCCCGCACATACTATTCGCATCGGGTTTTAAAAAACCGACGTTATTACGCCGACGCGAAAACCCGTATTTCCACTAGTGATAGTTGTAGATTATACAATAAAGTTAGATAATATTTCATCTTTTTAGGAAGCTAAAGAGGTAGTAAGGATGTGATACTCCATCCATGATCTTTATGTGGTATCTATAAGAAAATTTTCTTTCACAATATATTTGGATAATACTTGTGAAGTGGATCTTCAAAAATACTGGAGGTCAGATCAATGAATAAAGAACATACATTGTATGTATCATCTCCGAAGTGACTTTTCTAAAAGAGTTGAAGTTGTATTGAGTAGTATTTCTATGGAAGGATATGTGGTGGACACCTTGAATAAATACTTTACAAAACAAAAACATGACTATTATGTGAGGTCTAGTAGATGGAAGGTTGTAGGTAGTTTGATCTAGTAGATGTTTGATTTTTGTGGAGTTTGTTTCATAGGAACAACTTTTTATACTTTGATTACATGTATATTTGATGTATTGAAGGTTAATAAACCTTCTTATTAAATATTATTTGTTTTTTTGCATAACTCTAATGTAATAATGTACTTGAGTATATGTCATAATGATAAGCTCAAAATAGTTACCCGCTATGATGAGAACTATGTTGAGCAATGAATATATTCTGGAATAACATTTTGTGGTTGGATAACATACTATGATGGGACATAGATTACATATACAATCAGTTGTGAGTATTCATAAGTAGATGAGGCTTCCTCTCATGATGTTTACAATTGGTAATCTCTAAAATTAGAGATTATGAGAACAATCCCACCAATAATAATTCTATACGTTTTTGTGTCAATAGATATTCCAATATATGAGCATGTGTGATGGTCCTTATATTTTAGGTTTATTATTAATGAATGTTACTAGTCATGTACATGGATTCACATCATAAACAATAAGGATAATTGTTCCTGGTGAAGTTGGATACGTGGGGTGCATCACAAGTGACATGTCATTAATAAATTATTAATGGAAGGATTTTTACCTTCCATATTCGTAAAATTTGACAACCCATCCCTTTTACTATAATAGAATCATTACATAAAATTATGTGGCCATGGTGTAATGATATGTTTATTACCAATAGTCAAAGAAATTCATATCAACCATATAGGTTAGCGAAATAGATGTAAAACTTTCTTGATAAGATATTGTGACAAAGGAATTATATTATAAAGTGAGCTTTCATATGTGGTAGTTAATGTTGTTACATTATGTTCTTTATCTTAGGTGAAAAAACCCGTTGATAGAAAATAATATTGGAATTTACCCAATACTTCCTAATGCCAATGAGAAAGAATTCATGAGGCTCACACACTAAGTGTATCCATTGATATTGATTAACTTATATTTGAGTTTAATTACTGGAATAAATAATATGTTCAAGTATGGGGAACAAATTCATTCAAGTTATATAAATTGTATAAATTTTAAAAATACTTTTTCAATGGCTTATGAAGAAAATTTTTATTTTATTTATCAAAGATTATAATAAGTACTTTTTTTCTATATTATGAATGCAATATTTATTTTTGAATAAAATATTTATTCTATTATTAATTAAATGATAAAAGGGTTCGAACAGACCAAGACAGAGTCCAGTGAATAATATTAATTAACAAGACTATCATATAATATTTATTATTTCACATGTTGATGCAAGCCAAAAAAATAAGTATAATATAATAATTATTATGTGGAATGATGTTTATTAAAGGAAATAAATGTTATCTAATGAACAATATACAATTAATAAATATTTTAACATAATTAATAATTCTAAAAATATATGGATGTGTATATTGTATAGATCATACTAAAATTGAGAATTAAGATTTATTGTGAACAAAGAATTCTCTCTCATATCATCTTCTCTCCCTATAAATAATGACTTGTTCAAGATATATTTATTTATGACTAAAGAATGAGTGATAAAAAAACAATACCAGAAATTGAACTCAACACACTACCATCACGATATTAAGTGAAGTTTCATGAGGATCATAGGAGCTTGCGTAGATCACCACTAGAGGGATTCAATCCTTATATCCTGAAAGTGGAATGAAGGTAACCCAAAAGGATATTTTCAAATTATCTTCATTCACCAATTAATAATTTTCCTAAACCCAGGATTTAATTTCATAAAATATTGAATAAATTAATTATAAATTTTACATAAAAATACACACTCTTATTTTTAGGAAACATTTATTGAATAAATTTTAATATACCCCCCACATCCACATGCTTCTTCTGTGTCTGAAACCACTACTCCCAAACATATTTTTCTATATATGTAATCCTATATCAATGTTTCCATGTTGACTGCCTCTAAAAAGTTCATAAAGCACATGATAATTAGAAATGACAAAATATCATCTCTAAAAACCAACTCAAACCTTAGATCCATTAGTCAATAAATTTTTAGTTGTTCTAGTTCAAAGTGAAATAACTCTGCAAAATAGGTGAAATAATCTAGAATAGAATTATCTGTGTTCTCTATGATCAAACACTCCAACGTCTTTACCTATCATAATCAATCCTGATAAAACTACTGGTTTAATATTTTATTGAATGATACATTGGTGATATAATCATGCAACAAAGACCACACAATAGAGTCACCCAATCTCCCTCCCAACTCCATAAGAATATATGTGAAAAAACCAACCATAGATTAGTCCCAAGTGTTTAGAAAGTGGAAGATATTCTTAATATGATCAATCTATTCTTCAAATTCTCAGGGTCCATTGTAATAAAGGAAGATATTTGGATGCTTATTAGTAATTTTTGAGTTGTGATCTACTAGTTTACCAGGGTTCATAAAAATTTCATGACCTAGAGACTAAATAATTTAGATTCTAGCTTCTATAAAGGAAGGTTCCACTATAGGATTCACCTACAGAACCCATATCATAGATTCCTCACTTGAATTTGTATGATTTATTATAGGATGAATTTTCTAATTATCAAAATAAAAAAACCAATCAGTTACATGAATATTAAAAAATCCTAAGGATAACTTCATGTATCCATATCAATTCTTGAAAACCACATGAATTTATCGAAATTGTGAATTATTCAAAAAAAATCTAAAAAAAGGTAGAAACATGTCCATTTAAATAAAAACCATTATGGCTCATCAAAACTACCACAAACATCAAGTCTCATGTATGGAAAAAAATTTCATGGACACCCATGGTAACATGGATTTAGACCCAAACATGAGCTAGTTAGGACCCCATTTCACACTTAAAACCAGAATTTTGATGGTCCCAACTCTAGTCTACTATTACAATCAATCACACTCAGTCTATGTTAACAAAAATTTTAGCTGGGTATTCCCTCTAGTAAAAACATGTAATGATCCAACCCATTCCATTTAGTTAGGCCATCCTTAATGGTTATACACATTGAGAGAAAAAATTTACCCCAATTCTCATGTATAACTAAATAAAAATAAATGTACAACACAGATGAATGTAATATATATACAAGTGATGTAAAAGTGAAGACAAACATTCCAAACCATGAAGATAAAATAGACTAGACTAAACAAGTCTAAATTATACCATCTATCACCACAAAAATTCCCACTAAAAATAAGACACATGGTGTAACACCACAAGGTTTAATAGTAACTTATCTATTTAAAGTAACTCAATTCCTTGCATCTCACACAGGACCGAGTTTGAGTGCACGATGACTTACCAAACTAGCCGTTCAAAAGCAGTTATGAATAGTAATAACTAAGTTTTGGATTTAATATATTCCATATAATTTTAACATTAATATTATGTGTTTCTAAGACATATTATAAGAACAAAATCATTTTCTTCAGAAAAAGGATTTATTTTTCCAAAAATGAAATTTTACCGCCTTTTAATGGAAAAGCCTTTTAAATCCTATATTTTATACTTTTATATATTAAATTTTACAAAATGAACTCTTTATTTAAAAAAATAGACATAATAATTTAGTTTCAATAATTTTTTGGTGTTTTTTTGAAAACATTCATATTTGGGTGAATAGTGAAAAATACCAAATTTTATATGAAAACATCTTTTTTAATAAAAAAATTTAAAGTGTTCAGTTTTAAATTTTAATGGTTTGGAAGTATAATTAGATTATATTTTTAACATTTAATCTAATATTGGTCATTGGGAATAATTTCACATGGAAATTATACATAAACAAGTGTCAATATTTTGATACTTATTGTTTCATAAAAACACGTTATTTGTTTTGACAACAGGAATTAATTTTAAATTAATTAATGAAACATATATGTTTTGAATTTGAAAAAAATTCATCATTTTAGAATTCGAAATATCAAATATATATTTGGCTGAATGTTTGGTATTTTTCTGAAAAACATAATTTTTTGATGAATAGTAAAACTACTTAGTAGTAGTTAAAAAAACTGACTTTTTCACTTAAATGAAATTTTACCGCTTCTATAAATTGAATTTAAAAAATCCTATATACATGGTGTTTATTAGTTAGTAAAATTTGGTTCAATACGATGTAAATAATTTTTTTGAATAATAACTTTTGAGTTTTATTTACCGTGGTTTAAGGTAAATAGTGTAATTCAAGGTAAAAATAATATTATAATAATAAATAATTACCTTAAAACATTTTCTAAACTTATTTTATGAGTCATGGATGATCACTGGAATCCTCTGTTCGATTTTTAAACCCAATGGAGCCACTTAAGAGTGATAATGACCCTTTATTTTAATTAACTGAAAGTAAAGACAAAAATGACATTAACATATAACTTTTAGTATTCCAATTTTAACATGGGGATAAATAAGTCATATTTTCAAATATAATTATTCATTGGAAATATAGAAATATTTCATACATTATGGAATTTTTTTATAATTTTTAGACATCAATTAAATAAAATTATTTACGACACAATAATGATGCTATATTCACCTCAATAATAAATGATTTTAATAAATAAGATTTTTAAAATTAAAACAATATCCCAAACCTTTCCAATTCTTATTTAATGATTTTATTTCGAACTTGAGTCTTCTTATCTTCTACTTTGATGAGTTTTAGACCTTTTTAAACTGAAGATATGTTCATAATAAAATAAAATTTTCAAACTCTCCAAAAGAGCCCCTCCGCTCCCTTATCAAAGGACACCACTTATATCCCATTACTCATACCTCTAAAGCACCTTGGCTCATCCAAACCATACCCAAGAAAGTTCAAAAGATCTCTCTCTTCCACCTAGATGTCTTACCTTAGTCAGAAGTCACATAAATAAGTCCCTTTGGTTCAATCCAAAGGGAGTTACCCAAATTAAATGTAATGGTTACTCTTAACTTCTTTTATTTTATTTTACTTATCAAACCCCTAAACTCTTTTTATTCCATTTTTTTATAAAAACACCAGTATCCTAAATATACTAGGATGTTTTTATGAGAATTATTTGAACTAAACTTACACAAACATCAATCTAATGGGTAAATTACACACTGTTTATGTGGATGGAAAACTAATGCCTCACAAAACGATGATTGTTCAATTATCTCATACCGCCTCTCATGGTGGATATTAATATAGAAATATATTTATATATGATATATTTTATGTGTATGTTATCTTTATTCTTCTGTATTTTCCATTTATATAATACCTTTATGGTTTCCATTATGGGTAAATGTGATAATTTAATTTGAGGAAGTGTGGACTACTGCCCCCTCAAAGTTATATGACTCGTTAATGCCATATGTGAGACATATAAAGGATGGAGTTAATTATATAATATATTAAATTATACTTAATTTATTATATAACTATGTATAATTATGTTCTAATTCCACTAAATTACAAAATATAAATGAAAGTAGCGTTCATGCGTACGTACGACTTACCGTATCCATGAACGGTGCATTTCATTTCATATCTCCAAATGTTATAAAATATTATAAATAAATATATATAATGTATATATAATATATATATATATATGATATATAAATCATTTATAACATTCTAGAGATAATGGAACTTGGACAAGATGGGAAAATTGTAATTATACCAAGTTCATTTTTGACTCAAGTTCCGAACATCAGTAAAATATCCAATATGAACTCAAATAATTAACTCATTGTTATAGCAAGGTAATAAGTGATATATAAGGAATAATAAAACTAAAATATTTTATTAATAAATTATAAATTAACTTATGTTTATTATGCAAGAAGAACAATGAACATACAAGACAAGTCGGACTTTAGGTAAGAGGTTTTTTTCTCACTTTTAATTCCTTGAGATATCCAGTTTGCCACTTATTTGTTGCATGTGGTGTATTGAGAATATAAATTTGATACATATTATCATTATTATCTTTATATTAATGTAATTATATGATTCAATTGGTGGTTATTAACTTTTCATCATACAACTTGATTGACCGCAACATATTAAGTGGTTTTTATGTCACTTATTATTTATGTGAGATTCATGCAATATTGCCACTATTTATTTTTGTGTGGTGTATGTAATGCCCATGATGGTATTAATTATATAGTATACATTAATTTATGGGTATTTAAATCTTCATTTTATGATACTTCTTTCATGGTTTGTATGTTTTGTATGTTACTAAATCGGTAAGGGAATTTCAAATTTCAATTTCCACTCATTGTGTTTTACACATACTTCATTGATTATTTTACTCCATGATAATGTGTGGAATCACTGTTTATTATTTTTGTAGTAATTTCAACTTCCCTTTATATGGATATAATTTTGATACACATAATCACTCCATTGATAAATTCTCATGTCATCAATATGAACTTAATAATAGAAATTTTAATTCAATCTGCATTCATTTAGTTAAACATCCAATTCATTGGTGTTGTTGTTATAAGAATATGTGTGAATTTTCTATGATTGATTTACACTAAATATCCAATCATATTGAGTGTTTTTATATTTTTCACACATTATTATGTCATTGATTTATCCATAACCTAAGGATATAGTCTTTATAAGGGATTTCATCTAAACTTACATTCGCTTGAGTCTTCTTTGTTGTTATATGCCTAATCAATTTTGTTTAGTATATATACTATAATTTGACATAATATATCATGAATACCTTCATTCTAATGATATTATAGTGTTTTTATTAACTCAATTAGTTTAATTCAAATGTCTCTCATTTGGTTAGGAACTCTAACTAAAATATCATTTAAAATGTTTTAAAAATTTATTTTTCTAAATCATTATCATTAATGTCGATGTTTTAAAAATGGTTTTAAGGATTTATGTATATGGGCATGAATGTTTTAAAATTTCATTTAAAAGTTTCAAATTGGTTTGTGACACCTTGATTCAAAAATCTATTTTAAACGGCTTCCGGATAAATAGTGACTTTTAAATGTTTTCCTAAAAAAGGGCTATATTTCTCTTAAATAGTTTTGATGATTATTTTCATCTATGTCAATATCTTTCATTATTATCGATTGAGGTTGATTTATTATAATACAATCATCAATTCTGTATCGAATGAGTTATGATTGAATTTTTATGTTTTATTTTTATGCCATTCATGGTTTGTGGTTAAAATATTGACATTTCGTATGCTAGTTTTAAGAAAAATGTTTAGTTTATGTTTCAACCTTTTCATATGAAGAATGAATTGGACATAGTATGTTATGGGTGAAGCCCTCTATATCTCCTCAATACATTAGTAGGTCTCATGAGAGAAACTATTGTCTTCGCCCAAGGTCTTGACAAAATCCTATTTATAGTTTTTCCACACGGCCTTGACTATGTGGTTATGATGTCCAGCATTATGAATTCCATCATTATGAGATTAGATATTGATATTTCATGTGGTTATTATACTAGTAGAATAACTATGACTATGTTTTTCTATGGAATTATTTACTCATCTAATATTCCTTCCATAAAGTGTTCATATTAATTATTTGTAATGGCATGTGTTTTCAATTACTGACCATCCTAATGTTTATGATATATTCTGTTTTATTGAATACTCTTTCTGATCATTTGAGATCACCTCTTTCTTATGTTTCATTTTCCCTGGATATAGAAAAGATACTTATGAGTGACTTGCAAGAATAATCATGGAAGTTTGGATGTTTCTAATGGAATGATTTTGGGTTGTTTTTATTTTCAAGTTGTAATGTTGAACTTATGTATGTATCATGTTTCCAAGGATACATAACTGATTGGTCCTTTGGTACTTGATTTCTTGTAATCATGCCAATGTATTAAAATAATGCACCAACTCCTGGATTCTAGGGTTGGGGCGTTACAGTTGGTTTCAGAGGAAGTTTAGTACAATCACTGGAAACTATATTTAGATAAACACTGGTTAGAGCACATTACCCTAAGATAGACTTTGGGGATTAGTATAGAATAACATCCTAGAATTTTGTTAATGTAGAGATTTTGTGCATTTTCTAGGAAATTCATCACTTTTAGGATACGAGCAGTTATAAGAGGATATGGAACATATGTACCTAGGATTGAAAACTTCGACAAGTAGTTTCAAGCATGACCTGGGGAATCCTGGTACACGACAATGGGCCTTGCTCCACTCTAGGTTACGAAACTACTGGGGGATATGATTATGATAATTCACATTTTCTTTACAAACCGATTTGAAGGACTTTAATATAATATTAGAAACAATAACCTTAGACAATCGTTAGGTGTTTTAGATTGAACATACATTGTTTTGGTATTCTATAAATGATTTTATGACTGACACTATGCTTTCTTAGGTAAGGGAACTTGTAATTACCTAAGTCAATGACCTATTCTATAGGATAACTTCTAAGTCATAGAAGAACCTATGAGGAAATAAATGGATGGAGAAATGTTTAATATTATTGGATTACTTTGTATGTCTACTTTCTTGTATGTGTAACAATGCAGTTTTTTTGAAAAAGATATTTTAGGAAGAATTACCTCTCCTTTTGTGGAAATAGTTATAAAGAACCATTTATGATTATATGATCCTTGAATTTGAGGCAATTAGAGGTTATTAATTTTGGGGATGAAAATGCGAGGTATGAGAAAACATTTTTGGTTAAATTATGTTGTGGTTATTTTGGAGGAATCTATCTCATTTTTGGGAATATTATAAAAATAGATATTTTTTGAAAAAGGAAAACACACAGACTGTGTGACAACCCATCACATCAGACAAATCTGTGGGAATCGAACCGACAACCAAACTGCGACTGGGATTTATCACTTAACACTAGGCTACGTGAAGTCCCTGGTTAGTATGACTAATTATTTTTAATTAAATGATTACATCGATAATGAATATGTTGATTTTGAGAACTTATGAATTATCCTAAGTATAAGAAAATGATTTTGTGATTAAGTAATAAATGTTATTTTGGATGATTTTTTCTCTTTGGGTAACAGAATATGACAATAGAAAATAGAATACTATGAGATTTGATTTGAAGAGTAATGGTTGATTTTTTATTTTTGAAGAATGTATGTTTTTTATAGTAAACATAAAGCAATTTAGGTTATTTATGGAAATGATTAACCAGTCATATTGAATATGTGATTCTATAAATTACTTTTAATTATGTGACTTTAAGATTAGTCGATGTTATTTATTGATAAATGATTATATTTAATGTGGAAGACTACATAATCAAATTCTTCTATGTTTTAGGTTTCGATATTAGTTTGGATTATATTTAATGATTTTAAGTACAATTGTTTATTGAATGGTATCAATTGAACTTTGGGTATTGTTGTTTTAATTTTAGAAATTAATATTAGTATTTACTTATTTAAAGGATTATCATTTTTGGGGATCATTTTATCTTGTACTAACCATTTCAGTATTGTTTATTCTTTAAAGAAAAGGGAAATATATAGTTTATCCTTTGTGGATCATGTGATTCTTTAGAATTTTATTCTAGTGCTTCAGGTGTGGCCAAGTCATCTTGAATTCTCATCATTTGGAGAAAAGAAGTGTTTATGGTAGAAATTTATTAGAGGATGAAAATATAATTGTAAATTAAGATAATTTCCTTATTCTCTTAGTTAATATCCAAATTAATTGTCTCAAAATTATTAAAAGAAACATAAATCAAAATCGTTTCCTGTTTACATTTCTTACTAGGTAATAAAAGACTTTTAAACCTATCACAAGTTTATGGATTTTAGATTGTTAACTTTATCCTAATAATTTTCTTGGGTACTCTCCAACAGAACTTTATAATGAGTTTTCTCTTCCATATCCATGTTTTCCTACATGGAACCCTAGTATGTGTTATTTTCCGAAACCTTCATAATTACCTTTTTTTATTTTAAAATAGAGGCCTCATTAATCCATTTTCGATGTGGGATGTCAACAATGATATTTTGAATTGTCAAAACCCATGTTTTCAATCCTGAGTATAAATTATGAGGACACTATTTATTTAAGTATGGGAGAATGTAACACCACAAGGTTTCATAGAACATTATCTCTTTAAAGTAATTAAATAGTTTTCACCTCATACAACACTGAGTTCAAGAGCACGACGACTTACCAAACTTACCGTTCAAAATAAGTTATGAATAATATTAACTTAATTTTTGATTTTATATAATCCATATAAACTTAACATCTATATTATGTGTTTCTTATATATAATATAAGAAAAAATTCTTTTTTTTTTTCAGATAAAGGATGAATTTTTCAAAAATGAATTTTTACCACCTTTTAATGGAGAACCCTTATTAAATACAATATTTTACTCTTTTATAAATTCAATTTGACCAAATAAACTCCTTATTTAAAATAGGGACTTAAAAAATTATGTCAATAAATTTTTGGTGATTTTATGATAACTTTCATATTTTGGTGAATAATGAAAAATACTAAATATTAATTGAAAACAGGTTTTTTAATCAAAATAATTTATAGTTATCAATTATACATTTTAATGGTTTGGATTTATAATTAAATTATATTTTTAACATGTAATATAATGTTGGTAATTGGGAATAATTTAACTAGGAAATTATACATGAACCAGTGCCAATTTTTTTATAGTTATTGTTTTATAAAAACACACTATTTTTTGACAACGAGAATAAATTTTAAATACATTAATGCAACTTAAATGTTTTTAACTTAGTAAAATAGATATAATTTTTTAATTCAAAATATCAAATATATATTTTACTGATTTTTTTGGTTTTTTTGAAAAACAACAATTTTATGATGAATAGTAAACGATCTTTTAGTAGTTAAAAAACTAACTTTTTCATTAAAATGAAATGTTACCACTTCTGTGGATTGATTTTATAAAATTTGATATACATGGTTGTTATTAGTAAGTAAAATTTGGTTAAATAAGATGAAAATAATTTTTCTTGCATAGAAATATTTGAATTTTATTTACCGCGGTTAAAGGTAAATATGGTAATTCCAGGTAAAAAGAATATTATAATAATACAAAATTACCTTAAAATTTTTTCTAGACATACTTGATGATTCATGGCCGACTGTGGGTATCCTTCGGTCAATTTTGGGACCCCATGGAGCCACTTGAGATTGATAATGACCCTTTAATTTAATTAACTTATATTAAAGACAAAAATGACATTAAAAAATATATTACAGTATATACATTTTTACATGGGGTTTAATAAGTCATAATTTTGACTATAAATATTAATTTTAATACTAATAATCTTTCCTACATTATTTTATTTTTATAAATTTTATACATCAAATAAACTAAATTATTTATGGCACAATAATGTGGTAGTATTCACCTCATTAATAAATGATTTAAATAAATAAGATTATTAATATTAAAAAATTATCCAAAACATGTAAAATTATTATTTCATGATTGTATTTAGAACATGAGTCATCTTATCTTAGACATTAATGAGTTTTGGACCTCTTGAAACCAAAGATAAGTTTATAATAAAATAACATCTTCAAACTTTCTGAAAGAGCCCCACCTCTCCCTAATAAAAGGACATCAACTCTAACCCATTACTCGCACATATAGAGCCCGCTGGATCGTCCAACCCCTACCCAAATAAGCTCTTAGGATCCCTATATTCCACTTATAAGCCTTACCTTAGGCTGATGTCACATATTGTAGTCATTTTGGTTCAAACCAAAGGGAGTTACCCAAATTAAATGTAATGGTTTCTCTTAACATATTTACTTTTATTTTACTTCTCCAACCCATTAACTCTTTTTATTATTTTATTTTATAACAAAAAAATTATCCTAAATATACTAGGATGTTTCTATGAGAATTATTAGAACTTAGCTTACACACCCCTCAGTTTAATGGATATAGAACACAGTGTTTCTCTGGATGACAAACTAACGCCTCACGAAATAATGATTGTTCAATTATCTCTTACCTCCTCTGATGGAGGACATTAATATGGAACTATATTTATATATGATATAAATATTATGTTTATCTTCTCTTTATTCTTCATTATTTTTCATTTATTTCATACTTTTATGGATTCCATTGTGGATAAATACGATAATTTCATTTGAGGAAGTGCGGACTACCGCCCCTTCAAAGTTATATGACTCGTTAATGAATTACGTGGGACATATAATGGATGGAGTTAATTGTATTATATATGATATTATACTGTAATTATAATATACCTATTATTATTATTATTTAACTCCATTAAAATACAAAATAGAAATGAATGTAGCGTTCATGCGTACGTATGGCTTACCGTCTACATGAACGGTGCATTTCATTTCTTATCTCCAAATCTTATCTATAGTTATAAATACATATATATACTGGATATATAATATTAATTATGTCTAAATAATTTATATAATTCTAGACATAATGTAATTTTGACCACATGGACAAATTGTAATTATAACTAGTTCATTTTGACACAATTTCCAAACATCGGTAAAATATCCAATATGAACTCAAATAATTAACTAATTGTTATAGAAATGTAATAAGTGATATAAAAGGAATAATAATTATGAAAAATGTTCTTAATAAAGTATATATTAACTAATGTTTATTATTCAGGAAGAACAAGGAACATAAAAGACTAGTCAAACTTGAGGTAAGGGATTTCTTATCTCACTTTTAATTCTTTGAGATATCCATTGTTCGCCACTTATTTAGTGCATATGGTGTATTGTGTAATTCCATTTGATATATATTATCATTATTATCTTTATATTAATGGTATTATATTATTCATTTGGTGGTTATTATCTTTTGGTCATACGATTCGATTGATTACAACAAGGAAAGGGGTTTTATCTCACTTTTTATTTCTTGAAATTCATGTTATATTGCTACTATTTCCATTGGCGTGGTGTATGTACTACCCATGATTGTATAATTTGTGTAATATAAATTATTTTATGGGTATTTAATTATTCATTTTATGATACTTATTTCATGGGGTGTATGTTTCATAAGTTACCAAATCGGTAAGTGAATTTAAAATTTCAATTTCCACTCATTGGGCTTTACACATAATTCATTGATTATTTTACTCCCTGATTTTTTGTGGAATCACTTTTTATTATTTGTGTTGTAATTTACACTCATCCTTATGTGGATATACTATTGATACACATAATCACTCCATTGATAAATTTTCAAGTCATCGATATGAACATGATAGGAGTAATTTTAATTCAATCTCCATTCATTGAGTTAAACATCCAAATCATTGGTGTTGTTTTCACAAGAATATGTGTGGGTGTCCTCTGATTTATTTACACTAAATATCCAATTATATTTAGTGTATTTATACTTTTTACTCATAATTATTTCATTAATTTATCCTTAACCTAAGGATATAGTCTTTATAAGGTATTTCATCTCAACGTACATTCCATTGAGTCTTCTTTGTTGTTATGTGCCATGTCACTATTGTCTGGTGTTTATACTTTACATTGTAATAGTATATCATGAATCTATTTATTCTCATGATATTATAATGTTTATATTTACTCAATTATTTTTATTCAAGCGTCTCTCATTTAGTTAGGAAATCCAACTAAAATAATATTTTAAATGTTTTAAAAATTTATTCTTCTAAAACATTCTCATTAATTTCCTTGTATTAAAAATGTTTTTATGGATTTATTTATATAGAGATGAATATTTTAATATTCCTTTTAAAATATTCAATGTGGTACTGGAGATATTGATTAAAAAATTCATTTTAAACGGCTTACTGATAAATAGTGACTTTTAAATATTTTTAAGGAAAAGGTGGTTATTTCTCTCAAATAGTTTTGAGGATTATTTTAATATAGGTCAATATCGTTCATTATTCTCTATTGTGGTTGATTTATTATAATAAAATCATCCATTTTGTATTGAATGAGTTGTTTTTGACTATAGATGTGCTATTTTTATGCCATTCATGGTTTGTGGTTAAAATATTGACATTTCATATTTAAGTTTTAATCCGAATGTTAAGATTATGTTTCAACCTTTTCATGTGAGAAATGAATTGGACATAGTAAGTGATGGGTGGAGGTTGATATAGCTCCTCGATTCATCGGTATGTCTCATGAGACAAACTAGTGTCTTGGCACAAGGCCTTGACGAAATCTTATTTATAGTCATGGCATGGGGACTTGAATATGTGGTTATGATGTCTAGCATTATGCATTCCATAATTATGAGAATAGATATTAATATTTAATGTGGTTATTAGACTAGTAGAATACCCAATACAATGTTTTATTATGTCATTATTTACTCAGCTCATATTATTTCCATAAAGTGTTCATATTAATTATTTTTAAAGGGATGTGTTTTCAGTTACTCACAATGCCTAATGTTTATGATATATTCTACTATATTTCTTACTCTTACAGAGCATTTGAGCGCACCCCTTTCTTATGTTTCATTTTCCCAGGATATGAAGAAGTTAGTTATGAGTGACTTGCAGGCATAATATTAGAATCTTTGATGTCTCTAATTGAATGATTTAGTGTTGTTTATCCTTTCAAGTTGTAATTTTGAACTTCTGTATGTATATTGTTTCCAAGACTACTAAACTGATTGATCCTTTGGACATGATTCGTTTTAATCATGCTAAGGTATTAAAATAATTCACCAACTCCTAGATTTGGGGCCGAGGCATTATAGTTGGTATCAGAGGAAGCTTAGTACAGATCATGGAAACTAGATTTAGATAAACAGTGATTAGATCACATTACGCTAAGATAGACTTTGAGGATTAGTATAGATGAAATTTATATAATTTTTGTAATGTAGAGATTGTCTGTAGTTTCCAAGAAATACATCTCTGTCTGGATACGATCAGGTAGAGGCGGCTCTGGAACAGATTTACCTAGGACTGAAAAATCTGACAAGGAGTTTCAAGCTTGGCCCGGAGTATCCTTGTACACGAAAATAGGCCTTTCTACACTCTCTGCAATGAAACTCCTAGGGGATATGCTCAAGATAATTCACATTTTCTTTACAAACTGATTTGAAGGATTTTAAAATAAGATGAGAATAAATAACCTTTGTCAATCCTAAGGTGTTTTAGATTGAAAATATGGTGTTATAATATTCTCTAAATGATTTTATGACTCACACTATACTTTCTTATGTTATTTAATGGATGGATTCCAAGGATGTCATCTTAACATTGAAGATGAAGTATAAGGCAGGTATAGTGGTGGAAATGGGAAACTAAATGGAATGTTGATAGGTGTAAAAGATATATTGTTCATTCCGAATTAGTTTTTCAAAAAATATGATCAATAACATATATATTAACCAACTCCCGAACTCAAAAAAGAAGAGGAAGGCTGTGAATGTTAAGAGCTTTAGTAGTAGGGACCATGGTGAAATGAAATCTCAATTTCCATCATCCAGGAAATGTGCAAGGAGACACCTAGGAAGGTGTCTCAATC
Source organism: Viscum album (assembly GCA_963277665.1). NCBI lineage: Eukaryota > Viridiplantae > Streptophyta > Magnoliopsida > Santalales > Viscaceae > Viscum > Viscum album. The sequence goes on along the minus strand of OY728143.1, from coordinate 4,291,736 downwards.
AAACAATGAAATGCTTTATGTGTGGGAAATATGGACATAAAGTAAAGAATTGCCGAGGAAAAATGAAGATTAATATGGAAGAAAAAAATGATCCTAAGAATCCAATTATAGTCATTTTCCATTAATGTATGGGACTTATGCATTACCTGAGTCAATTCCCAATTCTATAGGATAACCTCTATGTCAAGAAAGAACCTGTATGGAAATAAATGGATGGAGAAATGTTTAAATGTATGGGATTACTCTGTAAGTATATTCTTTTGTATACGTAAACCTGTAGTTTGTTTTGTGAAAATGATATTTGAGGAATAATTGCCTCTTATTTTGTGGATATAGTCATAAAGAACCATTGAGGAATATATGGTCCTGGAATTTGAGGCAATTACTTGTTATTAATTTTTGAGATGAAAATTTGAGGTATGAGATAACATTTGTGGTTACTTTATGTTATGGATATTTTTGAAGAACCTATCTCATTTTTGGTAATATTATAAAATTATATAGTTTTTGAAAAAGGAAAAAACGCAGACTATGTGACAACCCGTCGCATCGGAAAAAGCTGTGGGAATCAAACCCTCAACCAAAGTGCAACTGAGATTTGTCACCTACCACTAGAATACGTGATGTCCCTAGTTAGTATATCTAATTATTTTTAGTTAAATGATTTTATAGATCAAGAATATGTTGATTTTGGGAACTTATGATATATCCTTAGTATAGTAAAATCAGTTGGTAATTAAGTGATAAATGTTATTTTGGATGATGTTTTCTTTTTTGTTAACACAATATAACTAAGGAAAATAGAATAATATTTGATTTTATTTCATGATTAATGGTGTATTTTTTTATTTTGGAAGAATGTATTTTTTATAGTAAAATTTTAACAATTTATGTTATTTATGGAAATTATTAACGAATCATAGAGAATCTGTGGTTATGTTATTTACTTTTTAGTATGTGACTTTAAGAGTAGTTGATGTTATTTGGAGATAATTTATAAGATTTAACATGGAAGGCTATATAATCAAATTTTTCTATGTTTTGTGTTTAAATATTAGTTTGAATTATATTGAAGGATTTTAAGGACAATAGTTTATTGAATGCTATTTATTGAACCTTGGGTATTGTTGGTTTAATTTTATAAATTGATATTATATTTATTTTTTAAAGGATTATCATTTTTGGGGATCATTTCATCTTGTACTATCCATTTTGGTTTTGGCTAATCTTTAAAGTCAAGGGAATTATATAGTTTATCCTTTTTGGATCATGTGATTCTCTAGAATTTGATTCTAGCGCTTCAGGTGTGACCAAGTCATCTTGAATACTCATCAATTGGATAGAAGATGTGTTTAAGGTATAAATTTTATTAAAGGATGAAAATCTACTTGTAAACTAAATATATTTCCTAATTGTCTTAGTTAAACTCATAAAAAAATTTCTCAAAATTATGAAAAGAAACTTAAAACAAAAATGTTTCATGTTTACTTTTCCTGCTAGGTAATAGAAGACATTTCAACCCATCACATGTTTATGGCTTCAAGATCATTTACTCTCTGCTAATAATTTTCTCTATCACTCTCCATTAGAACATGATGATTTGTTTTCTCTTCCATATCCTTGTTTTCCTACATGGAACCCTAGTATATGTTATTTTCAGTAACCTTCATACTTACCTTTATTTATTTTAAAACAGAGGCCTCATTAATACATTTTCAGTATGGGATTTCAACAAAGATATTTTGAAAGGTCAAAAACCATGTTTTCAATCACATGAAAAAATTGTGAGGATGTAATTTATTGAAGGAGGAGAGAATGTAACACTGTAAGGATTCACAGTACATTAACTTCTAAATTAATTCAATAGCTTGCATGTCACACAACACCGAGTTGAGTGCCTGATGACTTACCAAACTAGCCGTTAAAAAGTAGTTATGAATAATATTAACTAAATTTTGGATTGTATATCTTCAATATTATTTTAACATCCATATTATGTGTTTCTTTGACTTAATATAAGATCAAATTCATTTTTTAGTTAAAGGAAGTATTTTTCCAAAAATAACATTTTACGACCTTTTAATCGTAAACCCTTATTAAATCTAATATTTGACACACTTATATATTAAATTTGACAAAAATAAACTCGTTCTAAAAAATAGGGACCTAAAAATTTAGTTTAAATAAATATTTGGTGTTTTTCTAATAACATTCATATTTGGGTGAATTGTGAAAAATACTATGTTTTAATTCAAAACATCTTTTTTAATAAAAATAATTTATAGTGATAAATTATACATTTGAATGGTTTGGAAGTATAATTAGATTATATTCTTCTCATTTAATCTATTGTTGGTCATTGGAAATAATTTCACATGGAAATTATACATAAACAAGTGTCAATATTTTGATAGTTATTGTTTTTTGAAAAAAAAGCTATTTGTTTAGACAACAAGAATTAATTTTAAATTAATTAATTCAACTTATATGTTTATAATTTGGTAAAATATAAATAAATTTTGAATTATAAATATCATATACAGCCTTGGCTATATTTTTGGAATTTTTTTGAAAAACATCAATTTTTGATAAATAGTAAAACAACCTAGTAGTAGTAAAAAACCAAAATTTTAATTTAAATGAATTTTTTCTGCTTTTATGAATTTAATTTTGAAAATTTGATATACATAATTGTTATTGGTTAGTAAAATTTGGTATAATAAGATGAAAATAATTTTTGGTGAATAGTAAATTTTGACTTTTATTTACTGGGGTTAAAGGTAAATAGGGAAATTCAATGTAAAACAAATATTATAATAATAAAAAAATACCTTAACTATAACGACCCATACTTTACATACATTGTTAATACTTCAAATTTGAAGCACACTTATTACAACATATGACAAAACCACAAATGACCGTATAGGTATAGTGTCTTTAGAAACTGGCACTAGTGCAGAAAACGTTTTTTACGTCACCATTTTTTACGTCGGTTATATAAAACCGACGTCATAATATGTAAAACGAGGTTTTTTACGTCGGTTATTTAATAACCGACGTAAAAACCTGTGTTTAGTACACCTTTAACGTCGATTATTTTTATAACCGACGTTATTAATCGCGCGGCTTCATTTTTTACGTCGGCTATACATTAACCGCCGTAAAAAACAGAAGCGGGGGGTGTTTGTTACGTTGGTTATTCAATAACCGACGTAACAAATCGACATATGTACGAGTTATTACGTCGGTTATTCAATAACCTACGTAAAAAATGCGGTTTTTGAAGGCCTTTTTACGTCGGTTATAAAATAACCGACGTAAAAAAAGAATCCGCAGATGTTTTTGACTTCAGTTATGGAATAACCGACGTAAAAAAACGCGGATTTTGAGCCCTTTATAACGTCGGTTATAAAATAACCGACGTAAAAAAAAGAATCGGAGGAAGGTTTTTACGTCGGTTATTGAATAACCGACGTTATAAATGTTTTTAAAAAAATTATAACGTCGGTTATTGAATAACCGACGTGATAACTCATTTAAAAATTTACCCAGACCCGTGGATTGTCATTCGCGAGTTTACCTTCGACAGTCGCGACTCGTCTCTCTCGCGCGTAAACCCGAATCGGATCGTCCATTTCGTTGGTTTAGATTCGTTTTGCGATCATCGTTTCTCATATTTAATCTCCTCGGATCAATCATCTAAACTCGCAGCACTCAGGTAATCCTCCCACTCGTTCGTTTTTTTTCGCGGATAGTATATATATATGTGTTGTGATTTTTTTGTTGAAACTAGCTAAGATTCTTTGATTGCGAACCCTTTTAACTCGTTTTGGCACCATAATCTTATTTATCATCCCTAGATCTATTAGTTCGACTTGCAATATTGACTAATTTTATGATTTCACTAATTTTTCATCGTTTTCTATAAATCCCCGAGAGGGTTGGGGCGTGTCCATTTGGATGGGTTTCCCTTTTACAGTTGTTACTACTTTATTCACACACAACCATGGCATAGGTGCATGGATTTGGGATCACATCACCATTTTCACCCCCTGCAAACAAAGTTTCACGAGGAGGACTCGCCAGATTTCCCCTCGGCATGTTAAAAATTTTAGATACCCTCTTTTCAGCAAGTAAAAAATTAACTAGTTTTTTCTTCACTACTTATCCTAAACAAATAAAATCACCATTCTTTCTAGAACCTCTACTAGATCCATTGCATCCATCAACATACATATTTGGATCTGAAAGCATCCCTTAAGCCTTATGTTCGATGCTAACATCCTTTACTGATCTATAGAAAATATGATGGTCTGCTAAGCTCTCCATTTAAAAGTCAAACCCCACCAATTATTCATCCTCATCATGAGAAAATGGCACAACATCTGAATTTCTTATTTAATCTCTTTGGTCACTGAACAAACATTAAATCCTTCAAATCCACACCTGGAATAGACAACCTAATGTCGAGTTCCTTCTCTATCTATTGAAACTCAGTTCTTCCTCCACACCTAAAAACATTCTTTGAATGGCCCAACTTCTTGTTATGGTAAATTTTCAGTGATTCCAGGGGGGTGGGAAGGCTATCAAGAGGGTTGGGGGGTGTCCAGGGGGGTGTCTAAGGGGGTAGGGTGTGGAGGGTGGTGTCCAGGAGGGGTGTGGGGCTGTCCAGAGGGGTCGGGGGGTGTCCAGGGGGGTTTACAAGGGGGTGGGTGGGTGTGGGGGGCTGTCCAAGGGTGTGGGTGGGTTTTGGGGGGGTGTCCAGGGGGGTGTCCAAGGAGGTAGGGGGTGGGGGGTGGTGTTTAGGAGGGGTGGGGGGGCTATCCAGAGGGTTGGGGGGTGTCCAGGGGGGTGTCCAAGCAGGTCGGGGGTGGGGGGTTGTGTCCAGGAGGGGTGGGGGTGCTTTCTAGAGGGGTCGGGGGCTGTCCAGAGGGGTCGGGGGGTGTCCAGGGTGGTGTCCAAGGGGATGGGTGGGTGTGGGGGGCTGTCCAAGGGGGTGGCAGTCTGTCCAGAGGGGTCGGTGGGGTGTCTAGGGGGGTGTCCAAGGGGTTGGATGGGTGTGGGGGGCTGTCCAAGTGGGTGGCGGCCTCTCCAGAGGGTATTTGGGGTTGTCCGGGTGGGTGGAGGGGCTGTCCAGAGGGTTGGGGGATGTCCAGGGGGTGTCCAGTGGGGTAGGGGGTGGGGGTGGTGTCCAGGAGGGGCGGGGGGCTGTCCAGAGGGGTCGGGGGGTGTTCAGGGGGGTTTACAAGGGGGTGGGTGGGTGTGGGGGGCTGTCCAAGGGTGTCGGTGGGTGTTGGGGGGTGTCCAGGGGGGTGTCCAAGGGGGTAGGGGGTGGGGGTGGTGTTTAGGAGGGGTGGGGGGCTATCCAGAGGGTTGGGGGGTGTCCAGGGGGGTGTCCAAGCAGGTCGGGGGTGGGGGGTTGTGTCCAGGAGGGGTGGGGGTGCTTTCTAGAGGGGTCGGGGGCTGTCCGGAGGGGTCGGGGGGTGTCCAGGGTGGTGTCCAAGGGGATGGGTGGGTGTGGGGGCTGTCCAAGGGGGTGGCGGCCTGTCCAGAGGGGTCGGTGGGGTGTCCAGGGGGGTGTCCAAGGGGGTGGATGGGTGTGGGGGGCTGTCCAAGTGGGTGGCGGCCCCTCCAGAGGGTATCTGGGGTTGTCCGGGTGGGTGGGGGGGCTGTCCAGAGGGTTGGGAGATGTCCAGGGGGGTGTCCAAGGGGGTAGGGGGAGGGGGGTGGTGTCCAGGAGGGGCGGGGGGCTGTCCAGAGGGGTCGGGGGGTGTCCAGGGGGGGTGTTATATCTTACTATATTTTGTTTAAAAAATAATATTCACGCATATTTTTTTAAATACACATCGATTTGTTTTATATTTCAAAATTGTTTACATTCAAATTATGATTTTTTTCATATAAACATATATTTGTCTTATCTAAAAAATATATATATTTTTGCTATTTGTTATAGGTAATAATGAGTCGAAGTTGGATTACGGCACATCGAATGAGCAATGAATATGAGGAAGGTGTTGATGCCTTTTTGGAATTTGCTAAACGAAATGTTCCAAGTAGTGACATTTTTTTCTATCCATGCCTGAAATGTCTGAATATGAAGAAGTTGAAAAGTAGAGAGATAAAAGATCATCTGATTTGTCATGGTTTCAATCCGAGTTACAACCCTTGGATTTGGCATGGAGAAACTGGACAGAATGTCACTGATGATAATGAATTGCAAGATGGTAACTCCGATGGAATTGAAGAAATGATTCTCGATATTGTAGCAGAACAAATTGAGATAGAACCGACAGTTTCATGTCTATATGGTGATGCCGAAAAACCATTATATCCTGGTTGTACAGATTTTACGGTTTTTTCGGTGGTGTTAAGATTGATTAACATGAAGGAGAACCATGGATGGAGTGACAGAAGTTTTACAGAGCTGCTACAATTGATGAAAGCCATTATTCCAAAAGATAACGATCTTCCAGATTCACATTATAAGGCCAAAAAAATTTATGCCCGATGGGATTGGGATACAGGAAAATACATGCCTGTCCGAATGACTGCATTATATATAGGAAGGAATATGAATTTCTGAAAGAGTTTCCTAAATGTGGGACATCACGGTATAAGGTGAAAGAAAAATCACAAGCTGATGTAGAGATTACAAAGCTCCCTTCAAAGGTATTTTGGTATCTTTCTATAATTCCTCATTTCAAATGTTTATTTTCTAATTCACGTGATGCAAAAAGGTTAAGATGGCATGCTGATGAGCGGGTATGTGATGGAAACATACGTCATCCAGCTGATTGTCCACAATGGAAGAAAATTGATGCCCAGTACCCTACATTTGGAAATGAAATTAGAAATATGAGACTAGGCTTGTGCACAGATGGAATGAATCCATACCGAACCCTCAGTATCACACATAGTTCATGGCCTGTTTTATTGGTAATTTACAACCTCTCTCCTGAAGTTTGTATGAAGCGCAAATATGTCATGTTGAGTATCATGATCTCTTGTCCAAAGCAACCCGGCAATGATATTGATGTATACTTGTCACCGCTGATTGATGATTTGAAACTGTTATGGACTGATGGTATTAGGGTGTATGATTCTTATAAAATGGAATATTTTCAACTGCATGCAGTGCTTCTATTCACTATAAATGACTTCCCAGCATATGGAAATTTGTCTGGATACAGTGTTAAAGGGCATAAAGCATGTCCAATTTGCGAACAACAGACGTCATATTGTCAATTGCATCATGGGAGGAAAACAGTGTACATGGGTCATCGAATGTTTTTTCCTATGGATCACCCTTATAGAAGACTAAAAAAGGCATTCAATGGCTCACAAGAATTTTATACTGCTCCAAAACCTTTATCCCCAGATTTGTATTTTGAGAGGGTGAAAAACCTTGATGTGACATTGGGAAAGACACAGAAATCTGGTAATGATAGACATATTTGGAAGAAAAGGTCAATATTTTTTGAGCTACCATATTGGAGGTATCATGAAGTCAAACATAATATTGATGTCATGCACGTGGAGAAGAATATCTGTGATTCTTTGATCGGAACATTGCTAGATATTAAAGGAAAGACAAAAGATGGGTTGAATGCAAGGTTAGACCTACTATCAATGGGAATACGTTTGGAGTTAGCTCCCACTCCTAAAGGAAGACGAACATTTCTTCCCCCGGCTTGTCATACATTATTGAAGATGGAGAAAAGTAGCTTCTATTAGTGTCTTCATGATATCAAAGTGCCTCAAGGTTATTCTTCAAATGTAAAAAATTTTGTCTCATTGAAAGACTTGAAGTTGATAGGTATGAAATCACATGATTGTCACGTCATGATGCAACAAATTCAACCAGTTGCACTGCGTAGAATATTGCTCATCCGTGTCCGAAAGACTATAATGAGGTTGTGTTATTTTTTCAATTCAATTTGTAACAAGGCGATTGATGTGAATGCTTTGAACATTTTGGAAAAGGATGCAATTTTTATACTTTGTCATTTGGAATTGTATTTTCCTCTAACTTTTTTTTGATATGATGGTGCATTTAATGATTCATCCGGTTCGAGAAATAAAGCTTTGTGGACCTGTATATCTTCGTTGGATGTATCCTTTTGAAAGGTATATGAAAATATTAAAGGGATATGTTAAAAATCCATATCGACCTGAAGCCTCCATTATTGAGAAGTATATTTCTGAGGAGGTAGAAGAGTTTTGTACAAGCTACTTGGCTACGGCGCAACACATAGGTTTGCCTCTATCTCGCCATGAACGGGTTAATAATGAGGGAAAGGGGATTCGTGGCTTGAAAGTCAAATCACTGTCAGCTGAACAGATGAAGAAGTTAGAATCATACATCTTGAATAACATAGCTGATGTTCAACCATATATCACATTTCATATTAATGAGTTGAAACAATGTCATCCAAAGAAGAAAGAAATGTGGATTTTGAATGAGCACAACAAAATTTTTTTTCCATGGTTTAAAAAGACCTTTCTTGGTAGATCAGATGTATCAGAGACATTAAAATGGATAGTGGGTGGTCCATCTTTAAATGTGATAACATTGTCCGCTTATGACATTAATGGCTATACATTTCATACGAAAGCTCAGGACAACAGAAGTGCAGTTCAGAATAGTGGTGTATTGGTGTTTGCAGAAGCAATGCATTTTTCGAGTGCTAAGGACAGAAACCCAATTTCGGCATCAAGTGCATATTATGGAGTGATTGAAGACATATGGGAGGCTGATTACTTTAAAATTAAAGTTCCTATTTTTAACTGTAAATGGTTTATCGGTAACAACAGTGTCAGACACGATGAATTTGGAATGACACTTGTTAATCTGAATAGATTGGAAGACACAGCTGATTCTTTTATAATGGCAACTCATGCCAAACAAATTTTCTATGTAGTAGATCAATTAGATATGCAGTGGGCTGTTGTTTTACAAGGGAAAAAACAATATGTTGGTGAGGATGAATTTGATGAAGATGCTGATTTATGTGAGATCCCTACTTCCATGGAAAGATTAACAGAACATAATGATGAGTATGTTGAAGACATGGTTTGTGCCATAAGGAACGATCACGACGAAGGAATTTGGGAAAACAATCCAACTGTACATTCCTAAAATTACAGGTAACAGATGTTTATTTCTTGTTTACATTTAGTTTTTTCATATAATGTTAGATATTGTAAATTTTTTACTTATTAAAACATGTATCAAACCAAAATGATAAAACAATAAAAACCATAAAGAGGATAAGTCATGGGCGCACCGGCTGGCCGGTGGTGGATCACCGGTTGGCCGGTGGTCCAGACAGCAAAGCTCTGTCTTGTCCACCGGCCGGCCGGTGATGAGCCAGCGGCCGGCCGGTGGTCCAGACAGAGAGGAAGGCCCTCTGTCTGGTCCACCGGCCGGTGGTCCAGACAGAGCAAGGCTGTCTGGTGCACCGGCCGGCCGGTGGTGAGCCACCGGCCGGCCGGTGACACCAGGCAGTGGGCAAGTCTACTGCCTGGGTCCTCCGGCTGGCCGGTGAGCTCACACCGGCTGACCGGTGGACTCAGTGAGTCCACTTTTCAGCTTTCTTGGGCCAACTCCTTGGCAACCTTTTGCCTATCAACAAAAACACTTGAAAACAAGTTAGAACATAATAAGAGTGATTGTGATCATTAAAATCCAAGAGAGAGGGGTACAATAGACTGTGTTTACCATGTTTATCATTGTTTAACATGCTTACCATATTACCAATGTTTACTATTATGTAATTTAGTACACTTTTCTATTTTCTGATTAAGTAGTATTACAATATTTGAATTTGTATATTTGTGAACTAATGTTTGTTTTTTTGATTTGAAGGAAAATGACAGATCAATCAGTTGATCAGCCACATGATTCTTGAGATGAGCATATTGGTCATACATCTGGGGAGGAACATTCACATGCTCCTATTACGAAAAAGAGTTCAAAGGTTGGTAAGCGTGGGTGCACACGTTTACCAAAATTATCACTTGCCCGTATGAAGGAGGAGAGGATAGTCATGGAGTTTGATGATGATGATCTTCCTAGAGGTCCAAATGCTAAAGATTTTAAGGGTTTTGTAGCAACTCAGGCTAAGAGCAAAGTAAGCATTCTCTATGATGATTGGAGACGTGTGGATAAGGCGATAATTTCTCAGCTGTGGGAGACCATTTTGGTAAGATCTTTTGCTATTGTTTGACTATTCTTTAAATGTTTCTAGTATATATAATATTTTTAACCTCTTTTTTATCAGATGACATTTGATATTCCTGACACTGGAGGAGTCAGGAAGAAATGCTTATCGTTGGCTGCTAGGAGATGGAGGGATTTCAAATCAACCCTCTCATCTAATTTCATTTATGGTCATAGGAGTCGTGAGAATCCATGTCGTATATATCCTTTTATAGATGAAGACACATGGAGACAATTTTTTGAAAGTAGAAGAAAAGAATCATTTTTGGTAAGGGCAATGTAAAATTTTATAAGCTTTCTTATATAAATGATATTATTATTGTTTTGTTAATGATTAATTATTCTTAATTTACAAAAAACAAGGAAAGATCATCAAGAGATCCAATCTAAAAATGTATACCCTCATAGTTTATCTCGGGGAGGGTATGCATTATTGGAAGAACAAATGATGGCAGAAAAATTTCAACAACTAAGAGCTGAGTCTTCAAGCTCTGGAGAGGTGGCCCCTCCATCCCCTCCATCTAGACATGAGAAATGGAAAAGAGCTCGGAAGGGCAAAAAAGGACAATATCTTTCGGAAGAATCGAGACTCGTAGTTGAGAGGATTGTAAGATATCTATTTTATTTATTTAAGTTTACTATTTTCGTCATATATTTCCAATCATTATAGAAATTTTCAATTAATTATTACAGAACTCTCTTGAGGAGCAGAGTTCACAGGGGACATTTACACCATCTTAGAGGGAAGATATTTTATCTGTGGCATTGGGAAAGCCCGAACATCCTGGCCGTGTAAGAGGATATCCGGCAGGTGTATCGGTAATAAAAGTGTTGCCACGTTCCTCAACTTCTAACGTTGAGGGATTTTATAAAAAAAAATAGAATCCTTGGAGGCTGAAGTCCATAATATTAATGTGACAATGAAGGACAAGATTAGAGCATCGGTGCAGTTTATGTTTGCAGACTTGCAAAGACAATTTCAGGGTGCAGCTCCCACTCCACCTCTCCCAGTAGCTCCCACTCCCCCACCTCAGCCTACGGACCCCATTTTTGATCCTCCTCCTCCGCCGAAGCTACCAACTTATTGTGAGTTGTATGTTGATGATCCTCAACATCATATAGTTGCATATGGGATGGTATATTGTATAGGAGATACAGTTCATCATCAACAGTTAGAGGTAGAGAATCAGAGGGTCACTGTACAGGATATTATAGATAGATCAGCTCGGATACCATTACCTACAGATGAGGTGACGACAGTTGGACATAGTATCGACCATTTTTTACTTTGGCCATCCAGACTTCTTCGACTCATTACCATAGAGGTATGGATGTTATATCTTTTATTTTATATTTTTATTAATGTTTTATCATTTGAAAACTAATATATTTTTCAATTTATTTTTACAGGAATACTTCAAAGGTAAAGAAATACTGTATAGACAACAACAAAGACAGATAGCTATGACATCAGATGCAGATACTAGCAGTCTTGACAAATTGTCAAGATATTCAAATTTGTTGGCGGATCATTATGACTTTACAATGGAAGATCATGTCTGTGGATGTGAACTAAGTGTGGGGATTATGAAAACTGATATCATGGAGTTTGTCACTGGAGATAAGTTGGGCATCAACGTGGTGAAAATTTTTATCATGTAAGTCTTAACACCTTTTCCTTGCGTTATATTTATTAAAAATGTATACTTATGTCTGCTTTGTATTAGGTATCTGTATAAAATTTGTGAGAGGAATGAGCTGACAGATGTATATGGATTCGTGGACCCACAATTGATTTCCCCTGAAGCATGTGCATTGGATGAGGAACAAAGAATGATTTATATTGCTGATAGATTTGAAAAGAATGTAATCACACAGTGTTGGATGATGCCTTTTTGTGAGAGGTATGAAACACATCCCTCTCAAAGAGTTAATTATTTTTTAACATAAAAAACAACTAACGTTAAATTTCCTTTTATCAGGGATCATTGGATGTTAGGGGTTTTTTCCCTAGGGAGAAAGCACTTTATTGGATATTCTCTCTCCATGATGATGTGCGAGAAAGTTTTAAGAATATATTGGAAACGTAAGTTTCAATTTCACAATAGTTTTATATATTATAATGAATTTTAAATTTACCCCATTCGTATTATTTTCTAACAGGGCATGGGTCCACTTTCGAAAAAGCGCAAAGAAAAGGAATTTCAAGATCAAATATGTACATGCGAAGGTAAATATCCATTTATAATTTTTACATTTTGATTTATTACATAAAAATAATATATTGAATTTACACTCATTCAAACAGAAATGTCAAGAGCAACAAGGCATCATCGAATGCAGATATTACATGTTAAGATTTATGTATGAAATAATAAGAACTGGGACAGTTCTGAGTTTTGACCTGGTAAGATTTCCTCTTTCTCATAATATTTCAATTTGATTTATTCATTATACACGTTGACTACTATCCTTTTCCTTTGTAGCTTTTTGATGACCCTCAACCCTTTACTGCTAAAGATATCAAACACTTACAAGTGGAGTGGTCAAATTATTTTACAGGTTTGATTGACTTTTAGTTGTTTATAATGTAAAATGTAATTTTGAATATGGTCAATGTAATTGTGTATTTCGTAGTCGTTTAGGTTGGATTTAGTTTTTTTGAAGTTGACAGTGTAAGTTTTGAATGTTATATAAGTGAATGTTTAATTTTTCTCTACTTCTTGTTTTGGTCTACTGTTGATGGTTTTTCTGGTCTGGATTTTGGTATGGGGGGAGAGGTTCCAAGGGGGTGGGTGGGTGTTTGGGGGGTGTCCAATGGATATGGGAGGGGTGTCCAAGGTGTTTTTGGGTCTGTCCTAGGGGTCGGGGGGGGGGGGGGGTGTAAATGAGGGTGGGGGGGGGTGTCCAAGGGGTGGGGGTGTCCAAGGGATATGGGCGGGGTGTCCAATGGGTGTTTGAGGCTGTACTAGGGGTCATGGGGGTGTAAATGAGGGTGGGGGGGGGGGGCTGTCCAAGGGGTGGGGGGTGTCCAAGGGTTGTGGTGGGGCTCCAATGTGGTGGGGGAGGGCTGGCCAGGTTGTTAGGTGGGTATAGATGAGGGTGGGGTTCAGTTGGGGCTTGGGGGAGGGCTGGCATGGTTATTTTTGTTGTTTGGTTTCTGGTTGCTTTTTGGTGAGAGCAGTGCAATTATTTTAAAAAAAAATATCGCTTTCACGTCGGTTATTTTATAACCGACGTGGTAAATAAATCGGTAGGGGCTTATCACGTCGGTTTTTTTCGAGAACCGACGTGATAAACCGTTCCCGGGCCTTTTATCATGTTGGTTCTTAATATAACCGACGTGCTAAAAGGCCTGGGAATTCATTTACCACGTCGGTTATTGGATAACCGACGTTCTAAATCGATTCCCAGGCCTTTTTATCGCGTCGGTTATTTAAGAAACCGACGTGATAATAGGCCCGGGGAAGGGTTAATCACGTCGGTTATGTCATAACCGACCTGATAAACGATATCCCAAGCGTTTTATCACGTTGGTTTAGAAATAACTGACGTGATAAACCCCCCCCCCCATTCATATTTAGCACGTCGGTTATTATATAACCGACGTGCTAAACCCCCCCACCCGCGGTTTATCACGGCGGTTATATAATAACCGCCGTTATAAATCCCCATCCCCCATCATTTTTCACGTCGGTTATTAATGAACCGACGTGATAAACACCGTGATGTTAGGGATGTTACGTCGGGTTTTAAATAACCGACGTAAAAAACGTTATTTATAACGTCGTCCGTATTAACGTCGCCTAAAAACCGACGTAAATAATGAAAAATAACCGACGTAAAAAATGTTTTCTGCACTAGTGTGGGAAACATAAACAACTGGTTCATAAATATTCTACAGTGTCTCCCATTTATTTCATCATATCTAAGGTCCCTTTTAGCATATTCTACTTAATATCCATCTTCCTGACCTGGGGAAAAGAAAACATAAAAGGGTGAGCTCAAATGCTTAGCAAGGGCAAATTAAGGAAATAAAAATCATATCATATCTTTTTGAAAATCATAACCTTCAAAAGAGATCATAATATCTTAACATGGAATAAATCATAAAAGTGAAAATGAGATCCCCATAATCATAACATGAAACTTGAAACTTTGTGGCATGCACACATAATCATGGATAATCATTTCTTGTTAGTCATGACTCATTTCCAAGACTATCTTAGTGGACAAAGTCCCTTTCTGAACCGAGTCACCCTCGTTCCAGTCCTGTTTCACTGAACCGGTATAACCTACCGTTCCAGCCATGTCTATCTCATGAGATATAAAATCTTTACCCAATGCATTGGAGGGATATATAGGTCCCACCCATCTTATGATGAATCCTTTCTTATGTGTGCCACATAATCATAAACCATACATCATAGCGTAACCCATGTAATAAAAATGGGATTCTTAAACAACATGACATCATAAAACAATTCATATAAGATAAAGGAATTCATAAAAATATTTCCATCACAACATAATCAAATCCATGTAATAATAGGGATAAAAACAGAACCCTTTTATTATCTTAGATGGAAAATAATTTTGATAAAATACTTGAACTTCATTCTTGAGGAAAATATCCTTTCTACTTCAAAAACACTTTTCCTTTCTTAACATGTCATACAATTTTAAACTAAAATATTTTGATTAAAAATAAACTTGAATACTTGTAAAGGAATCTTCTTGGAAATAATGTTTTAGAAATCCATTCATGCCGTATAAGTTAAAAAAACATTCTTCGTACTTTTGTCGGAAAAGTCAAAAAGTACCTCGTACGAAAAAAACGACAAAAGATTCCTTTCATATTCTTTAATAAAAACTCACCGAAGGGTATAATTGGATTTAAACTAGTATAAGTGGATGTAAACAATATTACATATTGAGGGAACATGGATGTGGATGATAAAATACACCCCAATAAATACTTACGAATAAACAATCTCGGATAAAAATGAGATTCTGATATTTCCCTTACCTTAGGTCCGATTTGCTTTGTATGTGTCCAAAGCTCCTGTATAATGATTTAAATAATGTTATTGACTTATTCCAGAATCATACATATTGATATGATATCATATATGGTCATATTCTTAGCTTCTTGTTAGTAGTATTTCATTGTTACTTGTTACTCGGGTCTTTATTGCCTTTTGTTCTTATGCGTGTTTTGCCGAATAAATTCTTATTCTTCATTTAAGGTTATAGATACCTTATATCCAGAATGGTATTAGTGTAACATATATCGTATTTATTCATTCAATTCATTTATATAATTACTATGTAATGATGATCATGTAGAACGAGTCGCATCACATCATGGAGACGGTATTCCGTACGTACGCACGAGTGATGATATCGTTCCTATGATCGTGGAATTGTATTGGAGTATATGTATATTATTTCAGTATCAATATTACTTTATAATAATCATAAATATTTACTCATTACACCATTATACCCATCCTTGTAAGGTGATGGTGGAAAATAGATTACACCACGGCGTGGAGACGGTATTCCGTACGTACGCACGCGCGGTGTTTTCATTTTTCCGTAGGATGGATAGAAGGTGAATTAGGGTTGTTTCATATTTATAATAACATATAAGTATGTAAGTAATACTGATGTTATTACTTTATCATGAAACAACTAAAGAAGAAGAAGTTGAAGAAGAAATAAATTGAAAAGATCGGTAATGGATATTACCTCTTCTTTGGAACACTTCTTTGAATCCTCCACTTAGGGAACTAAGATTGGTCTTTGAAGAAGACCAGGACCTCTAGGATTATTCTAGGGAAGTGGATAGGAGAAAATGGCAGGGGTTGTCCGAGTTTTAGTTCTCAAATTGGTGTGAGGAGGAGGGGGAGGAGGTGACCGTTTATAAGGGAGGAGAGGGGCACCTTAGAAATATCTCAAAATATTATTTTATATTAAATTCAAAATCGGTTTATAATGGTTCCAAAGGGTCTTATTTCGAATCTAAAGTGGGTATGGGTCGCAATAATATCAACAAATTGGATTTAGACAAGTTTAGGGTATTATTTTAACCTTATCAATTATATTTAACTCTAAGTTAAATAATTTAACTTTTACCGTGTCTTTTTGTTTTCTTACACTATATGGTTAATACACTTACTATAACATGCCAAACTAACCCCAAATTTTTTATTATTAATATATATATCCTTATCTAAGTCATTTTGCCGAACCTTATATTTTTAGGAATAAAATAACAATTAATAATATAATATTTGATTTAAAAACTATTTTGTGTCAATTTTGACACTATTTGATATATGATTTTTTTAAAAGTCATAACAGAATTATATGTTCGAACCAAGTTGATTAAATCAACACTAATATATCATAGTAACCTAGAAAATTAGTGTAATTCATAAAAATTCTCAAATTACATTTATTTGAGCATTTATAACATCAATTATGTTAACATTTCCTTAAAATGGTAATTACTGCATCATCGTTGTGTCATAAATAAATTAACTTATTTAAAGTCTAAAAATTATAAATAAAATATCATTATGTAGGAAATCTTTTTAGCTTTCTAATGAATATTTATAGTCGAATTTATCTTATGTATAACCCCATATTAAAAATGTTTTAATTATTAAACTTTGATTTTAACTATTTTAACTATTCATTAAATAAAATAATATTAAATGTCATAATCTAATCCAAGTGGACCTAAATGGTCATATTATATTCATAAGGTTGTTTTTGGTCGAATTTCACTTATCCAATATAATTAGGACATGTGTTAAGGTAATAATAATATCATCTTTATCCTTAATTACCATATTTACTTTTTACCGTGGTAAAAAAGTAAAAAGTTACTATTCACCAAAAATTATTTTCATCTCATTGAACCACATTTTAGTCCTTGATATTAACCGGGTCTCTCGGATTTTCTAAATTCAATTCACAGAAGCGGTAAAATTAAGTTTTATGCAAAATTCAGTTTTTAACCTACCACTTAGTGGTTTCACTATTCATCAAAAATTGAATGTTTTCAGAAAAATACCAAAATTTCACCCTAGGCTAATTTCGGTATTCCGAATTAAAAAATGAAGTTCATTTTGAAATATAAAATTTATAAAATTTCAAAAAGTGGTTATTACTATTCATAACGGCTAGTTTTAATAATATTTTAATAACATATCGTTGTTTAGTGAAACTCAATATTGCGTACGACGCAAGCTATCGAGGAAGGTCGCAATTGCGTGTAAAGTAAGCCAATCTAGTATGTAGTGAAAGATTCCTTTGATGATATATAAAAACAAAATATTACTCATAAAAATCTCGGGTGTTACATTCTACCCCCCTTAAAAAGAATTTCGCCCTCGAAATTCGTCACTTTGTAACAAACAGATGAGGATACTTCTCCCTCATCATATCATCAAGCTCCCATGTAGCTTATTCAAGTTGGTGGTTCCTCCATAAAACGTTCACCAATCGAGTGGTCTTGTTTCGTAGGACTTTTTCGCTACGATCCAGAATCTCTATCGGTTGTTCTTCATAAGAAAGATCTTGCTCCAGCAGTACGACTTCTGAGCTGAGTACATGTGAAGGGTCAGGTATGTACTTTCTCATGAGAGATACATGGAACACATTGTGAACTTGAGAGAGATTCGGTGGAAGCGCCAATCGGTAAGCTACCTTTCCAACACGATCTAGTATTTCTAAAGGACCGATATATCTAGGGATCAACTTCCCCTTCTTTCAAAATCTCATAACCCTCTTCCAGGGATATATTCGTAAGAACACTTTATCACCCACTTCAAACTCTAGGTATTTTCTTCGGTTGTCGGCATAACTTTTCTGTCGACTCTGAGCTGCTCTTATGTGTTGTTGAATAGATATGACCTTTTCTTCCATTTCATCAACGAGATCAGGTCCTAATAGCTTTCTTTCCCCAACTTCATCCCAGCATGTTGGAGTCCTGCATTTCTTTCCATAGAGAGCTTCATAAGGAGCCATCTGAATACTGGAGTGAAAGCTATTATTATAATAAAATTCCACCAAAGGTAGGTGTTGATCCCAACCTCCTT
The DNA here is from genome assembly GCA_963277665.1 of Viscum album. Lineage (NCBI taxonomy): Eukaryota > Viridiplantae > Streptophyta > Magnoliopsida > Santalales > Viscaceae > Viscum > Viscum album. The sequence goes on along the minus strand of OY728143.1, from coordinate 4,273,394 downwards.
TGAAATCCATAGAGCAAGCTCTCAACATATCTTCTAGGGTTTGAATTGTTCTCTCTAATTGACCGTCTGTCTGGGGATGATAAGCAGTGCTGAAACTTAACTCTGTATCCAGAGTATGCTGAAGACTTCGCCAGAACTTCGAATTAAATCTCGGATCCCGATTAGATATAATAGAAAGTGGTACTCCATGCAATCTTACCACTTCCTTTACATATATCCTGGCAAGCTGATCTAGAGAGAAATCCTCTCTAATAACAATGAAGTGTGCAGACTTTGTAAGACGATCAACTATGACCCAAATATCATTATTGCCTTTGGATGTTTTAGGAAGTCCTGTGACAAAGTCCATTGTGATGTTTTCCCATTTCCATTTGGGTATGGGTAATGGTTGTAACACCCCCTTAGAGTTCTGTCTCTCAGCTTTAACTTGTTGACAAACCAAGAATTGAGAGACATATTCAGCAACATCTCCTTTCATTCCATCCCACCAGAAGTACTCTTTCAGGTCCCTATACATCTTCGTGCATCCAAGATGAATAGAGAATGAAGAACTATGAGCCTCATCCGGTAGCTCTTTCTTTAATTCGGGGATGGGAGGAACACAAACCCGATTCCTGAACTTTATTATCCCATCACAATCAAGGTTGAATTCAGGAACATTTCTCCCCTTCTTTTGTAACTCGACATCTTCTTTCTGTGCCTCTTTAATCTTCGCATGTATAGATGGTTGAACATTCATTTGAGAAAGATAAGATTTTTCCCCTTCCATTATAATTCCAAGATCCATCCTTTGTAAATCCATAAATATTGGATCTTTTGTGATCCTCATCATGGATAAACTAGCATGGTCTTATCGACTTAATGCATCTGCCACCTTGTTTGCTTTCCCAGGGTGGTAATGGATTGAGTAGTCATAATCCTTAATCAGCTCTAACCATCTTCTTTGACGCATATTCAGCTCCTTTTGTGTGAAAATATACTTTAAACTTTTATGATCATTATAAATATCACACCTTTCACCATAAAGGTAATGCCTCCAAATCTTTAATGCAAAGATTACCGCAGCCAACTCCAAATCATGTGTTGGGTAATTTTGCTCATGGATTTTCAACTGTCGTGAGGCATAAGCTATCACCATATCATTTTTCATAAGAACACACCCCAATCCCTTCTTGGATTCATCACTGTAGATCACAAACCTTTCTCCACTACAAGGCAGTGTGACAACAGATGCACTGGATAACCTTCTTTTCAACTCCTTGAAATTCTCTTCACATTCCTCTGTCCAAACAAACTTAACTCCTTTCCGAGTCAACTTGTTGAGTGGATTAGATAATCGTGAAAAATCTTTTACAAAACGTCTATAATATCCATCCAAACCAAGAAAACTTCGGATCTAAGTTACTTTTGTTGGTCTCGACCATCTTTCGATAACCTCTGTTTTTGCTGGATCCACAGATATCCCCTCTTTTGAGATTATGTGACCCAAAAATGCAACTTTTTGAAGCCAAAATTCACACTTGGTAAATTTGGCATAAAGATTCTCCTTTCTCAGGGTCTTCAATATAATTCTCAAGTGATCTTCATGCTCTTCCTTGCTCTTTGAGTAGACAAGAATATCGTCTATAAAGACTACCACAAATTGATCAAGATATTCTCTAAAGACTCTATTCATTAGATCCATGAAGATAACAGGGGCATTAGTAATACCAAATGGAATCACTATAAATTCATAGTGTCCATACCTTGTACGGAAATCCGTCTTTGGTATATCCTCCCTTTTGACCCTTAATTGATGATACCCTGAACGAAGATCAATCTTGGAAAAGTATTGAGCTCCGCATAGTTGGTCAAATAAGTCATCAATGCGTGGGAGAGGAAATTTGTTCTTGATAGTGATCTTGTTAAGTTCTCGATAATAAATGCAGAGTCTCATTGATCCATCTTTCTTCTTAACAAATATAACAGGTGCTCCCCAAGGTGACGCACTAGGGCGTATGAATCCCTTATCAAGATTCTCCTGGAGTTTCTTCTTCAATTCCTACAACTCAATTGGGGCCATTCTATAAGGTGTCATTGAAATAGGCAAAGCACCAGGTACGAGTTCTATTGAACACTCAACTTCACGATTTGGTGGAAGACCCGATAATTCCTCTGTAAAGACATCATCAAACTCCCGTACGATGGGAATATTCTTAATTGTGAGTTTCTCACCAACCATTTGAGATAAATAACCTTCATTTAGTGGAATCAAGACCCATAAGATGGAAGAAATTTCCACTGGAAGGTTATATTCATCCTTGCATCGATAGACGATCGTAGATTGATCTGGAATATGAAATGTGACTTCCCTTCTTTGGAAATTGATATGAGCTCCATGTAGAGAAAGCCAATCCATGCCAAGAATCACATCAAATTCCACTAAAGGAAGTATCACAAGATTTGTAGGAAGCACTTTCCCACAAACTTCGATCAGAGAAGAATTATAAACTTTTGATGCGACTGTTGTGCCATTAGGTGTTGTCACAGCTAACTCAACATCTAATTGTTGAGGTAATACGGTGATACCCTTAGAAAAATTTTCAGAAATAAAAGATTGGGTGGATCCAGAATCAAATAAAACATTTGCTACTTTAGAGTGGATGGTAAGTGTACCTTTCACCACTTCGTTATCGTACTCCACATCGCTGATAGAAATTAAATGTGACTTTCCTTTGTCTTTAGCCTTAAGATTTTGTTGACGTCGACCATCATCATCAACCCTTGGATTTGGGCATTGATTGGAATAATGCCCCATCTCCTTTCACTTGAAACAATGAAGTGTAGTAGGTTCATTCTGTGTATCCCTTCCTTTGTTTGCATCATTAGACATCTTCTTCCCATTATCGCGGCATTCAAATGCCCGATGACCTTCCTTTCCACATTTGAAACATTTACTTGTCCATTTAAGACAACTCCCTCCATGTTTCTTTCCACACTTTGATCATAAGGGAAAGCTCATCTTCTTTTCAGTGTGCTCTTTAGATTTTCCTTTGAATTCCATCTTCCTCTTCTTATCAAACTCATGTGACTGATGGGTAACTCCAATCTCCATCTCGACTTTGAGAGCACATCGAATGATTTCCTCGTTGCTATTTAAGTCCCTTATGGCTAACGCCCTTCGAAGACTTGGTTTTAAGCCACTAATGAATCGATCGATCTTACTCTCAGGTTGGATAATAATACCAGAAGCGTACCTTGAAAGTCTTGTAAAATTTGCTTCATAGGTACCAACAGATTCATCATCCCTTTGCTTCAGTTCAAGAAACTCTTTCTCCATATTTGTTCTGAGAATACGAGGGAAGTACTTATTGAAAAATAAGTTCTTGAACTCATCCCATTCCATAGACTCAATTTCATCCCTTTTCCTCGTATTCTTAATAAGATTCCACCATTGATTAGCATCTCCTTCCAAACGATACACTGCTAGGATGACTTTATCATGTTCAGAAAATTGAAGAACTGAAAATATCTTTTCAGTAGTACTAATCCATTGTTCAGCAACTAATGGATCAGTAGACCCGCTGAAAGAAGGTGGACGCTGCCTCATGAATGATTCAACAGAATGTTGCTCCTTCCTTTGCTCGTTTGGAAGTCCTGCATGATTCATAGATTGAGAAATTTGTATGAGCATGGCTACAAGATTTTGTATTCCAGCTCCCATATCGTTTGGTTGCTCAGGGGGACAATCATTGCATTGCCTATCGCATTCCGCATTAACACGGTTCCTTCGGGTTCCAGCCATTGACTAAAACCAAGAAGAATAGTGTGAGCAACACTAATTATAATAGGAAAACCACATAATCAAGGATAAAATTTCACACTTAAGGTCTTATCCTAGGGTATTCATGGCCATTTCTAAAACACTAAGATTGTGTTCTATGCTTAGACTTATCCTTAGGGTTCTTACTAAGGCTTTCACATCCTAGTTTCCAAAAGGTTGACTATACCTTTCCTCTGATACCAACTATAACGACTCATACTTTACATACATTGTTAATACTTCAAATTTGAAGCACACTTATTACAACATATGACAAAACCACAAAGGACCGTATAGGTATAGTGTCTTTAGAAAATTGGAAACATAAACAACTGGTTCATAAATCTTCTACAGTGTCTCCCATTTATTTCATCATATCTAGGGTCCCTTTTAGCATATTCTACTTAATATCCATCTTCCTGACCTGGGGAAAAGAAAACATAAAAGGGTGAGCTCAAATGCTCAGCAAGGGAAAATAAAGGAAATAAAAATCATATCATATCTTTTTGAAAATCATAACCTGCAAAAGAGATCATAATATCTTAACATGGAATAAATCATAAAAGTGAAAATGAGATCCCCATAATCATAACATGAAACTTGAAACTTTGTGGCATGCACACATAATCACGGAAAATCATTTCTTGTTAGTCATGACTCATTGCCAAGACTATCTTAGTGGACAAAGTCCCTTTCTGAACCGAGTCACCCTCATTCCAGTCCTGTTTCACTGAACCGGTATAACCTACCGTTCCAGCCATGTCTATCTCATGAGATATAAAATCTTTACCCAATGCATTGGAGGGAGATATAGGTCCCACCCATCTTATGATGAATCCTTTCTTATGTGTGCCACATAATCATAAACCATACATCATAGCGTAACCCATGTAATAAAAATGGGATTCTTAAACAACATGACATCATAAAACAATTCATATAAGATAAAGGAATTCATAAAAATATTTCCATCACAACATAATCAAATCTATGTAATAATAGGGATAAAAACAGAACCCTTTTATTATCTTAGATGGAAAATAATTTTGATAAAATACTTGAACTTCATTCTTGAGGAAAATATCCTTTCTACTTCAAAAACACTTTTCCTTTCTTAAAATGTCATAAAATTTTAAACTAAAAGAAGTTGATTAAAAATAAACTTGAATACTTGTAAAGGAAGCTTCTTGGAAATAATGTTTTAGAAATCCATTCATGCCGTATAAGTTAAAAAAAAAATTCTTCGTACTTTTGTCGGAAAAGTCAAAAAGTACCTCGTACGAAAAAAACGACAAAAGATTCCTTTCATATTCATTACTAAAAACTCACCGAAGGGTATAATTGGATTTAAACTAGTATAAGTGGATGGAAACAATATTACATATTGAGGGAAAATGGATGTGGATGATAAAATACACCCCAATAAATACTTACGAATAAACAATCTCGGATAAAAATGAGATTGTGATATTTCCCTTACCTTAGGTCCGATTTTCTTTGTATGTGTCCGAAGCTCCTGTATAATGGTTTAAATAATGTTATTGACTTATTCAAGAATCTTACATATTGATATGATATCATATATGGTCATATTCTTAGCTTCTTGTTAGTAGTATTTCATTGTTACTTGTTACTCGGGTCTTTATTGCCTTTTGTTCTTATGCGTGTTTTGCCGAATAAATTCTTATTCTTCATTTAAGGTTATAGATACCTTATATCCAGAATGGTATTAGTGTTACATATATCATATTTATTCATTCAATTCATTTATATAATTACTATGTAATGATGATCATGTAGAACGAGTCGCATCACATCGTGGAGATGGTATTCCGTACGTACGCACGAGTGATGATATCGTTCCTATGATCGTGGAATTGTATTGGAGTATATGTATATTATTTCAGTATAAATATTACTTTATAATAATCATAAATAGTTACTCATTACACCATTATACCCATCCATTTAAGGTGATGGTGGGAAATAGATTACACCACGGCGTGGAGACGGTATTCCGTACGTACGCACGCGCGGTGATTTCATTTTTCCGTAGGATGGATAGAAGGTGAATTAGGGTTGTTTCATATTTATAATAACATATAATTATGTAAGTAATACTGATGTTATTACTTTATCATGAAAAAACTAAAGAAGAAGAAGTTGAAGAAGAAATAAATTGAAAAGATCGGTAATGGATATTACCTCTTCTTTGGAACGCTTCTTTGAATCCTCCACTTAGGGAACTAAGATTGGTCTTTGAAGAAGACCAGGACCTCTAGGATTATTCTAGGGAAGTGGAGAGGAGAAAATGTCAGGGGTTGGCCGAGCATGAGTGCTCAAATTGGTGTGAGGAGGAGGGGGAGGAGGTGCCCTTTTATAAGGGAGGAGAGGGGCACCTTAGGAATATCTCAAAATATTATTTTATATTAAAGTCAAAATCGGTTTATAATGGTTCCAAAGGGTCTTATTTCGAAGCTAAAGTGGGGATGGGTCGAAATCCTATCAACTAATAGGATTTAGACAAGTTTAGGGTATTATTTTATCCTTATCAATTAGATTTAACTCTAAGTTAAATAATTTAACTTTTACCGTGTCTTTTTGTTTTCTTACACTATATGGTTAATACACTTACTATAACATGCCAAACGAACCCCAAATTTTTTATTATTAATATATATATTCTTATCTAAGTCATTTGGCCAAACCTTAGATTTTTAGGAATAAAATAACAATTAATAATATAATATTTGATTTAAAAACTATTTTGTGTCAATTTTGACACTATTTGATATATGATTTTTGTGAAAGTCATAACAGAATTATATGTTCGAACCAAGTTTATTAAATCAACACTAATATATCATAGTAACCTATAAAATTAGTGGAATTCATAAAAATTCTCAAATTACATTTATTTGAGCATTTATAACATCAATTATGTTAACATTTCCTTAAAAGGGTAATTACTGCATCATTGTTGTGTCATAAATAAATTAATTTATTTAAAGTCTAAAAATTATAAATAAAATATCATTATGTAGGAAATATTTTTATTTTTCTAATGAATATTTATAGTCGAATTTATCTTATGTATAACCCCATATTAAAAATGTTTTAATTATTAAACTTTGATTTTAACTATTTTAACTATTTATTAAATAAAATAATATTAAATGTCATAATCTAGTCCAAGTGGACCTAAATGGTCATATTATATTCATAAGGTTGTTTTTGGTCGAATTTCACTTATCCAATAGAATTAGGACATGTGTTAGGGTAATAATAATATCATCTTTATCCTTAATTACCCTATTTACTTTTTACCGTGGTAAAAAAAGTAAAAAGTTACTATTCACCAAAAATTATTTTCATCTCATTGAACCACATTTTAGTCCTTGATATTAACCGTGTCTCTCGGATTTTCGAAATTCAATTCACAGAAGCGGTAAAATTAAGTTTTATGCAAAATTCAGTTTTTAACCTACCACTTAGTGGTTTCACTATTCATCAAAAATTGAATGTTTTCAGAAAAATACCAAAATTTCACCCTAGGCTAATTTCGGTATTCCGAATCAAAAAATGAAGTCCATTTTGAAAGATAAAATTTATAAAATTTCAAAAAGTGGTTATTACTATTTATAACGGCTAGTTTTAATAATATTTTAATAGCATATCGTTGTTTAGTGAAACTCAGTATTGCGTACGATGCAAGCTATCGAGGAAGGTCGCGATTGCGTGTAAAGTAAGCCAAGCTAGTATGTAGTGAAAGATTCCTTTGATGATATATAAAAACAAAATATTACTCATAAAAATCTTGGGTGTTACATTAACGCTTTTTCTAACTATATTGGATGAGTCATGGCCAACCATTAGAATAATTGGGTTAATTTGGGGACCCCATGATGCCACTTTAGAGTGATAATGACCCTTTATTTTAGTTAAATTAATGTAAAGTCAAAAATGACATTAACAAATTTATTTTAGTATATAGAATTTAAATGTGTTTAAATAAGTCCTATTTTAGACTATATATATTCATTGTAATGATAATAATATTTCCAACATTATGGTATTTTTTAATAATTTTTAGACAATAAATAAATTAAATTATTTATGACACGATTATGATGCAGTATTCACCTCATTAATAAATGACTTAAATAAATAAGATTATTAATATTAAAACAATATCCAAAACCTGTCCAATTCTTATTGGATGATTTTATTTATAACATTAGTCATCTTATCTTTGACTTTCATTAGTTTTGGACCTTTTGAAAACAATGATATGTTTATAATAAAAAAATATCTTCAAACTTTCCTTAAGAGCCCCTCCTCTCCGTTATAAAAGGACACCACTTCTAACCCATTATTTACACCTCTCAAGACCCTTGGCTTGTCCAAACCCTAACCAAATAAGCTCTCAAGATCCATATCTTCCAACTATAATCTTTACCTTAGGCATAATTCACTTAAAGAAGTCCTTTTGGTTCAAACCACAGGGAGTTACCCAAATTAAAGGTAATGGTTTCTCATAACATCTTTTAGTTTATTTTACTTTTCCTACCCCTAATCTCTTTTTATTTCTTTATTTTATAAAAAACCCAGTATCCATAATATAATATGATGATTTTATGAGAATTAAGCGAACTACACTTACACACACCTCCATTTTATGTGTAAAAAACACACTGTTTCTGTGGATGACAAGCTAACGCCTCACGAAACGATGATTGATCAATTATCTCCTACTGCCTCTCATGGTGGCCATTAAGATGAAACTGTATTTATATATGATATATAATATTTTTATGTTTTATTTATGCTTCTGTATTTTCCATTTATATCATACATATATGGTTTCCATTATGGGTAAATTTGATAATTTTATTTGAGGAAGTGCGGACTACCACTCCTCAATGTGATATGACTCGTTAATTCATTATGAGGGATGTATAAAGGATGGATTTAATTATATTATATATGATATAATACTGGAATTATAATATACAAATGTATTATTATGTTTTAATTCCATTAAAATAAAAAATAGAAATGAAAATAACGTTCTTGCGTACGTACAGCTTACCGTCTCCATGAGCAGTGCCTTTCATTTCTTATCGGCAATTGTTATATACTATTAAAAATACATATATATAATTTATATATATAAATATTATATATATGATATAAAAATCATTTATATCATTCTGTAGATAATTAAATTTTGTCCACATGGACTAATTGTAATTATAACAAGTTCATTTTGGACTGAAGTCCCGAACATCGATAAAATATCCAATATGAACTCAAATAATTAAATAATTTTTATAGAATAGTAATTATTGTTATGAAAGGAATAATAAAATTGAAAAATGTTACTAATAAATTTTAAATTATCTTATGTTTATTATTCAGGAATAACAAGGAACATACAAGACATGTCGGACTTGAGGTAAGGGGTTTCTTATCTAACTTTTAATTCTGTGAGATATCCATTGGTCACCACTTATTTATTGAATGTGGTGTATTGTGTAATTAAATTTGATATATATTATCATGATTCTATTTATATTCTTGGTATTATTTGATTCATTTGGTGGTTATTAATGTTTGGGCATACGACTCGATTGATTACTACATGGTATGAGTTTTTTATCTCACTTCTTATTTCCGTGAGATTCTTGCTATATTGCCACTATTTAATTTTATGTGGTGTATGTAATACACATTATTATAGTATTTGTGTAATATACATTAATTTATGGGTATTTAAATATTCGTTTTATGATACTTCTTTCATGGGGTTTATGATTTGTAAGTTACCAAATCGGTAAGGGAACTTCAAATATCAATTTTTCACTCATTGGGTTTTACACACACTTCATTGATTATTTTACTCCATTATTATGTGTGGAATAAATATTTAATAGTTTTGTAGTAATTTAAAATCCCCATTCCATGGAGATAATTTGGATAAACATAATCACTCTATTTATAAATTCTCAAGTCATCGATATTAACTTGATAAGAGAAATTTTAACTCAATCTCCATTCATTGAGTTAAACATCCAATTCATTTGTGTTGTTTTTACAAGAATATGTGTTAATTTACTCAAATTTATTTACACTAAATATCCAATAATATTGAGTGTATTTATATTTGTCACACATAATTTTGTCATTGATTTATCCTTATCCTGAGGATATAGACTTTAAAAAACATTTCATCTCAACTTACATTCCACAGAGTCTTCTTTGTTGTTTTGGGACAAATCACTTTTTTTGGGTGTATATACTATACTTTGACATAGTATATAATTATTCCCTTGATTCTCATTATATTAAAATGGTTTGATTAACTCAATTATTTTTTTTTCAAGTGTCTCTCATTTGGTTAGGAACTCTAACAAAAATATCATTTTAAATGTTTTAAAAATTTATTCTTCTAAATATTTCTCATTAATGTCCATGTTTTAAAAAAATAGTATTTATTTATATGGAAATTAATGTTTTAAAATTCCATTTAAATGTTTCATAGTGCTATGAGACACGTCTATTCAAAACTATATTTTAAATGGCTTCCTGATAAATAGTGACTTTTAAATGTTTTCAAGAAAAAGGGGGATATTTCTCTCAAATAGTTTTTATGATTATTTAAATATATGAAAATACCCATAATTATTCTCTATTGAGGTTGATTTAGTAAAATAAAATCATACACTATGTATTGAATGAGTTTTGATTGACTGTGGATGTGTTATTTTTATACCATTCATGGTTTGTGGTTAAAATATTGACATTTCGTATGCTAGTTTTAATACAAATGTTTAAATTATGATTCAACCTTTTCATATGAGGAATTCATTGGAATTATTATGTGATGGGTGGAGCCTGCTATAACTCGTCGATGGATTGGTAGGTCTCATGAGACAAACTATTATCTTGGCATAAGGCCTTGAAAAAATCTTTTTTGTAGTCTGGGCACAAGGCCTTGACTATGTGGTTATGATGTCCAGAATTATGCATTCCATAATTATGAGAATAACTATTGATATTTCATGTGGTTATTTCACTAGTAGAGTACCAATGACTATGTTTTATTATATCATTAATTACTCATCTCATATTCAAGCCATAAAGTGTTCATATTAATTATTTGTAATGGCATTTGTTTTCAATTACTCACCATGACTAATGTTTATGATATATTCCACTGTATTTCATACTCTGAATGAGAATTTTAGATCACCTCTTTCTTATGTTTCATTTTCAAAACATATTAATAATATTTTTATGAGTGAATTTCATGTATAATCTAAAATTATTGGATGTTGCTAATGGAATGATTTAGTTTCCATTTTCTTTTCAAGTTGTAATGTTGAACTTATGTATGTATCTTGTTTTACAAGACTAATAAACTGATCGGTCAATTGGGACTTGATTCCTTGTAATCATGCAAATGTATTAAAATAATGCACCGACTTTTGGATTCTAGGGTCGGGGCATTACAAATTGAAAGATAACCCATTATTCTATATAGTATCATTCCCATTACACAAGTCCTACAAAGCATGGAATATGACATCTAAAAGGAAAAATTAGGGTGTCATCATAGAGAATAGTTGGATACCACCAAATATACTATTCTTATTATAATATCAAGAATACACATGTTCTAGATTAAAAAAATTATTTAGTTTATAAAGAGTTATCATAAATGAAACGATTTTTTAATCATTCCATCATTATCCATAAATTTATTACAATATTCACCAAATCAGGGAATATATCAAATATTAATTAAAAAAGGAAAGTATAGGAGAAAAAACTAGGGATAGAATATAAGATAAACAAGTGAGAAAATATCTATAAAATAATCGATCATGTGATAAACTAGGTATAAATGAAAAATCCAAGAATTTGAGAACTATAATATGGGAATATATAATAGATATAAAATAATCCTAAACCAATCATATGTTTTTTTCTAACTGATATCCTTTCCATCCATTTTTTATTCATATAAAAAAATAGTAGCACTATTCACACTAAAGTGACATGTCTATTTCAAGATGCACCAAAGGTTCCCATTATGCTATTTTTTTCAAAACATTTTCAAATCCATTCATACATTTAATAAGGCATTTACATATCAGATAAAATACATTTTTAAAAAATATCCATTAAATTGTTTGGATACTTTCCAATTGATCCTTTAAAATTTCAAAAACATCCATTTTCATTCAATAAACTAATGCAGATGAAAAGAACATGTAGAAATCTTGTAATTATAACCACTTGTATAGTTACACCCACCTCAAGAGTGATGGAAAACTAGCCTTATTTGACAAAGAAGTTTTCAAACAAAAAGTTCAACTTTTAAAAGAAAATGTATGGAATTAAAATAAAAAGTATTAATAGAAAACACCAACTGATCACAATCTGAGTCAAAAACATAGTTAAAATATCTAATTTAACAATTTTAAATGAAGAAGAAGGAAAAACTATTACCAGGGATTTCTGATGCAACTACAACATGAGTCAAACATTGAGTGATTTGGAAGGAGAGAGATTTCATAGAATTGTCAAAAATTGCCCAAATGATCTAGAGGGAGGTCAATACTCTCGACATAAAAGTATCATGCATTCAGTGTGTCTAAAACCACTAAACCAAAATAATTAATCTCATTTACTCCATTCACTGCATAAATTCCATGTATTTGATATACGTCAAAAAGTTATCACCTAAGGTAAAATTAAACCACGATTGGACCATTCATGATGTTTAATGGTTTCATGACATGTAACATTTTGTGATCTAAAAAATGATCCTGATATCTTCCCTACAACATGTTAACATTATGTTACCCATTTAGGATGTGAATAGGTCTAGCAGACACTTCATAATTTAGTTTCCAATAGAAAATACATGATCCAAATCTTGACGCTCTCCAAACCCATAAATCACCCTCAAAATCCATTTACACATTTATATATAGACTCCATTATTTTTAAAAAACAAACACCATTATAATTTATGTCATTTTCCCAAGTAATGTCCCTTGATCCTTGATAAGCCCGCAATACAGCCAACAAAAAGGGAAACCAAAACAAGAGTCAATTCATACCTAAAGGAAGGTAACAAGGTGTTAGAAAGAATGTTTTATTTTATTTTCACCATGTGAAGAGTTTCATAATAATATGGTGTCCCCAATAAAGAAAATTTTATATTGCATGAAGTACTGTGTTGCACCAACATTTCAATTATTATTAAACTAAGAGATGAGGTGAATCTATACATGAAACTGGAACACACAAATGGGGTACATCACACAATGTCTATAGAGATGTTCCCTTATCATAAAGAACATTATATATTCATAATGGAATTCGTCTATAAGAGTTTGAATGTGTGGGAAATGTTTATGCATGAAAACAAAGCAAATGAAGAAGACTTTTTTAATTTCGAATAAAAAAGGACATTTGTTTAAGTGAAAAATCTATTCTCAAGTGAAAAGGTTATGTGAATATGTTTTGGATTTTTTAATGTTATGTTAAATTAAAGAGTCAAGGTTTCCTCATAAAAAAATTACAAAGGCATGATGTTCATTAATTTGTTTTTTGAAGATGTGGTGTTATGGAAAAGTTGATATTCAAGGTTATATAATAAAAAAGAGAAAATTAATGATATTCATGAATGGTTTTCACAAAAAGTGAAAGTTTCATAGATAGGAGAAAAATTTCACAAAATTTGTGTTTTTAATTTTTCTTTATTCATATTTGAAAAGTATTGGTTCTCAGAAATGTGTGAATAGTTCATGATGGTTGAGTTGTGAAAACAATATAGAGTTTCATGAGCGTTGGAAACAAATATGGAGTTGTTCGATTGAAGTTATTTATACAATAATGGAGACATTAATTAATAGTTTTTTAGTAAACCCAGAATGTTGTGCACATGTTTGGTGTTGTGAATTGTAGTTTCTCAAAGGGATGAAAAAGTCTCTAAATAGGGAGACACACCCATTATTTGTATGAGCTAGACCTATTGTAGATCTGAAAGCTCTAAATCATAAAATAGTGGTGTGAAGTTTTTAATTTCATAAATAATTCTTGAAAACATGAGCCGGGTGATGAAAATAATTCTTTCATTTCGAAAAAGTGAGTATCACGAATGCATCCACATGGAAAGAAATTTTACGACAGAACTTATTGTGTTAATTAGAAGTGATTACCTCAGTTTCACAAAGAATGTAACTTATATATATATATATATATAAGGGGATAATTGATAATGATGGAACATTTTTAGAAATCTGGGAGTTTCATGACAGAGTTAAAGTATTTCCAAAGTGGGGAGTTTCATGATATATCGATAGTTTCATGAAATGTGAAAGAGTTTTGAGTAAAAGTTATGAGTTTCAAACAAGTGATTTTTTTCCATTAACGTCTATATAAATGTACATGAAGCGATTAGAACTCATTTTATAACTTCACAAGGAATTTTGTATTCTGTTCAATATGGAAAGTGAATCAGCAATAATGGATATGTTCCCAACCTATATGTGACAGTGTAGTATATTGATCATCAACTAGTAATTAGTGAATCAACTATCAAATAGTAAAGTTATCAATTAGACCATGTTCAATTGAGATTTTCCATCATAATTAGTGACAAATGGGAAAAAAGGGACTTAACCTTTTGTGGTAGTGTTCCAAACCTTAAATCATGTAAAGATAGTGATCCTTGAATGAAGTGACAACATCTAAAACATTATATCTTAAAAAATAATTAATATTAGTATATTTTATCACTTTGTATCAATTTAAATGTTTTATACTTGGGTTTATCCTAGTGCGGGTGAACTAAGTAAAATTTATGTGTCTTTTTATCTAGTTTTCTAATATTTTCATGGATGATAATCAATGATTATGTATTGATCAATCATCTATATTATCGTAATAGGGATATAATAAAATAACTTGTTAATCAGTTCATCACTTTATAGGAAAAAAAAGTGTGACCTAATTAAAAATTGAGTTCAATATAGGTTAGGAATGTAAGAGTTTCATATGAATTTTATTAAATGAAAATGAGTTTTTGTAAGATATCATGTCCAAACAGATCAAAAATTACTAATGGAAGTATAATTCTTCATTATAGAATGACTTGAATCTAGAATCAAGGGATGGAATGATATTTAGACATTTTAAATTCCTTAATGTGTGTTTTTGATACAATTAATGTTTTTAGAGAAGTATCCTAGGTGTTTGAATGAGTTTTTGAGACTTCAAGTTATGTTTCAGGAGTTTCGGAGTTTACTGGAGTTGGTGGATTTTTTGGTGTGAACTATTTTGGAGAACCATTTTAATCCTTTATACTCAAGATTATTTATGTTTATTTTGAATTGATCATAGTTGGGTGTAAACTGTGTTAGTTAAAGAAGTAACTTTGTGAGGTAGAGGAGATTCTGGGGCATGTATCACGGGTTGCACATGGTTTTAGAAAAACTGTGCACCTTTTTTTAGGTGGGAAGTAGTGCTAAAAGCACAGTTAGAACACATTTTGACAAACTATGTAATCTAACCATGTGATAGTGGGGTATTGTACAGTATGTGTAAATATGGCGGGTTCTGGGTTCTGCCAATCGTGGGGACAAAACATGTGAGTGTATTATCTTTGGAAGAGCCAATGTTGTGTTACGTACATAGTTTGGAAAACTACGTGGCCACACTATGTGGATTAATATCATTCACTAACTTGAGAGATTTTACAAAACTACCCCTCAGGATTTTCAACCCCTCTATCCCCTTTCTCACCCATTCTAGGCGCACGAACTAGGGGGTTTACATACTATTTTCTAGCTCTCTATTCATTATTTTGGGAGTGAAATATTAGAAATTTCAGGGCATTTAATGTGAGTTATCTTTGTCCAACATTTTAATTCTTCCTCTTATTCAATTTCATGAATTAAGGATTTCTGTGTTTAGGTTTTCATTGATTACATTACTAGGCCATCATGGAATATTCTATCTCTCATGATGTTTTTGTTCGAGTTGCATAGGGGAGATCCTAAGACATATTTTTCACTTTATTTCATGGCTTATCCTTAAGGAAGGTGTTTGTGGTGAATTTTCATTATTTTCAAAAAATTATTTTATTTACTTTTTTAGTTAATTTGGTATTATATATTTTATTTTATCCATGAAATATTGTTGGGGATCCATTGTGGAACTTCAAATGGGGTTTTATAGATTTTCTTCAATAGGTAGGAACCTAGTGAGTTTTATAGCATTATACCTTGTTGCTATTTGATTAATTAATTAATTATAATTGTTATAATTAATTAATTCATGTTTATGGGTATGAGAATAATGATTTTTTATCTTGAATATCTCGGTTCGATGCCAAGGGGTTTGGGAAATTCTTGTACAGGCCTTGGTGAGGAAAAATTGTTTTGGAAACATAATAGAAAGAACATCTAATATTGTAGATGGTCTAAGTGATTTACCAATAGTATTATATTTGTTTTATATGTTAATTTTAGTTTATTCCTATAACCCATGTGTAATATGATTTCCCCCCATGAAATGAGGAATTGGTTTTGTCCTTATATTGACACCATTAATCTTTAATAGATATTGTTGAGTTCATAGTGACATGATATTAGATCAAGGGCCACCTATGGGGAATTCCAAGCTTTTGAAATGGAATTTTTGTGTGTTATATTTTTATTAAATTTAATATGATGTTTTTAAATGGTTATCAATGTGTTCTTGGTATTTTGACCCATTTTTTGGATGCCAAGGGGAAAGGTTATGTTTTGAAATGATACTTGTCTTGGAATTAGGTATTGACCTCAAGAAAATTTTAAATTGGTTTTAATTTGGATTCCAAAATTGATTTGAAATGTGCATGTGGTGACTCCTCGAACAGTTTTCATGGAATATAAAGGTAATGGAACTTGTTTTGTTTTCAAAGTATGATACCCATGTTTTAAATGGTTCTTTGGAAATTTAAATATTGTGTATGATATTGGGATGTTTATAATTTTGGAAAAGGGTTTGGATTTTGGTAATCCATGTGTAGATTTAAAGTTCCTTAAGAACCTCATAAATGTTGTTATTTGGAAATGGAAAAAGGTTATTTTAATTTATAAATGGTTTGAAGAATGAATTTAAATAATGGGTTCTGGGATAGGTACTGATGCTCAAAATTTTTATGGGTGACCAACTAATTCTCTCGAACACCAATATTATGAATTTTGATAATAGGTTAGCGGATAATAAATGATTCTTCAACTTCCCATGGATTGATACTATGATGTTCTAGTCCCTCAGTAGTAGGAATTTGAATAATGGGTTTTGGGATGGGGAATAACTCTCCAAAAACCCATGGGGGGAGAGAGTGATGCTATAGGCTCCAAATATAGTGAATTTTTATAATGGGTTGTTGGAAAAGAACTGATAGTCGAAAATCCTACTTGGTTCCAGACAGATTCTCTCGGCCCCCAATATATATTTATATGTGAATATGATATATTGATTAGATGACCTACTATGGGACATGGTGATTTGTGGGAGAAGGTATATTTTTGAAATAATAATAATAGAGATTAATTAAAAAAATAATTAATTAATCTAGTTTTATTTAACCACATGTTTATAGTTATTTCTCTTTCTACAAACATGGCTATACTAAGTGGTATTTTCCTTATACACCGTTAGTTGAGGAATATTGATCTTTACTCACATCGTTCTCAAGATTCCATTGATCATTGGTACCAAAATAGCACTCACATGTTTTTTTTTCACGCACAGGTTCTAGTTTAGGCCTGTGTTGAGTATTTTTGGTCGAGTGGGATTGCTGGAGTGGAATTAGGTTACTAGATAGTTTTGGTTCAGTGATGATGCAAATAATTTTTGTGTTTTTTAGTATGTAATATAACTGTCCAAGTCGGTTGTGGGTTAGATGTGTGACATGAATATTCCTTTCTTTATATCATTTCTTTTTTGTATAATATATTCACCTTTAGCAATTTATTTTTTCAATATTCTGTTATATGTATGGTAGTTGGCTATTTTTTTCTTATTTGTGAAATCTAATATGTGTGTATGTTATACTCATAGTTCTATTTAATTCTATCACTTCTAGTTTGTAGCCTCTATCATACAAGGAGGTGTCCTTGAGGTATTTTGGAGAATTGGACCAATTCACTGGTTTAATGGCTTTTGAGCTAGGAAGTTACAATGTGGTATCAAATCCAATTATTTTCATAAAATTTCATTATTTGGGTTTTGGTATAAAGGAGACATAAGAATGTGTTAGATAATATGTTGGAAACTAGGATGGTTAACTACAAATCCCTATTCTGGAGGGAAATCCATTTTTGAGTGTTAGGGTTGTTTTTATCGTTTTGATGTTACTATTGTATCCCATTTTTTATTTCAAAAGGCACACATGTTGTTTGGATTTTATGGTTCAAGATAGATTTCAGGACATTTCTTATTCATAAGAGGCATGCGATTTTGTTTGACCTATAGAAGTATAGAGGCAAGTGGTTTCGTATACATAATTTTCTTCATGTAGAGACCACATGTTATTGGCCTTCTAGTGTGTGATTTTATTACTTTATTTTTTATGGTAGGTTATGTAGATATACGGTGAGGTGTATAGTGGGGAGGAAACTAGTGTCTTCCTCATGTATGGTTGGTACAATGGCCCTAGTGGGTTTGTATGGTGTGAGAATGAGATCATTGGGCCACTCATGGGTGGTTTTTTTGAGTTTGTTAGTATGTCTATGTCGTCTTGGGAGATTCCTAATGTGGTGATTCATAGGGAGGACATACACCCTAGTTGTGGGCAGTTTATTGGTATGTAAACCTTTTTGGTGTGGGACCCTAGATGGGTTGTCTTTTTTTTTATAGTTCTTTGTAATGATGATACATGTGCATATTTGGTACCCTTTGAGTTGTGGCCTTCTGTGATACGGGGAAGACCATGGGTGAGTGGACATAGTGATGTTTTGACGTGAATCTGGTTTTGGGAGTTAATATTGTGTGTCTTTTGAGTGTGATCTTGGAGAGGGGTCAGCTGAGTTATGTGTTATTATGGATATGTAAGGAAAGAATGAATGTTTTGGACATTTGAAGATAATACATGATTGTTGTAGGATATTATGGGGTTTTTGTTTATAGGATGCCTTAGGTTTTTCAGGAATGTGAACTTGAGTGCTAGTGATTTATAATGGAGGTCAGTTTCTAGAGGTAGGACCAGTTTGGTACCTTTCCTGTTTAGCTATGAATATGTGTCTAGGAATGTGGTGAGATCTTGAATGATAATTGGGGGACCTTGAATGGTGATTTTGTTTTGATTGACCACGAAAGTGGTTTTTCTTTAATGAGATTATTTTATTTTAGGGAAGCACCATGGGTGATCTATGATGGATGAGGGAGACATGGCCAATATACGAGGCCTGTAAGATGAGTTTTCATAAGAATTGACTCATTGGAGTCTTAATTAGGTTTTATGATGGGGTCACATAAGAGTGTGTATGATGGTTAAGTGTTAATGTGATCTACAAGGCATGAGTAAGTGGCTATAAGTGGTGTATTTTGGATTATGGATAAAATATTAAAGAATCTATGTCTGAGGTGGTTGAGTTATGTAGATAACTTTGAGTAGGATGATGACCTATATGGAAGGGGTGAGATGCATGCAGGAAGGTAGGCCCGAGACTTCGATGGCCTGTCATGTCCCTATGATGAAGGTGACATCAAAATGGGTTGTGTGGTGGTTGTGTTCATAGATGAAATCTTAGTTTAATCAAAGTAATGGGGAAAATTCTCAATATTTTAAAATTTTCATAGGTATACTGAGTGGGAAATGGATATAAATGTAGTCACTCTAATGATTTTGGTTCGATACAGGGCCTCTTAGAGGTTACACCCACATAGAAGTCAACATGGTGTAACATGGTGGGAAGTTCACCATCAACTATTTTCATGTGAGGTCCATGGGATAGAATGGATGTAAAATAATTCCATAGATTCAATTTCTAGATGGTAAGGATATGTGATGGTTTTGGTTTTGATTGGATAGTCTGGTGCGGATGAGATGTCCAAATTCAATTCATGGGTTGGCAGTGATTGGGGAGTGGGACTGAATGGTTGAGATTGATTGGGTGAGTTGGTGATTATGATTCTACAATGGGGGGGAGTGATTTATCAGTTTCATTGACACTACCCTTGTGATAGATTGGTCATGGGTCTGGGGAACTAGTCATGGATTAGTCAAGGTGGAATGGTGATGCTTATGGTGAATTATGGGGGTGCACACTTGTTTCCATGGGAAATGTTAATGGAAGAATAATGGTTTAAAATAATAAATATACGCAATGAATTATGTCTTGGGGTGGTTTTGAAAAATATGTTTAGTATCAAATTATGTGGGTCTGATTTGGGGTGGTTTTGCAATTCCATTAATTGTTAGGCAATAATGGTCATGTGAGCTCGATAAGGGTCCGACAGATTGAGATATATGCTTCGGAAATGAGTTGGCTGATTATAGTCTAGTTGGGGTTTGTGCAAAAATGTTGGTGAAAAAGGTTTCACACAACATTTTATGTGTAATTTCAGGAACAATATGAATTTTTCAAGTTGAGTTGGGATTTTATGGTAAAACTGATAAGTTATGATGAACTTGGAGAGTTTTTGTGCATCTGCTTTGGTTGGTCTCCAACAATGACGATGTGTTACATTGATGATTTTCATTACCATATGTGTTGGGGTGCATTGAATTGAGTACTATGTCAGGCACTTTGGGGTAGTGCGAGTCCTAGTCTAGGTGGATTATCCTAATAATATGAGTCTTACGAATCTGATGTTAGATGTTATAAGTTAGATATTATGGTGGGGAGCACCGTAGAATGGTGGCTACGCAGGTTATGTTGTAATAAGTGTTTTAATTGGATGGGTTTGGGTAATCATAATCATGTCATTTTTTGGTAATGGGTATTATCTTTTTTTAGGCTATTTAATGGCCTTGAGTTTATGGTTGTTCCTTTCTAGTGGTAAAAACTATTAGAGGTGGGAAAGAGATGTTAGAATGGAATGAGGTGACTGATGTGGGATGGAAAGTAAAGATGGATGACCACCGATACATCTCAAGGAAGAGTAGTGTTATGGTGGTGACAATCTAAAGATAAATTCAAAACATATAATAATTTTATAATGGAATTTAAAATTTTCATTACCAGATGCTTCAAATCATGACTCAATACTCAAAATGAGATTATGAGATTTGTAATGCCTCGTAGTGTTGTTTTGTGGCAAGGAAGGATGCTCAAGAGTTAAACACGGAGTTTTAAATAGACTTATAGGAATCTGGTATGTTTCATGAGTATTTTACTTTTCTTGAAAGTGTAAATGGTTTGGAGTGAATGGTTTATGATAAACTATGTGGCACCATGATAATTTGGAGGATTTTAGTACATTTTCAACTTAGCATTGTGGGGTTGAACAATTAGATCATGGTTTTGGGTAATGTTTGTGAGGTAAACGAGTTACTGTCAAGGTTGAGGAGGTTCTGAGGCATGAGGCATAGGTTGTGTATGGTTTTAGACAAACCATGTTCCATGCTACAGGTGGGAAGCAGTGTTGAACGCATGGTTGAAAGACGGGTTGGAAAACCATGTAGCCTAATCGGGTGAGGTTTTGGTGTCGAATAGTAGGGAATATGTATAACAGGAACATGAGTTTTCCAATCACATGACCAAAAATTATTAGTGGGTTGGATTGGGATGATCCAACCACATAGTTGGTGTGTTGTTTAGAAAATAGTGTGGCCACATCATGTGGCTTCCAACATTTCAATAGAAAGGGGGTTTTACAAAGAATTCCCCTCGAGTTTTCAAACCCTCAAACCCCATTCTCTGTTATTTTAGGTCCACAAACAAGGGGTTTTCATACCCCTTCCACCCTCTTCTTCCTCTGTTTTGGCAGTGAAATATTTATGTTTTCAGGGAGTTTGAGGTGAGTTCTCCTTGTACAATGTTTTCATTATTCTTATTTATTCGAATCATTAATTTTTGTGTTTTATGGTTAGGGTTTCATTAACGATTCCACTGGATCATGTGGGAATAATCCATTTCTCAATGGGATTTTGGTTAGATTTGCTAATGGAGGCCCCGATATAGATTATGTACATTGTTAGATGGTGTTTTATTAAGGCATGTTCCTATTGTGATTATTCATAGGTTTTTCAAAATGATTTAATTTTTTTCCTATTTTGAATCTTCTCTTATGGTTTTCCTACAAATGGTGTTGGGAATCTATTTTGGACTACTCTTGGTGGTTTCATGGAGTTTCCCCAAAAGGTGGGAACCTGATGGGTTTTTTAGAATTATCCCATGTTGGGATTAGGTTAATTAATTAATTATAATTAATATGATAAATTAATTGTGGTTAATATTTTTGAGACTAGGTCTTAGGTGATCATGAAAAGATTATTTGGGTTATAAGGGGTTTGGGAAATGGTTGGATTTCTCTTGGTGAGGCAACAATGTTCTGAAAACATAATAAAAATATTTAATAATGATTTTTGTGGTCTAATGCTTTATCCATAGTCTTATATTGGTTTTATATTATAATTGTAGTATATGGATATAACCCATGTGTGATATTAATTTTCCTTGAATTAATAAATTGATTTTGGCTTTAAATAGACACCGTGGACCTTTGATGGATCTGGTTGGGTCCACCGTGACATAAGATTGTATATAGGTCCACCTGTGGGGTGTTCCAACCTCGAGAAATGGAATGTTTTAGGTATTATGACTTTGTAAAAATTCTGTTGAGTCTTTGAAATTGTTATCAATGTGTGTTGGGATTTTTGACAAAGATTTGGGATACCAAGGGGGAAGACTATGTTTTAAAATGATTCTTGTTTTGGAAGGAGGTGTTGTTCGTAAGGATATTTTAATTAATTTTTAAAATGGATTCCAACTTCTAATTGGAAAGTGTCTGTGGTGACTCCTTGGATGGTTTTCATTGAATACGAAGGTATTGGACCTTGTTTAGATTCCAAAGTAAAAAAAATCCTTTTTAAATTGGTGGTTGTGAAATGTGTAAAGATAATGTTTTAATTTGGTATATTTATTACTTTTGAAAAAGGTTTAGGATTTTGGGAATCCATGTGTTGATTTAAAGGTCCCTAGGACCCAGATAAATGTTGGGGCTTGGGAATGGAAAATGTGCTATTGATTGTTAAATGGGATGATTAATGAATTGGAATAATGGGTTTTCGGATAGGGAATGATTCTCCAAATTCACATGGGGTTCTAGAATGATTTTCTAGGCCCCAAATTTTATGAATTTAAAGAATGGGTTTTGGGATAAGGGATGATTCTTCAAATTCCCATGGGGTTCCAAAACGATTATTTAGGTCACTAATACAATGCATTTGAATAACGGGTTGTGGGATAGGGATTGATTCTCCAAATGATCACAGTGTTCTAGATTGATGCTCTAGGTCCCCCCACAATATGAATTTGAATGATGTGTTGTGGGATAGGGAAAAACACACCCAATACCAATGGGGTTCCAGACTGATGATCTTGGACCCAAAAATATATTTACATATGATCGTGATATATGAATCAGATGACTAGGCATAGGTTGTGGAAATGTGACAGAAATGGTATATTTTTTAAATTATAATAAGAGAAATTAATTGAACATTATTAAATAATGAAGAAAATTTTATTTACCCTCTTGTTTATAGTTATTCATTTTTTCATCATACACCATCACCCCGAATGGTATTTTCTTTAAACAACATCGATGGTGTATTACTATGTTTTAATTGCACACTTCTTGGCCTTTTACTGCATATGGATACCTAAGTATCGATCACATGTTTTTTTATACTAGGGTTTGGGTTGTGGCCCACATTGAGTATTTTTGGTCGAATGTGATTACCCGAGTTGTATCAGGTGACTGGATGGGTTTGCCTCGGTGATTCTACACAGACTTTTTTAATTTCATTATTTTTATATGTTATGTAACTGGCATGGTGGGTGGTGGGTTGCATGTGGGACACGCATGTTCAAGCCTTAATCACATATATATTTAATAAATCATTTTTAGTTTTACCTATTTATTTATTTTATGCACTCTCATTTTTATGTTATTTGGCTATCTGATTATGTTTGTGCACTTTGAGATGGGGGTATAGTATCTTCAGACATCCATTTTAGACCCCCACTTTTCTTCGATAGCCTATGGCATATGAGGCGGCATGTTTGAGGTACTTTACTGAACCAGGACGAGGCACCAGTTCAATGGATTATGGGCCGGGGAGTTACATATTAATATCCAGATTCACCCCCACCTATTAAGAAATCTCTCACTCCCATGTGGGTCAAACATTTGGTACGAATGGGACTACCTCCCTTGATGGATTTTATTTTATTTGAGTTATTCTGATCAGTTTTAAGGGTTGAAATATTTTCTTCTCTTATAATATGGGAATGAGAAATATTATGAAGAATTAGAATCACTCTAAATGAATTCTATTTAATGGAACAATATTTAAGAAGTGTGAGATCAATTTGAAGGAACCCAACAAATCATAAATAAAAATAGATGAATCTACCCATTTATCTTCTTGTTCATACAACGATGTTGTAAAACTATATGGGGATCCATAAATAAAAAGCAATTTCATATTTAATGATGATAAAATATATCAAGTGATCTAATGGTGGATGTTTTCAATATATCATAGGATATTTAGAACAGAATAAAGAAAGAAATCATGGAGAAATGGAACAATAATTAATCGCAAGGAATCCGTATTGAAATTATAAAAATTGAGGTCAATAAATTGAAATTACTGAATCAAAGAATAATTTATGTCACTATAGATATGAGGGATCGGAATGATACTCATTCCAATGAGATGGGGGAAATTTAATCCTATGTGAAAGAGTGTAAATATGGTTTTAATGAAAAGATCCTTGACTCAATGGAGGATCAAAATTGAACGGAATGTTAGGATAACTTTATTTCATAGATGATGGATTTGTATGAGGAGATCCAAATGTTGAGGAAGGTAAATGTGGACCAGAATGAAGAAATTATGAATATGGGTGTAAAATGAAGAGTCAATGTGAATTAATTCACAAAATTTGACATGAAGACAAATTGAAAATAACCATAGGGAATGAGAAGAAAATTAGAATTTTTCATCTAAACAACACAAATATAATAGAGATTAATGTTTTGAAATGAATCCAGAACTTATCTACAGTAGATGACCAACAAAATATAGGAAAATAATAGGAAGATCAGAGATCTTGAAGTAATGATAAAAACCATAAATGAGAGAAATAATAATTCCTCTATACTTTTTTGATGCTCCTAACACACCCAATGATTCCTCTTCGCTTTCCTCTTTGGGTTTTGAGAATCTATTCTATGTCAATGGTGCTCACTTACCCTAGTTCAATATTAACATACATATATTGATTTCACATTAACCCTTTCTGAATGATGATTCTCAATGGTGTGGATATCATACGTCGCTCACTACCCCTATTTCTAACTAACCATTCACATCAAACCACCATTCTAGGACTATATATTGGTGATTCAGACTTTTTGGCTCAACATCAATGGCGGAACCCAATGTATTTTTACTCAACTACCCTTGATAGAAAACCCATCGTTTTCAAATCTATTTTGTTCCGGATTGATGTGGGAATGGGGTTAACATTGGATGGTGTTGGAGGGGGGATACCAGCGGTCTCAGATTATGCTCTTCATTGGCACTGGCTTCTCCATGTCTTCTTGTCGTATCCTTCTATCTTTTGAGGATTTGGTACTTCTTTTAGGTTATGTCCTCCTATATTAGTAATTTTTCTAACCTTTTTTTGTTTTGGATGGGTTTTTTGTGAAATGATGTTTGTCCTATGGATGTGTTGTTGGGATCATTATTAATCTGGGATAAGTGTTTTATGGTGTTGGTTTTTATGATTTTCTATTAATAGTTTGATGTTTTGATGGTGAAGTGTGGTATTTAAATCCCTAGATGATGAAGATGTGGTATCCATCATAGTCCTCTACAGAGACCTCCATCCTATCAACTCTTCCCTAATCTCTAGATCTAATGATCCCTTCCCTTTCAGTCTGTTATAGTGGTCTTGAATGAGGTTTTGTGATGTGTTTTTCTAATTGTATATAGTCTCTATGAGGTTGATCAGTGCTTTATTTTCTTGATTCTACGAAGTATCATAAGTATTTGGTGTTATATTTTAATGATTTTAGGGAAGAAATGTTAAACTTTTATAGTGAGATCATGAAGACAATGATGTTGAATTGTTTATGGCTAGGTTTATTTCTTAAAGGGATCTTATGGATATAAATTACTATGGTCATCATCTTTGATGGTGATAGGGTGGTAAAGAATATGGTGGAGTACACTAGATGGTGAAAAAAGATTGTAGATGATGTGACTCCAGATTAAAATATTGATTCATGGATCAAGGCCTACTTAGGTTTTGGGTAACTTTCTGTTATTGAATTTTAATATTTGTATCATGATGTGGTAACTTTTGAATCCCACATGATATTTTTAGTTACTAATCAACCATAATGTATCTATTTTTAAAATAAGAAAATAGATATCTAAATTAGAAAAATAATACCACTCCAATCAGAGCAACAACATGTATATTCGTTGAATTTGGAAATCCAGAATCAACAATTCAGTAGAATAGATATTCTCAATATAAAAGAGATGGCTCTCAAAGGAAGGTATCCACTATGTGCTACTATAGTGGAATCTTGTGACAAACCATGTGTGTTTTCCTGGGCATCTAAGGGATTAATGGATGAAGATCATATGTTGTGACAACATCTCAACCAAGGCATGACTATACATGGTTTTTTTAATTGGATATGCTTTATTTTTGTTATCCATGATTATATGACAATAATTAGGGGAAAAAGGGAAGTAACTATTTAAAAAAAATCCTCCATTATAATGAATAATGGGAAGAAACATTTCCACAAAATAATGTATATTAACCTATTGAATAGATTTTCTACTCTGATAGAAAATAATAGACATAAAAAAATTTCCATCAATCAATAAAATCTGTTAGTCCAAGAAAAACCTATGAGAGAAAGAAAAAAATATAGGGTAATTAGAAGGAAGCATCTATAGCTATAATAAATTTGGATGATATAGAAAATAAGGGTAACTTAGGGAAGAAAAAATCTATGTTGGATCTATTATCTTTAAAAGATAATAGAAATCACGTATGTTTAAGTGGTTTTTTGAAATATTATAGAAGAAAAAATAAAAATTATTTTTAGAGCTTCTATGGAAAAAAATAGTGATATAAAGATAATTTATAAATCCGATTTTTAACAAATGGGATCATTAAAATACTATAAGAATGTTTGAAAAACTAAAGTCACTCCAAAAATATTCTCATATGAATGATTTATCCTAAAACAGTACAAGGGTATGAAAGTTTTTAATTTAGGTTAATTTAAGAAGAGAAATAAGAATATATAGGGAAGAATGATCCAATAAGTAATGTGTGAGTAGGTCCTTATTGTTATGATTACCAAAGGAAGAAGAAATTTTGAGATGGGATGTGAAGAAAATAAAATTCCCAAGATAGAAATGAGAAAATATTAAGCAGGCATATGAAATAATGTTTGTGTAGGATGCATCACTCAATGGGGATCTACTTATGAGGAACTAGAGAAGCATTACATGAACAATGGCCGTGAATAAGAAGATGTTAATAAGGTTATAAAATTACATTCCTCCAATATTAAATGGGTAAAAGGAATGTGTGATACTGAAGGTTTACTTTATTAAGATCATCCTTATTCCTTAACACAGGGAAGTGAAATATCCCCTCTCATATGGGTTAAAATTATAATAACTACTTTTAAATTGTTTTAGGTGTCAGGGGAGTTATTATCCCTGGGTATGTTGCATCAAAAGATACAAAGTGATGTTGTGACATAGTCCAGAGTTCCAACTGATTCAAATAAAAAAAGTAGACATTTTCCTCCACCTAGAATTTCAATGATTGTTAAAAATAGGTGAATCAGATAAGTAATAAGGAGTTTAAAAAATTTATATCAATGGCTGAATTTAAATTCTCGATTTGGTGAAAAAAATGAGAAATCAAGAGTATTTTTTTGAGAAGAAGATATGATATTTTCTATCCCATGGTAGAAAGGAAGTCAACTATAAAAATAAGATAACGAATTAGTTACTATTCATGGTTCAAGAAGTAATCTCAAAATATAAACATTCAGTCCATCATTTTAACAAATAAAATATTCTATCATGATGGTATCTATGATAATTGGATTCGGTTTCAACAATTCTTAATAGTCTTATTTCTAGAGTTGATGAAGAAATATAAAATATTTCCTTGAATGAATCTAATGTTCCTTGGCTTCTTTATATGTATGTAAATAATCTATTGCAATAGAAAATGATGATGCATTTAAATTTATGTATTAGTTCTTAAATTGAATCCTGACTTATTAGGGTTATAGGTCTTATTGATAGCTCTTTACTAAGTATCATGTTCATCCAAAAAATATTATCGGAATAAGATACTTATAAAAGGAAGTTTTTGAGATGTATATTTTTCACCAACTTATATCCACATATGAAGAAATTATAGAGGAGATTAAACAAGTTTGTGGGTATAACTAATGGGCCTAACAAAAGGATGAGTCTAATGTCATAGTGGCAACATTTTCTTTTATTAAGAAATTCAAAGTCCATGTTGACATAGGGGAGAAGTAGAAATATCCAAATATAGATCATTGATAAAGGATAAAGAATTCAATGACCTAATGTATAGTCTTTATTTTGTTGAAGAAAATAAGATTATGTTTTTTTTGGAATTAGGAAAGAAGGAGGAGAATGATATTATTATTCAACTATTATCATTATTTTTCAAGGTATAAGTTTTATTGAGTATCTATATCTAGTTCATATGTAACAATGTAAAATTTGTATTTGATGTGAAATGAGGAGAATAATGAATCATGATATCAGGTGTAGTTTCTTCTCATAATAGAAATGAATGTGGATCTATTTGTGTTCTGGCCAATTCCATCATGGGGGGGGGGTTAAGAAGTGTAGGATGTAAATTTTAAGATGTTGAAGATGTTTGATCAAATATAATAAATCACATAATGAGTTCATGATTAATGATCTTTACCATGGGGTTGAAAAAGTGGTATTATTAGGTGATATATAATATAAAACATTATTGGTATCAAAATTTATGGATAGCTGATATTGATAAATTTTTAGAAGGTGGAAACAAGTTAGGGGAAAATAATTTATTATATTGTTTCCTACAAATCAATAGGGGAATATTGATGGACACAAATGATATGTGGGGATTTGATGTTGAGTGTTTTGGATTCATTTTCATCCATGTCATTGTCATCCACATAGATTTTGTCAATTGTATATTGTGGTTCCTTTGACATGGTGTCATGGAATATGTTATATTTTATTTTCATTATGTCAAATGTTTCATTAGAATATGATTTTCCACGTAATGGAATGGAGGATGATTTCATGAAGAACTATATGATCCCTTACTGTCAATCATTCTTATAATGAGAGATGGGTTAAAACTATAAAATAAAGAGAAACACCCATGTTGGGTTGCATCATAAAAAATGTATACATATGCTCTAGGAAAATGAAGACCATGATACATTCATTTAAGATTCATTATGAAAGTGTTTCAGTGAAGGGACAAATTTTTCATAGGAAACTGAGTAAAGTAAGAAAACTCGCACAATTAAAAAGTAAGAAAGATTTTCACACAAGATAAAAATTTGTACATAAGTGATTTTTTTGAAAAAAGGTTCTAGGGTTTTATGAAGCAGCATGGATGTGTATATTTGAGGTTTCCACATTATAATATGGAAATTTCATGACGTTCCTGAAATATTTTCATGAACTTTGGATGGTTTTTGAATATAGATATACGATGTTTTATCAACAAAATAGAAAATTAAATAATGTTGATGAAATATTTTCATGAAGAGTAAAAGTTTCATGGACATTCACCAAGTGTCATGTTAATTGTGTTTTGAAATTTCATTGTTCATATAATAAAGGTTTTATTTAACGTGTGGAGGGTTCATGAAGTCATAGTTACATGAAGAAGATAATGTTTCGTGATCCTTGGAAATAGTGATGGTGTTTCATGATGGCGGTAAGTTAATAGCTAAAGGAGACATAAAATCTGGGAAGCTTAGTGTTCCCTGAATGTTTTATGCAAGGTATGTGGCATGCAAGGCAGTTCTGTTAAGGGAAAAAAATCTAAAAATTGGGAGATAAGACCATAATTTTTACATGATATACATTATGATGTTCTTAATGATTTAAATTGAAAAATTGTTACCCAAATGTATTTGTTTCATAAATCAGTTTTAAAATCATGAGTTGTATAAACGAATGAATTATGTCGGTTAAAAATGGTGTGTTAATGAATGAATTCATGTGTACATAAGTTACCTGAATGAACATATTATGTGAATTAGTTCTAAGATAAGTTTCATGAAAAATATATCTTTTGATTATATTATCCAAGGGACATTTAAAAAATATTTAATGTACCTTGAAATCCAAGAGTTTTGTTAAAAAGTTAACGTTTTATGAAGGTTTAGATTTTCATGAAACTGTAACAGTTTCATGAACATTATTGAGTTATGTAAAAAACAGAAGAGTTAGGCAGATTCAAATTTTGGGTATTCGCTTCAATTGAACAATATTGTAATTAATTTGAAATCATTGATGACCTTTCCAAAAGAATTTAGTATTCCTTTAATACTATATCAATAGGGAAATTTAACCTGGTTCATTGAGGATGTTCATAAGAAATTAGTGAAAGAGAAGCATGAAGATCAACATAAAATAATATGTACATCCACTATTAGAAATTAATGTTGTGCATTTTCCTACAAGACAAATTGATTGTCCTCTAGAAGAAGCAAGAAAAGGGAGAGGTCAATGGGACTAAATAATAGATTATATTGATCCAAAATCATAATTATTTTAAAGGAAGTTATCCTTGAATAGAGTGACCAAATCAAAAAACATTGTATGCACAACAATAGTGAATAATAGTAGATTTTGGAACATCAACACCACACCTGTTTATTCTCTTTAGACATAGCCCGGTGTGGGTGAACCGACTAAAATTATTTGGTTATGTGGGGTTTATTTTGTAATATTATATAAGGAAATGATTAGTACATTCCAATTTAGATATCACCAGTCTTATAAAAACATGGCTAAGATTAGCACACTTCTTAATATAATAACCAGTTAATAGTTGTACACAATAGTGTCCCTACTAACAATTGACGTCATGATAAATTTTGGACTATGAGAGTTTGATGATAACACATGGATTCACTAATGAGTTTCATACTCTGATTCAACCCCCTCTAAGCATATATCTCAACAAGTTCCAATGTGGGTCCAATATTTTATCACATATATTATGTTTAGGTTACATAAATATGATTCTTAAAACTAGTCTAATAGTTTTAGATGGAGTGTCAAGAAATAATATAATATCTAAAAAATACATTTTTATTAGAAAATAGGGATTAATATACTTATAAGTTGTTAAAAACACCTGGGAAAACATGAAATACTACAGGAATTCAGTGAACTACACACCACAAACCAAATTTTAATTTTTTAATGGAATTATAATAGGGTTTTTAATATATCATTGAAATGTTTTCTAAAGATATAATGTATAATTATAAAAAATGGGAAATAATTTGAGTGTTGATTCATATCAAAAACTGATATTTTTTCAGTCTAATTTAGACATGTATATATATGGTATGTGTTATAAGTATTAACAATGTTTTATGTACATTAGGGTATTCATAATTTCATATATCCTTAAAAAGAAGGGTATGAACTAGGGAAAATTTGAGTATCATAGATTTGATGAAATGTTACATGAATATTTATTAAGTGGAAGAGGTTACTATTGTTATAATGATGAATTTGATTACATTTCTTATAATTTCAATTGAAGTTTTTAGAGCAGTCATTCGATTAGTGTAGATAGAAGGAGAAGAGTTCTTATGATGATGAAAAAAGGATTAAATTGATAAAAATACAAGATATAAATTCAGAATGTGTTATCATTTCTAGTGAAGTAATGTACGAGGAAGATAAATGATATATTTTAAGTGAATATGATTGATGTTCTTTTTTTATCCGAATTTAAAAATTGGATGAAGCCTCCAAAAATTAGTGGTGGTAAAAATGTAATGGATTAAATAAAGATATTTTCCAAGAAAATATCCGATACATCTTTAATTTAAAATTTTATAGAAAAGTCTGTGAATTAAGTGATAAGGAATTATGAGTGGACAAAGAAAATGAATGAATTATTATATCATATTTAAAATAACAAAACTTTGGTGTTGGTTTTGATTCCAAGATATAATTAGGTTTTTGGAATAATGTGTATGATCCATACAAAACATATTGAAAAGGTTAATTGGAAAGGAATAAGGTGATATTGGTTTTTAAATGAAACTATCAATTTTTATAAGTAAGCCTTGATAAGAAATTTACTTCTGTAGAGTGGAAAGAGATCAAAAGAATATTTCTTACTATAATATCTCAAAGGAGATAAAAGATAATTTACAAAGATGTTATGTCTAAATTTCTAAATTTAAATCATGATGAAGTGGTCTATATCAATGAAACTAAAGGTTTTCTGCTTCATGATGTGTTTGGGGATATATTTATGTTAAAAGATCATTATGTGGTTTGAATC
The DNA here is from genome assembly GCA_963277665.1 of Viscum album. Taxonomy (NCBI): domain Eukaryota; kingdom Viridiplantae; phylum Streptophyta; class Magnoliopsida; order Santalales; family Viscaceae; genus Viscum; species Viscum album. The sequence continues at coordinate 4,240,700 of OY728143.1, read as the reverse complement.
AAGATTTGGGTGCTTATTAGTTGAGGATTGTGCATTTTGGAAGTAAATTGGAATTCCGTAATGGTAATTTGGACAAAAACATTAATGTTAAGAAGTAACTATAAAAATTATTAATCCAAATTATTTATGTTGATGATATTATTTGGGACAAAAATGATAAATATTATTTCAAGGATTTAGTTTCTTATTTGAAAATTTAGTTTGAGATGTCCATAATAGGGGGAATGCATTAGATATTTCTTGGGTATGTAATTCACTCAAAGAAAATATCTACATTTTTATTATGATATATATTCTCTATAACTATAGAAGAAATTCCGAATGAAATCATCATGGCGTATTTCTACTCTAATGGTAATGGGTACAAAATATTATAAGGAAAATGGATTTAAATAGTTCAATCATATATTGTGTAGAAAACTTATTGGAAGTTTTATATATTTAGTTACATCAAGGTTAAAAATATTATAGAGTTTTTTTATTAGGTGTTTGAAATAAATGTACACAAACATAATCTCACCTCAATAATTAAAAGAAAATATAATGGTATAAAAATCCCACATATTTTTTTTTCTATTACAATAGACATTGTTTTTATCTCTCTAAATTTTATGACATTGATTAGTTTGAAAGTGGTGAAGATTAAAAATTTATATCACATAAAGTAGTATATTTATGAATAATTTCCTAATTCTATTCAAATTAATTATGATTATTACAATGTTCTATGTACTTCATGTACTCCTCACCATACACTAGAGGCTACTGACTAGTGTCGTGGATCAACATATAACATGTGGAGAGAATATACCCTTAGGAAAATATAATTACAAATATAGTGTAAAAAATATCTGGAATTAGTCATCATATTACAAATAAAATATAAAACACACATAAAAACTAATTTCAATCAAACAGTAAATATAATCATCATGCTATATCAAAATGTACAGTTTTACAAGTCATTTATGTCATACATGCTTAAGAGGGATGTACTAGGGAAATATCATATACAATTTTAAAAAAATTGACATAATTATAGGATACATAAACAACTATCTCTAATTATAGGTGTAGAACTATCTCTTGACACTACCCAGGTTGCACAACTCAACCATTCAAAGATGAAAGAAAAGTTCCATTACCTGGGTCATGAAAGATAATGCTTTCCCTATTACAATGATTATTGAGTAGGATTTGAGTATAAATTAGTGGGCCCCCAATAATGGCGTCCATAAAAATTCTAGTAAAAATAGGTTCATTCTTGATGTGTACTATTGATAAAGAAAAATAAATAAGTAATCATGTCACCATAGGGAGTGATCCCTCTAAACCACATGTGACAATACCTACTTTGGGTAGTAATAGAATGGCATGATATACACATTTTATTAACAATCCTCGAGGATGAATGATATACCATGCTTTTATAATGGTTAAGGTAAATAGGATATCACCATCATTAATTACTAGGTGAATGAGGAATCACTATCGCAACCCCTCTATGTGAACAGTCCATCACTAAAACAAATATCAGGTATACAGATTCATCATTAATGAATGATTCATCAATAATATTGATTGGAATAAATATCAATGCTATTAATGCTCAAGTTGATGTTTTATTACCATTTATTATCTCAGGTGGACAATACACACCCATGACATCTATACTTGGTAGATGATATACCAATAATTTTACAATTTAGGTGGATGTTATACCATCATCTCAAGTCATCATATTTATGGTACATCACAACATACAATGGTGGATGATACACAAGTAATACCATGATCTTAGTGGATGATATACTAATGGTATCATACTTATAGGTTTTGATACACAACCTATATCAAATATTAGGTGGATTGAATACCACCATAACAGATCTCCAAGTGGATGATACCCCATTGGGATAAATATTATAAGTGGATGATATCTCACAAGCATGACATCTCATGCATAAGATATAACACTAACACATTGTTTAAACGTTTATGGGGTTCAACCATTTCATAGGACATATAGTGACTATAGGATCACTAACACTATATTTAGTGGACGAGATACCAATAATCGACTATTATCGGTCAATATACCACTAATTCATTAATGGTGGATGAGACATTTCTATATAGAAACCATCTATATTAATGACCAATACATCATGGGTTGTTCTCCAAATCCACCTACCCAATCCATATACCCATACCAAGGTAATATCACCACTATAATATCTCTCATTTAATCTAATCATCACCAACAAACATTACAGGGTAGTAATCTAGGATCCTATATTCCTTTCCTATTTTCTGGCACCCATCCTAGGTCAAAATTCATTATTATATAATTAAATTCCCATGGTAGATTTCCATCAGTGAACATTAGTTTCTAAAAATACCTCACAAGGGTAAATCAAGTCCAACAATTTCCTTATTATCCCATTTAAAAAAGTAAAGAATTTTAATTTATTTTTAGGGAATACACAACAACAAAAATCATACCGCATTTTAATTGACACTAGAAATTTGAGAAAAAACCATTATGAAAGAAAGGAAAAAAACTACCTATTATGAGACGAAAATTTCACATATTGGACCACCAACTGAATCTTCATTTTAATAATGAAATAAAAAATGATGAAAATACCAAAATTAGTGAACAACTATTGATTCCTGTCAAAACATGAATGATAACATAGAATATAATCAAGAGGATAGTTATTGTTACCTATGGTGACCCAACATAGTGATAAGAACCCTTATCAATCCATGAATTATAATCATACTATATTGGTGGAAGAAAAATGAGAGATAATGAGGAGAGAGGGGGAGCTAATTTCCATGGGTGATAGAAAATGTATTACACTAATTTTAAACAATTGAAAAACATTTTTATTTATTTAATTCATTTTTTTAAATTTTCTTTCCCACCACCAAATCTATACTTGGAACCAACTATATCATTTTTTAGTCACAACATGGTTTTTAGGACCCATATAGGCCTTATTTTACCACTACCACACCCATAATAACTCTTGTGTGATCCCACAAGACATTAAGTGAGAACCATCCACTAAGAAAGATTCTCTACTAGCAGAAAAATTAATAAAACATGATTTTTATCCATCCCAAAATACTCCAACACCAGCGTAAACCAAAATAATTGAGGTTCATCATAAAAAGAATTTATTTTACAATTTAAAAAAAATCATTATATTATAACATTTCTACCATATAGAAGATCATCCCCAATATCCACAAATGATTGTAACAAAGTGTCATAAGTTAAAATATTCATCCAACAAGACCACATATTAAGCTCTCACACCCAAATATACTCATAGATATGTTCATGATACCATTACACTTGTACCGTTAGAACCATCTTCCCATGCTAGTAATTCTCACACTAATCCAACTTTTAAACCAGTTGTTCCCAAAATGAATAATCTGACCCCAAATGTAACTTGTTGATGTTGTTCATATGGGAAAGGTATGGGTGGTGTATTTAGAGCCAAAATAAATGAAATATTTCATTCATAAGACTATATATATGAGGAAACACTAACTAATATACCACTATAAATATCCTCCCAATATCCTAAAATGGATTCATGAACCTATGAACCGACTTCCACTGCCTCTAAATCCACTTATCTAACAATCATTGAGACACTATTTTAAATACAAAGTCACCAACAGAAAAATTTTGGAGGATGAAATCATAATTAATAATTCGATCTCCACCTTCTCTATGAAGTCACTAACTACTTCCTAGTTAACCAAATATCAGGAAATACATGTTTCATAAGATTTTACATGATATCTATTGGCTCCCTTGACTCTAGACAACTATAAGGTGAACATAGAAATATTCTATATAAATCCTCAAAATGGGTAATCGAAATAAATATATGATAATTTTTATAATAGGTTAAATCTTAATGTGAAATATGGTTCTTTCAAAAATTACCAAAATTACAAACAGATGATTGTAATATGTACACCAACACCTAAATAGAACCTTGGGCTACTAATCGTTCTGAGTATGGCACTTTTTGTTCTAATAAACATAATTTTCATGAACCTTTTGAAGCCCTCATATGAATATTGTTTTTAAATAGTCAAATTAATCCAATAAAATTCATATAATCACCCAATGTAGACAAACTATATCCCAGATATAAATCAATCCCAACTCATTGATTGAATGGGTCTCCTAAATTAATAAGAAATGTGAGAAATAGCTAACTATTCCATTATTACAGATAAATAATCAATTACACAAAATGAAATCCAAAAAAACATCATGAAATCCATAATAATAACATCTAACTTCTACTTATGAGTTATAATATATTGAAGAAGACTATCGGGTCACTGATACTGGGCCTTTACCTATTAATAGATAAAACATCATGAAATGAGCCTCAGAATGTCTTGTTTCATCCTAGGACACAAATACCAAAACTAGATTTCATGTTATATCTTCATAAACCCTAGAAGATAACCCAATATCATGTTTCATTATTCCTATATCTCTCATCATTCATGATATTAGGGACCTGGAAAAAACCACAAACATAAATTACCTCATCAAAATAATGGGACCAATCATTTGATAGCTCCCAACCATGTATATTTTCAATCATTGCTAAATATTTTGAGTTAGATAACTGCCTCTCTTCACTATGTCAAGGAGTGTGGAAGTAATGGAAAATTATGTAAAAGAAAATTAACCACAATAATGCAAAACATTAAGGCTTGAATGAGTGAAGATGATTATCATATAACATTCATTATTATCCACCTTCATCAATGTTTTCCGACTCACCCAATGTGTAATGAAAGTTTCCTTTCAAAAAGTATATTCATTATCTAAATAAAAATAAAATAGATACATAACCCACCATATATACTAATGGTTCAATTTTCTATTTGGAATGATATACCTATGAATCTTATAGGAATTATAAACCATGAAAATCTCAAACAAACTGTAGTGAAACCAATGTCTCAACATTTTAACCATCATGTTTGATTAGTATAATGTATTTGGTAGTTTTACATATGAAGACTTAGTATTCTAGACCCATAGGTGTCCACTCACCTTCCCCATATCAGAACATTACAATGATAGACTTCTAAATAATCACAATACAAATTATAAATTGTACCAAAATTAGTTATAGTCATTATTTGTGAAAAAATAAACCTACCTTTAAGCTCCTAGAAGTCTCTATAACATAAATAAAACCACTTTATACATTACCCACTACTTGGTAAGGTCTCTCATCAACACTTCTGAATGAGAGATTTCATTAATAGATTTTTGTTAGTAAACTCCAAAGCCAATGAGATCAAAGGTGTCAAAAAAATTATTCGGTAGATCTTAAAAAACAAAAACTATAACTTCTCTAGGTATAATGATATTCCCACCTCAGATATCATGATTCCCATAAATAAAACACAACCAATCTATAACCTACACTTTTGGTGTCTTTAATTCAACAGATTCCACCTCCACATAATTAGATCATTCTCCACATAGAGAGTGCGATCATCCCCCAGTTATGTGTACACCAATATACCATTAATGAATACAACCTCAAATGAATCAATATAAGTACTGAAAAATCTATTCATTTGGTTTATGAACACTTCCATCAAGTTTTTCAAACCGAAAAATATTCTAAGATACTCATATAGACTATAATTACACATAAAAATTGTCCACTAGAGATAATTATGTCTCACTGTTATGGGAATATATCCTTACCTCATGTAAATATTAAAGATTCGCATGGTTCCTCTAAACTAATTGAATAGGTTATTAATATAACGAAGTAGATGCTAGTAAATTATTGTCATATGTATTAGATTCATCTAATCAAAAAATAATCAAAACAGTCCATAGACCTTTTTTGGGAAAGGAACAAAACCTAATAGGATATTCCTAGAAAAATAAATACCATCTTTTATAAAAACTCCACCCGAGACGTCAGGTCTAAATTCTCTACAAGATCTATCATGCAATGTAGAATATATATTGGAATCATTCCCAATATAATTTCAATTCAAAAATAATTCTCATTCTCAAGTGGAGAACCTAAAAAATAATTAGGAAGCATATGTACTAACAAATCCATGATAAGAGGAAAAATTTCATAAAATTTCATCACATCTCTAAATGATAATTTATCCACCTAGATCATGATCCCTCATAGCTACTGATGGATAGGTCTTGATTGACCAACTTATATATTAAACTCACCAAAATAGGCATAATAGTCAACATTTATAGACATGAAAGACACATTTGATAATGATATTATATATGTTCTCAATAACTAGTCATCCAATACATCCAAAGTATAAAATAAAAAATATACATCTCATGTATAAGATAGTCCTAGAGATCCATATAACAATTTATCACTATATCCAACTATAGATATCTCATTATACAATATTATTTAACCACTATTGGTGTGTTAATAAAAAATCAACCTCTGTAGATACCCTATATAAATCTAAAATTCATTGACTATGTGAGTAGATATGAATAAGTGTTACATTCCTATACTAAATAAAATGGATTAGTGATTCTATATAACATATATCGAATAATTTCCTATAGATGGATCCCGACAGCACGTAGTAGGAGCCTTCTCAATAGTGTGAAGTTTTACTAATACCCACCTCTGAGCTCCAATCACTAGACTCACCTATGGGAAAAATACTTATGGATATTGTTTCCCCTGAATCTTCTTACCCAACCTAATACACAACCAAAATAGTAAGATTATACTTATATTCCCAACATACAGTATACTCCTAGCCCCAACCATGAACCGTAGGATTAAATAAATGTAAACCCAGCCTCAATATCTGGTGCGATTCCAAACTACCTATAAAAATTTCCTAAATACCAATAGGAGTGATATGGATTTAGTTACATGCCATAATCTAGAATATATGACTCTTATGTCCATAAAAATAGCACTAGACCGAGGCTTTCCCCATGGGGGAATCACTGAACATCTCCCCATATAATTTATTGACTTCCACCATTGTGAATATTCTTAAACATTCTCATTATATAACCCTATAATCCACTCTTATCCCTGAATAAATAAAAAAGATTCTTAGAATGTTACCCACAGTCTTGTTCCACATGGTAATAAAAAATTGATTCCTAACTACTAATAAGTATTCTAATAAAAAGATATTTTCATATAATTTAACAGAATACCTTAGGACATCCTCAAACACCTAACCCTAGAATTATTTTCACCCAAAAACTTGTACATGAATTATAAAATCATGATAATGCATGTCGAATAATACATCCTTGAAATTCACTCATATACCAAATTCAAGACCTATTTATCTCAACAATCCCACTAAGACACTGTGTTGATATTCAAGATGAAATGAAACTCTAAGTCAATCATGGTCAACTTTATATTCTATATTTTTTTTGTATAACATCTTAATAATGCTTCGTTGGTCCCAAAAGTGTGTTAGAAGAATGGTTCAACAACCTCTAAGGGGGTGTATAAAGTTGAGAAAATATTGTGTATCGAGACTCAATCATGTAGTTTTCAACTTGTGATCAACCATTTCCAGAAATTTTTGATGGATGTTATAATTATAATTCATCATTTAAGTCTAACATGGATTTATTGGATCTCAGTGTTCCATTCCATATAGATAACAAGACCCTATGTGTGACCTATTTGAGTTATTTATTGATATAATGGAAGGTCATAAAAGCTAGACCCATCTACATAGTCAGTGGGGAATGATTATCCCCCCCCTCCTCATCCTAAATGGGATTTATTTATAGTGGAAAATATATACAATTATAGGTACATGAAACAAAAAATGTTTGTGTACCAGATATAGATTTGAAAATTCAGGGTAAAAAATAACACATACATTCCACTATACCCAATTAATACACCCCATCATATAAGAGTCTTGCCAAATAAGGCTCAAGTATAGCCTAACATACCCAAACTTGGTTTAGGTATATCCTTCACAAGGGGTCACATAATAGTCATAATATTCTAATTGAAGATGATAATAATAATGGTATGACCATGTTGGGTTCCAATATGAAGTTATATAAGAAATCATTATATATGTTTTTTGTTGACAATTTAAATGATCCAACTGTATATCATATGTCGAACATCTATCACATATAATCATACAAATTTGATTTGATATCTAGGCTTATTAAATGATGCGTGAATGAAAAATATATTGTTATGTCAAAACAAGTTTGAAAAAAATCAACAAATCCTTAACATTAAAGCATCATATTGGGAATAATAAAAAAAATCATAACTGTTAAAATAAATAATAACAGTCACCTCCCTAGTGACTTGGACTCCCCTTAAATTCTGGTCTACTATAAGGAAAATGTTCCTCCCAAGCCTCAATAAAACCATATATCCTATGTAACACACTCTAAATAATAAGTCAAATGAAAAAATATGGTGTTGGTACAACATTGCTGAGTACCTAACCTGATTCACTTGTTCCCTAACTATATCAAAACTTTACAAACCTTATATTCTTCTCCAAGTACACAGGAGGCAACCAACTAGTGGATATGTTCAACATATACTAAGTAGAAAATATTCTCACATACAAGTAACCATAAAATAATCGAAAAATAATTTCAATAATATATTATCATAATATAATAGTATTAAAAATAGATGTCAAAACTAAATTCTAACCAAGATAAATGATAAGCATCATGTTATATTAAAATTAAAATATATACATGTCATAAAATACATATAAGCATAATTAGGATGCATTGAAGAAATGTATATTCAATATGTTCCAAAATTAACAATATTAGTTGATAAAAACACTGACTTTCTTATGTCCTTGGAATACCTCAGTATTTAGAAAAATAAAACATTATTTAATCTATATACATGTTGAAACACTATGAAAAAAGAAACATGAACTATTATTACCTAAATATGAACATTTTGACCTTTCCATTAAACTGGTGGGTATGAATGTAACACCTGAGAATTTTATGAGAAATATTTTTTTTTTATGTTATATAAATCATCAAAGGAATCTTTCACTACACACAACACTAGCTTTTCTTGCTTTACACGCAACCGCAACCTTCCTCGATAGCTTGCGTCGTACACAATACTGAGTTTCACTAAACAACGATATGCTATTATTAAAACTAGCCGTTATGAATAGTAGTAACCACTTTTTTAAATTTTATAAATTTTATCTTTCAAAATGGACTTCATTTTTGGATTCGGAATATCAAAATTAGCTTAGGGTGAAATTTTGGTACTTTCCGGATAACTTTCATATTCTGATGAATAGTGAAAATTACTAAATTTTAATTAAAAACAACTTTTTTAGTCAAAATAATTAATAGTGATAAATTATTAATTTGAGTGGTTTTAAAGTATATTTAGAATATATTTTTATAATTTAATACATTGTTGTTCAGTGGATGTAATTTCACATTTAAACCAGACATAAACAAGTGTCAATCTTTTGATAGTTATTATCTCTTAAAAACACGCTATTTGTTTTGACGATGGGAATTAATTTTTAAATTAGTTAATGTAACTGATATGTTTGGAATTTGGTAAAATAAAAATCATTTTTGAATTCATAATATCAAATATATCTTAGGCCTAATTTTTGGTATTTTTCTGGAAACTTTCATTTTTTGATGAATAGTGAAACCAGTAAGTGGTAGTTAAAAAACTAAATTTTTCATAAAACTTAATTTTACCGCTTCTGTGATTGGAATTTAGAAAATCCTAGAGACACGGTTAATATCAAGGACTAAAATGTGGTTCAATGAGATGAAAATAATTTCTGGTTAATAGTACCTTTTTATTTTTTTTACCACGGTTAAAAGTAAATAGGGTAATTAAGGGTAAAAATGATATTATTATTACCCTAACACATGTCCTAATTCTATTGGATAAGTTTAATTCGACCAAAAACAACCTTATGAATAAAATATGACCATTTAGGACCACATGGATTATATTAGGACATTTATTATCAATTTATTTAAACAAGGGTTAAAATAGTTAAAATCAATGTTTAATAACTAAAATGGAAGGTGGAAGGATGTAAATGTCAACCCTCCTTTGTCCCATAATAAGCAGTGGGGGGATAGATTTTATTGTGAAGAAGATCTCCACAGTCACCAAATATCTTACAGTGATGCTGTCAAGAATGGAACTCAAGAGAATATTAGCAAGGAGGTGGGAGAAAAAACTCAAAGTAGGAGGAAGCCAAGGAGAGACTACACGGATCTACCTAAACCAATGGTGACAAGGTCTGCACACAAGATTGTAGGGTCACAAGAAAATGAGATTGCAAATGGGTACAGTGGAAAACGAAGGGGAGGGTCCCCGAAGAGGGACAAAGGATTCAGTGGGAAACGACTGGTCAAGGAAAAGTTGTCTGAGGAAATGCTTCGAAAGAAAAATATGTATCTTGAGATGATGCAAAAATACGAATCCTCTGAATGAGAGTCATCTGATCCTGTTGATGAATTATCTAATGATGGGGAGAAGGATGCATATGGTTTTGATGTAATGTAACGTTTTTATTTTCTTTTGACATTACTTGCACTTTTCTTTTAATAAATTTGCGGGACCAGGCTTAAGTCTGGTTCAAACTTTCCTGGTAAATTCGACTATAAATAATCATTAGAAATATTAAAATATTTATTACATAATGTTATTTTATTTGTAATATTTATACTTAAAATAATTTAATTTATTTATGACACAATGATGATACAGTAATTATCTTATTAATGAAATATTGACATAATTGATGTTATAAATACCTAAATAAATGTCATTTGAGACATTTTATGAATACCAATAATTTTATCTGTTAATATGAAATTTTAGTTGTGATTTAATTAATTTTTTTTCGAACTAATTATGCTGTCATGATTTTCAAAAAAATCAATTACCAAATAGTGTCATAATTGACAGAAAATAGTTTTTAAAAAACATATTATATTATTAATTGTTATTATATTCCTAAAAATCTAAGGTTAGGCCAAGATACTTATATCATGATAGGTGTATCATTAATAGACCACTTGGGGGTCCCTTGGATGTATATGGTATGTTTATTAACTATATAATATAAAAATACAAAGTGACATGGTAAATGACAATCTAATTAACTAAGAGTTAAAACTAAAATATAAGGTTAATATAATGATCTAAACTTGTCTAAATTATATTGGATGAGAGTATTTAGACCCATCCACACCTTATCTTCGAAATATATCAATTTGGAGCTATTAAAAACCGAATTTGACTTTATAATAAAATAAAATATTTATTTATTCCAAAGGTGCCCCTCTCATCCCTTATAAAAGGTCACCTCCTCCCCCTCCTCCTCACACCAATTTGTGCCTTCCTGCTCGGCCAACCCCTGGACATTTCACTTCCCCACTTCTCTAGAAACATTCTAGAGGTCCTAGTCTTCTTCAAAGACAAATTTTAGTGCCCTAAAAGGAGGTCTCAAAGAGGCGCTTCAAAGAAGAGGTAATGTCTGTTACCGATTCATTCAACTCTATTTCTTATTCTACTTATTATTCTTTAGTTGTTTCATTATGAAGTAATAACATCAGTATCAATAATATACTGATATGTTATTATAAGTTTGAAACAAACCTATTTCACCATCTGTCCATCCTGCGGAAAACGAAATCACCGCGCATGCGTACGTATAGAATACCGTCTCCACGCCGTGGTGTAATCTATTTTCCACCACCACTTTACTTGGATGGGTATAATGGTGTAAATAATAACTATATATGATTATTTTAAATTGATATTGATTTTGAAATAGTATACATACACTCCATTAAAATTCAACGATCATGGGAACAATATCATCGCTCGTGCGTACGTACGGAATACCGTCTCCATGAGGTGATGCGACTTGTTCTACATGATCTTCATTTACTAATGATTATATAAATGAATTAAATGAATGAATATGATATATATTACACTAATACCATTTTGGAAAAGAGGTATCTATAATCTAAAAAGAAAAAATAAGAATTTATTTGACAAAACACGCATAAGAAAAAAAAGTAATAAACACCCGAATTACAAGTAGTAATGAAATATTACTAATAAGAAGCTAAGAATATGACCATATATGATATAATAAAAATAATAATTATTCTGTAATAAGTCAATAACATTATTTAAATAATTATACAGGAGGTTCGGACACTTACGAAGCAAATCGGACCTAAGGTAAGGGAAAATATCACAATCTCATTTTATCCGAGATTGTTTATACGTTGGTATTTACTGGGTTGTATTTTATCATCCACATACATGTTTCCTCAATATGTAATATTGTTTCCATCCAACTTCAATTGTTTAAATCCGATTTTACCCTTCGGTGAGTTTTTAGTAAAATATATGAAAGGAATCATATGTCATTTTTTGTACGAGGTACTTTTTGACTTTTCCGAAAAAAGTACGAGAAGAATGTTTTTTTAACTTATACGGAATGAATGGATTTTTAAAACATTATTTCCAAGAAGCTTCCTTTAAAAGTTTTCAAGTTTATTTTTAATCAACTTCTTTTAGTTTAACATTGTATGACATGTTAATAAAGGAAAATGTTTTTGAAGTAGAAAGGATATTTTCCTCAAGAATGGAGTTAAAGTGTTTTATCAAAATTACTTTCCATCTAAGATAATATAGGGTTCTGTTTCTATCCCTATCATTACATTTATTTTATTATTTTATGATGGAATTATTTTTATGAATTCATTTATCTTATATGAATTTTTTTATGATGTCATGTTGTTTAAGAATCCCATTTTTATTACATGGGTTATGCAATAATGTATGATGTATAATTTTGTGTCACACATAACAATGGAATCATTATGAGATGGGTAGGACCTATATCTCCCTAAAATGCATTGGTTAATGATTTTATATCTCATGAGATAGATATTTATGGAACGGCAGGTTAAACCAGTTCAGTGAAATAGGACTGAAACGAGGAGTGAACTCAGTTAAGAAATAGACTTTGTCCACTAAGATAGTATTGGCAATGAGTCTTGACTAATAAAAAATGATTCTCTATGATTATGTGTGTATTCCACAAAGTTTCATGTTTTAAGTTATGATTATTGGGATTACATTTCACTACTATGATTTATCCCATGTTATGAAATTATGATCTCTTTTGCAGGTTAAGATTTCCAAAAGATATGTTCTTATGTATATGATGTGATTGATATTTCTTTTGTTTACCCTTACTGAGCATTTGAGCTCACCATTTTGAATGTTTTATTTCCCCAGGTCAGAAAGAAGTTTATTAAGTAGGATATGCTAAAAGGGACTCTAGATATTATGAAATAAATGGGAGGCAATGTAGATTCTTTATGAACCAGTTGTTTATGATTCCTAGTTTCTAAAGACTCTATACCTATACGGTCCTTTCCTGGTTTTGTTATATGTTGTAATAAGTGTGCTTAAATTCTGAATTAATAACAATGTATGTAAAGTATGGGTCGTTATAGTTGGTATCAGAGGAAAGGTATAGTCATCCTTTGTAAACTAGGATGTGAAAGACTTAGTAAGAACCCTAAGGATAAGTCTAAGAATTGAACACAATTTTTGTGTTTTAGAAATGGCCATGAATAACCTAGGATAATACCTTAAGTGTGGAATTTTATTCTTGATTATGTGGTTTTCCTATTATAATTAGTGTTTCTCACACTATTCTTCTTGGTTTTAGTCAATGGCTGGAACCCGAAGGAACTGTGTTAATGCGGAATGCGACGGGAAACGCAATGATTGTCCCCCTGATCAACCAAACATTATGGGAGCTGGATTTCAAAATATTGTAGCCATTTTACAGAACTTTCTCAAGCTATGAATCCTGCAGGACTTCCAAACGAGCAAATTATGGAGCAAAATTCTGTTGAATCCTTCATGAGGTAGCGTCCACCTTCATTCAGCGGGTCTACTGATCCATTAGTTGCTGAACAATGGATTAGTACTACTAAAAAGATATTTTCAGTTCTTCAATGTTCTGAACATGATAATGTAATCCTATCAGTGTATTGTTTTGAAGGAAATACTGATCAATGGTAGAATCTTATTAAGAATATGAGGAAAAGGGATGAAATTGAGTCTATGGAATGGGACGATTTTATGAACTTATTTTTCAATAAGTACTTCCCTCGTATTCTCCGAACAAAGATGGAGAAGGAGTTTCTTGAACTGAAGCAAAAGGATGATGAATCTGTTGGTACCTATGAAGCAAATTTTACAAGACTTTCAAGGTACGCTTCTAGTATTATTATCCAACCTGAGAGTAAGATCAATTGATTCTTCAGTGGTTTAAAACCAAGTATTCGAAGGGCCTTAGCCATAAGGGACTTCAATAGCAATGAGGAAATCATTCTTTGTGCTCTCAAAGTTGAGATGGAGATTGGGATAACCAATCAGTCATATGGGTTTGATAAGAAGAGGAAAATGGAATTCAAAGGAAAATCTAAAGAGCACACTGAAAAGAAGATGAGATTTCCCTTATGCTCAAAGTGTGGAAAGAAACATGGAGGGAGTTGTCTTAAAGGGACAAGTAAATTTTTGAAATGTGGAAAGGAAGGTCATCGGGAATTTGAATGCTGCAATGATGGGAAGAAGATGTCTAATGGTGAAAACAATGGAAGGGATACACAGAATGAACCTACTACACTTCAATGTTTCAAGTGCAAGGAGATGGGGCGTTATGACAATCAATGCCCAAATCCAAGGGTTGATGATGATGGTCGACATCAATAAACTCTTAAGGCTAAAAACAAAGGAATGTCACATGCAATTTCTATCAGTGATGTGTAATACGATAACGATGTGGTGAAAGGTACACTTACCATCCACTCTAAAGTAGCAAATGTTATATTTGATTATGGATACACCCACTCATTTATTTCTGAAGAATTTTCTAGAAGTATCTCCGTATTACCTAAAAAATTATATGTTGAGTTAGCTGTGACAACCCCTAATGGCAGAACAGTCGCATCAAATCTTTACAATTCTTCTCCGATTGAAGTTTGTGGGAAAGTGCTTCCTACAAATCTTGTGATCCTTCATGTAGTAGAATTTGATGTGATTCTTGGAATGGATTGGCTTTCTTTAGATGGAGCTCATATCAATTTCCAAAGAAGGGAAGTCACATTTCATATTCCAGATCAATCTATGATCGTCTATCGATGCAAGGATGAACATAACCTTCCAGTGGAAATTTCATCCATCTAATGGGTCTTGATTCCACTAAATGAGGGTTATTTATCTTAAATGGCTGGAGAGAAACTCACGATTAATAATATTCCCATTGTACGAGAGTTTAACGATGTCTTTTCGGAGGAATTGTCGGGTCTTCCACCAAATCCTGAAGTTGAGTTTTCAATAGAACTCGTACCGGGTGCTTTGCCTATTTCGAAGACACCTTATAGAATGGCCCCAATTGAGTTGCAGGAATTGAAGAAGCAACTCCTAGAGAATCTTGATAAGGGGTTAATATTCCCTAGTGTGTCACCTTGGGGATCAACTGTTCTGTTTGTTAAAAAGAAAGATGGATCAATGAGACTCTTCATTGATTATCGAGAACTTAACAAGATCACTATCAAGAACAAATATCCTCTCCCGTGCATTGATTAATTATTTGACCAACTACGAGCTCAATACTTTTCCAAGATTGATCTTCGTTCAGGGTATCATCAATTAAGAGTCAAAAGGGAGGATATACCAAAGACAGCTTTTCATACAAGGTATGGACACTATGAATTTATAGTGATGCCATTTGGTCTTACTAATGCCCTGCTATCTTCATGGATCTGATGAATAGAGTCTTTAGAGAGTATCTTGATCAGTTTGTGGTAGTCTTTATAGACGATATTCTTGTCTATTCAAAGAGCAAGCAAGAACATTAAGATCACTTTAGAATTATATTGAAGACCCTGATAAAGGAGATGCTTTATGCCAAATTTACCAAGTGTGAATTTTATCTTCAAAACGTTTCATTTTTGGGTCACATAATCTCAAAAGAGGGGATATATGTGGATCCCCCAAAAACAGAGGTTATCGAAAGATGGTCGAGACCAACAATAGTAACTAAGATCCGAAGTTTTCTTGGTTTGGCTGGATATTATCGACGTTTTGTGAATGATTTTTCACGATTATCTAATCCACTCACCAGGTTGACTCAGAAAAGAATTAAGTTTGTTTGGATAGAGGAATGTGAAGAGAATTTCAAGGAGTTGAAAAAAAGGTTATCCAGTGCACCTGTGCTCACACTTCTTTGTAGTGGAGAAAGGTTTGTGATCTACAGTGATGCATCCATGAAGGGGATGGGGTGTGTTCCTATGAAAAATGATATGGTGATAGCTTATCACTCACGACATTTGAAAATCCATGAGCAAAATTACCCAACACTCGATTTGGAGTTAGTTGCGGTATTCTTTGAATTAAAGATTTGGAGGCATTACCTTTATGGTGAAAGGAGTGATATTTATACTGATCATAAAAGTTTAAAGTATATTTTCACACAAAAGGAGCTGAATATGTACCAATGAAGATGGTTAGAGCTGATTAAGGATTACGACTACTCAAATCATTACCACCCTCGGAAAGAAAACAAGGTGGAAGATGAATTAAGTCGACAAACCATGCCAGTTTATTCATGATGAGGATCAGAAAAGATCCAATATTTATGGATTTACAAAGGATGGATCTTTGAATTATAATGGAAGGGGGAAAATTGTATCTTTCTCAAATTAAAGTTCGACCATATATACATGTGAAGATTAAAGAGGAACAGAAAGAAGATGTAGAGTTACAAAAGAAGCTGAGAAATGTTCCTGAATTCAACCTTGATTGTGATGGGATAATAATGTTCAGGAATCGGGTTTGTGTTCCTCCCATCCCCGAATTAAAGAAGGAGCTGCTGGATGAGGCTCATAGTTCTTCATTCTCTATTCATCCTAGAAGCACAAAGATGTATAGGGACCTGAAAGAGTACTTCTGGTGGGATGTGATGAAAAGAGATATTGTTGAATATGTCTCTCGATGCTTGGTTTGTCAGCAAGTTAAAGCTGATAGACAAAAGTCTAAGGGGATGTTACAACCCTTACCTATACTCGAATAGAAATGGGAAAACATCACTATAGACTTTGTCACAGGAGTTCCTAAAACATCCAAAAGCAATAATTCTATCTGGGTCATAGTTGATCGTCTTACAATGTCTGCACACTTCATTTCTATAAGAGAGGATTTCTCTCTGGATCAGCCTGCCATAATATATGTAAAGGAAGTGGTAAGATTTCATGGAGTACCACTTTATATTATATCTGATCGGGATCCGAGATTTACGTTGAAGTTCTGGCGAAGTCTTCAGCATACTCTGGATACAGATTTGAGTTTCAACACTGCTTATCATCCTCAGACAGACGGTCATTCTGAGAGAACAATTCAAACTCTAGAAGCTATGTTGAGAGCTTGCTCTATGGATTTAAAAGGTGGTTGGGATCAACACCTAACTTTGGTGGAATTTTTATATAATAATATCTTTCACTCCAGTATTCAGATAGCTCCTTATGAAGCTCTCTATGGAAAGAAATGTTGGACTCCAACTTGCTGGGATGAAGCTGGGGAAAGAAAGCTATTAGGACCTGATCTTGTTGATGAGATGGCTGAAAAGGTCAGATCTATTCAACAACACATAAGAGCATCTCAGAGTCGACAGAAAAGTTATGCCGACAACTGAAGAAAAGACCTAGAGTTTGAAGTGGGTGATAATGTGTTCTTACGAATATCTCCCTGGAAGAGGGTCATGAGATTTGGAAAGAAGGGGAAGTTGAGCCCTAGATATATCGGTCCTTTCGAAATACTGGATCATGCTAGAAAGGTAGCATACCGATTGGTGCTTCCAACGAATCTCTATCATGTTCATGATGTGTTCCATGTATCTCTCCTAAGAAATTACATACCTGATCCTTCACAGGTACTCAGCTCAGAAGTTTTACCGCTGGAGCAAGATCTTCTTATGAAGAACAACCGATAGAGATTCTGGATCGTAGCGAAAAAGACCGACGAAACAAGACCACTCGATTGGTGAAAGTTTTATGGATGAACCACCAATTAGAAGAAGCTACATGGGAGCTTGAGGATATTATTAGGGAGAGGTATCCTCATCTTTTTGTTACAAAGTGATGAATTTCGAGGGCGAAATTCATTTTAAGGGGGGTAGAATCTAACACCCGATAATTTTATGAGAAATATTTTGTTTTGATGTTATATAAATCACCAAAAGAATATTTCATTACAGAAAACACTATCTTGTCTTTCTTTACATGCAATCACGGCCTTCCTCGATAGCTTGCGTCGTACGCAATACCGAGTTTCACTAAACAACGATATGATATTATTAAAAGTAGCCGTTATGAATAGTAATACCAATTTTTGAAATTTTATAAATTTTATCTTTCAAAATAAACTTCATTTTTGGATTCGGAATATCGAAATTAGCTTAGGGTGATATTTTGGTACTTTTCGGATAACTTTCATATTCTGATGAATAGTGAAAATTACTAAATTTTAAGTAAAAAAAACTTTTTTAATCGAAATAATTAATAGTGATAAATTATTAATTTGAGTGGTTTTAAAGTATATTTAGAATATATTTTTACAATATAATACAATGTTGTTCATTTGATGTAATTTTCACATTTAAAACAGAGATAAACAAGTGTCAATCTTTTGATAGTTATTATCTCTTAAAAACACGCTATTTGTTTTGACGACAAGAATTTATTTTTAAATTAGTTAATGTAACTGATATGTTTTGAATTTGGTAAAATAAACATCATTTATTAATTCATAATATCAAATATAGCTTAGGCCTAATTTTTGGTATTTTTCTGGAAACTTTCATTTTTTGATGAATAGTGAAACCACTAAGTGGTGGTTAAAAAACTGAATTTTTCATAAAACATAATTTTACCGCTTCTGTGAGTGGAATTTCAAAAATCCGAGAGACATGGTTAATATCAAGGACTAAAATGTGGTTCAATGAGATGAAAATAATTTTTGGTGAATAGTAACTTTTTACATTTTTTTACCATGGTTAAAAGTAAATATAGTAATTAAGGGTAAAAATGATATTATTATTACCCTAACACATGTCCTAATTCTATTGGATAAGTGTAATTCGACCACAAACAACCTTAGGAATAAAATATGACCATTTAGGCCCACTTGGATTAGATTAGGACATTTATTATCAATTTATTTAAAGAAGGGATAAAATAGTTAAAATCAATGTTTAATAACTAAAACATTTTTAATATAGGGTTATACATAAGATAAATTCGACTATATATATTAATTATAAATATAAAAAAAGTTCCTACATAATGGTATTTTATTTGTAATTTTTAGACTTAAAATAATTTAATTTATTTATGACACAATGATGATGCAGTAATTCTCTTATTAATGAAATATTGACATAATTGATGTTATAAATACCTAAATAAATGTAATTTGAGACTTTTTATGAATTCCAATAATTTTATATGTTAATATGACATGTTAGTTTTGATTTATTTAATTTTTTTTAAATAATCATTCTGTTATGATTTTCACAAAAATCAATTACCAAATAGTGTCAAAATTGACATAAAATAGTTTTTAAAACAAATATTATATTATTAATTGTTATTATATTCATAAAAATCTATGGTTAGGTAAAGATACTTATATAATGATAGGTGTATCATTAATGGACCACTTGGGGGTCGCTTGGATGTATATGGTAGGTTTATTAACTATATAATATAAAAATACAAAGTGACATGGTAAATGAAAATCTAATTAACTAAGAGTTAAAACTAAAAGATAAGTTTAATATAATGACATAAACTTGTCTATATTCTATTGGATCAGAGTATTTCGACCCATCCCCACCTTATCTTCTAAATATATCAATTTGGAGCTATTAAAAACCGAATTTGACTTTATAATAAAATAATATATTTAGTTATTCCAAAGGTGCCCCTCTCCTCCCTTATAAAAGGGCACCTCCTCCCCCTCATCATCACACCAATTTGATCCTTCAATCTCGGCCCACCTCTGCCCAATTAACTTCCCTACTTCCCTAGAAACATCCTAGAGGTCCTGGTCTTCTTCAAAGACCAATTTTAGTGCCCTAAAAGGAGGTCTCAAAGAGGCGCTTCAAAGAAGAGGTAATGTCCGTTACCGATTCTTTCAACTCTATTTCTTCTTCTACTTCTTCTTATTTAGTTGTTTCATTGTTAAGTAACAACATCAGTATCACTCATATACTGATATGTTATTATAAGTATGAAACAACCCTATTTCACCATCTATCAATCCTACGGAAAATGAAATCACCGCGCGTGCGTACGTACGTAATACCGTCTCCACGCCGTGGTGTAATCTATTTTCCACCATCACCTTACTTGGATGGGTATAATGGTGTAAATAATAACTAAATATGATTATTGTAAAGTGATATTGATTCTGAAATATTATACATACACTCCATTACAATTCCACGATCATGGGAACGATATTATCGCTCGTGCGTACGTACGAAATACCATCTCCATGATGTGATGCGACTCGTTTTACATGATCTTCATTGCATAATGATTATATAAATAAATTGAATGAGTTAATATGATATATATTACACTAATACCATTATGGAAAAGAGGTATCTATAACCTAAAAAGAAAAAATAAGAATTTATTCGGCAATACATGCATAAGAAAAAAAAGTAATAAACACCCAAATAACAAGTAGTAATGAAATATTACTAATATGAAGCTAAAAATATGACCATATATGTTATCATAAAAATATGTATGATTCTGGAATAAGTCAATAACATTACTTAAGTCATTATACAGGAGGTTCGGACACTTAAGAAGCAAATCGGACCTAAGGTAAGGAAAAATATCACAATATCATTTTATTCGAGATTGTTTATACGTTGGTATTTAATGGGGTGTATTTTGTCATCCACATCCATGTTTCCTCAATATGTAATATTGTTTCCATCCACATTCAGTTGTTTAAATCCAATTTTACCCTTCGGTGAGTTTTTAGTACAAAATATGAAAGGAATCTTTTGTCGTTTTTCGTATGAGGTACTTTTTGACTTTTTCGACAAAAGTACGAGAAGAACGTTTTTTAACTTATACGGTATGAATGGATTTATAAAACATTATTTCCAAGAATCTTCCTTTACAAGTTTTCAAGTTTATTTTTAATCAACTTCTTTTAGTTTAAAATTGTATGACATGTTAAGAAAGGAAAATGTTTTTGAAGTAGAAAGGATATTTTCTTCAAGAATGGAGTTCAAGTGTTTTATCAAAATTACTTTCCATCTAAGATAATATAGGGTTCTGTTTCTATCCCTATTATTACATTGATTTGATTATGTCATGATGGAATTATTTTTATGAATTTATTTATCTTATATGAATTGTTTTATGATGTCATGTTGTTTAAGAATCCCATTTTTATTACATGGGTTATGTAATGATGTATGATTTCTGATATTTTGGCACACATAATAATGGTATCATTATGATATGGGTGGGACCTATATCTCCCTCCAATGCATTGGGTAAAGATTTTATATATCATGAGATAGACATGGCTAGAATGGCAGGTTAAACCGGTTCAGTGAAACAGGACTAAAACGAGGAGTGAACTCGGTTCAGAAATGGACTTTGTCCACTAAGATAGTCTTGGCAATGAGTCTTGACTAATAAGAAATGATTCTCTATGATTATGTGTGTATGCCACAAAGTCTCATGTTTTAAGTTATGATTATTGGGATTACATTTCACTACTATGATTTATCCCATGTTATGAAATTTTGATCTCTTTTGCAGGTTAATATTTCCAAAAGTTATGTTCTTATATATATGATGTGATAGATATTTCATTTGTTTACCCTTACTGAGCATTTCAGCTCACCCTTTTGTATGTTTTATTTTCCCAGGTCAGGAAGAAGGTTATTAAGTAGGATATGACAAAAGAGACTCTAGATATGATGAAATAAATGGGAGGCAAAGTAGTTGCTTTATAAACCAGTTGTTTCTGTTTCACAGTTTCTAAAGACTCTATACCTATACGGTCCTTTCCTAGTTTTGTTTTATGTTGTCTTAAGCGTGCTTCAATTCTGAAGTAATAACAATGTATGTAAAGTATGGGTCGTTATAATGAATATTATTAAATAATATATGAAATATATAATGTGTTCCTACTCATTATAAATATATTGATAAATTCACATTAAAAAATCACTCATTTTTTTATTAAAGTTGTTTTATTATTGAAAAATATGTTTTCTTCAAAATTGGATTTAATTTCATTTTTTTGAGAAAATATTATAATTAATTTTTTCTAATTATTTAAATTATATTTTTTGAAAATTATATTACATTCTAAATATTCATATCAACATTATATTATAGTGAATTTACCATATTTGTTTAAAAAATCATATTTTCAATTTATAGTGAAAATTGTTGGTTTTATTGAAAAAAATATTTTATTATAATGCATTTTGAAATAAAAATTTTAATTTTTGTTATGTTTTAAAATTTAATTAGTTTATTTTGATTAAAAATAATATAATTATAGTCTTTAGACTAAATTTTGGGCTTCAATAGAGTACAAAAATAATTTATACATTAAAATGAATTTTTTGAAGAAACCTTTTTTATCATGCCTCATGAGCATAATTTTAAATTAAATTTGGAAACTTATATAAATTTAATCTTGAATAACGGACTCAATATTTTTAATTATGCAGACTAAATTAGGAAAATGTGACCCTTTTATTTTTAATAATTATGAATTGTAACTCTAGTAAATAATTATTAACATGGAAAGGGTAAATAAGGTAATTAAGGTTAAAAATAATAAGACAAGGACTAAAAATTGACAATGACATTGGAATTTATCCTCTTTTATGAGTGTAGTTCAATCATTTCCATCTGATTCTTTAATTTGTGATAACTTGGTTAAAAAAATTTGGTTTTGGATACTTCTATAATTTATGTTTAAAAGATAGACAAAATATAACTTTATTCATTTTAATAACTACAACATTTTGTGGTCGGGATATTAAAAAATTATTTTCAGCTCTAAATAAGAATTTTAAATATTAATTATTTTTAATATTTTAATTTATTTCTAATGTTTATTTAATATATAATTACCTTAAATACCTATGCAATGCTGACACATTATTTATTCAATTAATATAAAATTAAATAAATTTATTTTAATAAATTTAAAAGTAATATAAATTTAATCAATTATTGTTTATATGATTTTTAAATATAAATAAAACTTGTTATTAATTTTTTAAATGATTATATTTTAATTATTTTGTTGTCATGTTTTTACCAATGTAAAATTGAATGAATAGTTCCCAAAAAAGATATTAATGGTATTTATAATTAATATATTTTTATTAAATTATTTAAAAATGATAAAAAACATATATTCATTGTATTAACTGGTATATGATTTATAATATCAATAATTTCTCATTTATATCAATTTTGTTATAGTTACTTTCTTGACTCCTAAAGAATAAAAACATTTTTAACATGGTAATTATGAAAAAGGGTTAACATGTGTTATAAAAAATATATAACTTAAAAAGACTAATATAAATTTGACCAAATTTTATTACATGATATCATTTTGACACATATAAATCATAAATTATAATTCTATCATTTTAGAGTCATTTTCACTAAAAAAATAATTTATATTAATTTAATATTTATAAAATTCCAAAAGTGCATCTCCCCTCACTTATAAAAAAGTAGCTAACCTTGTATTTTATTCACACTTTAAAAGAATTTTATTTTAGAAAATATCTACATACTTACCTCCCTTACATCTCTTTCTATGTTTTCTGGTCCTGTTTTTATTAGAAAACCCTCTAGGATGTTTTTTAGTGTAATCCTAAAGAAGATGTCTAAAGAAGAGGCACCATTCATAACTGATCAATTTTGTTTTAGTTGTTCTTCCAAATACTTCAAGTCATATTAAATACTGACTATATAATAACATCATTATCTACCATATAATTATATGTTGTTATGCTACTGTAAAAACCTACATCCATCTGGTCTTCCATTGAATTGTAAACAAAACCATCATTTTTAAGCACGGTGGACTTCAACATCATGAAATGATGTAATATGTTATACATCATCACCGATCATGAATATTTATTATAATTTATTTAATATATATGTATGATCTTCATGAAACATTTATCTTTATATAAAATTAATATATCACATATTTTTATAAGTTTCTATTCGAAGAATGATGATAATGGTGTTCATGCATATGTGTACATTACCACATCCATAGAGTGATGTGGTTCGTTTTTCAGTACCGTATCACATGGATGATAAATATAAGTGTATTTTATTAAATAATATTATATTAATGATATAATTTTCTTTAAGAAAAAAATAACCAATTATTACCTTTATTAAATCATGATAATTGAAAATTAAAATCGTTACTCATGAGCACGTAGGCCCTACTATCTCCAAGATTGTAACGCGGTTCATTTTTCATAACTATATTTCATGATTGTACTTAATAAAGAAATATATTTATAAAAATTATAATTATTTCAAGATTATGTTTCTATATATGATAAAATAATTACCTCATTGACTATAGTTAACCTACTAAATTTATTTTGAACTTATGATCTGAATATCATCAAAACGTCTGATGAGAAGTTAAATTATAATGTAATTTACTATAAAATAATAATAAATAGAAATATATATTTAAAATTAAACTTTTTCTTTAATAAATTATATTATTAAAATATTTTAATTACTTAGTGATATAATCAAAGTACATGATGAGTCAGAATCAATGTATTCGACTTTATTTTGAACCCCACTTAAATATTCCCCTCCAAAACTTTTTCTTCCATGTCCATGTACTTATAAAAATTTCATGGTAATTTTATTTATACATTAATGAATTCTATATTTCATTATTGACCCTATTTTACGTTATTTATAATTTATTTAAAAATGAATCTTTTTATGGTTTTATATGAGGTACATAATACATTAAAAACCTCATCCTATAGGTTTTAAAGATTTATTTTCTAAATCATTCCATTAATTATCCATATTCTTAATTTTATTATAAATGTGTTTATACTTTCATAAATGAATTATAGATCAATAATTATCAATCTTTATAATATCAATCAATGGTTTTAAAAAATTAATATTTTCTGGTATTTTATAAAGAATGATTTGACTTTATTTACAAAATACAAAATGAATGTTGTTAGGTTCGTATAGAGTATGATATTATCAAATGATACCAATTGTAGGATTGAAATGATAATGTAAATGCTCAATATACAATATGGGGGTGAATTTTGTACTTTAAAAATTCTTTTGGAACTTTTAAGGTTGGTTATAAACCATCATATTGTTTAACAAGGTTGAGAAAGATAAATTCACAAAACCTCTAAGTTCTACTAACTTGATTGATTCCGGAAATGTGATTCCGAGAATGTAATTCCGAAAATTTGAATCTGAAAATGAAACATAAATTTTTTTTACAAAGATAATGATTCTACCTTAAAGCATATAGAATCATTCTAAATCAGAGTATATAAGTATAAATAAGTATAAGATAGTTATACATTCCTCAACAAAAAAAATATGCAGTGGAAAACATGAAACAAAAAAGTAACAAGTAGTAAATCTTTTAACCCAAAGAGAAGGGTATCCAACAACCTTGGATAAAAGTTCTCTTGATTTATACTTTCAAGAAATTTTGTCTTACCCCCACCAGGGTAAGCCCTCAATATGATGATCAAAGTCTATCTTACAATCCCTAAAATCCCTCAACATCAAGGTTTTCGGCACCTCTGTCTTCCTCAGCAAGGAAGTCCTCAAACATTAATGTAGTCGACACCTCTGTCTTCCTATCCCCGGATTCCCTCCAATGTACTCAGAAACATTCAATGTCGCTCGAAGAAAATATGAACAAGATGTTTAGTACGCACAAAGTAATAATGTATCTCCCTTTCTCGAAATATCTTTAGCAGCATGAAATCTCTAGACTAATCAACTTATTGTGTGCTCTTTCAAATTAGTTCCGATTTATAGGAATAACTCCAACAGTCACACACTCTTCCAACAGTCATATTTTTCCATGAATTTCCGAGGCACCTATACATGTGTCATTCAAAAAATGGTTTGTTAGTAACTGAATTCATGAATTTTTTTTATATCAAAAACATGAGTATGTAAAAATATTGTTACTTATGCAAATTCTTATTTCGGAGTGTATGTAGAAATGAATGTTCGGAGTCTACCCAAAAACTATTTGGAGTCTATAATACATGGATATTCGGATTTTTTTTTACAGAAGAATTAGGAGGTAGAATTATATAGAATTCAGAGAATGAGTTTTATGAAAAATTGGTGTCTGAATTCATAAGAATTCGAAACCTGAACTCATAAGATTTTGGAGTTTGAATTCAGAGAACTAAAATCCTGAACTCAAAAAAGTTCGGTGTCTGTATTCTGAGAACTCGGAGTCAGAACTCAGAAGTGTTCGGAGTCTGAATTTAGAAAATTTATAGGTAGAACTTGGAAGTGTTCAAAGTCTAAATTCAAGGAACTTGAAGTCAAAACTCAGAAGAGTTCAGAGTCTGAATTTAGAGAACTCAAAGTCAGAATTCAGAATAGTTCAAAGTTTGAATTCAGAGAGTTGGAAACCTGAATTTATATCCTGAAAAAATAATTTTTTATTTTAATGTTTATATATGATTCCGAGGTTTTGGACACAAAACCTAATTTTTTAAATTGACAAAATGACCTATGAAAAACATGGTAAGGATAAATTTCCATGGGGAATAAAAAGTTTCCTTGTGAAAGTAAAACATAGGGTAATTGAAATTTTCCTAAAGATAAGGTGTTTGAGATTTTCAAAACATGACGAAATGGTAAAGTCATAAGTAAACCTTATTGACTACAAATTTTTTCCTAACATGAAGCAATGTAAACGTCATAAAGAAACCTTATTGACTCAACTGTCTCCCCCTTTCTGGAAAGCACAATCATCCATTCGGAAAAGAATATAAGGACATAGAAAATCTTTTCCTAGACATTTAATACAAAACCTATCTCCCTTAACACATGGTAAATGATGAATACGACTAAATACCTCTTAGGTTTTGGACCACTAAGGATCATACTCTAGATTTTCGGAATGAGACATATCATTTTATTTTATATAGAAATGTTCATGTTAAAAACTCCCCCTTAGATAAACTCCCCCTTACATAGGAACTTTCTTTAATTCTTAGAATTATTTTTCCTTTCTCACCCTTTGTGATTTTCAAACTAAAATACAAGGAATAGAAGAGTAAATATGGTAACTGAAATATTAGACAAAACATCCAAACAAAATCGGGCAACCAAAATTTCATTAAGATTGGAAAAAATTATACAACAAGGAAAATACAACAAAAGATCGGATTTAAACAATGTTGTCTTTCCTTTTCCTTGGTCATCATCTTTTTCACTATTTTTTTTATCTTTTTGAGATCATTGTGATCTTCCTCTCCTTGCTTATGAATCTGATCCTGATCCTTAAATTTTTTCTCTAAGGATTTGATGCAATCTTCTTGAGCCTTAAGAGCCTCTGCATACGCCTTTAAGACTTCTTCCTTCTTGATAAGATTTTCTTCTATCTCAATCCAGATATATCTGTTTATTTTATAACTTTGAGCAACTGAATGTAACTTCCCATTTAGATATTTTACCTCTTGAATCCGAGCATTCTGTTCCAGTGTCAACTTTTCATCAAAACTATTTATGAGATCCTTGATCTTATCATCGTCAATGTCAAAAGCCTCCTTGACAATATCCTAGAACTCATCATCATTTCTCATTTCCTCTATAGTTTTCCTTGACCAACTTGTCATCTTCCTGTATGATCATTTATGGGCTTCATAGTTAATGAAAAAATTCTTGACATCAGCCTCAAGCTTGAAACACTTGTCTATCACCATGGACACTGAATCTGATTTTTGGTTTAAGGTGTGTTGAAGCATCTGGAATATTGAATCAATGCTTGAAAAACATAAATAGTCCAAACAAAATTTTTCAAAGACTGTACTATGAACTCATGTCCAAGGGATGATGATTCTGAATTTGAAACATTGCTTGGTGAGGGTTCTTTCTCCAACTCAGTAGCCTTCCTCTTCGATGTTCCACTAGCTTTCATCTTCTTCACAACAACATTAATAGTTCTATCAAAAACCACTTGTTTACCATTATTAGTTCTCAGAATGGATTCCTCATCTGGATAATCATGTTCACTATCATATGGCTAAACAATTTTGTCTTCATATACTACTTCTTTTTGAGAACCTACCTCCGCATACTCTGGGTGTATTAAATGATGATTGTAGCTTTCTTCTTCAGACAATATATTCACTTATTCTTCAACCTTTCCATCTTCACCTTTCTCGTCTTTCCCAAGGGTAGCCATCTTTGAAGATTCTTCTCCAGAAGTTCGGATTGGGAGCTTCTCATATGTTTATTTATCATGAAAATATTCTACTTGCTTAATCAACTCAACAGTGTCACCACTTCTTTCAACTTCTTCGTCAACTTCATCTACTACTTCTACCTCTCTTTTTTTGACTTTATTTGGAGTCACAAATTTCTTCCCTGGAGTCTCTAGTAAAGCTTCTAACAAGACAGATTGTGGTAAAAGGATATTTTCAGATGCTTTCTCAGTATCCCCCAGAAGGGATTGAACAATTTCAGATTCAAACATCTTCTTGTTCTGTTTCTTTTCTTTCTCTTCCCTTTCCAGATACTCAGCTGTCTTCTCCTTCAGATATTTTTCTTTAGCAGGTTCTATGAAAAACATCGGATCTACTTTTTTTCTATTCTTATTCTCTTCCCCTAACATAGAGACTACTTCATCTAGATGGGATTTTTTCTTTTTCGGATTTGGGGGTGCTAACTGAACTTCCTTGGCCACATGAGATTTTACCTTTTCTTCTACTTCGTTCAACTTACTCTTCCTTTTAGCCTTTTTAGATGGTTCTTCCTCCTCTTTTCTCTTTAGTATGACTTCCTATTCTTCTTCTGGAAAGTCATAAAATTCTCTAGATTCTTTAGAAAATCCAACATTCATCCTTCTCAAAGTATTTTCACTATCCAGAATGACTTTTCAATTCTTTGGATTTGAACTATGTTGAATTTTTATATAATCCAAGCAACAAAAAATTATCTTTTAAATAACAGATAGATACATAATGATATGAAATTTCAGATTTTTGTTCTTTATATTCTCGATCATAATCAGAATATACTTAACCAAGATGATATTTCTCAGGTTCACTAGAAAATCCTTAATATACATATGAATCTTCTTCAATGTATCCTTGTCTCCTTTTCTCAGAATGATGTATCCCTGATCCCATAATTCGAGAATCCGAAAATTTTTAGTGAGGTGAAAAATCTTTAGAGTCTTAAAACTTGTAAGATCGAGGAACTCCATTTCATTCACCTTTATAAAGCTTACTTGATTATCTTACAACTTATGTATGAAGATATCTGCCTCACCCTCATGAGGAACTCCACTTAAATTTGTATCCTTGGTGTACGAGATATTATATGTCTTCTCATAGGTTTTGAAAGAGAACTTATCTCTTCATTCTTCCTTAAAAAATATTATTGACTCATAAAATTCCGCTAGGAAATCTGGATATACTAAATCTTGAGCACCTGGATTCGATACACAAACATTGTCCCATCCACTGAGAATAATGTATTTAGAGATTATAGAATCATACATGGTGAGAAATTTTGGATGCACCATCCATTCTCTATAAACCTTGCACTCCTAGATTTCCTTGACAGTTGAGATGTCTTTTTAAGAAGATTCTTTGACAGACATTCATTGTAGAGCAAGATCTGAGATGTTCAGAATAATCTTATATAGGAGGAAATAACATCTACATGTGGATTCTTTAGATTCGATGTGGGACAACCATCAGGGGGTTATTTATATATGTGTTTGAAGCAACAATTTAGCTTTCAAACCCAATCCAGTTGCTGAGAAACTTTTTGATCTGATCTGACGGTTGAAAAGATAGTGGCAAGGAACTTTTTTATAGAATCTGATCTTTTGAGGTTTTTAATAAAAAAATTGGGATTTAAGAAATAGAGAATATGAAAATTAAAAAAAAAACAGATGAAAATACCAACAGGTATAGGATGCTTACATAAATTTAAGAAAGAATCATACCTTTTGGATTTCTAGGAAGATTATTTATAGCGAGGAAAAAATTTTCTTGAAGAACTTTAGATTTTGAAAATTCGATTATGAATTATTGAGAAAAACTGACTACAAAAATATTATAAAATATTCATTACGAAAATTTAGAAGATATTTATTACAAAAATTTAGAAAATTTTCATTATGAAAATTTAGAAAATATTCATTATGAAAATTTAGAAAATAATTATTATGAAAATTTAGAAAATATTCATTATGAAAATTTAGGAAATCTTCATTATAAAAATTTATGAAATCGTCATTAGGGAAATTTAGAAAATCATCATTATGAAAATTTAGAAAATCTTCATTATGAAAATTTAGAGACTACAAAAAGGATTTAGAATACGAAAAAAATTTTGAATATGAAAAAATTTAAGACTCTAAAAAACAAATGTAATCCCCCTATAAAAAGGAGTTTGTTAATATATGGAGGTTTATTTCAACAGGAAGTTAACAAGGAAGATTACCTTATGGTTATCATTCATTACTTCTATTTAATGTATTCAAATATATCAGACTGTAATGATTTTGTGAAAATATCTACAAGTTGATCTTGCGTTCCGATAAATTGAAGAATGATACCCCCTTATTGTTTGTGATCCCTAAGAAAGGGATGCCTAATATCTCTGTGCTTTTCACGAGAGTGATGCGTAGGGTCTTTACATAGGTCAATGGCACTAGTATTATCACACAAAATTTGTGTTCTGGTAAAACTCATACCATAGTCTGTGAGTGTCTGTAGTATCCACAACAATTGAGCACAACAACTTACAACTACTATGTATTTTGCTTCAGCTGTGGAAGGTGCTAATAAGTGTTTTTTTTGCATCAACAATAAAATAATTAATCTTCTATGAAATGGAATGTTCTGGATGTACTCTTTCTATACATTTTACATCCACCAAAGTTAGTATCTGAAAAACTCTTTAAAATAAAATCATTTCTAGAAGTATAAAAGAGTCCTTGATCCATGGTTCCCTTTAAGTAGAAAAAAATTCTTTTCACTGCCTTTAAATGAGATTCATTGTGATTGGATTGATATCTTTCACATAAGCATACTAAAAAAATCATGTCTGGATGACTAGCTATCAAGTAAAGTAGACTTCCAATCATACCTCTAAAAGATATTTGATCTACTGGTTTCCCAACCTTATCCAGATCAAGTAAATTTGAGGTACCAAAGGGAGTAATTATACTCTTGGTGTTTTCATATTGATACATTTCATGTAGATCTTTAATATACTTATGTTGGGATATATAGATTCTTTCAGGTTTTTGAGATATTCGAAAACCAAGGAAAAATGTTAACTCACCAATCATACTCATTTCAATCTCAGATTTCATTAGATTTGAAATTGAATGAGTTAAATATTACTGAGTTGAACCAAATATAATGTCATCAACATTACTTTGAATAATCAACACATTTTTCATATCATGGTTTATAAAAAGGGTTGGATCACAATTTCCCTTAACATAATTATTTTGAAGCAAAAATTTTGTGATCCTATAATGTAATGTCCCAGACCTCTCTCGTCCATTACTTCATGGAAATGAGGTGTTAGAAGTGTTATGGAAGGACAAGGTGACTTGTGGGTGTGTTTGGGTAGACTTTTAAGGAAAACTAATGGGAAATGGATTTTGCATGGGAGGAGCATAGTTTTTCTAAACAATGGGGACAAACTATGTGAGGTTGGTCTGGGAGGCAGTAGAATCTACACGGGAGGAACACATTTTGTCTAACCGTGCAACCAAACCATGCCATTAGGGTGGTCGAGGCAGTTGCAAACACATGGTTAGCACACGGTTTGACAAACCGTGCAGACTAACCATCCGGGAACATAAATTATATCCTAAAATTGTGGATCTCAACCATTTATCCTCTAACTTTCTCGTTTAAGATCCTAATCGGCTGTAACTCATGATTACCCTCCCTTGAAGCTAGGATAACCACTCCCAAGAATTTTGGATGTGATCCAAAAACTTCTCTTGGTGAATCAAAGATGATTTCTTAAGGTATGTGATCATTCTTGATTGTTCTTGTTCGGTTTCTTAGATCCACTTGGATATACTTCTCCTCTTCCCTATGTTTTTTATATCTATGCCAGTTATGGGTAGATCTATGTGTGTGGATGCCAAATATAATGAGAATTGGTCTTGACCATTCTAGGGAAAGATATATAAGGCAAGTTTCTGGAGAATCAACCTGGGTTTCCTGTGCGTTCTTCGTTTGTTTGGGTTTCCGTCAAAAACCCTTGAGGTAGGGGATTCATTGCTTCTCTTTATTTTAAGTGCAATTGTATTGTTATCATGTTTAATCCTCCTGGATAAAAAATGGAATTTACATAATAAATATTTTAACCGGATAAAGAAATTGTTATCGATCATATGTAATTTCCTCTTGTTTTGCTGGATAGTGTGATATCTATGCTTGCATTGCTTCGTTGTTTGTTCCTGATGAAAATCGGTAAAGAACGTAAACCAGGATTGATTGATAATTATTGGGATAAAGATAAAGGGGCATGAAAATGAATCCGGTTCTTGATGAAATTTGATGTTTATCAAATTGGCATGGTAAGCAAGTTCAATATTCTGTGATAACTTACATGCCCTCTTTTTAGAGGTACCTCAATGGGTGGTTGTTTAGACCCTGTTTTGTTTTCTCTTTAGGATGGTTTTGGATTATCGTGGATGAGAATGCTTTGAGAGGTATTTTTTGTAATTTTCCGGACTCTCCAGTCCATTACTTTGTGGAAATGTGGTGTTAGAAGTGTTCCTGGAGGTCAAGCTGACTTGGGGCTGCATTTGGGATAACTTTTAAGGAAAACTAAAGGGCAATGGATTTCTCATAGGAGGCACACAGTTTGTCTAAACTGTGTCGCCAAATCGTGCGAGGTTGGTCTTGGTGGCCGTAGCTTCCGCACGGGAGGCACACTGTCTGCCAAACCGTACAACCACACTATGCGAGAAGGGTGGTCAAGGTAGTATTAAACACATGGTTAGCGCACGGTTTTTCAAACCGTGCAGACTAACTGTGTAGGCACTTAAAATAGATCCTAAAATTGTGGATTTCAACCATTTCGCCTCTAACATTCCCTTTTAAGCTCCTAAGCGGCCATAACTCGGGATTACCCTCTCTTAAAGGTATGAGAACCTCTACCAAGAATTTTGGAAGCGATATGAAGGCTTCTCTTGGTGAATCGAAGCTGGATTCCTGAGGTATGTGATCTTTCTTTATCGTTCTTGTTTGGTTTCTTAGATCCACTTGGATTTACTTTCCCCCTTCCCTCGGTTTCTTATATCTATGACCGTTATGGGTAGATATAAGTATGTGGATTCCAAATATGATGATCTTTGGTATTGACCTTGCTATGAGAAGAGATATATGGTGGGTTTCTGGGGAATCAACCCAGATTTCTTGTGTGTTCTTTGTTTGTTGGGGTTTTCATAAAAAAAACCCTTGAGTTTGGGGATTAATTGCTTCTCTTTATTTTACTAAATTTTTAGCATGTTTAATCCCCCAGGATGACAATTGGAATTGACCTAATAAAAATTTTAACCGGATAAATAAATTGTTATCGATCGTATGTTATTTCCTCTTGTTTTGATAGATAGTGTGATATCTATGCATGCTTTTCTTAGATGTTTTTTCCTGATGAAAATTAGTAAAAAACTTAAACCGAGATTAATTGATAAATGTTTGTCTAAATATAAAGAGGCATGAAAATGAATCCGTTTCTTGTTGCAATTTGATGTTAATCAAATTGGCATAGTAAGAATGTTCAATATATTGTGATAGAATACTGGTTAGGTTTCCCAATGTTGGAACCAACGAATTATACACCTTATAATTCAATATGGATTAAATAATTTTATTGTTTGATAATTCCTTGAAGGGTTCTAAGTTACCCTATTGATTGTTAAAGGGCCATGGTCCCAATTGATGTGATGATTACTTTCCTGCTGCTTGTGCTTTGATGTGATCTTGGATGGTTGTTGTGATAGGTGTGGGCATAAAGGCCTTTTTGGTTGTGTCAGTAGATGACACATAGAGTGGCGAGATGTATTGGTTTGTGAATTCGGGTGTCGTGGAGGACATCGGGGTTTATGGAATGGGATGGATATGATTGTTGGTTGGTAGCTGGTTCTTTGGTTGTTTATCTACCTTACATTTCCCCACTGCTCAAGGAAGCTGGTCTTGCTTACCCTTCTCTCGAAAGAGGCGAAGACACACGCGGTATGCCACATGCTTTCCATGTTTGGATTATCAAGGAGGAATGGTTCTACCCTCTTGGTATAGGATGGAAAGACTCGACGGGTAGTACATCTACTCACCGTGTTGAGTCCCCTTGTGTTTAGTAGCATAGAATGTTTTTCTAGAATGCCTGGGAAAATGGGAATTTAATTCTGTAATGAATAATTGAATAAATGGTTTTAACCCATGAGGTTGGAGTTTTCTGGAACATAATGATGAGGTAATACTTTTGAAGGGATAATGGATTTTGGGTGTGATGCAAATGGAATCATTAATATGGAATTGTTCATGGTTAATTAATGTTTAATGAATTAATTAACATAAAGTGAAACTTATAAAAAGGGAATGATGTAATCTAATAAAGTTCCTTATATTTTTGTGTGCTTATAGGATACCTAGTCTTAGTAGTGGCTACTCGGAGTCTGAGAGACGTATGTTGTAGTTGTGTCTATGACTAGTTTATGCCCATAGTGTGGTTGTGAGTTATAATATATCCTGTAATTTTTGTGTTTCTATACACTACTCCCCCTGTCAGTAAGGGGAACTGACACCCCAGGGATTCTGCGCCCTGGGGGTTTTTCCCCAACATTCAGGTGAGAGGATGAATGGATGACTACCCCCTTTGGCCCGACTCTCTTATCTTAGTAAATACTTGTGCCATTAGGCACAACAGTTAGTTTTCCTTATATATATGTGTGTAGAGGGATGTAATGGCATGTGGTTATTCACACACATATATTCTGAATATAGTATCCTATGGAATACTATAGATTTAATGTGTATAGGCTTTGATGTCTTGAGGATCCTTACTCGGTGTGTGGGCTGTAATGGATTGAGGTATAATACCCGATGTATGATACACGTTATGCGAGCTTTGGTGGATTCTAGAAACTACCTGGTTACTTTAAGTTGTGAGGATGGTGTGGTGCTTCACCCTGGTGTCTTCGGGAAAGCCTTTGTGGTGCAAGAGGTGCAGATTATGGTGCTTTGCCCAGGTGTTTGCGGGAAAGCCTTTTTGGAGAGAGATGCTTAGGACATGCGATGTTGGGGAAAAGCGGAAAAACAATGGGGAAGTAGTAGCGGGGCACCCTTGACATTTATTACTATATTATATATTCTTGTATACATTATTTGGTGAGAGTAGCCATGGTGATGTTGGGAACTTAGTATACCTATTTAGGTGATGAGTTAGTTTCACTTGTTGTTCACTGTGCTTTAGTATGCTTTCTTTACTTTTTCATGAGAGGCTTTGGGGAGGATCCTACTGAGTATACTGTTATCCTCACCCTATTGTTATATAAACTATTTTTAGGTCACTTAAAGTAGGTTGGAGGTCAAGATGGTTTCTACTTGTTTGTGGTTGCAGGTTCTGTTCGGGCTTGTGGTTGCTGCTGTTTTTACTTCATTTGGGTACTTGTAGTTTTCGCCTTATTGTTGTTGTACTTTTTCATGACATTCCATTTGTGCACATGGTTTTGTTTTATATTTCCAGTTCTGAGTTCGAGTTAATTGATTTCAATTTTTTCTCTCTCTTCCACATGTGTTCTCTTAGAGGGTAACACCTCTCATTTGTGTGTTACTATACCTTCGGTACTAGTCACAAACCCGGGGCCTATTGTAGGCAGGACTCGGTGGTCATTATCCCCCTTCTCACATTGCCAGCCCGAGAGGGGTACACTTTGTGGGGAGGGGGTCATGACATATCATACCAAGCTTGATGGGTTTTCCATAGTCCATAAAAATCTATGGTATGTTTATAAACATTTTAAGGATGTTTCGTATCTTTAAAACTAGGAGGTTGTTCTACAAAAACATTCTCTTGAAAATAACCATTAAGGAAAGAACATTTAACTTCCATTTAAAAAAAATTGAATTTGAAGAATGCTAAAGAGGAAAATAGAATATGAATAGATTCGAATCTAGATACTAGTGTATAGGTTTCGTCATAGTCAATTCCTTCTTATTTATTATAGCCTTTATCAACCAGTCAACATTTATTTATTACAATGATTCCTTTTTCATCACACTTATTTTTGAAGACCCAATTTACTCCAATAACAGAAGTTTCCTTAGGCCTTTCAACCAAGGACCATACTTTATTCCTGTCAAATTCACTTAGTTCATCTTGAATAGATTTTATCCAATCATCATCACCTAAAGATTCATCAGTGATTTTTGGTTCAAATTGGGAATGTAATTCTAGATGTTCTATTTCATTCGTTAAGGAACTTGTAATCCTTACATGTTGATTCACATCAGAAATGACATAATCACTGGGATGATTCTTTAGAAACAACTGATTTGGGTTTTGTAAAACTTGTTCATCAATATAGGGTAGAAATTAGTCTAGGGTATATGATTCAGAAACATCTTCTAAGACATTTTCCTCATCAGTAAGATCTTCTAGCAAAGGTTAATAAACAGTTTTTGAAAACACATCTGATGATGTAGGTTGAGGTTATTTAAAAACAAAAGGATCAGTTTTATAAAATTTTAAATGTAATATTTCTTCAACAGTACAAGTGTTTTTATTAAAAACTCTACAAGCCATAGAAGATGAGGAGTAGCCTAAGAAAATTCCTTCATCAAATTTTTGTGCGAATTTGGGTAAATTATCTTTATTATTCAGAATGAATACCTTGAAACAAAAAAAAAATAAAGTAGAAAAGTCTATCATTTCTACCATTCCATAACTCATAAGGTGTTTTATTAAGAAAAGGTCTAATCAAAACATTATTTATTGTATAACATGAATTACTTACTGCTTCATCCGAAAAATGTTTGGCTACAGAATAATTAGTCAACATGGTTATTGTTATCTTTTGAATAATTCTATTTATTCTTTCAACAACACCATTTTTATGGGGTGTTCTAGGTGGTTAGAAGTTATGAGTAATGCCTTTTCTAACACAAAAAGTTTCAAAATCATAATTTTCAAATTCTCCTCCATGATCACCATGAATAGTTATCAAAGGCAGGTTTTCCTCATTTTTAACTTGGTCTCTAAAACATTTGAAATAATAAAAATCATCAAATTTCATTGCTAGAAAATATACCCACGTAAATCTAGTGTAATAATCAACTAAGAAAAATATATAATATTTTCTTCCAATTCTTCCAGTTTTTGTTGGACCAAAATGATCCATATGAACTAACTATAATTAATCAGTGGTTGAGACTTCACTGACTGATTTAAAACATGATTTATGTTTCTTCCTATATTGGAAAGGATCACAATATTTTGATGAATCAAATCTAAGCTTAGGTAGATCCTTAAATAGTATTTTCTTAGAGAATTTACCTAGGTTCCTAAGGTTACAGTGTCCTAAACTTCTATGTCACAACCAAGAATGATCATCCATTTCAATACGATAAGGTAGGTAATGGCTCCTAAGGTCTTCTATGATTAGTGTGTTAACATTCTCTTGCCTATGGCAGAAAGAATAAACTCTTCCTTGGAATTATGTACAAAGCACCTGTTATTCCTAAAATTCACAAGGTAACCTTTATCACATAATTGAATTATTCTAATGAGGTTGTGCTTAAGACCCTTAATAAATAAAACATTTTAAATCCATGTTTTCCAAGAAGAACAATGTTACCTATACCAATAATTTCTATCTTAGCATTATCTACAAAAGTTACTTTTCCTCCTTTCGTCTTGATAATCTTTTCAATGAATTTTTGTTACCAGTCATATGCTAGGAACATCTAATATCCTTGTACCAAGTATTGTTGTTGGTACTTTACTTGTCTTCATGAAAAAAAGAATGTTACACTTTCAGAATCCAAAATTTCTTGAATATGGAAATTTCAGAAAGAAAAATTTAAGCACCCACATTTTTTTTTGAAAAATGAGCCTTATGAAATCATAAACACTAGGTTTTATTTAAGGAACTACCTTTTTCCCAGTTTCTACCACACTGAAACTTAGTGCAGAATAGAGCACTTTGAGGAAAAAAATAATTGTTACTAAAAATTGGTTTTTAACTTTTATAACCAAAACCAAAATTATTCCTAAGAGATCAGATTTGAGAATAAATCTTATCAAAATTTTCCTTACCTAAGGTAAAGATTGACAAAAACTTCCTCAAGGAAAACAATTCTGACTTTTGTCTAATTACTAGGTTATTTTCTTCCAAAACATTTTTTTTATAAGTATAGTTAGGCTTGAAAAAAAATTTCGTAGAAAATACATTTTCTAGATCCTTAGAATGTTTATATTTCTCAGAATTTACTTCCTCAATAATTTTTAAAATTCATTCAAAATCAAGGGTTTTCTTATCAATATCTTTAGAAATATCTGATATTTCTTTAGTAAGAATAGTATTCCTATAATTTTCTTTATCATTATTTTTCTTGAGTTTTGAATTGTCATTATCAAAAAGCATAACAATCCTAGAAACCTCTTCATAGGTTAGTAAGGTATTATCATTATCAGAAGAAGATTCTTCATCAGAAGAGTTATAATATTTATCGTTACTATAATTATCATTCAATGATACATTGGACATGGATTCAACATTGTGTACCTTAGCCATTAGAAAATTATTTTCAATAGGTAGTCTAGCTATTAAACCAAGATTCTTTGGTATAGAAGATTCGTAATCATATGATTCTTCTAAAGAGTCTCCACCACTAGCACTCCAGGTATCATTATCATTCAAAACATTCTTAGATTTATCTTTGTAATACTTCATTCTATTTATCTCAGAATGATTCTCGATTCTTTCTTTTCTCTTAAGTATTTCACAATCATACCTTATATATCCAACTATTTTTCATTCATAACATGTGACTTATGATTCTCTATTATCATCCCTTAATTTATTCTTGTATTTGGATTAAAAGTTCTTCTATCCAACAATCTTGTTCATTTTTTGATCAAGATTGGATAATTAATTTTCTGAAGATTCACTTCCAATAGATTCAGATTGTATAACAATATTATTATATTTAGATCTTGTAACTCTCTCGGGAGTCTTGGTTTTCATATGATTTGAATTAGATGTAAAATCAACACCTCCATTCCCATTATTCTTCATAGAATTATCAACATCACTCCTCAGTCAAGCCTCAGGTTGAAGAAGAGTTCCAAAATGTTTATCAAGAGTGATCTGTGTAACCTTTGTTTTCTCATCTCTAGATATTCTCTTGGGTTCCCACTCATTGGGCATGATGTCTATGATTTATGCACAGGAGATTCATCATCAAATCCTTTCTCACCCATAGATTGTAAACTATAAACAATAGTCATGAATCTTTGTTTCACCTTACATATGGGTTCTCCTTAATGAAATAAAAAACCATGATATTCATCTCTAAGCATGGCTCTTCTAGATTCAATAACTTAGGATGTTTCAAAGTGTGTAACATCAAGATTATTCCAAATGCATTTTTCTGCTTCACAAGATTAAATTTGGCTATATATTTATAGTCATAGAACAAAGCAATGTATTGCACACCTTATAATTCAATTGATATTCATGCTTTTCTTGGTTGGTGAAAGTACTGACTTCATTGTTAGTAATTTTATATCCTCTAGTTAGCATAACAAAATTATCTACTCCTGTATTGATAATGAATGACTTCATGTGATCTCTCCAATATTCATAATCATTCCCATCAAATATAGGTGGTCTGGTTGGATTTTGGTTATCAACGTAACCAACATTAATTCCTACCATCTTAATGAAACTCTTTCCACACGAACTAGTTAGTAGTAACAATTAGTGGACGAGGAAAATATTCCTCTACATGGAAAAACCAGAACAATGAAAACATGAGCAAGGAAAACCTATATGTGAATATAATTATTTCAGAGACCTCATCTGAGACCAATTGTTAAGATGGTATGGAATATGATATTCTCCAATGATACCAACTGTAAGATCGAAATGAAAATGTAGATGCTCATTATAAAAGAGGGAGGTGATTGGTATACTTTAAAAATTATTTTGGATCATTTAATGTTAGTTATAAACCTTTCTATTGATTGACAAGGTTAAACAAGGTGAATTCAAAAAAAATCTATGTTCTACTGACTTTCTTGATTATGGAAATGTGATTCCAAGAATGTAATTCTTGAAATGTGAATCTAGAAATGAAACCTAATATTTTTTAAAAAGATAAAGATTATACCTTAAAGCGTATAGAATCTTACTAAATCAAATTATACAAGTAAAAAGAAGTATAAGATAGTTATACTTTCCTCAACAAAAAAATATGCAGTGAAAAACATAAAACAAACAAGTAACACGTAGTAAATCATTTAACCCAAAGAAATGGGAATACAACAACTATGGATACATGTCCCTTGATTTATACTTTCAAGAAAGTCTGTCTTAACCACACCAGGGTAAGCCCTAGATATAATGATCAGATTCTATCTTGTTATATCCACAAGCCCTCAAATTTATGGTAGTCGGTGCCTTTGTCTTCCTCAGCATGGAAGTCCTAGAACTTTAAGGTAGTCGACACCTCTGTCTTCCTATCCCCAGAAGTCATATAATGTACTAAACAACATTTGGAGTTGCACGAAGCATAATCAGAACAAGATGTCAATTACACAAAAAACAATAAAGTCTCTCACTCTAGAAATCACTTTAGCAGCATGTAATCTATAGATTGATCAAAATCTTGTGAGCTCTCTCAAATGAGCTCCTATTTATAGGCACAACTCCAACAGTCGGCACCCTCTTCCAACGGTCATATTTTTCCTTGAATTTTGGAGGGAACAGTACATGTGTCACTCAAACAATGGTTATTTTGTAACTGAATGTACGACATAGTTTTATAAACCAAAAATGAGTAAGAAAAAATATGGTTACTTATGAAAATTCATTTTTCAGAGTTTAAGAAAAAATGAATGTTTAGAGTCTTCCAAAAAATTATTCAGTGTCTATAATACATGGATATTCAGAT
This sequence comes from Viscum album, assembly GCA_963277665.1. NCBI lineage: Eukaryota > Viridiplantae > Streptophyta > Magnoliopsida > Santalales > Viscaceae > Viscum > Viscum album. Next base: position 4,198,994 of record OY728143.1, on the reverse strand, counting down.
TCTGTTTATCAGAAGAATTTGGAGTTATAATTCTATAGAATTTAGAGTATGAATTTTAAGAAAAATCTTGAGTCTGAATTCAATATAATTCGAAACCTGAACTCATAAGACTTTGGAGTTTTAATTCAGAGAAGTCTGAACCTGAACTCATTAAAGTTCGGTGTATGAATTTAGAGAACTCATAGTCAGAACTCAGAAGAGTTCAGAGTCAGAACTCAAAAGAGTTCAGAGTCCGAATTCAGAGAATTTAGAGTTAGAACTTAGAAAATATCAGAGTTTGAATTCATTGAAATCTGAGTTAGAACTCAGAAGTGTTTGGAGTCTTAATTCAAAGAACTAAGAGTCAGAACATAGAAGAGTTCGAAGTCTGAATTTAGAGACTTCCAAAACTAAATTCGTATCATGAAAATAGAATTATATATATCTAAGTATAAATATGATTATGAGGATTTGGATACGAAACTGAATTTTATACAAAGGAAAAATGAACAATGAAAAAAAGGGTAAGGATAAATTTCCTTGGGGAAGGAAAATTTTCCTTATGAATGTAAAACATAGGTTAAATGAAATTTGACATTAGATAAGGGGTTTGTGACTTTCAAAACCTGAAGAAATTGTAAATTCATAAAGAAACCTTATTGACTGAACAATCTCCCCAAACCTGAAGGAATGGAAATGTCATAAGAAAACCTTATTGACGCAACAAATGTTTTATTTGAATTTTTACGATATCAATTACTTTTCCCCTTATTGAAAAAATTTATTTGATATTTATATTTTTTATAAGATTTATTGTTTAATTAAAAAAATAACTCTTTCCCTTTTGTTCTATGTATTTTCCAGAGGTGTTTTAAATGAATGCACATTTTGATATCCAAAAATGTTATTCTTATTGGTGTATGGGATCTCTCTGAACTACCCTTTAATTTAGGTTATAATGATTATCTTGGTAACTTACTTTCACTCTCTATTTAGGTCATGAAATTATTCATAATTATATATATATGCCACTAAAATATATACCTACCTTATTATCCCTCAAATTTATTGGGTAATACTTAACTTATGAACATCTCTAAAATTCATTATTTTAGAAATATATTTTGATTATGACATGTGAAAGGATAATGCAGTCCAATTTCCTTCCAGGGGTAATTATTTTTTTATACCTTGTCATTGATTTCCTTTTTGTGTGACACGTAATTATTGTCTTGTTATTATGGGTGCTCCTAGATAACACTCTAATTTAGTGGGTATGGTTTTTCTCTCATGAAACATTATTTATGATATTAGAGGGTAGGCATAATAAACTATAGGACACTCTCCCAAATGTGATGTTGTCTATGTAGTTATCCGTGACATATTTTTATGACATGATCTATGTTTCTACCAAATTTACTTTGTTTCCATGATATTATGATACCATGTTTGTAATGTTATACTACCATTTGATTACTCATCATATTATGTTTAAAATAAATTATTTTCCATAACATAAGGGTGAACTGCATTTATTTCTGAATTAGTATTCATATGATTTTTCATAATTTCAAAACAACCTTTAGTAGTTTATTCATTTAATAATTCTTATGAAACGTTTTCTGAAAATATTTGGTAAGAAAATTTCATTTCCTTGGTTATAAAATGTTTTTATTCTGGAAAAAATTTATTTTATTTTATAAAAATACAAAATATGTATAATTATTCATGAACTAACATGTTTATATCGCTATTTCTATATTTCTTTTACGGACTTTTTTTTTGTATCCTAAATTTTAAATAATTATTCATAGGGTTTTAAGGATTATTAGGGAGAAAGATACATTCATGATAAAAATTATGAAGATATCTCCTCAATACAAAACATGTTATACATAAAAATTTGGTTTTGTAGGAAAATTGATACTAAGTGGAAGATGCCACATTGTGATGTAACATTTATTTTGATAATAGTGAGGTCCTAATTCTCTAAAATTATAAATCATAAAAATCCTCAACTGTAAGAAAATTAATTCTTGATAGAGACTGAATATTATGTAATTCTTGTGGATGAGTCCTTATCGTACTATCAAAAATCTATCTCCCAACTTCATTAAAATGTCACTGTCTTAGCATTCAAAAAAATGAAAGGCTCTATCCCTTACCAAGGTCATGAAGAAAAAGTCTTATCATGTAATAGAATCTATAATTAGGGTGTGAGTATTATTTAGTAGGACAACAAAAACTATGTCCATAATAATAAAAGTAAATATAGATTCATGGTGCATGTGATGTTATAATATAAAAAATCAAATAAATTTACATGTCACCTTGTTGAGGCCTCTTACCAAACCACATTCCACCATAACTGTTTTGTATGGTGTCGTAATGGGATGATAAAAATATCGTATTAACACACCTAAAGGATGGAAAATATATCACCCCTCATATAATTTTCATGTGGAAAAATCTATAACCATTGGACATTAACTGGTAAATGATACATCATCCTAATAACCCATCATTGTGGATGATCCTTCACCAAACTAATTTCAAGGGTGAATAAATCATCATTATTGAATAAGGAATCACCTTCACCAAGTGGATGGCATACTAAATCAATAATTTTTTTGGTGGAAGATTCAACAATATTTCACAGATATGGTGGATGAGAAACCACCAAGATAACTCTTCTAGGTGGATGATATTATAATAGTATTACTTCCATGGTGGAAGATAAACAACTTGCTCCAATATCCATGTCAAATATGAGACTTGGAGAAAACATCAACATGAGGAAAACAACCACTGATACAATCCTCTTAGTGGATTATATACCACTGATAGAACACTTATTGTTGTTGAAACACTACCATTATAATGTAGGACCCTGGGACACCCTGAGAGGGGAGGGGTGAATCAGTGTGTCAACTTTTTCTTTTAAATTAAAGGATCTTGTTCCCACGTTGGTAGGAACTAGTTGAACCTGTATGATGGATACAATCAGCAATCAAACATTTGTATGCAAAAGAGATGACACAAAATTTTTTACTTGGTTCACCACTAAGGGCTACGTCCAAAGAGCATACGCCGACAAGTTTATGGTCGTACCTAATTCCACTAATCTTCACTAGATGTGGATTACAATGGTTTGGGCAGAGTAACTCTGTCCCAGGATCAATCCCTTTACAATTGTTCAGGGATAGCTCACTACCTCCCTCGGGCCACTCCCATTGACTCCCCCTGACTCACTAACTTTGGTGAAGTCCCACTCAGTTTATAGACGTGAAGGTCTCTTCATCATTTCTCAATGAAAGAATCCTCTGTTATATGTAGATGCTATTTTGAAGTCCAACTATCACTCGTTAACTGGTCTTCATCTTTTGTGCAACTCCAAGACAATAAGCAAGTCTCAACAAACACCTTACCAAAACACCAAGACGGTGCACAACTTATAAGGATGGCGCGCAAGTTATAACTGGCACGCAAGTCCTCCTCCAACACTTGCACGACCCAACCTTCTTCAAAATAAAGCTTGCACGACTCAAATTATTTTCAACCCATATCGATTTTTAAACCTAATGGAAACTAGTCGCGAAACTTCAATTCTGGCACGTAAGTATCACCAAATCACTTGTGCGACTACTGGACGTGCAGCAAACAACTGTCGCACTGCTCCACCTTTCGCAACCCACCGACTCTTGCGCGACATCAACACCCGATGTGAGCTTTAAATTTCTTCAAGTCCAAAATTCATGTTGAATGAGGAGGGGTGATCCTCTATTTATAGTCATTTGGATACCCTGCGTGGTGGCGTACAATTCTTCCCTCAGCGCGCAAGTCTCGGGGCGCAACCCTTCTGTCTTCATAGACACTTTCACGACCAACTTCCAATCTTGGGAGCCCCTATTTACTTTTCCATATTTTGATGATCAAAACACGATGGTCAAATGGCGCGCAACTTTCCAATCCTCTAAGGTACCAATGCGCATGTCCATTCACGGTGCGCAAGTCACTTGTGCGATCAAACCAATACTTGCGCGACCCTCTTTCCTTTTCCATATTTTTATGTTATCTTTCTGAAAATCATCAGGCACGTAGGTTTCCAAGACTCCAAGGCCTCGGCGCACAAGTATATTTTCCAAAAACACATTTCTCCATATTTCAAGTTTTGAAGCTCAAAAATTTGGCAAACACTGGAAAACAACACCATCTTCAATATTGTTGTCTGGTTGAACTGTATGATCACTTTGCTGGTACGTGTTCTGAACTTCCACTGAGTATTGACAACAAACACAAACCATAATCCAATTCATGCACAGAACATCCATGGATCCAAAATATAAAATATTTGGTGGATGTTATACCAGCAGAATAAGCCACTGAGTTGATCATACATTAATTTGATAACTCTCACAAGTGTACATTTCCTCGTAAGTATGATATCCCAAGTAGAAAATATACCTCTATCATAATTGTCTAATGTGGTTTGGGTTCCACTATTTCATAAAACTATTAGTGAATGATTGATCACAAGCCCAATTTTGGGACGTTGAGATACTACCAATTATCTTAGACTGGTCGATGTACCACTAATGTTCTATGTGAGGATGAGATAGCACTATAAAAAAACCATAAATCCTAATCATTTATTTATCATTCAGGAATAATAATTAAATTTCTATTATTAAACATATCATTGGATATTCTCTTAAGAATCCTACCCTTTTTAATGACAATTCAAAGACTATCTCACTACTAATATGACTCACACTAAAGACAAACCTCACCAAGGGACACCATAGTGAACCAAACTAGGATATAAAGCTTTGTTATTAGTCGAATATAGACATATTTGGTCCAAAATCATGGTTCCATAATTAAATTCAAATGATAAATTGTCATCGATGACCACTGGAGTCAATACACACATCATACATGCCACTCATAGCCTATTAGATTAAAATCATCCCTATGAAAACAATAAAACCATTTAGATCAATGTTAGATTAGGAATAATAAATATGGATTCAATGCATTTCATATGATGCATAAATAATGTGTTAAAACATCATGAAATAAATAAAATACCTATGTAGAACTCATAATGTACTGATCATTGAAGACCAACCATCTCATGACCCCCTCCCTCCAAAGGTACCCCTCATGGGTAAAAAATGAAGATAGGGAGATGATGAGGCATAAATATTACCTCTAATAGGGTGTGGGTTGGAAACTATCATCATTGGTGTACAAGAATTAACATGAGATGAATTATCCTCATATAGTTTAAGGAATAATAGATATTTGAGATAAACCACTTACCACAACCATGAACAAATATAAAATAAATCACAACACGTTTGATGTTATATATAATCAAAATAAAACATATATTAAAATATTATAATATCACAATTACTCTAGAAAGTGACCAAAAACTTCAAAAACACTTGACATTGATTTAAAATATCCCTGAAGCTAGTAATGTACAACCCGACCATGAAACCTACTCATTCAAAAAACAAAAACAACACATATATATATATATGTATGTATATACATATGTTGTCAATAATAGGAATCCAAATAAAGATCATATATTAGTAATTTTGTGAAAAATTTGAAATAAGTATAATAAATTATAGTAAATTAATAATTGAGTCTTACTTATCACATAAATAGGTAAAACATGTTTCCCCATCCTTAGAGTAGCTCACTCACTAAATAACACGTAGATGTAAACTGGTTTATTACAAAAGAAAACACACACACATATAAAAAAGAAGGCAACCATATTCCACTTCTCCATTAGGTTCTCTCTATCATTCTCCAATTTTGCATATCATGTTCTCATCCCTCATGAAAGTCATCATGTACCCTTTGAAATCATATTACATCAATTAGAACATTCTATGTATCATGAAATACCTAATAATCATAATTTCTTAGTAGTAACCAAGTGTATTCCCAAAACCCATTAAATAATTTTTAAATTAATTATACATCAAGCCATCACATCCCATATATGTACACCATGGGGATCCATAACCATAATTTCTATATACAAGTTGGTGATATAACCCATACCATTACTACCTGCACATAAATTTGTAGTATATTGCGGCCCATCACATCCCTGCAAGGGATACACCCAATAACTTAATCCACTATATCTCATAAAATACATACTCATTTTCTTATAAATAATTATTGGGGGATAGGGAGAAGTGATCCATCTATTCCCTCACCATTACGAATATTAGAGAAAACACCCTTCAAAACATTTGAGTTTTGGTTTACCTATCATCACAAACACTACTGAATATGAAATAATATATATATATATATATTTATAATATCATGCACATACACACTAAGGTTAACTAAATTTATTTAGACACATCTACCACTATCATCACACTCGACCCTTGACAACGACTTATAAGGACTAGATATAAATTAATATCATATGAAATTAAATTAAATTTTAATGAATTCAATATCAACTAATTAATATAATTCCATTATTCATTTTCATTTATTAACACTATAATATTTTATGTTATGTGTTAGTGGAATTATTAATTCAAATTAATTATATTCTAAATTATGAGATCATCGTCAAGGAAAAAAATGATCAAAATCAATTAATTTATTAATTAATTTATCATTTAATTAAATATATGGGTACATTAGGACTTGTCCAAAGTTACCAGTTCAATGACTCAGTTGCATTTCATAGAATCAAAATACATCTATCATTTAGAAACTGATCAAATTAATATCGTATAATAATATGTCTATCAAGAAACAATCAAGTAATAAGGTTGAATTGATGATAGATCCCTAATATAAACTCATACCATCTTCCATAGTATCCCATACCATTTCACATAATATCAATCTGTCCCACTACGAATGATATCGATCATCACTACATCCTGAGCTCCCAACCCATTTGTCATTAAGGGTTTCCAACCATATCAAAGATACCAATAACAAAAATAATCACCCCAAGTATATAAAAAAACTAAGAAACACATAAATATTAATGACATGTTTTCCAAAAAAAATAAAAGGAACTAAATTCATGAAATCAATGTATAAAATCATGATGTAATAAGAAATTATCTCATTCATCTGCAAAAATTTATTCTCTAACAAACATCCAACTTAATTCCCTCTGGAATTAACCGGTTTATTTTAAATATTTTTTTCACCACAACAAAACATAAGGAAATGGATAATAATAGTTATAAATTATTATAATTACAACCAATGTAATAATTATCATATTTAATCAATTCTTATAGAGTCATATATAAAACTACACATGACCCTTATATTTACATATAAAATCATTTGGGATTAAATTATGAGTTAATTTATTCTATATAAAACAATATATACTATAAAAAATACTACCAAACATATTCCGCAATATCTATAATTAACAATAAAAAACATAAAATCTGAAAAAACATATGTGAGCACAACCCAATTATTTATTCAATTTAGAACATGAATTATCAAATATCTTCGACATGTTGTAATCCACTGTTCTATTATAATAATCTCGAATAAAAAAAATAATTATTATAATAATTTATTAATCAGATTGGCACTACTTCATGAAGTTATTTTTTATATCTCTAAGGGATAATTCTGTGATAATAAAATATTTATTATTTAAGATACAATATTAAAATTACATATTTGAATTAATAATATTAATTAACAATTTTTGATCATTATTATTGGAAAACAACATTTATGACATGTTATTATTATAAGAAATAACTATTTCCTGAATGTACATGATTTAAAAATTATCAAAATTATTTAAACAATACATGAAAATTATATATTCTTTAATGGTAATACATTAATATATTTACTTCCTGTTTAGTAAATATTTGTCGTTTTCTTTTTAGTTTTCAAAAATATTTAACAATGATCATAATACGATTAATTTAAAAAATATTATATAATTATGTTAAACTCTATTGGGTTAAATATAGACATTTACATATAGTATCTTTATAGATAACACATAAAATAATTCAGAGAAAAATATATCCCCTACATGGAAGAATGATATACAAATGACTAATAATAGAGGATAATTAAGAGACTATGATGCGTTATGTTCATGAAAAAGGATACATCTTAGATGATTTATAAAATAATCTTACAACCCAAACATAATGATTTTGGGTCACCCAGAATTGAGAGAATAACAAAACACAAATAGGGACTAATTAATCTCTAATTTTAGAAAATAAAGAGTGCATTCAGATTATTTAGGAAAAACTCCATGAAAAATATATATTAATTTTTATTTATTTTTTGTTTTCGTATTCTCTACATAATATAAATTATGCTATTAAAAATATGGATTATTCAAATATCCTATCATATTCAGAATCTATTGATTCTGACATTATTTTATTTAATTTTCATTGAAAACACTTTATATGTTGTACATGGAAGGAAATATGGAAACATTGGAAAATTTCACTACCCCTACATGAGGCATACACATTGTGCAATGGAAACATTGATTTACCCATACATTGTTTATTGCACTAACATATATATATTTGATGTAATATACCATTATGCTAGTCTTAAAATCCATGGCCGACCCTTACCTGAATCATGAGATTAGTGTCTTTCCATTACATAATAAAGGAGATGATCTTTATTTAGTTTAAGGGAAATATAATGTCTTTTACAATAGAAAATGTGGTGGTATTATCATTTATGAATGTAACAGAAAAAATTTCCTACCCTTATTCATCCTGGGGGTCATTTGAGTTTATTGAAAACATAAATGAATTATAATATTCATTAAATAAAAATTAAAATTAAAACAAATAAAGAGTATGAGAACCATCTACACTCGTAATAAGTCTTTGGCGAGCACAATGGATGTAGTTTTAGAAATATGGGATCTTAAATTAGGTAATGATGATACAATTCTCGTCATTTATAATTAATAACATATCTTGGAAAAATGAAAAAGGGAAGGGGTCGAAACAAACTCCATGTGAAATTCCTCTCTAGGATATTGATAAAGTTGTATGACAACAACAAGTCAGAGGAACCAATAACATATCTATGAAACATTGTAAAATAAGAAAATAAACACAAGGTTGATCACATCATCTTAATAAAATGGAATAGAAACAATGTATTATAATAACTTGGGTTATTGAGAAAACACCTCTGACTCCCACTCCAATGATCTCTCTTACAAACCATTATGCTGCCCTAAGAAATTAAAATGGGGAATACCATGACCATAAAACACCTTCTCATAGTGGTACTAAATCTAACATGTTATTCCCCAAAGGTCACATCATCTTCAACATCCATCTCAACCCCATCGTTGACATGTGAATCTTCATAATGATATAAGGGAAGCTATAAATCAAGAAAGATATCATGAATTCAACTCATATGTGGGGTAGTGTTTACTGATATTCCCAAGGAAAAATATGATCCAACTCCATGAATGATCTAATGAAAATTGGAGAACGATTACACCCCTGAATGGAACTTCACTGCACATAATAAGGATACACCTTCAAGAACATGTGATATCTATCACAGAACACTAGTGACCTCCTCACTTGATAAGTACAGATCTTATGATGATTTTTTTAGCTTTATTTTTCCAGGTATTACATGTTACATCATTTTAAAAGTTCATACTAATTAAATTCCATTAATATCTATCTCTACGACCTCGGTCTAGTACAAAAAAGACAAAAAAGGGTAGATACACAAAGCTTCCAAATATTCCAAAACAATATTTGAGTGATAATTTTTGTTTATGGAAAACTACACATGTTTTATGTGATTCACCCATGAGACTTCAAAGTTTACAATCCACACACAAAAAATACATTCTAGATCATGGATGGTTTGATCTATCTGACCATTCATATGTGAAATAAATGTTATTTTAAGGAATAATGAATATCCAAAATAATTCTAGATAACTCCCCATACCCTAGAGGTAAAATGAGGATCAAAATTATAGATCATCATATTTGGGACCCATGAAGCCTCACTATCTTCTATATATACTACCTTAACAAAACATCCCTTGATATTGACTCCTAGATCACTATAAAGTGATCTTAATTCATCAAGATGTGCATGATAACCTATTAAGATTCATTACAACCCTGAGTTCTTGGTAAATTAGTGATGTAATTAATATTTATTCCTCCCAAAATCCACCAGGTCACATCTATTTGTTGACGCAAACCACTAATAAAATGAGGCATAGCCTTTACCATCAAGAATACCTAAAATTGAGAGAAAAACTCTAAAAATTTCTTCATCTAACTAGACAAAAAAACTGGTCTCTTAAAGCATGTGGCATATTTTTGCCAACATGATTTACTAATATAGGGTAACTATGGAACTTATAGAGAGCCTCTTCCTACATTGGTGGAATAATGAATAGATTCCTATAGAACCACACTCGATATTTTCCATTATTTGACATTCTTTCATAAGGATCTCTATAGAAAACCTGATCATGGAATACCACTTCCTCAGAATCCCCAGATGGGACTCTTACAATTTTATTTCCAAGGAGGACTATATTTTCATCAGATAAAGATAATATCTTCCATCAACAAAACTAATATAAAGGTGAAATGAGTCCAATTCTTCTATCACTCTCCAAGAGTCTTCTGACTCTTTCATAGAACCACCACATGATTTCATATTAATGTCATTTTCAACAATACTCCCCTTGGTGGGTGTCTAAGAAATAATGATTTTTAATCAATTAAGAACTCCATACTTCACTAAAACCACAAATTTTTATCATACTAGGATAATACATACTTCTTTCTCTTGTGATATTTGAAGACCATAAAATGCTCAATGATATAGCAGTTCCACAACATATTTTATGGAAAATACTCCCATAAAAATGTCAAGCTTATGGATGGTTTTGTTAAATTCATAAATCCATAATTATAAAGACCCATAAGAGATGAATTACCCCTACTGTATCGACACAAAACCTAGGACAAGATACAAAACATCATAGAAAACCTCAAATGCAACACCCTCCGATGATAGATGAAGAATAAGAGCATTGAACAACTTATCCATAAAATAATTGAAATAAATATGGCACTAGTAATTGGATATTATTTTATGTTCCTTTCTAGTAAATGATTACATAGGATGCACAATCTAGTGAAATCATGTACAAATGACCTACAAAACCAAGAAATCTATAGGAACATTGCACCTCTTCAACATTCTTAGAAGAAATTTATGAAACCATAAACACAACCATAAAATGATCCATGAGATAAGACATTCCCCATGATATGAAACTCATAGGCCCATCACTCATACTCTGACAACTTCCTGAATAGCTGATGAAACTGAATAAGTCCCAACACAGCTCATAAATGCTTGTTATTCTCCTCCACCAATTCAAAGGAAAAAATGATTTATTTAATAAATATCATAACTAGTTGGTCTATTTACACATGGAAAACTATATTAATATTACTCAATAATATAGATAGAGATTTTATTACACCATGTTATATCATTATAAACTCATAATTCCTATAATGACATCAAAATTTAGTGTTTAGAATATCATCATCCTTTACTCATATATGATGATACCTAAAATTCAAGTCAATATTCCAGAACAAGTTATACCAATTAAATTGATCAAATAATTCATCAATACATGGGAGGAGAAACCAGTTATTCACCTTTACCAAATTTAAACTATAGTAATTATCAAAAAACAAAAAACATCATTGTTCCATGATCAAACATAGAACATGAGGACCCCAAGTAGGAAAACTAGGCCTAATTAATAATATTATAAAGAGATAATAAATTTTAATTAATATCTCCCATAACTAATAATGAGACATAAGATATAGAAGAATTGATATAAGATAAAAATAGGCTTATATATTTGTCTGAAATTAAATATATTTTTATTGGGTAGTGTTACAAAAACATTATGAAATCCTTAAGCGTACTATTCAACATCTCTAGGAAATAAGACAATCTTATCCACCACATATCACTAAATCTACCAAATAAAAAATATTATTTTGAGACTTATCATTCCTTCAAAATATATCACCGACTCGCTCCCCATCATATATTTCACGGCCTCCATCAGTGTTGTATAATTTGACATGCTAACTAAATAATCCACAATATACTGAAATGAATATAGCCAATACATAAAAAAAATTATATCATATGGATATATCTATAAACATAGGAAATATTATGAAGATTGTTACTACTCTAGAACCAATTCATAATATCTATATAAATCAAACTTGTTCTCTTGACCCCCAACTACCATTGAAAAACACCATGGACATAATAAGTATATCCACCTCAATTCCAAAATCATGGACTAGAGTGGGTGATATAATGTATATCATTTTTCATGAATAAAACAAGGAATAAAAATATATAGAATATAAGAAAATAGTAACTTATATGACATTTGAATAACTCAGTTCTAGAAACACTAAAGCACGATTTAGACCACATCGTATACCATTACCTCTTTGGACTTAATGGAGGCCACTTATATATATATGATCTTTCCAATATCATTGTAGATGATTTCTATCATGTGGGTTCCTATTTTCTTCACCATCCAATCTATTCTAATCAAATAATGGAATTCAATGCTACTTCTACTGCCTCACGTCCTACTGTTACATTGGCTAGTCTGGGAATGGAGTACATACCACATGCTAGAAACTAGTGGAGTTAGATACTCTCACTTGTAATGGAAATAACATCCGTAAGGGAAACAATCCATACATGTCTCATTCGTAGTGTCCAAGTAATTGATAATTTTTAAAAAACATGTTTAAGAAGGATGAAGAATGTTTCTTACTAATAAATACTTTTTCTTCATTTGATTATAAAATTGAGAAATCATAGTCATAAATCCACTTTATGGATGGTCCTTGAGACTCCCATGGAATTCTTACCAGGTCCTTGCTAACATTCTATCCATGACCTATAACTTCTCAAGAATGTCAGAATACCACTTCAATATAAATAGAGTGACTTGGTACTAGATATTTGTTGGAAAAACACCATCAAAATGTCTTACCCTAGCCTCCTTATTGAGAATATGGTATGGAAATATGGTATATGGTTCTTGATGCGAATGATGTAATATGAAACACTTGAACTACATTATGAAGGGTAATTATCTAATATATTTTATCCACTATAGCTGTCAAATATAGAAACATAGCCTCAAACACATTCCATAATTTTTCACATGAAACAGTTAACTCATCATGATCCCCAGGGAATAAAATCCCCCACTGTCGAGCTAATATTTTCCGCATCATCACAACTAAATAATCCTAGTTAATATTCTGATCATTCATTTAATTGAAGTATATCTACACCTATTCCATCCAATAATCTATATCCCAAACTGAAATAGTTCATCCATCCTTCTATAAATATTGGTGTTAGAACTATTGGAGTACCCTCCTCCAAGATCGTTCTATAACACCGTGAAATCTTATTATATGATTTACCTTAAATAAGTCAATATGTTCTATAACATGTGTCACACACTATAACGAAAATAAATGACCAAAACATATAAATAATAAATTACTAATAAATCTATAATAAACACTAATATGGAAGGATATTAGTATTTATTATGTTTATACAGTAAATAAGTAATACAAGATAATATTGGAAAGGTTATTTTCAATAAAATTTTTTCATTATATTATATAATTTTCTTTTAAAAAATATAAACATAAAAATATTATAATTTAAATGTGATAAAGTGAAAATTTTCTTTTAATTACTCACAAAAAAATTATATACGTATTTATTTTTGATATTTCTCTAAGGTAATCGATTTCCATGTTAATAGTTAAAAAACATCAATTTTTCTAATACACTTACTTTTATATGAATTAGAATTTTTTGAAAAAATGTTATATAAAAAATCATTATTTAGGAATTAATATAATGTATTTATAATTACTATTTTTATTTTATTAAAATCATGAAAATAATTTTAGAAAATCATGTGATATTTTATGAATATTATTTTTTATTTGTTTCATTAATAAAATTTATACATGGGAAATAATGTTTGGGTTTTATTCTTATGTCACATAAATATTATTTACAAATTATAATCATATAAATATCTTTAAAATAAATAACATATAATTTTTTTTATAAACATAAACATTATCATTTAAAATATTATTTTTTTCAAATGAGTTTTTACATGTCACACATGCTTATTTTGAGATTAAAACTATTATTACGGGCTCATGCAATAAAAAAAATCCCTAGATATCATAGTGAATTATGGATGTCATGCATAAAAATAGAGATAGTGGGTGATTATTCATGTCAACACATGAAATAAGGGATGTGTTGTGTCATAAACACCTTTCAAATTGTGTCAATGGTGTGAGACATCATTCTCAAATCCTGATATAAGGTATAGTGAACTGTCATGATCAGAAAGTTTCCTAACCATCGTATCATAGCTAATATCAATGGTGTAATAATAATAATAATGATTCATCACTTATAATTCAGTTATAATTATTTAGAACAATATAACTAAGGGTGTAATGGTTCATATAATCTATGATTATAAATATATTAGAAGAGGTGCGGCCATTCCACCAACTTGAATTAAAATTTAATTTAAACCATTCCATTATTCGGGAATGGCAATTTAATATAAAGTCATGAAAAATCCAATTAGAAGGTGGTTGTTATTTGAAAATTTATAAGGAGGATAGAGACTCCATTTAATAATATCAATAGAGGACATGTACGGAGTAAGGAACATATCTTAAAATAAACATATAGCCATAGGAAAAAAATTCCATAATGATATAAAAGCTTTAAAAATGAATAAACACTTTTTATTTTAGAAGGTAGTGCACATCAACTAAGGGGTTTTATAAAAAAACATGAGGTTGTTAATAAAAAATTCATTTATCTCAACCAAGAATTTCATTTAAGAGGCATAACACAATTCACAAAAAGAGGATCATTTTTGAAAGCTATCGAACAAAGAAGTTCATCATAATCATAAAAAAATTAATTTAACTCACCGCAAGGGTGTATTAGTGACAAGGAATCCCATGGTTCATTTTTTATTTAATGAACTCACCCTAAAGGGGAGATTCAGGTTAAGGTAATCATGTTTAACCATGTGATGGGTTCTATAGTAGTATAGAAATTATCTACCCATATAAATAAAGGCATTTCATTATTTAGGGGTGAAACTCGGAATGGTTTGCACATGGCAGAAAAATGATACTTATAAATCAATGGAAACGTAGGGAAAGATCTATATAACACATACCTTAAATTATGGATTCTTCATTCTTCCATTATCATGGTTTGATTCATTATAGTTTAATAGAAATAAAAGAAACATAAATCCTTCATAAAATATGGTAAATAATCTCACACCAAAATAGAGAAAAATATAGGAGGATTGACTAAGATTAGAAGCAACAGGATCCAAGAGCATAACGTTTGTAATCTAATGCTTCCAATAGTGTTCAAATTGGAGTCCATATAAATGCGTAACCATAAAACCTAGAAGGAGGTTCTTGAGAACACCATGAGAGGATAAACCGACCTCTAGTCTACTAGAAAAGATAAGGGATTAAGGGAAAAAATTATAAAATTATTTAATGGTAAAATTATAAATCAACCCAACATTGAAGAGTTTCATATATTCACCCCATGGTTGAATAAACCATGCACCAACCATTCTTAAGGAACTACCCATGAAACCCCTTTCATGGGCTGGCCTCACGGTTTGGCTTATTGTGCATAGCCTAAGAAAAACCCCACATTCAAGAACCTTCATCTTGGATCATAGCCATGAAGGCCCAATCACATAGTTATATTAATTCATTTGATATCCAAAACTCCATTTAGAGACACCATGTTTTTTCTGGTGGGCCCTATGGTTACAAAAAATACATGTACCCAGACCAATCCTTTCGGTTATTGTTTTTTTAGATCCTAAAACTCATGAAAATTTATAGTCTACCCAAGGCACCACTTGTGCAATTAACAAAATCTAAAACAACATTTTTGGGTGTTCTAACTCTCAAAATTTTGTTCTAATGTTCAATTCAATGAATGGAACATCCATGGTGCACAAAAATTCAAATTCCCTAGTAATTATACCTTGGTTGAAAAAATATGTCTTCACAACCTCATCATCATACAAATTATTATCCCTGAAAATTCTATGGGAAAAAATGAAAAAATAACCTAAACTACGAGTTTCATGATGTTTTTTAGTAATAGTTACATTATATTTCCAAATGACCAACACACCTCCAAAAATTACATATGTTTATGACACATAAGTCATAAAAAACTGGAGCCAATCCTTGTTTTTATACTAAATCTACAAAATATTGATTAATTAAGGCCATTTAGCTGGAGACATGATCATATAATCATCGATTTAAAATTATGTTTGATGGTTCTCTCCACCATGGGTTTTATTATCAAAAGGGGAAAATTACAATCCATGGAACCTCCTCTATTTCAATTTCCTACAAAGAATTCCCTAAGAATTATAATAATCCTCCTGGTGTGATTTTGAATTGAAAAAAATTTCAATCGGACACTAGCCTCATTTATCAAGGTTGAGCTATATATTATTAGAAATATTTGATAGATGCATTCAACATACATCTCCACTATACCGCAAGACATAATAATTTCTTCAGCAACTGTATACCTCATGAAAAAAAGAAAACAAGTGGATTTACATCCAAGTGACCATTCTAAAAATGATCAAATTTGATGGCCAAACTATTACATCTGGATACATGATTTCATCCTCCATGGAATTTATCATTACCTGTGATCACATCTATTGAATCTGGTTTACGACTTTTGGAGGTGTTTCGAATCATACATCTATTTAAGTTGTAGTGCCTCAACAAAAACATGGGTGTACACCCAATTCAATATAAATGGATCATCAATCACAAAACATATATTTCACACCTAAATGAGGTTTATGTTAGCCTTTAAATCACCAACTATAATTTGAGGAGATCATCCAAGATAGACAATATTCTAACATTTAAAAGTGAGACATCAGTGCACAACCGAGAGTTCCACATGTCAAGAATGATAATTAAGACCAATGATATTCGTGTCAAGAACAAGCTTGTGTCTATGAGCCCAACCAATGAATTACTACATGGGATACCAAGTATCACTCAGGACTAACCATGCATGTTTATACCACCATGTTTTATAAGCGTTACTGCCATGGATTTATCTTATGGTCTGAATGACATTTTAATTTAGCCGGACCTACAATTGATGATCTCTCAGGGTACCTAGAAAATATCAATACAGGGGACATTATTGTCACAAAAAAATGAGCACAATTAGTGGATATACAATATTACTATGAATATTCAAGATATTTATATTATATCAAAGTTGAGGTGTTCTGTGGATTCATACCTACCATATGCTAACTTCCGAAAAAAGATATGTCGAATATCTACTAGTAGACTTATTATTAAGGAAGATTAAACTCACTACCCATCATATAATCATTAACCATTCAAAATAATTTTACCACTCTAGTTCTCTTATGATAACTTATGATCATCCATTTAAGTCCATCCATAACCAATGACATTACCAAGGGTCACATTCACAGTGTAATGACCTGAACTATTATAAATAAAATTCCCCTTATGATGTCATACTATGTATTATGGTTATATATAACACATGAACTTATTTATTTTTATTAAATTCAACTAGAATTACAAGAAATCTAATTATCATTACCAATGAAAATATAGAATTTGAATACTGATTATATTATTAGTACAAATATATGGTTTTAAAAATCCAATTTACACAAAAAAAGGAAGTGGCGTCCACAATGAGATGGATCGTAACATATGAATCCTATTTATCCTTGCTTCTGAAGGAGATTGAATCAATGAAAATTTCCCTTAATAAAGAATAATTAGAGATAAAAAAACTTAAGAATGAGGGAAACCAATTATATTAGATGTTCAAGATTATCGAGATCGTGAACCAAACTATGTATGATGAACCAATCCATGAATGTATCACCATAATGCACCACACTCTTTAGTTTTTTACAGTATATTAATGGATTATTAATCAAGACCCTAATAATATTAATATTTATATTTTATAGAATAATTAATATATATTAATTTTATTATTGTTACATTATAAATGATTTTTATTTTTATACAATAAAACAATAAATTTATTTCTTCGTAATATTGAAATTCAATAGATGAATTTATTTCTAAGAATTAATGGGTTTTTAAAACAAATAATTTGTTCAAAAAATATTATTATAATTTTTATTTAGTATAAATGATCATACAATTTTATGAAGTCCAATGTAATTTTTATAAGGGTTGATAAACTATTATTGTAAAAAACCTATCATTTCTCAATAATTTTTGATTTTTCAATTTAAAAGTAATAAAATCATTTATTTAGAGAAAAATATTGATAAAATGAATATTATTTTTCAAATCACAATTTTTAAATTATCCAATAGTTTTTTTTCATAATTTTAAAATACATTTGAGTTTTCAAGTAAAAATTAAATATTTTATAAATATATAGTGTTGATTATAAAATCACAATAACTGGAAAGTGATATAACAAATTAGATAAATTTTATTAAAGACACAATACATTTCCCCCTTTAGAAAATATAATTTTATGTTTTTTTAAAAAATTTACAAACCCTATAGGAATCCTCTAAAACCATTAATATATTTTATGGTTCTAAAATCATTAATTTAAGAGTATCACTCACTTATAAATTAGAATGTATATTATTTTATTAATTTTGGACCTTAGAATTATAAAATTATTAAAAAAATCCAATTCTATAGAAACAATGGGAAAATCTATGATAATGTTGGTAGTTTTGGTAATTTTATTATATTTAGTTCAAAACAATTGTTTAGAAAATAATATATAATTCCCCAATAATTTCTTATAAAAACCCACAAAATTTCACATTTGTAATCCCTATGATTTTTCTATAACATAATTAACATTTCTTACCATCTCTAGAGTCCTCCCAGGGAACCCCTAATCTCTTAAGAAGCTTATCACAAGCATTTCGAGCCACACAATCAAGTAATGGATAACCCTCACTTCTATTTATTCAAGAACCTATTTTATATTTTGCCTCTTAATTTCTATTTTTTATTTTTGATATATGTTTTTATTTGTATATATTACTTTCATTGTCATTTCCATGTAAGGAGAGACCCATTTCACTCTCATGAATCACTCACAAGATCCCTTATGTGCACCATGTTCCATGCCGAAATTTAGGAAGGGATCATATTCTTCTCCTCATTAATCATGTTTACTAAATTATAGTATTCCTTCTATTTACAATTAACAATTTTAGATTATGTTTTTCTATGTCCCCATTCATATATGTTAAATTTTCAAATGTTTGTTGAACTCTTTATCAATCATCAACTAATTTTATGAATCTTTAAGTGATGTTGTTATGCATCAAAACTTTCATAGTGCTTTTCCATGCCAAATAAACTAGGTATTCAATAACACACCCATTTACTATCATGTGAGTTCAACTTTTTTACACATACACTTATTTTTAACAACTGATTACCATTTTACTAGGTACTCCCTTGACCTCATTGTGGTTTTCCCCTCCATTGAAATTGGGGGACTCCTATAATGGTGAAGTCGAAGATATGTTGGGATTTCCCTAACAAACATACATTTTTTGTAGGCTACAGAATAGTTCCACACTATGTAACTATGTCAAACACTGTGCATCTATATCACACACTATGTTACTATGTCACACACTGTGTCACTATGTTTCAAACTATGTAATAAGAGATGGATGTAATCGATGAAAGGAAAGATCATGCTGCGAACCAGTACACTTGGTGAATGTTCTTTAAAAGTCGTGTTAGGTTTAAATGATAAAATTTTAAACCGAGGTGATGTGTTTTTATACTTTTGTGGCATATGGAAGTCACATCTTGTGAACATGGGTTACAACTCATTAATGGGATTCATCTAGTTCTTAATGACGGCATGTGATTTTTTTATTTGAATTCCTTCAGTAATTCTTAATGGATATCGAACTGAGCTAGTTCTAGCTAGTTTTTGAAAGATTAAACCCCTTCTTGATTGATCCATTTGGTGATATATCTACAATGAAATTGTGGTGCATCTCTCTAGGTAAGTTTTCCTTATATTTGTTTATTTATTTTGATCATGGAAGCACATTAGGTTTGTATTATCAGATACATTTTTTTAATATTGGTAGTACATCAAGGTTTCTTCTAGATAATTTGTGTGATCAAATTTTCAAGGACTTTTATTTCAGTGGTCCTGGTGAAACGAGAATTCGTCTTTGAGGTATGGGTGTTTACAATATTCCTACAACCCCTTATCATCTTAATTGAATAAATATTTAGGTGGATTTGATTCTATGACCTGAAGTAACATTGTTGGGTTTCATTGATTTCAAAGACCATTTCAGGCATGTATAACCCATGTTTTGATGTCGGTGGCTCCATATCTAGACTATGATAATAAAAATACATGTTTTTCATTATAAACTATATCAAAATTAAGGAGTGACATGATTGTTTTGTAGTGATGAAAAAGGGTTTTAAATGAAAAATAGGTTTCCCTGGTTATTGGTAAATGAAATGGATTATAAATTGGGTTTTAATGGATTTCCAAAGCATTAAAAAGGAATTGTGAAAAATTGCACATGTGTTACCATGGGTGCATAGGTGGAAGGTTTAGCATGGGGCCATAATCCATTATTTTGTAATTATGAAGGAGGTTTATCTTGGGTATTTCTTCTATATCCTAGGACCATTGTTCTAGGTGAACTATATTGAAATTTTCAGGTGTTTATATATGGTGTATTCCTATGCATCTTGGGCTTGTGTTCTAGGATCAAAGTTTGTAAAATTTATATTTATGTGTATGATTAGTCTATGGGATATAATTGTAGTATTCCGTAGATTTGTGATACATGTGATTTTGTTTTTTATTTTTGGATTTCCGAGTTAGCCTCGATATGCATGTTTATGATTGAGAAAACTGATATGAAAAATATTCATTGAATTTAATATACCTTCTTTTGTTTATAAGTATGGAAAAAGGAAATTGATTACCATGTTTTATATAAAACATCCTTACTGCAGATCATTCCTTGTTTTTATGTAAAATGAACATAAAATATTTTTTATACATAAACTAGTCATGGAACAACTGGGTTGGATCCATCAGAGCCTGTTAGCTCACAAACTGCGCACCTCATCGGTGGTGTGTATACCGTTGTTTGTCTTCCAATGCAAGGAAAGAAAAGGATCCACAGTGGGGTGGCGGGGTTTCTATAAGCTGGTTGGGTAGCTAGTGGTGAAATGGTGGGAGTTCATCCATACCATCGTTTGGAGTAGCTATGTGGTTTTTAGTCCCTCTCCATTACACTAGTGTTAGTGCTTTTAGATGTTAGTTATTGTCTATTTCTAATGTTTACTTATAGTTATTGAATATATATTTGTTAGTCATTAACTATTTCTTTCTCTATTTATATATGTTTTAAATTGATTGGTTCATGTTGGGTGAAATCATTCCTTCTCATTTGTTGTTCAATGCCCGAGTGCTTATCGCCAGCCCGTGGGGATCGATAATTCCCTTTGGGTATGTGAGAGAATGGTTTGGGTGCCGGGTTTGAGGGAAACCTAGGTTAGTTCATCAAATTTTGGTATCAATGTTGGTTTATCTCCATTATTCCATGTGTTGGTACATATTTTATACTGGATATAGGATTTTCGAGACGTGAGGGGTATGTTGCGAAATGTTCATGACCATCTCTTATCGTAATGAGACTCATGTTGCCAAGGGATATTGGGAAGTCTGTTTTTAGTACTGGTAATTTGTCTTAAAATATTAGTTTTTTACTTATGGGTTCTCTAGTTTTAGCTGATATTTTTTATATTGTATTACCATTCGTATTTTTTGATGTGCATAGGTATGCCTCAGAGATGTCTTCCAAGAGTTCCTCAGGATGGTTCATCTGATTCTCCTCACAGGAAACCGCCTATAGATCAAAATCTCATCAAGAATATCATGTGGATAATATATTCTATTGATCATGTTATACAATGATTTTATAATGTTTTGGTAGACATACAACAAGGAGATAGTGGAGATAGTGATCGATCGAGAGAGTTCTTATGAGATAAGTCGTCATCTTTTAAAGGAACAAAATAATCCCAAGTAGTATAAGATTATCTAGACATGATTTATCATATCTTCATATTCATAGAGAATATTGAGAAGATCGAGGTGACGTTTACAGCATTCTGACTCGAGGGATCTAGAAAACTATGGTGGTATTCTATGGTATAAGGATATATGAATGTTGATTTGGATTGGAAGTGTTTCAAAAACCATTTTCTTTTAGCAGTTTTTTTGAATGTTTCTATTGCTGGGGATGTTTCTGGAGTTATTATAAATTTAACAGGGACAGATTTTGGTGTTAGACTACATCAATTATTTTCTAAAATTTTTCTTTTTTTTCTTGACATGGTAATGAATAAATATCTTAAGCAATAAAAGTACATGTAGGGTTTGCAACCAGATATCAAATCATAGGTGTTTATGCTGAATATTTCTAGCCATACAGAGATGGAAGATAGAGATATGATTGTAGAAATGAATATTGCATGAACGTATGGATTTTATAACACTTCTCTTCCATCAAGTGGTAGCTTCATTGGCAGAAATTGGAAGAATAAGAAGTTGCAAGTTCCTCACAGGAGCAGTGGAAGTGGGTCTTAGCAGTGAGCCTCCTCTACACCATCAGTTATAGTGGGTAATGTGCCTTTGGATTTATATTACTATGACACTGATAGAAACACCATACATTCTTTTTCTATGCCCAGAAATACATGAAATAGATGTGGACATGTATTTCATCTAAAAATCTTCTTTTAGGGTATGAATACGCCACATTATAGTTATGAGTTTTTAGCTCAAAATACCACTTTTGTGAAGTAAGAAGAATCAAAGATACTACCAGGCTCCAATCATAGGCCCCATGAGTAAATCCTTTTCATGCAGTAGATGAGAGTCCATCTAATGTAGTTGTAGGTTTAGAAATAGTGAGAGGTACTATCCATATTTCATCTTCAGCAGATTTTTCATTATGTGATACTGGTGGCTCCGACTCGTTTATATCGTCACAGTTTATTGGTGTTCGTAAAATTATGGCAGATCTAATGTCCATTAAAATGGATTTAGAAACAAATATTTTCACGAGGAAAGAGTTGGGGTTCAAGTATTTTTTTCATTAATAATAGCAGATAATTTTTTGTTAGATTTTCTCATTCTTGATATGGTTCTATTTGACATCATCATCAGTAAGGGTTGGATTGCTGTTCATCAAGTAAAGGGTGATTGTTATGAAATGTATTTTTTGTTTCTTTCTACAGATGGGAGATCTCGTGTGTTTCAAAGTGGAGTGCGACACAAGGTCATGTCATGAAGGGCCTTCACAATCAGAGAATAAGAGTTTAAAACCTATTGATGTTTCTGAGCCCAATGATGTCTCCCCTATCATTGATTTTTCTATTGTTGTTCAAGACGTCCCTAACATTTTCCTAGACAATTTCTCTGTTCTTCATCCAGAGAGAGTGGTAGGGTTTATAATTTATCTAGTGATAATTACAAAACCAATATCGTTACCTTCTTTTCATATGGCACAAGTGGAGCTGAAAGAGATCAAGATTTAGTTGGACAACCTGTTATAAAAAGGTTTATTTTGTACTAGAGTTTCACCTTGGGAATCCCCAATGTTATTTAGATGGATTAAGATGGTTCACATCGGTTGTCTGTGAAATATCTAAATTTGAATCAAGTAATTGTTAATAAAATATACCCTTTTCCCCATATGGATGATCTATTTAATTAGTTTAAGGGGAAAACTGGTTTTTGAAGATCAATCTTTAGTGGGGTTATCATCATCTTAGGGGTCAAGAGTTTCATATACCAAAGACGATCTTTAGGACTACGTTTTAACATTATGAATATCATATGATGCCATTTTCTCTGACTAATGCTCCTATAATTTTTATGGCTATGGTAAATCTAATATTCCACAAATATGTCAACAATTTTGTGGTAGTTTTCAGGGATGATATTCAGTTTTATTCAATATACGATCATGTGCACAAGAAGCATCTGAGTTTGGTTTTTGAAATTTTTTTATGTTACCATTAGTATGGAAATCTTTCAGAAAAAATGTTTGGATTCATGAATTGATGTTATTGGGGAATTTAACTTCTAATCATGTATTATCAGTTGATCTAAAAATGAAAAAGTTATATTATCCTGGAAGGTACCCCATAATGTCTTAGAAATAAAGAAAATTATTGGTCTTTCTAGATACTACAAATGGTTTGTTAAGGACTTATATAAGGAGGGGTGACCTTTGAATACTCTTACTAAGAAATTTGTAAAATTCATCTAGGATGGAAAGCATCATACTTATTTTGATGAAATGAAAAGGATTTTGACATCATCACATATTTTTCTCTTACATGATCCTAGTATGGGATACATGGTGTTTGGTTCTGATTTGGTGATGTTTTAGGACGTGATCTTACACATGATGTCTATGTGGTATCTTACGGACCTCATCAGCTTCGACCTCCTGAAAATAATTACCCCACTAATGATTTAGAGGTTTCTACATTCATGTATGAACTAATGTCTTAGAGGCAATATCATTTTGGTGAAGGGATCATGGTCTTCTCTGATCATTAGAGTTTGAGTAATATATTTTATCAGAAATGATTGAATCATAGTTCGAGGGGATGAGTGGAATACCTCTAGACATTTTACATCGATATCACCTATACCCCTGGAATGTGGAATGTTGTTATAGCTTTTATTAGCAGGAATGTCCAATAATAGGATATCCTCGAATTGAATGAAGATTGTAAACTTATGGGGATTTTCGGTCAGTTGTATAAGGATGTTCAAGAGGATGTTTCAAGCATGGTTCTGGATAATGTTAAGTTGTCATCGTCTCTGATTTAGTATATCTTATAGTGTTAGCTATAAGATGATGAGTTTTATAAGACTTGAGAAATCTTTTATGTTAGGGAGTTTGTTTGTAGTTTTTATCTCTCTTTAGATGGGATGCTTCACATTAGGAAAAGTATTTCCACCCCATCATATGTGGGGAGTTTAGCCTTTTTATATTTTCATATATCTTCCTGGTCCATTCATCTGCGTACTTCAAAGATGTATTATGACTTGATAAGAATATTCTGGTGGCCTTGTAGAATGTGTGACATTGCAGATTTTATTTCTCACAATTACACCTCCCAACAGATAAAGGTAGAACACTTGAAACCTTTTGGGTTTCTTTATACACATTTGGTGCATGTTTATAAATGGAATGCTATATACATGGATTTTTCCATTAGATTTTCATGACAACCATAAGGAAATATTGCAATCAATGTTTTTGTTGACCGATTGACGGAGTCTGTTCATTTCAATCCGATTGAGGATTCCTCTAAGGTTGAAGATCTGGGTAAGAAGTATATGCAAGAGATTATGAGGTTACCTAGGATTCCTTCTTCTATTATTTCAGATAGGGATCCAAGGGTGATCTCATCATTATGCAATAATATCAATGAGGAAATGGTAACTAAGGTTAGGTTGAGCATAGCATACCATCCATAGATATATGATCAAACAAAGTGAGTAATTCAGATTCTAGAGGATATGATCCGCACCAGTGTCTTGGAATTCTTGTGGATCGTGGGAGAGTCATCTTGGACTGGTTGTGTTCTTCAATAAAAAATGTTACAATTCATCAATTAGAATGTCTCCCTTGATGCATTTTACGGTCGACTACACAGATCAACTCTTTATTGGGAAGCGGTGGATGAAGTATCTTTGGTTGGAACGTGTTTGGTTCATGTAATATCTACGAAAATCCAAGATGTACATCGACATCATGAAACATACTAGAGTAAATAGAAATCATTTGAAAATAAGTGGAATCATCCTTTTTTGTTTTCTATATGTGACCTATATTTCTTGAAAGTTTCTTCTAGTTTGGGTCATCTTCATCTTGGAAAAAAGGTGAAGTTGGCATTGAGATATGTTGGACCTTTTTAGATCATTGAATGGCTCAAAAATTATGATTATTTGTTAGAATTTCAAATTCATTTGACAATAATTCATGATATTTTCCACATATCTCATCTCAAGAAGTGTCACCGTAATGCCTCTCACGTTCTGAGTTAGGAAAAAATTGAGATAGAGATAGATGCTTCCATTTTAGAGGAACCAATAGAGATAGTTGACCCTTAGAATAAATTCTTGATTGGGAAGTCAACTCAATTGGTCATAGTTATATGGAAACAAGGATCATATTACCATGATATTTGGGAATACATGTCATTGATGAGGGAAAAGTGGGCCCATTTATTTCTGGGAATTATATCTTCCACATGACTTCTATGGGATGGAATGTCTTTATGGTGGGGAGTTTGTAACATCGCGTTGCTGTTTTAATAGGCACACCCATGAAAACATCCATATTTTCCCATCCATTGAGATTAGGAGTATACCTATAATGGTGTTCTAAAATATTTGATTCAATTTCGGTAATAACATATTATTTATTCAGAATATAGAATAGTTACATGCCATGTAACTATGTTATACACAGTGTAATAAGTGTTGGATATATATTGTGGAATGAACGCTCATGCTATGAACTGGTACCCATCATGGATGTTGTTTACACATCATTTATGGTATAAAATATGGATTTTTAATCCAAGGTGATGATGTTTCCAGCATATGTGGGACATGGCAGTTACACGTCATGAACACGGGTTACAGATCATTTAACTCCCTACGTATGGTTTTTAAAGACATCATGTAGCCATTTTATTCCAATTCCTTCACTAGTTCTTCATGGCTCTAGACCGAAGGGAGTTATGGCACATTTTTGAAGCATTAATTCCCTTATAGATTGATCCAATCAAAGAACAACCTCCTTTGCAATCACGGTGCATCTCTGAAGGTATGTTTTCCTTCTGTTTCATTAAATATTTTCATCACTGTAATCCCTTATGGTTAAATTATCAGATCCTTTAGTTTAATGAGGTAGTTTGACGTGGTATTTTCTAGATCTATTGTGCCATATTGTTCTAAAGGCCTTTTATTCTGTTGTTTATGGTGTAGAAGGCGTTCATCGTTGTGGTATGTGGGTTTTCTCTCTTCTAAAGGCTCATTATATACTAAATTGAATCAATCATGTATGGGGATTTAATTCTAAGGAATTCAGTGACATTTTTGGGTTTGATTGAGATTTGGATTTGGTTGTGGGTGTGTGCGACCACGGTTTTGAGGCAGGTGATTCTATCTCTAGTCTATGATAATAAACCTTCTTATTTTTCATTATAAACTCATTCATAATAAATTATTGGAATTATTTTTATTGGTGTGACCAAAAAACAGTTTTAATGAAAAATGGGGTTTCCTCTGTTATTGGTAAATGAAATTTATTGTAATTTTTTTAACTGGTTTTCCAAAGCATTAAAAAGGTATTGTAAAAATAGCACATTGGTTTCCTTGGGTACATAGGTCGAAGGTTTATCTTGTGGAAGTCATCCATTATATTGTGATTATCAATGAGTTCTGTCTAGGGGAATTATTATGATTCCTTGAATGATTATACTAGGAAACTGATATTGAAAATTGGGGGGGGTGGTACTTATGGGGTATTTCTATGGTTTCTAGTATTGTGATCTAGGATTATAATTTGTGCACTTGATTGTTGTGGTACGAGTAGTTTATGGCTCGGAACTTTAGTATTCCATTAGGATGAGATAACTATGATTTTTTATTTTATTTCTTGTCTTTTGAAGTTATCCTTGATATGTATGTTAATAATAGTGAAAAATGATAAGGAAAATATTCATTGAAATTTATATACATACTTTTTTTTAGAAATGTGAAAAATTAATGGTTTTCCATCTTTTATTTGACATCTACTTACTTCTAATCACGACATGTTTTAATTTAATATGATCATACATGAATTTTTATATAAAGACTTGTTATGGAACACCAAGGTGGGATCCTACTATGTCAGTTAGCTCAAACCCTGTGCACCTCTTCGGTAGTTCTTAGACCATTATTTGTCATCTAGTTTAGAGAAATGAATGGTGCCACATTGAGGCGGTGGGGGTTATGTCAATTTTTAGGGTAGATGGTGGTGAGATTATGAGAGTTCGTCTATACCATTATTAAGATTAGCGGTGTAGTTTTTAGTCCTTTGTAGTTGGAATTGTCTGGGAGTCTTTTTTGTTTTATATTATCTTTTTCAACTATTTAATTATTGTTATAACAAATATATTTTTTAGTATTAATCTACTTCTTTATATATTTTTATATTCATGAAATGTGGTTGTTCAGGTTGGGAGAAATCATTCCCTCTACTGTGTTGTTTGATACATGGTTTCTTGTTGAGAACCTATGGGGGCCAAGAAAGCCCATTCAGGTATGTGGTAGAATGGGTCGGGTGTCAGGTTTGAGGGAAACCTAGGTAGGTTTACCACATATTTGATTGAGGAATTTTTTCTATTTCTACACAGTCCATTATAGTGGAATAAAAATGTGATGATATATGATTACATGGTTTATGATCTATATGGAATACTTAAGCATGGGAAATAAATGAAACCGAAGAGTGATCCTGAAATTATATAGTGATCCAATGCATTGGGTAATGTTTTATTCCATTGAGACATCATTCAATGTATTAGGATGTGAACCTAATCCCACAAAAGATATTTTCAATCACGATTCATTGGATGTTATCCTTGACCTCTGTTTATGATATAGTGATTTAAATTGTTGACACATTTCCCATGTTTTCAGTATATTATCATTCTATATCATGCATTATTGGTCATGTTTAGGATTATCACTCCTTCTATGACCCATTGATATGACTATTATCATATATGTATTACCTTATTCTTGTTATTCCATGTTTATAACCTTACTGGGATTTATAGGTCTCTCATTTCTATTGTAATTTCCTAGGTTATCCCATGAAGTTTTATGTATGATCATGATAAAACATTTTCCCATAACGATGATGTATTATTTGTTTTATGTTGTTATTT
The DNA here is from genome assembly GCA_963277665.1 of Viscum album. Lineage (NCBI taxonomy): Eukaryota > Viridiplantae > Streptophyta > Magnoliopsida > Santalales > Viscaceae > Viscum > Viscum album. Next base: position 4,169,649 of record OY728143.1, on the reverse strand, counting down.
AATGTACATAATTTCAAATAAACTTTACTTTTTGATCATACTAATTATATTAAGTGTAATATTTGGTAATAAATAGTGTATTAATGTGAAATAAAAATTAGGGTTGTCATAGTTGGAATCAATGAAAATAATTAGTTATTTTTGGGAATAGAATTAAAAAACTCTAGAGAAAGACTTAGGTGTAAGGGTAATTATAAAAAAACATCCCTAAATTTTGGTAAGAATAATTTAAGTGTTTTATCAATAAAATAAATCTTAATATACAGAATAAAATTATATGACGCTCTAGAACAAATGTATACAGGGGTAAAAACCAAAAACACCACATTGGGATAGAGTCGAACAAGAACTAGTGCATGAAAATGGGATTTTCTACACACCTAGTTTGAAACTCCTAGGGGATATTCCATGATAAATTTATAAGCTCGTTATGAACAATAATAAGGGAAAAATAATTCCTCTTAGAACATATGTTAAGGAACAGATTTGGGAAAACATATATTAAATCCAAGAAATTCATAAGTTAAGAAAAAACATGTAATTTATAACATAACTTTTTAATTCAATTGCATTCTTGTTTGTGTGTTTAATATAATAAAAATACTCATTCCTAATTTTTGATTTATTCTATCAAATGGATGGAAATAGGTATAATAGATAAAAAAACCAATTTGAATGGAAATATAATGACTGCCAGTAGTGAATACATGATTATTCTTCTTAGGGGTTTATGCATTTTCATGTTAGTTATTAAGCAATGTTATTAGAGGAGATGTGGTAAATAATATTTTCACATCTCTTAACTAAAATTTTCATTGTAAAACAATATTTGAAATTGGGTTATCATGTTGGTTATGGTATAACTGATATGATTTTTTTTAAAATTTACATTAAATCATCTGAAACCACAATAATAGTTGGAGTATAGCAAAAGCGGTAGTAGAAATTCTATCAAAAGACACATAAAGTTGAAATATCAAACAAACTAAAAATCAATCAAACCAATAAAATGATTTTCCCATTAAAATTTTAAATTTTTTAACTCCTATGAAGTATATGACCATAGGTCATAAAAAATATAAAGAAATCATTTGAATTAAATTTTCAATAAAAAATATTAAATATTATAGAGAACATTATAAATAAATCTAACCATATAAAAATTTGTAAAGATACAAGTTGAAATTATTTCATACTTGAATATTAAAACATCAATCCACATTCAATTCCACAGTATTGTTTATGAATCTTTTTCAATGATATTTTAATTCAAAATTACATTTTAATTAATATATCAAAAAATTACAAATTGTAAATAAAAATTAACCTTAGATTTTACAAATTCGATCTTGGTTCTCATATTTTTTATTGTCTCTCAAAATAAATTTCATGCCCTATTTGAATTTAATATGAAAATATTAAATTTTATTCATTATAATATAAACAATTAATAAATCCTGAAAACTTATGTATTCAATACATTCTCAAAACATTCTCTCACTTCCCTATGGATAGAGCATAGAAAATACAATTTCTTCATTATAGAAAAAAAACACAAAACATCCAAAAAACACTGATATAATTTTTTTAAGAAGATTTGTTAATATGATAAGTGATATATAATTATTTTTGAGAAAAATGTTTCATTGCTTTTAAGATATTGAAACATCCAACACTAAATGCTGACATTATTCAAAAATCATGCATTTATATAAAATGTTTTTTAGTATCTCTCATTGTCAAAACTATAAGAGAAAAAATTGTGGGTCTATAAATACATATACATCTATCTTTTCATGCTCTATACAAATTTTACGTGGATACCTAACAGAAAGAAGACATAATTATAAATTTTTTATAAATTACTGGGAAAAAAACTTGTAATCAATAGACATTGAAAAATTTGCATTGTGTTGATGCCTAATTGATCTATAGCTACATGATTCATGATGTCATTTTTGAAAATTCCCACATTCATTGAGCACCAAAAAACAACAAAATTAATTTGAATATCATATACTCCCCATAAAAAAATGAGTATGTTGAGAATTGATCAATAATAGTATAATATTTATCTAAAGTAACGAAACATTGAATTTTTGGTTATCTAAATATTTTTTATTTAAAATTAAATTATTCCTATAAAAAATAGAAAAATATATGACATTATAATGTGAAAAAAATTTACTAAAAAAATAATTAAATTATAAAACATATACAAACCTATATGATAATATGTCGATGTAGTCTTGATGAAAAAACTAAAAAAATGATCGATAAGTTGTCAAAATGTACTCACCTCATCTACAATACATGATATTTTTTCTGATATTTCTATAATATCTTTTATAGTTACCATATGATTCTCAATATAAATCTATAATGGATGAATGGTGTCATTAATATAATATATATTCCCATATGCAGCGATAAAATGTGTATCATCAACATATAACTCACAGTGACTTGGAATCGGTTGAGGAGGGGTGTCATGGTAGGATAAGTAGTGGTGTTTGGAAACAAAAATGTGTGAGTAGGATAACATGGAAGAGTGTGATCAATTTTTGGAGGTTGAGAAGTCAAATTGGCAAGATGAAACTTTTCTTGCATGATTATAAACATCACCTGTACTAACGCACAAATCCTGCCCTGCATCTTCAATTGAACAACCAAAACTTTTTCTTCCAAATATTGTATTTTTTAGAAACATGATCGTTTTAAAAAGATTCCAAATGTGGAATAACTTTTATTATTGATATACCTATTGAGTATCCTCATACATGACTCTGGTGTTCACGATTTCCCAATAATGTAGCTAAAATATCATGTCTACCCACAATAATAAAGACCCCTTTGTGTGATCTACTCCAAAATAGAATTCTCTATTGAATATTTGAAAAAAAACAATAATGATTTAAAATATATAAAAATTTGATTTAACTCCAATATATAAATAACCATATTATAATATTATCATATATGACTCTAGACTCTTACGTATGATATTATCATTTTTCTCACATCTGAGATCACTTCTATTTATCATATCTATTGGGGGAGGGGGGGAGATCCTCTACACATCATGATGACTTAGCTCTCAACTGTTGACATTTTCCTTCTTGTATTTGTTCTTCCAATAATGTATACTATATCCGAGATAACTTCTGAGGGTATACATTTCAATCTTGAATCTTCTGATGAGATATCCTAGATTATTGTAAATTAATAATTAAGAAGAGAAAGAATCATTAGCATAGTCATTAATATAAAAAACATTTAAAAATGTTACATTACACATACTAAAAACCCTTCTCATCATCTACTTTCAAAATATGTTTCCATGTATCATTATATATAAATAGATATATATCACATGGATTTTCATGCTGTCTATTCCAAAAAATGACCTGAAGGATGATTTAAAATCCAGCCATCTCCTAGTACCCAATGATAAATATTTCATCCCTACTCATCTAGTGTTCGGAAAATCATATGTCATTTAATAAAATGGGGAAAAACCTATGTTACTATAACTATTTCATGATTATTAAAATGATAAAAAAACAAGCAAACAAAAAATTTATCCTACAATAATTATAACGCCTCTTTGTCAACACTTCTATGATCATCAAACAAAAAACCAACATTGTTTTTAGCCTATGTAAATACAAACATCTTGAATTGTTTTGAATTTTTATCTCCTAGAATACAATTATCGTGAATTTCTTTTTTATGCTATGTTCCTGGATTTGAGAAACTAAAAAATTCAGTAAACCTTTAGTTCTATGATTACCAACGCTCAAACTCTTTTTTCCCTTGTGGAAGTAGATGTCTTATGTGAAGAAGGATGATGAGGATCTTTAACAAGATCTTGTGTAAGTTTATCTCTAGAGGTATGAGTGTCATCATATCCAAATATATGTGGTGGATCCTAGGACTGATCATTCATTAGCCTACAAATCAAAGAAAAATCAATTAGTATAAAAACATACAAATCCATCAATTACATACAAATGTAAATAAAAAATTATTAATTATCAACAAAAATAAAATTAATGTAAATGTAGTACATTTTTATTCATATTTGTTATAGTTAACTAATATCATAAAAATATTAATGAGATATGAAATGACATAATTGAATGAACATTAAAAAAAATACATAATGAGAGATGAATTTACATAGTAAAAATTCACCAACTTGGTAAATAATTTTTACAAAAATATAATTTCTTTATAATATATTGTTATATTCTATATTTTCTTTTTATTTATATAGTAAATTTAAAATAATTTAATTTTAAAAAAATCAATTAATATAAATGTTACATAAGGGTAAACATGGAATACTAGATAAAAATAAAATAATATAAACAAACAATTTAGCTTATTAGAAATAATATGTGTTTTAATAGAAGAAATAAAATTTAAATATCAAACCAATGAAATTTTAAAAAATCAAACCATTATTAAACAGATGCTACCAGTAATATTAGGAATGTACTCTAGATTTTTTCCCAAATTCTATCATCACGATCATTTCGTATGGGAAAAAAATATCTTCATTGTGTTCATAAATATTATTTGTTAATCATTCCATGGATGTATGGACCTCACATAAATTAGCATATACCTGAAGTTTATAATCAAAACAAGCAATTATTTCCTTGTAAAAAAAATACCCCATTAGCTATTGTATTGATCAAGAACATCAAACCAATGTTTTTCATGTGTATCCATGATAAAACAATCTTTTGTGAATTCTAATTTATTTAGATAAACTAGTGTCCTACGAAATTCATCATGTCAGACATTGTTGTTACAGATAAACCATTTAAAGTAAAACACTAGAACTTAAAATTTATTTTAATCTACCATCCATATTTATTCAATAACTCTATACTATACAGTTGATGCGAATAATGGGTTTTTGTAATTGGAACATAAAAAATGCACTACTACTGCATACACTGACACATTACTATTCTAAATTGCACTTCTGTTTTACTAATCATTCATATGAAAAATATATCCACCAATTTCATACTAGGAATGTGTTATCAAATTTAAACATACACTTCCCACTAAATGTATCAATGTTTCTGATGCTTCTAGTTTGATGGCCTCTTTAAACCATGAAATTTTGTTTTGATCATTTAAAAACCACATAGCTTTCTTCATTGGATATCTTTATTTTAACTCATGAATATGGAATTCTATAAATGGTTGATAATCATCTATTTTATTCACGATTTATAACTATACCTTCATTATCTATTCACCTGTCTATGATTTTACTTTCAAACCATGAATCCCCTTTCACCCATAATTAACACGTTCATGGTGAGATGTATTCAAACAGATGTTCTCCATGCTGGACAAATATATTGTATGAAATTATGAAACCTCCTCAGAAATATACTTCTCAATAATGAATGCTTCAGGTTGATATATATTCATAACATACCCTTTCAATATCTTCATATTCCTTTCAAATAGAAAAAACCAACATAGATTTACAAGTTTGAAAATCAATATTTGTCGCACCAAATGAACTATCTAATGCACCCAGATATCAGAAAAAAGATGTAAGAAAATACATTTCCAAATGAAGAAGAATAGAAACCACTTTATTATCTCAAATTTTCAATGCATTTGAATCAGTAATATTATTAATAACTGAATTAAAAAAATAACACGCCATCATGATAGTAATTCTGACACCGGTGGGTAATATTCCACCCAATGAAACTAGTAAGAGTTGTTTCATCAGGATCTGATAGTCCGGAAATTTCAAACATTTCAACTTCTAATACATTAAAGACAAATTTCATTCTACCTATAGAGAATAACCATGTGGCACTTTGATAGAATGATGAAATTGATGAAATCTAGTTTTCTCCGACATGGATAAGGTATGAAAATTCTAGTGCAAGAATGTTCACCTTCCATCACGAGTTTGAGTAAAATAAAAATGTATTCTTATTGGTAGAAAATCTATTCTTTCATTCAACCCATCTATAGTCAATCCTTTAATATATAATTATTTTCCCAAAAAACGTTCACATATATTCTTCTCAACATACATAAAATTTATGCTATGTTTCACCTCATGATATCTCCAATATAGTATCTCAAAAAAATTTATTATTTTTCCCAAATATTTCACTAACTACTAGATTTATATGTATTTTTGAATGTCACATCAATATTTTTCACCCTATCAAAATACTGATAAGTTGATAATGGTTTTGGAGAAATTTCAAATTCATTTGATCCATTAAAATCGTTTTTTAATATTAAGTAAGAGTGATGCGGAGGGAAAAATTTTTAATGACCCATGTATACAATTTTCTCCCATGATATAGTTGATAATATGAAGTTTATTGTTCAAAATTTAGAAAATATTTATTCCCCTTAACATTTTATCGAGACAAATTTCCATATGCTAGGATGTCCTTTATAGTGAACATAATCATTTTATGAAGTTAAAAATATTCCATTTTATTAGAACCATACAACCTCAGATAATATTCCCATAACTATTTCAAATCATCAATTAATGGCTATAAGAAATCATCAATACCATTTCTGGGTTGTTTTGGTCAAAATATCATTAAACTCAACATCAGGTATTTTTCCATTATACAAAATTTAGAAGATAAGTTGTAAATTACCAATAAAACTTGAGTCAAACTATGTGTGCTACTAAGGCTTAAAAATAGATTCATTCTATTTGTGCACATTCCATGTATGATTTTTCTATCATCATATAGGAATATAGGATATTGGTTATCAATTTTATTCAACTATGTACAATCACCTGGAAGATGTAGTCTTCCCTCACATATCTTCTCACTAGTATACCATCATATCCTTTTTTCTTCATGTGAATTATAAAATAACTATTTCAAATGAGTTATAATTGGATGTTACAAAAATTCATTGGTATGGATCTCTAAATCATTAATACCATCCCATGATTATTATTTCAACTTTTATATCATGATGTCCCACATTTTGGTCACTCTGATAGAAATATATATTATTTCTTATAGAGCAAAATATTAATCTAGTTTTTTTTCTTGTACCCCAATCCCATCGATCATGATATTTTCTAGGACTTATAATGTGAATCTTTAAGATCATTGTATTTATGAATAAATCATCCAACAATAGTATCAGCTCTGTTAAATTTATGTCACTCCATCCGTGTTTCACCATTAGGTTTTTCAATCTTAACACCATCGATAAAACCATATATTTCATAAAACATGGATACAATGGTTTTTCAGCATCACCATATAAACACCCTATTTTTGTGGTTTCCCAATTTAATATACTTCAATATCATAAATAATTTCATCAATTTTATCCGATTTATCATTGTGTAATGCACCATCAATAATTGATCTAAAATTCTATCTGGTTTCAGTATGCCAAATCTAAGGGTTGTAACTCAAATTTAAACAATGAAAAATTAAATGATAATTGATCTATATTCTTTTCATATTATTTAAATTTAAACATTTATGGTATGGATCAAAAATCATTTTGTAGTTTTCAACATTTCTTTTAGGAAATTCCGAAAAAATATCACATAATTCATCATATTCACAACATATTTGGGGTGAATTAAACTAAATTTTATTCATTATCTATAAAAAATATCACAAATTAATATAAAAAACAAAGGTTGTAATTTATAAATTATTGATATTATAAATGAAATCGAAAAATAGAAAAAACCATTAATGGGAACATTAGAAGGGAAATAGAAAATTTTGATGAGAAAATTCATACCTGCAGAAGGAACAAAAAATAGATTCTTTAAAAAAATGACTAATGAAAATATTAATGAATATAACCTTATTAATATTTTATAAAATATGTATGATGATATCCATAAAACAATATCCCTACAAAATATATAGAATTAGAACCACATAATCATTTTTTTATTATTTATAAAGAATACATTCTATTTTTTAATTAACAATATAATCTAATCATAAATTGAGTCTTAGTTTAAAAAAGTTCACAATAAAACATGCTTCATGAGACTCCACATGTTACATAGTATTACCTAATAGGTTTCCTAGATTGTCTAGTACTTAAAAAAGTTGAACCATCATCTATTAATCAATTTTATAATTCCCTAGTGTTCCATTAGAAATGGTTTTCACTACTAATTAAAAATTTAAAATACCCAACTTGTTTAAAAAAACCATCATTCCATTCTACAATACACATGAATTGTCTCCTAAACAAATCATTGATTGGAAGACCCATTACAAAACCAATATCATGATGTGAAATTGCATGAAAAATAATTTCTCAATTCTCTTAAGCACTAAATTTATCAGAACTGAAATGAATGAATTGTGATATCAATACCTTATTAGCTCGAAATCCAACTCATTAACCTGAATGAGAATATAGAAAAATATAACATACACTTATCTTGTCTCTTGAATAATACTCCTTAGAATAACATATTCTATAAAATAATTTTAATGTATTCCTAACAAGGAAAAAAATATTGGTTGAGAAAAATTAATTCATACTAGAAATGAAAATAGGAATAAGGAGTTAACACATTATAATGATATTTAAACCCTCAGGTGAGGTAGTTGAAGATGCGAAGATCAATAATTAGACACAAAATGATGAATTTGAAAAAACATGAATGTATGAATATCATAATGTGAAAAAGAAGAACACACGATCAAAATATGATCAGTTAGTTATTCAAAGATATAGAATGACCAAAAAGATTGAAATGAAAATGTATGAGGCTTACTTATGATCTATCATTGATGTTTAACATGAGTCCCATGCAACCTAAGGCATGATTAATACTGTAATGTGAGATTAGACTTCTAGATCAAAGAATCCAGAGAATTAGGGCTTGGGAGAGAAAGAAATGAGACCCATGATGTGATAATGGATAACCGAATAATGAACCCTCATTAAATTCATAAATTTTTAAAATATTTTTATTACATAATAATTACTTGAAAATTTGATATTTGATGATCATCCATGTTGGAAAAAATATAACCAATATAAAAAATAAATCATTCATGTTGGTTAAATTATAGAACATATGTGAAAGAGTGGAAGATATCAATTTTCCCATCACTTAACAGAAAACCGATGTAAAAAAATTAATATTCATAGATTTTAACATCAGTTATAAATAACTGATGTGAATGAAATGATGTAAAAAATATTTTTTATACTAGAGTTCCCTAATGAGATATCTAACCTGATGGGAGCGAGAATCACAATTTTTTTTAGATACTCTCTTAGATGACTTAGGTTTTAAATAGAAACATGGATCAAGTGGATTTCCCAAATCCCCCTAATAATGAACATGTTTCCATTTAAACCTTTATGTAGATAATGCCTTCATATATCAATAGATCATTTGATCCCTTAATCACAGAACAAAGTATTTACCCATGAATTAGATATTTTCGATTCTTCAATGCTCCAAATAAAATATGGTTTTTATGATTTTTTATCATATGGAGGGATAATATGATAATTGGTGGACATTGATCAAGTAATTAATGCATGAGGAATATATAGAAGTGATGGGGTGGAATGAATTATAGAAAAATATTTTTCAAATAATATTCTCATCACACTCTTCTATTTAAAATTGAAATGAATTTACATTCCCTAATGAAAGGAGATGATGAATCTATCATGGTTTACAAGGAAGAATTCACAAGAGTTTCACGATATGACTCCATCTTTTTCATTAAACACGAATTATGGGTTGAACATATCTTTTGTGGGACAAAACCCATTATACGAAAAGTATGGGATATCAGAGACATTAATATCTATGATGAAATTGTCGGATATGACCTCAATGTTGAAATAGAGATCGACAAATCTCATGTTTTTAAGAGGGATAAGAATCATAAAGATAATTTTAATTCTAGTGGAATGATGGAGAAATCTACTGGTGATAAGAAAATTTATCATCACCCTTATCAAATTTGAGGAAAGAAGAACTCTAAAAATTTCTAAATGGGATGGAGGAAATGATTTTGGTGTGGGAATGAAGGACACTATGCTAGAAATTGCCAATCGAAGAAACCCAAAAATGTGGTAGTGGAAAGGAAATCCCCACTAAACCCACAACGCTTTGTTAATTTGTTTAATTGGAAAGAAATAGGGATCTTCGTAGACCATTACACTAAGACAAGTGTTTTCAGTGAAAACCAACAACCTCAAAGAAATCAAGGGTGATCTGTTTCCATCATAACTATTGTTTTAGATCTCTAAAATGATGTGGTGATAGGTATATGAGTTATTTATTCCAGAAAAGTGAAATTTTATTGACTCTTGTTCTATGCATTCATTTATATCATGAATGATTAGAAGAACTTTTCAAACACAACCACAAATAATAGAAGTACAGTTATCGGTGAAAATGAAAAATGAGAAATTATTTCATACCAATTATATATCTCCCACCATATCAATGTTTTTGGGATTAAATACAATGAAATCCTTATGATACTCTCTTTGGGGGACTTTTATCCAATTATGGGTATGTATTGGATTTCCCAATATGAATCAAACATAAATTTCCTTGAGAGGAAAATCAATCACCATACCATGAATTTTCATCTAATTCTGTACAATTGTAAGGAGGTTGATGAATATTCTTTAGCATTAACATCATGAAAATGGATATTACTTCACTATTAGAAATAATATCTAGCTCAAATGATTATGTATAATGAAAGGATCGTCCTTGAAAAAATTCCATTTGTAAGGGAATATTAAGAAGTGATTTCCAATGAATTTCATTGTCATTCTCCTAGTCGAGAGGGTAAATATTCAATTATGCTTATACCTGGGGCCTTACCAATATCCAAGATTGTGTATATAATATAATGTTATAGAAAATGAATATTTGATGAAAAATATATAGAAAAATATGGTTAAAGGGTTCATACACCCATGTGCTTCACCATGGGGGAACCAGTCATCATCATCAAGAAGAATGATAAGTTAATGATCATTTGAATTAGTTATTATGATCTTAAAAAGATTATTATAAAGAACTAGTTTTATATTCCATATATTTATGACTTGTTCAATCAAATATGTTGGAAAAAATGCTTCTCCAAGCTGGATCTATAGTCAGGATATTACCACGTAAGGGTGATGGGGGAGGATATCTCCAAGACTGCTTTTCATAAAAGGTACAAACGCAATGCACTGTTAGTAATTCAAACAAAACTCAATAATTATATTGAAAAATTCATGAAATTAATATTTTTTTATAGTTTACCATAATGAATTTGAGTTATTATTTATACATTATATTATAATATACTATAATTGAAAATATGAGCGTAAGGAGTATCTTAGCTCTATGCTAAATACCTTATGAAAGGAAAATCCTTTTTCCACTTATAGAAAATGTGATTTATGGATGATGGAATTAAAATCATTGAGACATACTATCACAAATAATGGAATATACATAGACCATTCAAATATAGAATCAATTAAAAGATGGTAAAGGAAAAAACGTGACAAGTACTTATAGTTTCCATGGATTAGCTGGGTATTATCATCGATTAGTGAGAAATTTATCATGATTGTCAAACCCTCTAATGATGTCATCTTGAAATGGAGTAATTATTTTTTGAATGATGAATGTGAAGATAGTTTCACTGATGGGATACGAGGTTTTTCACTGTACTTGTACTCAAACTACCCATATGTAGAAAACATTTTGTGGTATTTAGTTATACTTTAATAAAGGGATTGAGATGCATATTAATGAATAATAATTAAATGATAGCATATAACCCAATGAAATTGAATATTCATGAACATAACTACCCAATGCATAATCTAGAGTAGATTTCATTGATCTTAGTGTTGAATATATATAGACATTATATATTTTGGAAGAAGTTTAAATTATATATGGATCACAAAAACCTAAATTATATATTAAAAAAAAGAACTAAGTATGCATCAGCGATGATGGTTAGAGAAGATCAAGGATTATGACTTCTCAATACAATACCATCCTAGAAAATAAAAAAGAGGTATATGTTCTATGTATAAAATATCCAACAATTTAATCATTGACAAGATTAGAAAATTATCCAATCTTCTAAGACATAAAAAGGATGGACATAAAAATCCGAGTGAAAGTAATACAACAAATTCATTAAAAAATTATTTCTCAACTATACCTTCTAGAGAGGATAATGGATTCTGAAAGAAATTATGAGGAGATTCAAAAAAAAAGTGGAATATATAATAATAGATAAATCATTATAGATTAACGTTAATTAATAAGTAATTATGTGATTTGGGCCATGACTATGTGTAACATCAAATTATGAGTTGAAGAAAGGGATTTTGGATAATGCACATATATCAACCATCTCCATCCATCCATGAATAAAAAATATTTATTGACATATTGAGAGAACAATTGGTGGGGAAAAATGAACAAAATATAACATAGAATATACATCAATATGTCTTGTATATCAGCATGTGAATGCAGAAAGGAATAAATCAAAGGGGATGGTTCATCAATTACCCATACCTAAATTGAAATGGGAAAAATCACTATGGAATTTTTCACTGGTCTTCCAAATACATCAATAAAAAACAATTAAATCTAGTTTGTAGTGTATTTTTTTTATAAATACTTCTCACTTCATTTCAATTTGACAGTACTTCTCACTTGATCAACATTCAAGGATATAGTATAGAAAAGTGGTGAGGCTGTGTGGAAAACCAATATCAATTTTATCCAATAGAGACCCAAGATTTACCACTATGTTTTGGAAGAGTCTCTAACATGATCTAAATACTATGTTGAACTTTATAATAACTTATCCACTTCAAACTGATGTCCAACATAAGAAGACTATGCAAACAGTTAAGGACATGTTGAAAGTATGATAAATTAACTTCAAAGGTGAATATGACCAATACATTCCTCTAGTTATGTTATCATAAAATCAACATTTCCACCCAATAATCCTAATTTCTATACTCATATACCATTTTGGGAAGATGTACAAAACACCAACAAGCTAGGATGATTTTGGGGAACAGAAACTGCTAGGTCATGAAATTTTTGAGGAAATGGTGGAAAAGGTCCAAACCATTCAGCATCCCATCAAGTCTTATCAGATAAAAAATATCTATGCTAAAAATCATTGATGAGACCTATATTTAAAGGGTGGATACATGGTATTCCTGCACATACCTCCATGGATGAAAGTCACGATTTTTGGGAATAAGGGAAAGCTTAGTCCAAGATACATCAGTCTCTTTTAGATCCTTGATCTCATTGGAGCAACAGCTTACCAACTTTAAATCCAACCTAAACCATCTCAAGTAAATGATATATTCCTTATGTCCCTCTTGAGGATGTACATACTTCACCCCTCACATGTAATCACTCCTATGGTGGAACAATTATAGAATGATCAATACTATGCAGAGTTGCTGGGGAAGATCTTATATTATAGAGAAAATGTTCAAAAAAATGAGACAATACAACTTATAAAAGTGTTATGGATAAACCACATGTTTTAATATGACATGTAGTAACATAAAGTGGTTATTAAATAAAGTTAGCGTAATTTTTCTTAGTGATGGAAAAAATAGGGTCAGATTTCAGAAGGGGTGAGAATTGTAATTACCCGAACAATGTTTAATAAAATTACCCGTATGGTGTCTTAATATGTATTATAGTAAAAAACACATGATAATCTTCTGTTTTACTATATTCTATCAAATTTAAAATACTGTTAATCATCATAACCATTTATAATATATTTGTTGAATAGTGAAAATTTAATTTGTTCAAGTATATGGTTTCAGTAAATCTAATTGACAGAGATAAATGAAGAAATGACCACACCCATGTGGATCATACCATATGAAACCCATTTATTATACATTCTAAGAGATATATAATCACAACTATTTTCCCATGATCTATCCCAAGATGATATCTAATAACATAAGCATCAGAAAAACCGATTACGAGAGAAGTTCAATCTCATTGAGATCAGAACCCAAGCAATGTATGTCAAACCATCCCACACCATTATTCACCATACTATTAAGGAGTTTTTTAGTGTATTAAAGAGATATATACCAAAGAAATAATAATATTAATATGTATATTTTATGGAGTAATGAATATATTATCATTTTATTATTGTTAATTTGTATGTGTTTTTTATTTTTATACAATAAAAATTTATATTTTTTGATAATATTCAAAATCAATTAAAGAATTTATTTTCATGAATATATGTATTTATGAAATTAATATTATTTTAATAAAATATTATTTTTATTTTTATTAAATAAAAAGGACCACATAATTTTTATGAAGTCAAATATATTTATTATAAGGGTTCAAAAACTATTATTATCAAAAAACCCAACATTTCTCAATAAATGTCGATTCTTATTTTAAAAATGAAAATGAAAATATTTTGATTTTTTTTGGATAAAATGAATAATATTTTTTGAATCATAATTTTGAAATTATCCAACTTTTAATTTTTCTTAACTTTCTATGGCATTCGATTTTTTTTGGTAACAATTAAATACAGTATAAATATATGGTGCACATTATGACATAATAATGACCCAAAAGTGTGGTAATAAATAATATAAATGGTATAAACAAACAAATATTTGTTTTAACGTTAAAATAATACGATTTTATCATTATTTTATATATTTTAAAAATCCATTATAAATCCTCCAAAACCATTAATATATTTTATGGTTTTTGAAAAATTTATTTAAGAGTATGAATCACTTACTCATAAAAAAGGGAATTATTTTATTAATTTATGACATTAGACATATAAAATAATTAAAAAAATATTATTTTGTATAATCTATTGGAAAAAACCATTGGAATGTTTTTGGTTTTTGTTATTTTATTATATAGAGTCCAACAGCAATGTTTGTGAAATAATAATGAATTCCCCACTCATTTACTATATAAACACACCCAGGAACCCATTTATATTCATCAAATATATGGAGAACAAACATTATTTTCCCTCCACTCTCTATTGTCCCCTCAAAGAAACCCATTCACTCAATAATCTTGTCATAAGCAAATATAGTCGCACACTCAATTAAGTGATATCCCCTCTTATTTTTATCAAAGCACATATTTTATGTTATGCCTCTTCATTTACATCTTTTCTTACTGAGGTATGTTTTTATACATCCATCATATTTACCTTATCATATCCATGTGATGAGAGACCCATTTACCTCTCATTAATCCCTCCCATGAACCTTTTTGAACACCCGTATCCTGGCAAGAATTTATTAAGGGATTCTCTCATCCTCTAGTCCAGTTTGTTTATTATCTTATGCCTAATATTTATAATTATTTATGTTGGGATATATTTACACATGTACCTATTACTATTTATTTTATTTCCAAATGATTAGAGACACCTTTCTCTCTCATCTACCAATTTTTTTAATCTTTATAGGATTCTATTATGCTGCTGATATTTCAGTGTTATTTTCTAGGAAAAAACAATTATTTAGTGAATAACATACCAATTTAATATCAAAAATTCTAAAAATTAAACACTTATACTTATTTCATTTAGTAATTACATTTATTTATTTCATCATCCAAGATCGTTGAAAAAAATGAAAAGATAAATTATTCCATGATTTATGATCTATGTATATCACTTGACTAAAATTATTTATTTATTATAATAGACCCCCTTTTAAAGAATGAGGGGGAACCCAAAATGACATCAACTACGTAAGTACAAAAATAGTACCCCAATGGTACAAAAGAAAAAAATTCATAAGCAACCCGATGATACAATGGAAATCCCCTACACAACAAAAAATACGTTCAGACCAACTTCCACCTTCCCATCGCTATGCTACTAGATATCCCATGAATAGATTCACAGGACCGGTACCGATGTCAAGTAAAATACCCTATAAAACATCCAAATATAGATATAAAAGGTTTTGTGAAAGCTCTATACTCAGAACCTCAGTAATAGAAGCCCCTTGAAGTGAACTAGTTGCAAAAAACCCTTCAACCATGGATCAGAAGGTCCACAATGCAATCATACCACCACAAAACCATTCCATGCAGTCAAACAAATTCATTACAATTTCAGTAAAGAAAACCATTATCGATGAACAACCTTCAATTTCCAAAAAAACAAGATCCTCCATCAACAGCAGGGGATTTTTTCATAGTAGCCTATTTTCTCATGCAACCTGGTCACCAGGAACCTCACAAGAATAAATCCATGACACAATATATCCCTCTGATGCCCCATTTGTAGTATAAAAATGAATAGGAGGATGATCCAATGTGTGATAATATGATACAATGACTCCAAGGGATTGGAGACCCAACAACCACATAGAGGGAGAAACGCTAATTATGGGATCTAAGATGATCTAATCCAAAAGTTCCACTTTGGGTATGAAACTGAAAAGATATGAACCATAGAAGAACCATTACAAAATGTTGAAATGGGAATACCATGGGAAGTGGAAGATCTGGAAACAGAAGTAGTGTAGGTTCAGACTAATAAAGAAAATGCCACAAAACTGCCATAAAACCATCTAATATACCATTTGAACCGTCAAACACTAAAACCACCTTGAACCACAGAACAACCGAATGTAAACCTAGAAAATAACTCTCGATCCTCTAACCTATGATCTAGTATAGAGAAAATGTAGATCCACACTAGAAATAGAGAATCTGAAATCCAAATTGGATCCAACACTGAGAAATTCCACCATTGATCTATGATCTAGAGGATGTTAGAGTCAACGCTGAGCCACTCAGAAAAAGATGACGCTATAATGAAGAAGTAGTGCCAGAACCATCGAAATGCTACACTATTTTCAACCTGAGATCTAGTGGAAGCAGATGCTGAACAACACCAAGCCAGACTAGAAGAAGGGAGGAGGAAACTCTAGAGGACAAACCCTAGATGCACGATAGGTGGGATAACATACACCATGTAGCTTCATTTCTAGGTATGTGTCACACATATTTATGGTAGTGAAATAAAAGTGATGGGTTCACCAGTAATTATATAGAGCTCTAATTCATTCAGTAATGATTTAGTATCATGATATGCTATTAATAGATAATGGAGTAAACGTAATCCATCAAAAGATCTTTTAAATTTTGAAGTATTTGTAGTTTTCCTTAACATATGTTTATGATTCTTAATTATAAGCAGTTTCTACATCTCCCAATTTTCCTTTATATGATCACACCATACCATGCATCATTGTACATGTTTATGTTTCTCTCTCATTTTATGCCTCATTGATATTTCTATTTTCTAACAAAAATTACATTCTTCATGTTATGTAATTTTTTCTTTACTAGGCCTTATAGTGGACCCCATTCTTATGTATTCCCCTAGGTTATTCCATGTAGTTTTAAGTATGATCATGTTATGGAATATTTCAATAATGATGATGTATTCCATATTTTATGTTTTTTATTAATGTTCCTAATTCATGATGACAATAGAATAATTGATATTACAATGTAAATTACGTGTAATCATATGTAATAAATAATTTATTAATGTGAAATAAATAGTAGGGTTGTCATTCACATCCATCTATTTCTCTATCGCGCGACCTTGTAAGAACTGGCAAATTATATGACTCACAAACATCACAAGATTCAAAAACACAACATTCCATTTTCAAATGGTATTACTCAGTTGTGTCCCTTCTTCCAAGAAAGAAATAATTCACTAGAACTAACATGATTCTCCCCACCATTAGAGTGTATTAGTCGTTGAACAGAGAGAAAGAATATATGGTCATAATCGTGCTAGATCATATTCACCATAAATGATTTTGTTCAATTTCTTAGGTTCACAGTCATAAACAATATATCATTTGGATTGAAAGCCAAAACCAACTTGACTAAAATGTTAAAACACCCAATCCTCTTGGAATGATATCTTTGGAATTGGAATGAATTTTATTCCATCAGAACCCAAGTCACGCTACTCAAAATGTGACCGGAGAACATAATCAAAAGATCAAAGCTCAATGATTCCATCAAACTCAATTGGTTTATTATATCATTTGGAGACATGAAGGTTACTGTGTATATGAACGGACAATACCCTGGGGTTTCATAAGAATTATGACACATCCTAGATAATTTCTATTGGGTTTCTACCATACGAATCCATGTATAAGATGGTCCATATATGATATTTAACCAAGATTCATATCTGCCCAAATGGTCATTAACATGGATGACGGATTACCTAATCATCTCTCACCAAGGAAGAAGATATGGGCACTCAAACAACTAAATAGTTGACCATTCCCTAGGCATGTCTAACCTACTAAAATCCACATTACATGATGCTTACACCTATATAAAGGGTTCATGGATACCATGACCATTAGTCCAACTACAATGATGATATTTAGAATCTAAGAGTATTACTATGGAAAATGACGCCAACATGGTACCATATGTCAGAATGATCACAACATTTTGCAAGGAATTTAAGCTCTCAGGGTGATACTTACCTTTGGCTAGCCCCTTAAAAAATAATAAGTGTAGAACCTTTCACTAGTTAAAACCAAATAAATTTCTCTAGGAACTAATCCAATCATTTAATCCCTTATTAAAAAGTAAATGGCCTTCGAAAAAATCACACATTTCTATTCCAAGGAAACTGAAATATACGTTAAAACTACCCTTATAAGAAGGATTAAACGATGAATTCCACATAAGGTTCCATTTATTTGTCATTAAATTGATTCAAATTCAATCTTCCAACACTTAAAAGATTTTATTGATACATCAAATACCAATTTTAAGACAATATCATAGTTTACGTTATATATCTAATCTATCAAGACAAAACAAGTAAGTCTTATCGAAGATTATTTTAAAAAATTAATCATTTATTGAAATTCCATCATAATTACATAATTTATCACATAAATTAATTTTAATCATTTTATTTAACCACATATGTTTTAATAATTGTGTTTAGTTATGGAAAATGATTATTTCAATATGTAGAGAAAAAAAATTAGTTTGAGATTTGCATCATAATTTACTATCGCCTCATAAAAATGTAGCTAAAAAGAAGATATAATTTATTATAAGATTAAGAAGGATTTAGAATATTAAGATTCCACTATACTTTTATATGAAATCATATTAGCGATTATAGAAACATTAAATGACAATTCTCATATAGTGTAAGAATACACTCTATAGGTTAAATACTAAGGCGTAATATATAAGGAAACCTATGATTGTCCAGTTAACATCATATGGGTTAATTATAATGCGACCCAACAACATTTCATTAATTATCAATATTTAAAAACATATATATTAGGTTATATCATAAGAAACATGCCCCAACTGATATGATTAGGTCTAGTTGTCAGTTTAGAATGTCAATCATAAATATTGTCATTCCCTTGTGATAGAGAAACAATACTTTATAGAGGAAACCATCAACAATTTAATATTTTAAATTTCTATTAAGGGGTTTTATTTAATAATATTAAATACCATAACCAACATACTAGTGTTGAGTCACATAAGAGTTACATAAGCTACTAATTTATTTTGGATTAAAATTAAACATCTTTTACATTTGTACACATCTCAAAATATATCATGCACTTATATAATTGTTCGATTATTTGGGTTCCCATATCACAATCTATAAATCCCACATTAAAATAACATATTATAATTTGGATCTTATTAATCTAAAATAATATTTTTTAGACTATGAAAATAATGGTTCTTGTATCAAACATATCATGTTTTGTTAGTTATGATATCTTTATTGATCTATAAAAGCAAAATACATTAATATTGATTCTAAAACGTTCAAAAAGTTATATATCAAAATATTTAGTAGGAATTTTATCACAAGTAGTAAGCACAAAGGAAAATGATGAATACGAATAAAAGCATGATACAAAGTCCATACATGTTATGTAATCTAGAAGAAAGGTATATAATTTTCTAATCATGTTAGAATATTAACATGATTAATAAATCAAACGTTCATGTTATATATAAAAGCATGATAAAGAAATACCTAAATAAGTAAAAACAAATAAGAATGTAACAAAAATACATAACTTGGTACATTACTACCAGGATAATAAAAACACACATAAAAACATCACAATTATATATTTTAGTTACATTCTTATTTTTTTTACCTCTTTAGTTATTTCATTAGAATGCTTCATATATAACAGGAGTCAGAGATTTATTAATCATGTTAATATTCTAAAATGATTAGATAATTATATAACTTTCTTCCTAATTACATAGAATTTATGGCCTTTTTACCAAGTTATGAATTTTAGTTACATTCTTATTTTTTTTCCTTTTTAGGTATTTCTTTATCATGCATCTATATATAACATGCATGGGTGATTTATTAATCATGTTCATGTTATTACATGATTATATAATTATATACCTTTCTTCCTAATTATGTATCATGTATGGCATCACAATTAGTAGACATACTAAAAATAGAACTGCATGGCATTGAATATGCCTAACAATTGAATTTCTATGTTCCTATAAACATGCATTTAAGGATAATTCCTTTACCTTTAAGGCCAATTGAAAAATAACATAATTTTCATAAATTAATAAGAATCAAAATGTATACAAATCAATCAATATGAAATAATAATATTTCGTTATAGAATGCAACATGTAAAATAAAACCATCCATAGAAAATTGTACATTATCCCATGGGCGGGTAGATCATTCACAGACATGGCTATTACCATGCACCGACACATTCCTAGTGTCATTTATACAATCCACAATTAGAAATAAAAAGAACAAGAAATTCTATAATAACACTTTGTAACATCCCAACCCGACATCCTATAAAACTAGTAGCTATACTAGTTTTCACTTGACTTCAAGCTTACATCCCCATAGACTAGAGGCTTCTCACTAGAAACAAGGGTCTATTGATGTAATAGTGGGGATACTATACCCTAATGATCATATTATCCAATAATTATATTAAAAAATATACAAAATGATAATCAAAATTTAATGAAAGACATAGAAACATAAGAATTATATCATGTAAATTTAATTGGCCAGTTCTAATATACAACAATGCATGCAAGCACATATGATGATACATAAAATAAAATATTAGACACATAATAGGTAACATTGTAATACTACATAAATGAATAAATTAAAGTAATAAAATCTTGTAGGGAGAACTCTAAGAGAATCCTGATATCTATCCCAGTTCTGTACTCCTATCTCCTAGGTATATGAAATTCATTTGAATAAAAATTGAATGGGACAAAAAACATGGGATCTGCTCAGGTACCCTAGTACACTGGAGGCCCAACTAGGGTTTGATATATTTCCATTAGTCAAAAAAAATGGAGTCTACATCTATACATAGTCCATGAATATAAATAAAAATAGTGTGGATTTAAAAGTAATCTTAATCTATTCAGATTAAATACATGCCAGTTAGCTCATGTTTTAATAAGAGACCTGAATTAGTCCACCTTTATTGGGATCAGCTAAAATACCTTTGATTCAATGACTATATATATAAGTAATATATATATATATATAATGTATCAACCCTTATGCACTAAGTATGTAAGGATATAAGTAGGCATATATATGGATACTAGTTACTAGTTGGAACTGGGGTGAAACTCGATTGTCCATTGAACAATTCTAAAGAGCGTATTGAAACATGAGAAGGGTAAAATAACTATATCTAATAATAAATGGTATACCTCATTATCAAAACTCAATATGGTGGGTGAGTCCTCATGTAAACACCTGCAATATGGGATGTGGTGCATCTTGCACACCATCAAAATAGTGTCAGTGATGTGAGATGTCATGTTCAACACCTGATATATGGGAGAGTGAAACTTAATGTTTATAAAGTAACTGGAAAATCATATCACATAAAATTTCAATTACATACTAATAATAATAATGATTCATCAATTATTATTCATTTATAATCATCAATATTAATATATCTAAGGGTTTTATAATTCATATAAGTCATTATTATTTATATATAGTTAGATGTGTAGCCATGAAACCAACATTAATTTTCATTTAACTGAACCCATTACATTATTAAGAAAAGGAAATTTAGAAATAAAGAATTCCAAAACCACTGAAAAGGTGGTTGGTGTTTAAAAATTTATAAGAATGTAGGAATCTTCATTTATGTATATCAATAGAGGCAACATACTAAGTATTATATATATAAATAAATATTAAGTCAGATGAAAAAAATTCTATAAATCCATGTATTATTTAAAAAACTAATCAAATCTTTTTAGATTAGAAGATAAATTGCCTCAATTATAGGGTTTTATTATAAAACATTAAATTATTAACAAAAAATTCAATTAGTTCAACCAAGATTCACATTCTATAGGCATAACTCAATTCACCAAATAATCATAATTTTTGAAATATTCAAAATATTTAAGTTCATAATAAGAATAATAAAATCAATTTAACTCACCACAAGGGTGGATTTATTTTAAAGAAACCCATAGATCATTTGCGATTTATCAAACTGAACCCAAAGATTGTGATTAGATTCATGGATACCACCTCTAACATTTGATGGTTTAATTGGTAGTCATGATTGAATATAATGATTTAATTTAAAGAATTTAATATTTTTTTGAAAATAATTGAATGTTCAGTGCGTGACACAAGGATGACATTTATAAATCAATGTAAATATAGAGAAAGAGAATTAAACCAATACCTTATACCAAGGATGCTTCAGTTTTGCAATATCAAGTAATGATTTAGTTTGGATAGAAGGAAATCAAATAAATAATAATACAATATGATAATAAGGTTAATGAGATCACACTTAAATAGAGAAACACATATGAAGAAAACTAATATAGGAGTCAATGGGACATGATAGATTACCGCTAGTTATCAAACACTTCTGGTGGTATTCGAATCAAAGTCTAAATGAAGGCACAACCAAGTAAACTAGGTGGATATTAAGTGATCCACTAGAGGAGAAACCAAGATCCTATAAAATCGAAACATGAAGGAAATAAGTTAGATGGTTTTAAAATTAGTTAAGTTTTAAAATTTAAATTTTCTATCAACTTTAAAGGAGAGTAGGGTTTGACCACATTGTGGGCCAAACCATACCACTATCATACTAAAGGCACTACCCAAGAACTCCCTCACATGGGATGATGAACATGTTTGGATAAACATGAGAATCCCATGGAAATTACCAATATTAAGAACATTCATCAATGTTCCCAGATATAAAACTCCACTTACAAGGGTAGATCAAACCAAGTGAGAGCACCTCTTCGAAGATCCACACAGTTTCCTATAGTGGGCTGCATGGATTTTGAAAAATGGTGTTCCCTTACATGTCCTTCCAGATTGAGTATTAGAAGGCTAAAACTCCAAAAACATAATAGAACTCATATAGAACCTCTCATGACTTTAACCAAGTATAGTAGAAACACTCATTATTGTTCCAACTCTCAAAATTTCATTCTGAATATAAGATCAAAGAATAGACCATCCACCGAATAGAAAAAGTCAAATTCCCTTGGAATTATAGCTTCGCTATAAACATAGTTAATTACACCCTCCCTAAAAACATAACCATCCTAGTCTGAAAATAAATAATGATATATAATGTCACATGAAACCCTCATCCAATATTCCATGGGCTGGAGACATCCACTGAGGGTATAAAATCATACACATTCGAGGCATTACCCTCAAATTGTTTAAGGAATAAGAAATAAGATGAGAAAAACCTATAATAAATCAATTAAAAAATCTATAAAAATATGATTTAATGAAATTTCAAACATATACTAAATTAAATTGATGTCAAAATACTAAAAAACCAAAATAATTCTAGCTAGCGACAAGAAACTCTATAATCTTCCAGTAGCATCTCAACAGCTCCTCTAAGCTATTAAAATCCATCCCAATGACTAACATATTATCTGTGAACTAATAACATCATATATGTATATATATATATATATCATGAGAATAATAGGTATACATAGTAGGATCCTCCCTAAAACATCTTTTATAAATTTTGAATGATTTATAGTAATGCTCTGTAAATAAAGAATGAATCTAACTCATTACCTAAACATGTAATAATTCTTTCCCCATCCTTACAATGGATCATGATAAAAATAATTAATATAATTAAACCATTTTATATGAATATAATATAATATATATATATATATATATATGTAAATGAATGTTCCATGATTCCACTTCTCTACTAGTTTGACTCTCGCACACACAAATTCAAAACATCCTATACAAATCCCTCTTTATAAGTCATCCAACACCTCATAAAATCATAGAATTACCATTAAAAAATCAGGTTTAACCAAACATACCATATTATAAATATATCCTATATTTAACTGAGTGTATACATGAAGGCCACTAGATCCCATGTAAATAAATTATACCAAAATCCATCATATCCCATGCAAGTTTTCCCATGGGAAGTAGTAACTACTACATCCAGTTACAAGTATGTTCTATAACAAAATCTAATACAACCAACCCATACATTTATAATATTCAATGATTCATCAAAACTATTCTAGGAACCCACCCTATACTATAAGTCATTATAGGTAATGATACACTTACTTATCCAGGTCAAAAGGGGGAGTGAGGAAGAGGTATAAGTCATTCATATATTTCCTCACCATCATAGTTGTTTGAGAAAACACTCCCAAAATATCTATGATTTAGTTTCCATACATACAATGGTGATGAAGTATATGGAATAATAAAATATAATTAACATCCCAGACATACATACTAAGAAAAACTACCTATACTTAGATACATTTTCCACTATCGTTTCACTTGACCACCAACTTGCACTGTTAAGTTATATATATCAAATAAAAACATATGTAAATAAATTCCATACTACTTAATTCATTATCCACTAATAAATATTACTCCACTATTCCATTACAAGATTATAACATTAATATTTTATATAATGTGTTGATGAAAATATTAATCTCAACTAATTTTATTCTCATGTATGTGATCATCATATGTGAACCCCAAGAACCCACCCCATTAATTTAATTATTCACTTATCATTTCATTAATCATATTGGTACTCTAGGAATCAGCCTATTCCACCACATCAATTATTCACTCCTAGTGCATAACATCCAACTATGACATGAATATTGAAACTGATCAAATAAATATCCTCAAACAATCCGACCATCAATTAGGAATCATAAAATAATTATGATTTAATGAGAAAGACCCTTTTTTAACTCTTATCAACATCCCCGTTCTGTTATACCATTTTTCATAATGTTAATTTTTCCCTCCATAACCAACATCAACCATAACTATTACATGGGATCAAAGTGTGATGCTCCATAGAGGTTCGTAACCACATCATAATTATCAAAAGAACAATAAATCACATCTAGGATCTAAACATCATTGAGATCACATACATATTAACAGTATGTTTTCAAAATATTGGGGAAGGAACTAATATCATATAATTATTGAATTCAAGCACCCCACAAAAATATATAAGTCCATTCATCCCTAAAAAATTAATCTTTGACAAACTACCTTTTTTATTGTAAATTAAATTAATTAGTTTATATTCATAGATATTTCTGGTCAATTTATACTAAGTAAATATCTTACTATAACTATAAATTATTATAAACATATAAAAAATTGCAATTCTCATATATAATCCTTTAAAAAAGGGACGTGTTAAAAACCTCATGGGCCTGTTGCATTTATTTATAAAATCATTTACTATAATATTGTAAATTAATTTCCATCATAGAACACTTGTTACATTGTCAAAAAAATGTCAAAGAAACGTATACCACAAAATCAATAAATACAATAGGGAGCATCTACAAAATCATAAAACACATGTGATCACTACCTAACAATTTATTCGATTCCCATTTTGAATTATCAATTATCTTCAACATTGAATAATTCCAATTTCAATAAAAACTCATATATAATTATACAAATAATTATTAAAATAATTAATTAAGTAATATAACATTTTTACATGAGAGTATATTTTCTCTCTATCCCGGACAAATATATTATAATTTAATCAGAATTCATAATTCTATAAAAATATACATTTACATTTTAATTTATAGTAAAAATTCATTAAATGTGTTTATTATTAGGGGAAAAAATATTTATCACATATGATTATTTTATGAAATAATTATTTCTATGAAGAATTTGTTTTACATATTAATATAATTATTTAAAAAACAAAATAACATTTTTTTACTATTGAATAATAATATATTAAGATATTTACCACATGATATTAAATCTTAATTTCTATCCTGTTATATTTTGTGAATATTTATCAATATTTATAATTAAATTACATTCCAAAATTATTATCAGACTAAAGTTAACTCTATATGGTTAAAAAAAGAAACTTAGGCATGGTAATTTCATATATCACACATATTATGAAGGAGATAAAAACAACTCCCCTACATGGAAGAATGATTTCACATGAATCCATCAAAAGAATCAGGGAGAGAGAGTATGTTGTGCAATGTTATGTAGATATTGACAACCCATATATGAGTTATAGAAGACTCAAAAAACACGACCATTAATGTTTTGGATCACTAAGACTTAAGAGAATACGGAAACAATAAAAAGGAAGGAATTATCTGTAACACCCTAAAATTCTAATTAAAATTATATAATTAAACGCCTCCGAGAAATTGTCTTTCCAACTTTACCCAATATAATAAACCATATCATATATATAATAAATTATAAATAAACTATTATACACACTAAAATGAATAATCCATTAGTAGTTATTACCATTAAAAATAAAATTATTAATTTGAGTTAATATTAAAAAAGGTTATTTTCTATTAAAGTGGATTTCGTTAAATTAATTATTTTTCGAAGTTAAATTTTTAAAAAAATTGTAATTAAATCTATCAAATGAAAATTTATTTCTTAATTCCTCATGATAATATTACCATAATATTTATTTTTGAGGTTTTTTAAAAATAATTTATTTTTTGTTCAATAACAAAAAAATATCATTTTTTCCAATACTTCCACATTATAGGATGTTGAATTTTTTTAAAACATTATCATATACAAAAAAAAATATATTTATTAATTAAAATAATTGACTTTTTAAAATTTTATTTAAATATATTAACTATATGAATATAATTTTAGAAAATAAAGTTATAAACTATTTTTCTGATATTTCATTGATTAAATTTGAAGATATAAGAAATTATGAAAAATATTTTTTTTAACATTAGTATAACTATTATTTGACAAGTAATTGAATAATTAATATTATTATAATCAATAAAAATGTTTATTGTTGTTTATAAAAAATCTTTATCCTATAGAATACCCAACTCAAAAAAATGGGTTTTCATCCATTACAAATGATAACATTGGGATTAATTTATCTTAAAAAAAGATTGTTTTTATGGTAAAATGCATCTTAATTTGAAGATATTAATTTTCATATTATTTAATATTGAAAATTTCATTTTAATTATAAAATATATATTATCAGTAATAAAGCTAAATACCATGATATTGGTGAAACAATTATTTCCAAATTATCTTGTTATTATTATAAAATCGAATAAATTTAAATAATATATATTATGTATATAATGTGATGTATAAAAATATTATTAACTATATTAACACTTATTAAATATTTAGTTAACATAAAATAATATTACGAATAAATAATGGTTAAAATATCTATTATTCTACCAAAGTAGTTTTTTTCTACAAATTTTATATTATAATTTAAAATTTAATAAAAAATAATTTATATAACGAATTGGATTAAATGGAGTACAACTTGTTTTCATCAGAACAATTTTTTAATTGGTTTATTTTAAATTTTAAGTAAAATATAATATATTGTAGTTAAAAACTAGTTACCTAGAGTAAAAGTCAAACAGTAAAATAAAAAACCATAATAGTAAAAAAAACCCCACAACATGTTTAAAACATGTGTGTAAAGAATTTTTTGAGTGTTATTAAACCAAAATATAATAAAGAACTCAATTATTATGAAATTTTTATTCCATTTATGTTGTTATAGTTTTATAGAATTATAAAAATATAATGGGTATTTCCAAAAGAACCCTATTCGTATTTTATAAAAGGGGATAATTGAAAGACATTAAAAGATCCACCTACAATTAAAAATTGAATTCTAAATCTAGTAAAATACCTTGTTTTATAATTCCATATCACCATATTAGTCCCCTAATTATAATAATTTATCCAAAGCCCTTTACTTCCATGGAGTTTTCCAAGGAATGATCACGCTGGTAACCTCAGTAGTATCTCCTTCTTAATTTTTTCCTCAAT
Source organism: Viscum album (assembly GCA_963277665.1). Taxonomy (NCBI): domain Eukaryota; kingdom Viridiplantae; phylum Streptophyta; class Magnoliopsida; order Santalales; family Viscaceae; genus Viscum; species Viscum album. The sequence continues at coordinate 4,141,060 of OY728143.1, read as the reverse complement.
ATTGCTCTTCTAAAGGTCATATATCGATAAAAATACAATGAATTCAATATAATAATTATTGTATCATATTATTATATAAATGGAAAAACAATTATTTTTTCATGTCAATCCTTCAAGAAAAAAAGAATCATCATTGAATTGTACAGACTAACAACTTGATAATATGACATATTTTGTTTTTCAACAATGCCATAATGGATGATCAAAAGGATGTAAAGGAGGAATACATATAATAAATATAATAGAAATAATATAAATATGATTTTGAAATTTGAAATAATAATTAACTTTATTTCCCTCTCATTCATTAAGAAATAGAAACATTAATCATGGGCACATGCAAACTATCACCTAAATGAGTGATGATTTTAATTTTTAATTATTACCCTACACGGATGGATTTTAAAATTTATTTATACATAAAACTAATTTATATAATAGTATTTGGGTTATGGATATTATGAAACTATGGTATGATTATTTATACTATGATCAACATATATAAGGTGTTATGAAAATATTTACTAAATAAACTCAAGAAACCAAAATATTCCATAAAAATATTATAAATAAATTTAATATGATAAGAAATATTCCTTATTTAATTAAAAAAATAAGATAAATTTTCATCAGAAGGTAACTAAAAAATGAAACTTTATTTTTCATGATGTTAAGATTGTGAAAAGAATGAATCTGGAATAAGGTATGGGTTTTGGTGTCAATTTCCATTCATTGAGTCATGTATATGTCATTAACCATGTTTTAATTTTTTGGGAGTATATACCATACCATTTTAATACTCATATAATTATTCTAGTATATTTCATGACATTCATTATCCAATTTTTTGATAACATTCTATATGCATTTTGTTTCAAATGTTTCAACGACTCTAATTATTTCATCTCAAAACCACTTTATTTAAAACACATATTATTCTATAGACATTAAATATTTTAAATGGTTTATATAATGAGAATTGGATATTTGATATCTTATATATTCCTCTTTCCTTTTATATTAACTTTAAAAAAATATATCTTTCTTTGATGGGATTTTATTAAGTGTTAATCAAGTCGCAAGTGTTTTCCTTTTCTTAATTTTTCAATTGAGACTTAATATGTTTTTTGTAACCATGATCCCATTATATAGAGTACTCACTACCCATGGATATATTTTTATCATAATATTGGCATTTTATGAAATTTATATTCCGAATAATGTTCCCTGATTCATGTGTCTATTGATATAGTTTTTTCCCTAGAAGTAACGATATTTGGTAACTAAAATCCCCTGATTTGAATTATAACGTGTTATATTGAAATTATAATTCCATATATGGGTTATTAGAAAAAAATATATTATTATATGTGGTTCTACAATCCTCATTGGGGGAATTATTTTTAAATTCAATGAGGTTTTTATTACTATTTTTCCATGTGGGTTTTCAACAAAGGCAATTTCCTTTATTAAAAATTTTCCTTTCATAATCCCAAGGTTTGGACCCAAAATTTAAAAATAAAAAATTATTTAATATTCAAGTATCCATTATTTGAGATTATTTTAAGATTTAATATTTTTATTGAGTTTTCACTCCACCATTTTGATAATCATTTTATATGTCACCTGTAACATCCCCTTTTATGAAAATGTGAAAGAAGTTCTGTAAAATATCTTTTATGTTTTCACATCATTTTCTATTTCCATTTTCAAAATTTTTCCCCCCTAAAAAGTTATATTTTTCATGGTTTATCAAATAATATATATATTTTTTTCATTTGGGGGAAACTAACTTATGATATTGTCAAATACAATTCATGATCCCATCCTGGTTGGTACTATTCATGCATTCTTTCACAATGATGTTTTTGGTCTATATTAACATACTTATAGTTTTCCTTTTTTAAACATAGGATATATTATTTTAATTGTATAAAACTCTTTCCATAGGATTTATTATGATTATTTTTCTATGTATTTAGAATTTTTTATTCCTATTTAACTATATATAGTGAACTTCATATTTAATATTATTCTGATATGATGATTCTCACCCAGAAATAATTTTTTTTTCGATTGAAATGATTACAAATCATGTAATTTTGTATATATTTATATCAATATAGATGAATATTTAATTTTTAACTATACACATTATTCCTTTGAGTGGGTCATTATATTTTTATCCATTTAATTCACCTACAGAAAAGTATCAATGTTCTGTATATTTTTATTCCGATATGGATGTTTATTGGAAATTTGAATATGAAATTTTTTACATTCCAAATTTATTTTATGGATAATTGATGATAATGTTATCCCATTTATTGAAATTGGAAATGTTATTGGCATTATTTATGATTAATGAGTATAAACAATAGTTAATTATGTATTTTAATTTTTTTATATCTCATTATATGGATATAAAATTTTTCATTTGTAAGAGTTTACTCAAGGAATGGAATGAATGGTCTAGATGAATCTTATGGGGAATGTATTAGATTTATTTAGATAATGGTTAGAGCCTATAATTATATATCCCCTTAATGAATTGGTAGTTCTCATGAGAATAAAATGGTTGGGTTTTGGTGCTTGCCTCTTCCAAAGATAGGATATTGTAATGGAATAAGGGCTTTAATTTAGGATCACGTAAATAAGATCTCTTTGAAAAGTAAATTTCCTTCGAAAAAGGCATTAAAACAAATTTTTTGAGGTCCAATATTAAAAAATTCCCATGTATAATATCAATATTTTTGATATCCATGTTTCATTTAAATTCATGGATATAACTTGTTCTTATTTTCATGTTGATTATGGATTCATGTTGTTTACCTACACCTATAAAAATATTTATGCCATGTTTATTCCATGATATATTTAGTTATACATTTCCCTTTAGGAATTTCAGCACACCCCTTCTTATATTTCAATACCACCATGTTATTCATAAATGTATTACATGTGACCAATTTAGAATGACAATACATTTGTCAGGAATTTTTGATAGATGTTAAGTTATTTTAATGAATTTATATATTTCATATAATATAGAAAAATTATCTATTTATACAATGATCATGGGATTTATGAGATTATGTTGTTTCTATATTAAATAAATATCTAAATCTAAAAATATTTTTCAGACATAAAAGATGTAATTATATTTATTTATTTTTGTAAAATGTGGATTTTTTATCCATGATTTTATAGATGTTATCAAAATAAGTATGTAATGTATGTGTTTAAGGAACTAATCTTGAGAGTGTGAGTCTATGGAATCACATTTTTTATCAAAGGAATGGTTCAAATTAATTTAGATATTAGAATGTTTGTTGAGGAAATTCCACATGACAACAATATAACACTAGTCCCAATTTCAATGTTATAGATAACCATTTGGTTATTTTTTATCTTAAATTTAAGATAATAATGCACATTTTATCTATTGATTTTGATAAGAAAACCTCATGGAAAATCCTTGGAATAAGTGTAAGTATATGATCGCTTCCTAATTTTTAGTTAAATTATATGTAGAGACCCAAAGCTTGACGTACATGGACATTACATTACTTTAGCGGAATACCTAATACATAACAAAAACAGACACACAAGGACCGTAATAGTTTAGTGTCTTTGGAAACGTGGAACGTAATCTTCTAATCGTGGTGAAAGATCTTCAACATCTCTCATAAAGATCTTCCTTTTTTTTCTTACCTAAAACCTTTATTTACATCCTGGGGAAAAGAAAACATAAAAAGGGTGAGCTCAAATGCTCAGTAAGGGTAAGCATGGATAAAATAAAACATACCATATACATTTGAACTTAAAAACATGAACATAATGTTTAAACATCAAAATCTTGAGAAATGACACGAAACATTGAAGTACATAAGGCATAGATCAAAAAGAAACATTAAGAATGATAAAATATAATGGGAATAAAACATGTAATTGTGGAAACCATTAATCACATGATATGATTTTGATAGTAGCCAATGAATTGCTTCCAAGACCATCTTAGTGGACAATGTCCCTTTCTGAATCGAGTTCACTCCTCGTTCCAGTCCTATATTACTGAACCGGTTTAACATTCCGTTCCAGCCATGTCTATCTCCTGAGATATAAATCTTTACCCAATGAATTGGAGGTAGATATAGGTCCCACCCATCTCATAATGAAATCATTATTACTTGTGCTACAAAATAAACACACATCATTCATAGTAACCCAATAAATAAAATGGGTTTCATAAACATCATCCCATAATCACATAATAAATATAAAATAAATGGATATCATTTCATAATAAGAAAAGTGAAACCATGTAAATCATAGAGACTTTATACTTGAAACATACACATATGAAATAATGTCATCTTAGATGGAAAAATGTTTTGATAAAACACTTGAAATGAATTCTTGAGGAAAATATCCTTTCTTCTTCAAAATAAATTTATTTTCACAAAACGTCATGATATTTTAAAAGAAAGAGATTTTGTTGAAAATAGTCATGAAATCTATTTAGGAAGCATCATGAAAATAAGTCTTTATAAAACTATAAAAATCTGTTCGTGCCGTATAAGTTAAAAAAACATTCTTCTTGTACTTTTGTCGGAAAAGTTAAAAAAGAACCTCGTAGGGTAAACAAAAGAATGATTCCTTCCATACCATGGTGTAAAAGTCAAAATGGGTATAAAAGGAAATTAAAAATACATGAATACACTTTTATAAAACATGGACATGGATGATATCAATAACCCCAGTAAATACTTACGAATAAGTAATCTCGGATAAAAATGAGATTTTCACAATTATCACTTACCTTAGGTCTGATTTGATTCGTAAGTGTCCGAACCTCCTGTATAATGATTTAAATAATGTCATTGAATTATTCCATAATCATACTCTTTGTTATGATATCATATATGGTTCACTTATGACTTTATATTACCAATTCTTTTGTAAATTCCATGTTAAAGAGCGTTTTGGGTAAAATCGTTTCGTTTGTCGTCCGTGTTTTGACTTGTAATTATTCATATGATTACTTAGATCATGATTACTTAATTCCAGAATATAAAACATGTTTTATATATAATATATATTCAGAATATACATATATATAATAGATCAGTAAATGGAAAGAAATACACCGTTCATTGAGACGGTAGGCCGTACGTACGCATGAACGTTGTTTTCGTTTCCTTATTGAGTTGAATGGAATTAAGTAGAAGACATACATATATATATACATAAATCCAGTATCATTATTATGTCATATATTTCATGATTATTTATTATATATACTTTATAATCATTCAAGAATGGCTAATGTGGAGAATGAATCTCATCGCGTCGTGGAGACGGTAATACGTAAGTACGCACAAGCGATGATATCATTCTCATGATAGTGGAATTGTATTGGAGTGTATGTATACTATTTAAGAATCAATATCACTTTACAATAATCATATATAGTTATTATGTACACCATTATACCCATCCAAGTATGGTGGTGGTGGAAAATAGATTACACCATGATGTGGAGATGGTATTCCGTACGTACGCACGCGCGGTGATTTTATTTTCCGTAGGATGGATAGATGGTGAACTAGGGTTGTTTCAAACAAATAATAACATATAATTATTTGAGTTATACTGATTTTATTACTTCATAATGAAACAACCTAATAAGAAGAAGTGGAAGAAGAAATAAAGTTGAAAGAATCAGTAACAGACATTACCTCTTCTTTGAAGCGCCTCTTTGAGTCCTCCTCTTAGGGTACTAAAATTGGTCTTTTAAGAAGACCAGGACCTCTAGGATGTTTCTAGGGAAGTGGAGAAGAGAATTTGGCAGGGGTTGGACGAGCTTGAAGGCTCAAAGTGGTGTGAGGAAGAGAGGGAGGAGGTGCCCTTTTATAAGGGAGGAGAGGGGCTCTTTTGGAAAAACTAAAAATACTATTTTATTATAAAGCCAAATTCGGTTTTAAATAGCTCCAAATTGATTTATTTAGAATCTAAGGTGGGTATGGGTAGAAATCCTCTCATCAAATTGAATTTATAAAATTTTAGTTTACTATTTTAACCTTATCATTTAGTTTTAACTTTAAGTTAGATAATATTACTTTTACAGTGTCTTTTTTTGTTCTTACACTACAATGTTAATAAACATACATTAACAAGCCAAACGAACCCCCAAGTTGTTTCTTATTAATATATATAACCTTTTATAAGTCATTTTTCCGAACCATAGATTTTTAGGAATAAAATAACAATTAATAATATAATATTTGTTAAAAAAACTATTTTATGTCAATTTTGACACTATATAGTAATTGATTTTTGTGAAACTCATAAAATAATTATTAGTTCAAAAAAGTTAATTAAATCAATAATAACATGTCATATTAACCTATAAAATTAGTGGAATGCATAAAAATTCTCAAATTAATTTTATTTTTTTATTTATAACATCAATTATGTCAATATTTCATTAATAAGATAATTACTGCATTATCTTTGTGTCATAAATAAATTAAATTATTTAATGTCTAAAAATTACAAATAAAATAACATTATGTAGGAAATATTTTTATATTTCTAATTAATATTTATAGTCTAATTTATCCTATGTATAACCCTATATTAAAAATGATATACTTATTAAACATTGATTTTAACTATTTTAACCCTTCTTTAAATAAATTAATAATAAATGTCCTAATCTAATCCAAGTGGGCCTAAATGGTCATATTTTATTCCTAAGGTTGTTTTTGGTCGAATTAAACTTATCCAATAGAATTAGGACATGTGTTAGGGTAATAATAATAACATTTTTACCGTTAATTACCCTATTTATTTTAACCGTGGTAAAAAAAAGTAAAAAGTTACTATTCACCAAAAATTATTTTCATCTCATTGAACCACATTTTACTTACTGAAATCAACCGTGTATCTTGGATTTTTGAAATTCCACTCACAGAAGCGGTAAAATTAAGTTTTATGAAATTGTTTTTTAACTACCACTTAGTGGTTTCACTATTCATCAAAAAATGAATGTTTCCAGAAAAATACCAAAAACTAGGCCTAAGCTATATTCGATATTATGAACTGAAAAATGATGTATATTTTACCAAATTAAAAACATATCAGTTGCATTAATTAATTTAAAAATTAATTCCCGTCGTCAAAACAAATAGCGTGTTTTTAAAAGATAATAACTATCAAAAGATTGACACTTGTTTATGTCTAGTTTAAATGTGAAATTACATCTAATGACCAAAATTGTATTAAATTGTAAAAATATATTCTATATACACTTTAAAACCACTCAAATTAATAATTTATCACTATTAATTATTTTGATTAAAAAGATTGTTTTTAATTAAAATTTAGTAATTTTCACTATTCATCAGAAAATGAAAGTTATCTGAAAAGTACCAAAATTTCACCCTAAGCTAATTTTGATATTATGAATCCAAAAATGAAGTCAATTTTGAAAAATAAAATTTACAAAATTTCAAAAAGTGGTTATTACTATTCATAATGGCAAGTTTTAATAATATTTTAATAGCATATTGTAGTTTAGTGAAACTCATTATTGCGTACTACACACGCTATCGAGGAAGGTCACGATTGCGTGCAATACAAGGCAAGTCAAGGATGTGTTTTGTGCAAGCTCCTTTTGGTGTAGCATACAACACAAGACATTAATGAAATTAAAAAGAATATTTTTCATAAAATCTTGTGGTGTTACAATATCGATTATGGAATTTTCCTAGAAATACATACCTATTTAGATATTGTCAAGTGGACATGATTGGTACAGATTAAAAAAGGGGAAATATCCCTAAAAGGGTTTCTTAAACATTAACATGTTCACCACCTTGGTTCATGATGTGTGGGATAAAATCTGCATATCTAGAGACAAACTCATATGGGATGTGATTTTGTTAATTACATTTACATTACAAACCATTATTAGGGATTTAATAAAGGTGTTAAATAATTTGGTTATATAAACAAATTGAATGAAATGTCTATTTAAAACCAAGGATTTATCAAAGGATTCAAATGTTGACCCAAAAGTATCATATCTTTATAAAATGTGTCATAAGGGAAGACATATTCTAATTTATTTGTTCATATTAATATTCTTTATATTATCATAACAATTATATTAACATATTGTTGAAATATAAACATTAAATTGATGATGAAAATAGTATGTACCAAAAAAACACATTGTATTATTACAGAATAATGTATTATATTTAAAAGGATGCGAGTTTTAATATATACCTATTATGATGAAAAAATTTAGTTTCCATGTCTCACCTATGGTAGAGGGGTTGATATCAAAATAGAAAGTAAATATTTATATTCCTAGATATTGTTAATAGTTATTGAAATTTATCAATTATATTCTGGGATATTCTTAATATTTTGTGAATTATATGAAATATATAGTGGTTATTTTTTATTAGTTTTATGTTAAAAATAAGGTTACATATATTAAATAGTATTAATAAACTTGGAATGTAATTTAATTTCATGTTAATATTTTTGGGGATAAATATCATAGAACACATCATTGAGGCATGGTTAAATTTTGTTTTTAATATAATAATGATTATGAGATAATAAATGTTGATTTTATTTTGATTATATATGTAAGATAGTGATTATAAAGCTTATAATTATTAATAAATTCATTATATTTTTATTTAATTTCATCCTAGTTTTGAGATTATGATATATAGTTGCTAGTTTTGTTCCTTATAAACTTGTTGTTAATTCCATTAGAGGGTTAAATATATTGATAATTTTTTTAGGAACACATAAAATTAATTTTTTATGTCATAGAGATTAAAATAGGTTTTGGGAAAAGTGTGCAATGAGAGTATATTATTAGGGAATATAAATTCTTGTGTATATGATTATAGGAATTATTAATTTTTTTTTGGGAGGATAAGTTCTAATTTGATAGAAAAGATTTCAATGAATATTTTGTGTAGAATTTTTTTGTAATGTTTATGAAAATTTTGGATCTCTATTTTTTGTATTACGTTAAGAACTATGAGAGAACCCAACACATGGAAGCCTTGTTTGAACCAATATTGATAGACAATAAAAATATATCCATATAGGTTGAACTAAATGAATTATAAGCTATATTGATGAAAATGGTAAATGGTTTTACAGTTACATACCTTTTATATTATTAATTCTGATAATTCTAATGTATTGATAGTGTTTCACCAACAATGCTAGACCATTTGGTTTAAGTAATGGATGGAACTAGGAGTAACCATAGGTGCATGAGAAAATGAATATATCACTACAATGACCATCCAAATGGAATGGGATCTGTAGTAGGAAATCTTGTGATTATGACAAACCATCTATATAGTAACAATGAAGTTTCATACATAGATATTACATCTTAATGAAAAAAATATTCAATTCATATGATATAAACATTCCTGAAGACAATAAAGGAATATTTTCTTTGTAAACATGGATTCATAATCAACTAGTTTATAAGTCAACTAAATCATATCTATGTACTTTGTTCATAAATAACACCCTTATTATCCTTTCTTCATAACATAGGGAACAAATAAATATGAAATAGTGAGCATAGATGCTCAGTAAGGGTAAAAAAGTGATATATTGTTGATCAAATAAGTAAAACATGTAAATAAGGGAATGGTAATTTGATATTAACATATGAAAACCGTACCATGTATATCAATGATCATAATCTAGATACATGGCATAAAGCATGGAAGTTCATAATAAATGAGTCATAAAGGAATCAAATAATATTATCCATAAGAATATAACATTGGTGTAAGACTTATATTTGTGGTATAACAATATGTATAGAAAATATTATATCAAGGGTACGAACAAATAAATTCCTAAAATGACTTTATTGGTCAAACCACCAACACATTTTCATCGGTATGGGGATAACATCCTCTGTATCCTCATTGGGGCTTTGGATAACCCCCCCCCCCATGTACCCTATTTTGGTCTTGTGATAACCCTATATATACCAAATTTTGGGATTTGGATATCCACCTACGTACCCTAATAGATCATAGAAAATTAATCATTATACAATGATTTGTAAGGAGATATAGATCCCACCCATCACATAATCCATACATTTTTTTGCCACATATTCATAAAAAATTCATCAAATCATAACCCATGGAATGAAAATATATTTCATAAACATTTCATCATATCATAACCCTTTTGAAATAAATGAGTTTCATAATTTTGTTAATCATAACAATAAATCATATAGTGAAATAATAAGGATTGTATCATTGGATCATATCCCTTTTAATGATAATTTAATATCAAATAATGTCTTCTTAGTTAGAAAATGATTTTGAAGGATTACATTGAATATTTCAAAAGGAAAATATTTTCTCCAATTTGAAATGAATTATTTAAAATATAATAGTTTTTTAAATTAACAAATAAAATAATTCCATTGAAATTAACCTTGGAAAATTCTTATGTAATCCTTAAATAATTGGATGGTCATGATGGAACAAAATACCGCTCATGTTTTCGATGTAAAAACAAATATTCCTTTCTTTTTTTGAATAAAAATTTAATAATACCCCATTCAAGAAGAGAAAAGAATATTAATTTTAAACAATATTTTAGAAAATAAAATATATATATAATTGAATTTAAACCACCATAGTAGAATATTAAATTATTCCTGAATTTTTTATAAATCATGGATATGGAAGGAAAAAAGGTATTTGATAGAAGAGAGAAATGCATTTGGTTTTACATAAAAATATTATTTTTGTATAATGATTACATAAAGATAGAAAAATTAAATGAACACATATAAATTTATGAAACAACTGTACAAGAATATAATTAATGTGTATCTTGATATATAGATAATAAGATTTCATTAATGTAAGTATAATCATAAATTATCCTGATAAACAATGAGATTATATCATCAAACAATTAAAACTTTTTAAACTTTTTTAATCATAATAACCATGAAATAAATTAAATTATATGGAAAATTAAATATTAAAAAATAATAATAATAATTATAAAATACATTTATATGCATTATATACACAACAAAAAATAAAAATGGATGGAATTTTTCTTGCATCCCTTGGAAATAAAAGTGAGAAAAAAATACATTACCACTTAAGTAACCATTGATTAATAAGACCCATAAAAAATAATTGAAACATAAATATAATGATAATATGGATATTAATTATTTAACATTTCAATGGGTAGTATATAAAAATCACACTAAAAATGAGTGGTGAATATGACATATGTATCCCAGAAATAAAAGAGAGAATTTGAATCTTGTTCCTCAATTCTCGACTTTTCTATTAAAAAATTTAACCTATTATATAATAAATATATATTTATTATAAATATTTTAAAGAACCATAATCATATATATCATACCATATATTATTTACTTATGACCTTTAATTACCCATTTATTAACAGACCTTTGTTAAAATCACATTTCGGGTAATAACTGCTTTCTTTTTCATTTATGTTTTGTATTTTATTTTCATTATATTTACATTGATAATGGTTCCATACATGTGATAAAAATTTAATGATATAAATATAATAAATATTCATTAAATAAGTATTTTGTGTAATTTATAATAGTTATAGGTAGATACTGAATTACACCATTCATGAAGATGTTAGGTCGTACGTAAGGATGAATGATGTTTCCCTTTTATCGAAGGATGAAAAAAAGTAATGGGAAATTTTAATTCACCATTATAAAAAATTATATAACATATATATAATATATATATATTTTAATCTATAATTATTTCCACATATGTCCAAAAAAATGAAAAATGTATCACATCACTTTGCGGAGGTGGTAGTCCACATGTACGTACGGGAGACATTATCATTTTCTAATGGATTGTAAAGAAAGAAAAACGATGTGATATTATAATTGAATAAGTATAATTATTTCTTAAATATAATATATATATTTTAAATTTATTATTATATCCAATCGTAAAAGGTGATGATAGAAAATGAATTATATCAGTTCATATGGCGGGAGTCAATCATACACATGATTGACGATTTGTTTCCCATTTTATGGGAGAGGAAAGGATATAGGTTATATAATTAACCTAATAAAATATAATTATATGGTACATACTAATTTTATTATTCCATAATAGTGTAAGAATATTTTATAGTGGTGGAATAAGAAATAGGGGAAAAATTCTCAGTTAATTACAATACTATTTATTCTGAAAAACCTCCTAAGGATTGTATCAAAAGGCCTATTAGGATGGAATAATAATAATAATGATGCCTACATGAATTGGGGAGTTAATTAATGCGTTTAATTAAGTAGGTCTTGGATGAAAAAAATTCATTTGACGTTTCAACAGGAGAGGAGTGGCTGTTCCTGTTTATAAGTGGAGGAGAGGACACATTTGGAAATTTTTAAATGAATTAGGTATACCCACATTTTAAACATGAAAAACGATGCAAAATGGCCGATTATCAAAACTTATATGTGATAATTTCTTTACATATGTACATAAAATTGTAATTTTACAAGTTATGTGTTTATTTTAATAATTATCGACTTTGTTTAACCCCTAGTGAACCCGTTCTAACCTTAACCATGATAAGTAATTGTTTATGTTTTTAATATCGGTTATGACCAAAAATTAAATTATAATTATTGTATAATATAAATTAGGATGATTCAGAAAATTGATTCCATTTTACCAAATTAAATTTATATTAGTGGATGAATTAAATTTTAAATTCACCCAATAGATATGATGAAATCTTGGTTCACTATAGAAAATTTTTTCATTAGTATCCGTTTTTTTTAATCATAAGATGACATGAAATTGATTCCAATGATACAAATTGTATTATTTAATTATAATGGAACAATGTTTAATTTTAAAACCAATTAAAAATATATTTAATCATTTTATATACTTTAACTTGAAAGGAAATTTTCAATAAAAATCATTATTTCTCACCAATCATAATAAATTTAATATCCTGAGAATACAATGAAAGATTATATTTATGATAATTTATACATAATTATTTAAAAAGTAATAATTATTTTAATTTTTTTTTAAAAAAATAGGAAACAAATTATTTTATTTGTTGTAAACAAAAACCAATGAAAAACTTTTATGGAGAAATATATATTTTTGAAGAATATGATGACTTTACCAAAAATTATGTTCTAGTTAATAAATATATTTTATTTATTAATAAAATTCATAATAAATTTTAAATTGGTTTTTTAATTTTAAAATCTTCAAATTTAACATCAAAATTATCTCTATAATAGTTAATTTAAAACATTTATATACTAATTTTTTGAAAATTAGTGTTTCATGTAATGTAAGCTACCGAAAAAATAAATTTGTTGGAAAAAAGTATTTCATAAATTCTCAAGGTGTTACATTATAACCTCTTAAAAAATAATTTATCCATAAAAATTCCATTAGTATAATACAAGAAACTAAAGATACTTTTTACTCATCATATCCTCAGGTTCCAATGACATATACAATAAATTGGCAGTTTTTGGAAAAAAACATTGAACATGTGACTGGTTTGTTTTCTATACATTTTTCACTATGATATAGAATCTCCAATGCTTGTTCCTTGTAAGGGAGTTATTTATTAAGTGTTATGTCATCTATTTTTAGTAAATTTCAAGGATTATACATGAACTAAACTAGGAGTGACACATGGACTACATCATGGACTTAAGAGTGGTTTGGTTGAAGCATGAGGCCATAAACTACCATACATCTTCGATCAATACTATTTAAGGGGAAAATATAACAATAGACCAAATTTCTATTATATAACATTTAATATCCTTATTCTATAGAGAAATGTTAATGAATTATTTCTCACAAACATTGACATCCAAATTACGCTAATGATTATCAGCATAAATATTCTATTTACTTTTTGTCGTCCATTTGTGTTACTAGATGGATATAACCTTATCTTTTATTTATTCAGCTATCATAGGTCCCAATATATTTGTTTCTCAATCTTTATCTTGTCATGGTGGATTTATACACTTATTTCTATATAGGTCATCATAATGGTCCATTTTAAAGATTGATTGAAAGCCATTTGTTTGTGAAACTCAACAAGATGAAGGTGTGGTTCCCAATAACCATTTAGATCCATAAAATATGATCTCTAAAAAAACTGTTGGTTTTGTAGGGTTCTATAAAATTTAATATATTTTTGAGGATGATAGGTAGTGCTAAAATATAACTCTTTATCCATATCCTTTTTAAGAATTCTCCCAGACATTAAGGTAAAACTCTGATCCCCAAAAGATAAAATAGAATGTGGTACTCCATGAAACCATAAAACTTAATTTATATCTGAGAATTCCAATCTATAGATAATTTTTCTTCTATGGTGTTGAAGTTTACTCACATATAAAGGTTATAAACTAAAACATATAAAACTTTGTTTCCTATAGATGATTTGGGGAGTTCGATAAAAAAATCAATGGCAATGTTTTCCTATTTACATTCTAGTTTGGGTAATGTTTGTAACACACCATTATAATTTGTTTCTTTCAAAAATAAATTAATTAAATATTAATCCCCAAGATAGAAACTACAAAATAACTCTCTTCAATCCACCCCACCATAAATTCTCCATCAAATCACAACACATCTTTCCCCTTATAGGATAAATAGAGAATGTAGAACTATGAGTTTTGTTTAACCAATATTTTTTCTAATTGGTACTGGATGAAACATAAAATTCATTCCAAAAACATATAATTAAATTATAATCAATGTTAAATTCATGAAAATTTCGAACCTTGTTCTATAGATCTATATATTCCTTATGTTCCTTTTTAATATTCACAAGGATATATGTCAAAGCACTAAGTTAATAAAGACATTATTTGTCTTCTTCCTTAATGATTCCCAGATCCATCCATTACAAATAGATAAATATTGTATTTTTTGTGATTATCATCATAGATAAGATAGTTTGATCCTTTAGAGTCAAAGCATCGACCACCTCATATGCCTTCATTGGTTAC
Organism: Viscum album; assembly: GCA_963277665.1. Lineage (NCBI taxonomy): Eukaryota > Viridiplantae > Streptophyta > Magnoliopsida > Santalales > Viscaceae > Viscum > Viscum album. The sequence goes on along the minus strand of OY728143.1, from coordinate 4,125,924 downwards.
TAATGTATTGAGTAGTCAAAATATTTATTTAGATCCAACCATCCTCTCTACAGAACATTCAACTCATTATGTATTAAAAATACTCTAAACATTTTGTATTAATATAAATATCACAAAATTATATATAAATATAATGAATATAAATATTTAATGAAAACATCATCACAACTAAATCCAAATTATGAGTTGGTAAATTTTTCTGACGAACCATTAAATTTTTTGAGGTATATGATATCACCATATCATTTTTAAATCCCATGTTTTTCTCTAAGATAGAAATTTTGTTCCCAAAATCAACATCATATTTATATGATACATCATTTTATAAAAAATCATATAAACCAATTCATCGCGTAGGACATGGTAGATGTTTTACCATTACCACCCTTAAGTTGTGGGATCTATCCCCAAGACCTTTTCATATGTGATTTTTTTCCATTTTTACTAAAATTACATTAATATAATTATTGTAAAATCTATATAAAAATTATTAAAATACTAAAAAAACTTCATTCATCAAATTTTATATAAAATATGGTGGTTATCAATACCCTTAAACTTATGAAAAGATCATTCTTTATCAAAAAATACTTCATGTTGATCCTAATATTTACATATACATTATTCCAATACAATGTCTCACAAAATTTAGATTATCACATTAAAATTCAATCTCATAGAACCTAAATATTTTAATATTAGACATTTATTTTTTGGTCAACCCTAAACTTGAAAAACCAGAATTTTATAAATAACTCTTATGTTAATATAAAATAAAGACTAATATATTTTTAAAATCAACACAAACCTTATATGATTTAGGTTTTTTATAATAAACATACCATTGGTAAAAATTCAGTAATAGAATAATTATTGAATCTGCAAACCTAAATTCATCCAAAAAATTTCCTAAATTATTTGGAATAACATAGTTCTATCCTTTTTTTAGGGGATGAACCATTTTTTAGCGAATTGACTCAGATAAATACCAAGTTCTCCACATATATGACATAAAATTCCTGGGGAATTCATTTCCCTCTGACTTTAATTTCCAAATATAAAACATCTTCACATCTATTTGAGATATTCTTATAAGTTATTCTTCCCAAATTATTTGCATATAAGAAGCTGAATATATTTTTCTCTATATTCATTACTACACAAACAATCATAAAATTCCATCTTCCACAAATATGATATGTTTGGAATCACACCAAATTTAATATTATTAATAATATTTCACAACAATTGATTTTGAATAATCACAATATTTTTATCTCCAATCATCATCCAATGTGGTTTATTATTAACACAAAATATTTCATAACATAATGTTTTAACATGAGTACTCCTAGTTCTATCCACTAACTATAACCCAAAATCATAGAGTGGGAAATAATAATCATAGTGGGAAACATCATATCCATGAAAAATAATTTATATGATTTATTATACCAATGAAAATTATTTTCAATCAATGGAACCTAATATATTTTCTAGGTAATTCATGGATATAATTTATTCTAATAAACCCAGTGTTTCATTAAGAGTTTGTGAATTTCGAAAGAATATCCCATTTTATCATCAAACTAGGTGTGAAACAAGGGCCATTATCGTGAACTAGGTAACGATAAATTCAAATCCCAAAGTTCCAGTTTCCTAGTTATTACTATTAGATTCATCTTAACTAGAGCCACATATGATTTTAGTATCTATTCATAGATTTATTTTCATGTGAACAAATCACTCAATCCTTCCCCAAAATTACAAGGAATTTTATTATACATTGAATTATGCTTAAAATTATCCCTAAAGTTCTCACTAAATATTAATAATCATAAACCAGAGGTTAAATAATCAAATCCATTTATAAAAACTATTCTGAACCACACTTTCTATACATGCCTAACATTATATAATACATGAATATTCATTTTATATTACAAAAAATGATTGATGATAGTAATGGTTTAGAGACATTGGAAACATGGATACATAAACAAAAATTTCCAAAGTGAAATAAACCTCTTAAAAAAATTTATTAATAAATATATTTCATTACTCATATATCATACTAAAAAACTTTATTCATAATCAAGGGAAAGGTAACATAAGAAACGTTGAGCTCAAATGCTTACTAAGGGTAAACAAGGGAGATATTGATGATAAAAAATCATGAAATCAGATTAATGGTTTGAGAATATGTTCTTAGAATTTGAAAACCACAAAAAAATAAAGATGATCGTAATCTTGACATATTGAATAATTTTTCGTAATTTATAAGCCATGTATCAAAAAATGAATCAGACTAAATGTTAAATGAGGAAATAATAATAACGTATGACATATATTTATTCCATACACTTAATTATATAAATTCTTATGTCAAGGCTATCCATCAAAACGTACATAACATTTTATGCTTTGAATAACCACATATATACGTGTTTTAATCATGGTACAAACTCAGGAAGATCTTTTTTCAGGCTTGGGATAATCTCTCTTGTACCCTTTTTCTAGTTTTGGATTATCTCCCATGTACCATCTTTTGAGATTGGGATAACCTCCCCTATACCCACTGAGCTCTTAGAAAATTAACAATAACCCAATTAATTTGAGGGAGATATAGGTCCCATAAATCCAAAAATCAAAAATTTTATGTGTCACCGTATCATAAAACATTTATTAAATCACAACTAGTGAAAAGATAATCTGTTTCAAAAACATTTCATAATAGTATAACCCATTGAAAAAATGAGTTTCATAAACATTTTTCATCATATTCATAAATCATTAAATGAAATAATATGAATGCTATCATTGGATCATATCCCCAATGAAGATTAAGTAACATTAAATGATGCCATCATATATAGAAAAGGATTTAAAAAGATCATTTAGATCATTTATTGAGGAAAACATCCTTTAAAATTTAAAATCATATATTTAAAATCTCAAAATTACCCATATATTGAAATAAAATTCCTTGAAAATCAACTTGGAAACCTGTAATGTAATATTTAAATCATCTTTTGGTCATTACTGAACAAACAAAATTCATTCTATACATGTTAAAACCAATATTCCATTGACATTTTTGATAAAATGTCAAAAGTACATAATTATAAAGAGAGAAGAATATTCCATTAAAGTTTTTCAAAAAGTAAAAAATGGGTACAATTTAAAATAAAACATTATAGTATAATATTAAAATTACTCTTTAAATAGTCTTAGTGAACATGGATATAGATGAAAAAGGGGTTTTGATTGAAGCGATACATAATGTCAGGATTCCATAAATACATTATTTCATAATATTGACTACATAAAAAAGAAGAAAAATTAAAGGAAAAAAATAATTTATAGAAATAAAAATAGGATAACAAAATTTAAGTTTCTCTATAGAGTTTGATCATAAAATCTTATAATTGGATTCATATTAATAAACAATCTCGATAAACAATTAAATTGTAACACCAAACACTTGTCACTTGGATAAATTCTAAATCTTAATCCACATGAAATAAATAACATTATATATACATTTATATAACAATAAATTATATATGTAGAATCATAAATGTCATTTATAGGAAGTATACAGACTAAAAACAAACCATTGGCCAATATGGAAAGTTTTTGACTTAAATAAATGAGATATTAAAATACCGTACCACTTTGGTAACCATTTAATAAAAATCCCGATATCATAAATTTATAATTAAAATATTTTTATAATAATGAGACTTATCATATGACATTTCATAGTGTAAATATATATATCACATAATAAAACTAGTTTTGAATATGAAATATGTCTCCCAGAAAGAGAAGAGACTTAAAATCCATTAATTTAAGTCTCAAATTTTATCGTACCCATTGGTACCTTATATATAATAAATATAATTTTATTATTATTATATATATATTATATAACCATAATAATATATATCGTACAATATATTATTTAATTATAAAATTTTATTCCTATTTATTAGTGATTCATTGTTAATATTACATTCCGGTTTACAACAGCTTCATTTTTCATGCATGTTATGTTTTATTACATTGAGTCATTTTATGTTGATCATGGTTTAAAAATCCATGTAATTTTAATTAATATATATATATCATATATTTTCATTATAGATGTATTTATATTAAATAATTACATTTATTGATAGAAAATGAATTACATCATTCGGAGAGATGATAGGTCGTATGTGCACAAGAATAATGTTAACACTTTTTCAATGGATGGAATGAAATAATGTGAAATTTTAATTCAAATTTATGGAATAGTTTTATAGAATAATTATAATACATATTCATTTAATCTATCATTATTTCCATCTATTTAAAATAAAATGAAAAAATTTACCACATCCCTTTGTGAAGGTGGTAGCCCACATGTACACATGAGCGTCATTATCATTTTCCAAATGATTAGAAGGTAAATATGTAGATGTGAAATTATTTTTAAAAAATATAATTACTCTATTAATATCATAATTATATTTTAAATCCATCTATATATATATATATTAGAGGCAGTTATTGAAATCAAATTACATTAGTTAACAAAGTAGTAGTCTACCGAACACTAGATCGACACTTTCTTTTCAAATTTAATATAAGAAGATATGTATATAGATTATTACCTTAAATTAGTTAAATATAATATTATCTTATACAATTTTGATAATATATCATTATTTTTGAATAATATTTTATTGAGGTGGATGATGAAATACAACAAAAACCCCTCAATTAAGAACGATACCTCTTCTCTAGACGACCTCTTTAGGTTTGTACCTGAATCATTATTAAGTGAGTTTCATAATCAAAATAAATCCTCTATAATGATATTATGGAATTAAGTAACAAATTTTTTAGGTATTCTCTAGAACAAACGTTTTTGGATGTTTCTATTAGAGAGGATATGGTGTACCCTTTTTAATGTTGAGGAGAGGACACAATTGAAGATTTTGATACAAAAACTATATATCCATGTTCTATACATGAAACACATATCCAAAATGGATCATAATCTAGAATTACATGTTATATGGTCAAATTTGGAAATTATACATGAATTGGATAAGTAATCAGATCATTTTATCCTATATTATTTTGGTTTGACCAATGATAATCCAATTTTAATCTTACCCGTGATAATTATTTTTTACTTTTTTAATATTCCTTATGAAAAGAATTATCTCTATATTTTTATATAATATTAATTATTAATATTAAAAAGATTGATACCATTTTACCAAATTCAATTTTTTGATGTCAAAGTATTTAATTTCAAATATAACCCACAGATGTGTTGAAAAATATATTTCTCAAGATAATTCTTTTATATGTATAAGAATCCTTTTCAAAAAAAATAAAACATAATATTTATTCAAATGATCTAAATTATATTTGTAATAATATATTATAACCAAATTTTATTTTTAATCAATTTTAAAATAATTTTTTTTAAAATCATTAAACGAAAAGTTATTTTTCAAAATAAATATGTGTTTCTTACTATTCATCAAAAAATTAATATTATAAGAAAATCACCCAAAAATTACTTTGAGATAATTTTAAAATGATTAATTAAAAAAATAATTCCATTTTTCAAATAAAATTTATCAATGTTTCAAAAATTAATTTTTGTAGTTAAAAAATGAAAATCATTTTCTTTTGAAAATTTTATTTTCAATGCATTAAAATACATTAAAAAAATAATAATTTTATAATAAATACATTTTATTTATCTAAATTTTATACAATTAATGGTAAAAATGTGTTTCTTCCTATTCCAACCTCAAATTTTATAGGCTATGTTATGATATTCATATTTAAATGACATTATTTATAACTCGACTTGTTAAAACTAGATGTTGCATGTAACACAAGATATCAGAGAAATTAAATTTATTAGAAAGAAATAATTCAAAAAATATTTAAGTGTAAAAATTGATATAAATATATGATAAAAAATTTGAATATAGTTAAAGTTCCAAAAAAAAACTAAAGAGAAATATTTAGTCTCAAGAATGATCAAGTTACGATGATCATCAAACACCCAAGTGTAAAGGAAATAGATAGTCTACAAAAGGATAAATTTTAAGAGTGTTCGTAATTTTGTGTATCAATTTCACAATACAATGACAAACAAGGGATATAGTGACTAAAAACTTTTGGAACATCTAAAATCCTATTCAACTACATCCAATGTATATTATCGAGTGTTTTACTCTATATTTTCAAGTACCTTATATCATGTATGATTTCACCAAATAATGGATATTGAGTTATATATAAAAACTAATAGTGGAATTATTATTATATTAATCATTTTAATTGATCTAGATCTATATCCATTAGAATAAAAATATGAGTAATTATGAATAGGTCAACTCATGTTATAAGGATCTTATAATGACTTTTTATATGGATTAATATCATTCTAAATAATATATAATCTAATTATAATCTATAATTTTATAGTTTATTATAAGACCCCAATTGAAATTAATATAATTTTATGATTCAAATTACAAGGACAAAAGTTTTTTTGGTGGATAATGTAACACCCAAAAAGTATAATTACCGTTAAATAAGTCATTTTGTTTTATAACCTTTATTTGACACTAAAAAAAATTCCTATTAATAATACATTTTTAATTTATCGATAAAGAAAATTAATATTGAAAAACATGAATAGTTATTACCATTAGAAGGGCTATAATTCATATGAGTTAATTTGGAAAATGATTATTTACAAGACAATATGTTTTATTTATAATATATATTTTATTTTAATAAAATATAAATCTAAAAATTTATAATCTAAATTTGATAAATAAAATTATATTTTTGAATTTCTCTATACAAAATTACCATAGAATGTATTTTTTATATTTTTAAAAAATAATCAATGTTTAGGTGAATAGTAAAAATGATTTTTCTAATACCCTTAATTTATATGGCAGTGAAATTTTGGAAACATTTTCTATATATAAAATTTATATTTATAAAGTAAAATAAATCATTTAAAATCACTAGGTCGATTTACAAAAAACTAAGGAATATTATTTTAGAAAATCAAGTAATATTTTATGGATACAATTTGATGTCTATTTTTTTAATTATGTTTTAATGTGGGGAAATTTAATCTATGAGTTTATTCCAATTTAAAATGACACTTATTTGTTCAATAATAATATTTTTATTATAATAACAAATATAAAATGATATTTTTATTATATATAGAATCGACATCCAAAAAAATATATAATTTAAAAGATGGAGTTTTACGCAATACATACCTTAATATTAAGATCAATGTATCAAAATATAGAAAGATAATATGATAAAATACTTCTTATTTTTGAGATATAGGTTTTATTATTAATTAAAAAATACAATTTCAAATTTCAGAAAAAATGTAAATTATTGAGATTAATGATAATTACAACAATAATGGTGAAATTATTATTTTCAAATAATTGTTTCATTAATATAAAGGAATTTATATAAAGTCATTTAAATTTAAATATAATAAATAGTAAATATAATATTATTTATTTAACAATAAATAATTATATCAACAAAAATTTAATTTTTTGAAAATACAAAAAAAGATTAAGAATCTATAATGCTCTAATTGTAATTTTTTCTAATAAAAATGTTTTTATCTATATTATATATTTAAATTTAAATGTGACGACTCAACCATAGTTACATAGAGTCAGTGAATTATTACATAATAGTGACATGATCATAATAGATCAAGTCTCGAAAGACTTCTTAGTTTAGTAGCCCGGAAGGTACTAGATATATACATATAATTTACATTACATTATGAAATGGGAAAACTACAACATTGTGTCTCATTTTAACACACTCATATCCCATAGCCTATTCCAGTAGGTCAATCATAATATACTTATTCACATCCTGGGAGAAACAAAAAAAAGAAAGGGGATAACTCAGATGCTCAGTAAGAATAACATTATAGGTGAAACTATCTAAAGAAAACACAACCTTTTATAGAGATTTATAAGACTAAAACACAAGCCTTTTAAACATAAAATTCTGCATAATAGCGAAAAGATGAATCAAATAATGAAATTTACTTATTCACATTTATATTTTACTAGCCGAATAATCAAATGTAATATCAATATCTAATTTCATAATGATGGAATACATAATGTCGGACATCATAACCACAAAACCAAGGCCTCCTGCCAAGACTACAAATAATGATTTTGTAAAGGCCATGTGCCAAGAAACTAGTTGGTCTCATGAGACCTACTGATGCATCAATGAGCTATAATGGGATCCACCCGTCACTTACTAATTCCAATTCATTCCCCATATGAAAAAGTTGAAACATAATCTAAACATTCATATTAAATCTTTCAAAAAAAATGTCTGTATTTTAACAACAAACCATGAGTGGTATATAAATAACACATCCACAGTAAAACATAACTCATTCAATACAATATGGAAGATTTTATAAATCAACCTCAATCAAGAATAATGAAGGATATTTACATAGATGAAAGTAATCATTAAAACTATTTGAGAGAAATATCTCATTTTTCTAGAAAATATTTATAAGTCACACTATTTATCAAGAAGCTGCTAAAAATTATAATTTTGAATCAAACTGTTTTGTACCGCTTTGAAACTATTAAAAGGAACTTGAATTTTAAAACATTAATGTCCATATAAATAAATCATTAAAACCATTTTTAAAACATGGATATTAACTAGAATTAGTTATAAGAATAAATAATTAAAACATTTAAAATGATATTTTAGTTTGAGTTCCTAACCAAATGAGAGATGCTTTATTAAAAATAATTGAGGTATTAGAATATTTATAATATCATGAGAATTAAGGGATTCATGATATACAATGTATATTTATAGTATATACACTATATAATATTACATTGGCGCATAACAACAAAAAAGACTCAATGGAATGTAAATTGAGATGAAATCCCTTATAAAGATTGTATCCTTTGGTTAAGGATAAATAAATGACATAATTATGTGTGACAAATATAAATACATTAAATATTATTGGATATTCACTATAAATTAGTCAGAGGAAATTCAACCAAATTCTTGTAAAAATAACACCAATGACATCGATGATTAACTCAATGAACGGAAAGTGAGTTAATATTTCTCTTATCAAGTTTATATTAATAAATTGAGAATTTATCAGTGGGGTGATTATGTGTATCAAAAGTATACACATATAAAGGGGTATGGAAATTACTATATATGTAAATAAATTGCGATTTCACATATAATCATGGAGTAAAATTATCAATGAAGATTGTGTAGAACCCAATGAGTGGGAATTGAAATTAGAAATTCCATTACCGATTTGGTAACATACGAAACCTACAACCCCTAAAAGAAGGATCACAAAATGAATTTGAAAATACCCATAAATTAAATTATATTACACATATAATACAATCATGGGATGTACATACAACACACAAAAGTAAATGGTGGCAATATTGTATGAATCTCACGCGAATAGGAAGTGAGCTAAAACCCCTTAACTTGTAGTTTAACTTAGTCGATGGTATGTTAAACTCATGTATATTAGTTAAATAAATGTTATTAAATCATAAAAGAGACACATACCTAAATATGATACCATATATTATCTTCTAATATATCTTTGTTAATAATATTTCAGTACTACCTTTGTTTCAGGTGTTAACTGAATTGTTTTTCTTTATATGTTTTATTACATAAGCTTTTATTGTTATGGAAAGGATGTATTGGATTCATATCGAAAATGATATTAAGTTCATAAACACTATATTTAATCCTAAAATGAAAATTATTATTGAATGGTTACGATGGTGAATGAATCCAATGGCATTCGTGGAGACGATAATCCGTACGTATGATCAATAGACAATATCATTCCATTAATGGTGAAATAGTATGTAATTAGATGGTATATAATATACAAAAAATCATTAAAATGTTATATTTATTATTTAATTCAATTATAATCATTATTCTACCGATCTAAATAATGAATTGTTGAATAACAAACTACACAACGTAGAGAGGGTAAGCCGTACGTATGAGCACATGGTGACTTTGTCATTCATAGGATGGATAGAATACTGAATGAGGATATAACATATTTATAACAACATAAAAATAATTATAAGGTACTTGAGTTATTATTTTGTTATGGAAACAACTAAGAAAAAGGATATGGAAGTAGAAAATAACTTTGAAAGAGGTGATGAAATCATTACCTCTTCATCAAGTGCTTCCTTTTAATTTGATAGAAAGGGATTCATATGACGAATTTATGATCAATGTAAGGCCTATGTGAATATTTGGGGGTATTTGGAAATATATTTGAGTTGTTTATGGCCAAGAAAAAGGGCTTTGGAGGTGTTATTTTGAGAGAAGGGGAAATACAGTTTTATAAGAGTGGTGATTTCCACTTTAGGAAAAGATTGAAATATTAATTTATTATTCAATAATATTCGGTTTACAATGGCTCCAAAATGAATTAATTTTGAGGATAAGGTGTGGATGGGTCGAATTATTCTCAACCAATAGGTTTTATACAAGTTTAGTTCACCATATTAATCTTATTTTTTAGATTTATATTTTGGTTAAATAGTTTACATTTACCTTGTCTCCTTGTATTATTATAATAAATGGTTAAAAAAACTGTAAAAAGTGAAAATAACAATATGTGGTTCATTATTGAAATATATATCCTTATCTATATCCTTTTTTCTATCTGTATATTTTTAGGAATGTTATATCAACTAATAATATTGTATTTGTTTTAAAAACCCATTTATGTTAATTTTGAAACAATTTGGTATTTTGTTTTTTTGATAGTCATAACATCTTATTCACTTCGAAAAAAAATTATTTAATAAACCCTAAAATGTCATATAAACATATAAAAATAGTTTAATGCATCCAAAGTATCAATTTACATTTATTTGGATATTTATAATATCAATTTGTTTTATCGTTCATTAATATAGTAATTACTACATCATCATTGGGTCATAAATAAATATAATTTTTTAATGTCTAAAAATCATAAATAAAATACCATTAAATAAGATATATTTTTAACTTTTTAATGAAATTTTACTGTATAATTGATCTTATGTATAACCCTATATTAAAATGTTTTTAGTTATTAAAATTTCAATTTTACACTTTTAACTCTTCTTTAAAAAATCATAATAAATGTCCGAATCTAATCCATGTGGACCAAAATGACCATTTATTATGTCTAAGGATTATTTTTGTCGAAATAAACTTATCAAATAGAATTAGAACATTTTTTAGTGTAATTATAATATCATTTTTACTTTTAATTACCCTATTTACTTTTAACCGTGGTAAATAAATGTCAAAAGATGTAATTCATAAAAAATTATTTTCATGTTATTGAACCAAATTTTACTTACTAATGTCAATTGTGTCTCCTATATTTTTTAAATTCAATTCATAAAAGTGGAAAAATTATGTTTTATGCAAATTTGCTAACGGGCCTATAAGGTGGGTAAAAGACATTAAAAAATTCAATCAAATTTTTTTAATCTAATTTTATTATAAAATGACTCCAATTGATTAAATTAAACATATATACGTATTATGAATCTATTTTGACAAAAATATATTTAAATAAAATAAATAATTATTGAATTAAATTACATATTTTAAACAATTACGCAGTGTTTTTCACTATTCTTCATAAATTTATTGTCTTCAAGAAAAATACCAAAAATTCACCCTTAGAAAATTTTGATACTCTAAATAAAATAATGAAGTATATTTTATCAAATTAGGTACATATAATTTTAATTAGTTAATTTAAAATTAATTCCCATTATCAACACCAAACGATGAGGTTTTTGAAGTAAAATCCATCAAAAGATTATCATGTGTTTATGTCCAATTTAAATGTGAAATTACCTATAATGGCCTAAATTATATTAAATGATAAAAATATAATCTAATTATACTTTAAAAGAACTCAAATTAATAATTTAACCCTAAAAATTATTTCTATTAAAAAGTTGTTTTTAATTAAAATTTAGTATTTTTCACCATTCATTAAAATAGGAAAGTTCTCAAAAACATAAAAAACATTTATCAAAACTAAATTTCTGTATCATACTTCTAAAGAAGAAGATTATTTTGAAAAATCGAATATATAAAAGTTTCAAATATAAGATTTAAAATGTTTTTCCCATTAAAAGGTGGTAAAATTTAATTTTTTGAAAAATACAACCATTATTTGAAAAATTAAATTTTTTCTTATATTATGTCATGGGAAAACATAATATTCATGTTAAAATTAAATATAGTATAGAAAATTCAAAATTAAGTTAATAATTTTCATAACCACTGGTTGAACGACTGGTTTGGTAAGTTGTGGTGCACTCGAACTCGGTGTTGCATGTAACACAAGCTATTAAATTAAATTAAAGAGATAACATATTATGAAATCACTAGGTGTTATAATCTACCCTCATTCAATAAATTGCATCCTCACAATTTCAAATTGTTATTCAAAAATAAAAGGTTAAAAACAGGGAATAAATTTGTGGAAAACCCACAATAGAAATAGGGTTAATAAAATTTTTCATTAATAAGAAGGAAAGGGAAATGAAAAAGGAACCAACAAATTATGGTTACTAATAGGATAACATTAGTGGTAATTATAGACACATAATTAGTGGAAAATATGTAAATATTTATAAGGGGTGATTAAGGTCATCAATAAAAAACAAGTGAATGGAAAATTGAGGGTCTCGAAGCCATAAATCTTTAATTATTTAAAATATCGTCAATTCCACAAAACATAAGGTATTATGATAACACAATTTTGGTTTTAATATCATTTCCCTAATGTTTATGAATTATATTATTGATAAAATAAGAAAAAGAATACATGAAAATTAGAGTTCCATCCTTTAACTAATTTTTACCACAATCCCATATCTCACTCCAAAAGATAAGTAATCTAGACGAATTAGTCACACCTAAAGCGCTAGAATCAACTTCTAGAGAATCACATAATCTACAAAAGATGAACTATATTTTTCCCTTATATTTAGACATTAACCGAGACCAAAATGGTCCATACAATATCACATGATCCTCCAAATGGATAATCCTTAATAGAAAGAAACACTACTCTTAATATACAAAATTAAACAAATAATACCCATAGTTCAACAAATACCATTAAAAAAACAATAATCCAAACTATGTTCGAACCCCAAAAGGAAGAAGTATTTGATCACATAGTATTCCATGATAAATCATATCATTTATCTCCAAATAATATTAAATACCCTTAATATCACACATGCAAACGTTATTAACTGAATCATATAATATTTATGAAAGGTTTATCATTTTTTGTAAATAACCCAAATTTCTATAAGTCCAAAAAAACAATAAATTCTTCCAAAATAAAAATCCACCATTAATCCTAAAAAAATCCCCTAGTATTCGTTTTTCCTTAGGAATACAGTGTTTCCAAAAGAGTGAACGTCTGCCAAAATAACATTTATCACTTAATCTTTAAATCATTTTCCTATACTTTGGAGAAATAAAAAGTTTACAAAATCAATATATTCTTGATCCATAATACCATTTAACTAATAAAATTGTCATACTAACCAGGGAATTCACATAGTCCAGTGGTAGGCAATAAATCCTAGTTGCATAGTTGATGAGGGTTCGATTCTCACAGCTTTGTCCGACACGACGAGTTGTCACCCGATCTGCGTGTTGTCCATTTTCAAAAAATATATAATTTTGAAAAATTCCAAAAATTGAGATAAATTCCTCAAAAATAACCAATACATTTTATCCACAAATTTTATCTCATACCTGGCATTTTTTCCAACAAGTAATAACATGTAATCGACTCAAATTAAAGGATCATGTAAACACAAATGGTATTTTATAACTATATCCACAAAAGAAAAGATAATTCTTCCTCAAATATAATTTTCTCAAAACAAACTTTAGGGTTACACATACCAGGGAAAAGAGTTCCTATGAAATCACATCAACAAAAATAATTAATACTTTTAAACATTTTGGCATCCATTTATTTCCACATTGTTTCTATAATGACATAGAGGTTATCCAAGAAAATAGGAAATTGAATCAGATAATGACCATGTCCCCTATATTTAAGAAAACTGACTATAAATGGATTATTAAGATCATTTTAATTTTCATCCATAATACACTTCATTTTCTCTCAAAAATTCTTTACTTTATATCCTTCTTTCCCACACATAAAGCATATCTTTTTTCCATTTAAATTCATTCCTGGGTGTCTCCTTCCACATTTCCTGGATGATGGAAAATGAGATTTATTTTCTCCATGGCCTCCACTAGTAGACCTCTTATCATTATCCGCCTTTCTCCGCTTTATTGAGTTTGAGAGATGGTTAATGTATATATTATTGATCCTATTTTCATAAAATTGATTCACCCTAAACACGATATCTTTTACGAAAATCAACATTATTTTTGTTTATCATTTCCACCATTGTTACCACCTTGTACATCAGGTTCAATGATAGTATGAATTCCATGGAATCCAGCCATTGACTAAACGAGAAAGCAGTGTGTGAGTAAATATTGTCAAAAAAATATTTATAGAATATCATGAGACCATATTTTAAATCTAAAACACCATAAGATTAATCATGTTTATTTATTATGTTCTTATATTAGAATAATTAAAATTAGTTTTAATGAAAACCTAAATTATCCTAAGTATATCTCTCGAGGGTGTCGTAAAAAAGAGTGAAACAAGGCTTATTGTTATACACCAGGATACCTCGGGTCATGCCCGAAACTCCTTATTGGAGTTTTCCATTTTATGTATATACATCCTAGAGCCACCTATGCCTGCTCATATCTAGATTGGGATGGTTTTTTTGGAAAATAATCAAAATCTATACATTATCAAAATTCTTGGAAGTTATCTTATACTAATACTCAATGTTTATCTTATGGTAATGTTCTCTAATCAGTGTTTTTTCTAAATCATGTTTCTAAGGAATGTACTAAACATACTCTAAAACCAACTATAAAGAACCGACATAAGATACCAAGAGTTGGCTCATTATTACATAACATTGGCTTGATCAATGGAGATAAATTCTCGAAATACCAATTAGTTTAGTATCCCTGGAGGTACTAGATACAAACATACATTTTAAATTACATTATGAAGTGGAAAAAATACAAAATTGTGTCTCCTTTGACCACACACATATCCATATGTCTATTTCTGTAGGTCAATCATAATATATATTTCTTCACATCCAAGAAAAAATTAAACATAATAATGTTGGGAGCTCAGATGCTCTGTAAGGATAACAATATAGAGAAAACTATCACAAGAATACATAAACATTTTTAGGTTAAGTATAAGACTAAAACAGAAGCCTTTTAAACATAAACTTCAGTGTAATATAGAAAAAATGATTCAAATAATGTCTTTTACTTATTTACAAGGATATTCTACTAGTTTAATAATCAAATGTAATATCAATTGCTAATTTCATAATGATGGAATGCATAATGCCGAAAATCATAACCACATAGACAAGGCCTCGTGCCAAGACTACAAATCATTATTTTTTCTAGGGATTGTGCCTAAACACTAGTTCATCTCATGAGACCTACCGATGCATCAAGGAGCTATAGCTGACATCATCTGTCACATACTACATCCAATGTATTCCATATATGAAAAGTTTGAAACATAATCTAAACCATCTTAATAAAAAATTCATACAAATCGTCTATATTATAACCAAAAACCATGAATGGTATAAAAATAACTCATCCACAGTAAAAAATAACACATTCAATACAGTCTATAAGATTGTCTAAATCAACCCCAATCAAGAATAGTGAAGGATATTGACATATATTAAAATAATCAATACAACTATTTGAGAGAAATATCCATTTTTCCTTGAAAATATTTTAAAGACTCTCTATTTATCAACAAGGAGTTGAAATTTGATTTTTGAATCAAATTGTTACATACTAATTAGAAACACTTAAAAGGTATTTTAATTTTAAAACATTCATGTCCTTAATAAGAAATCCCTAAAACCATTTTTAAAACTTGGACATTACTGAGAATGATTTAGAAGTATAAATCAGTAAAACATTTAAAATGATATTTTATATAGAGTTCCTAACCAAATGAGAGATGCTCAAATAAAAATAATTAATGTAATAAAAACATTATAAAATCACGATAATAAATGTATTTAAGATACTCTATGTCAATGTACTATATATACACCATATAAAAGTGAATTGGTGCATAACAACAATGAAGTCTCAATGGAATTTAAATTGAGATGAAATCACTTATAAAGACAGTATCCTTAGGTTAAGGATAAATCAATGATATAGTTATATGTGAAAAATATAAATAAACTCAATATGATTTGATATTCTACAAAAATAAATCATGGGACATTCAAACATATTCTTATAAAAACAATAAGAATGACATGGATATTTAACTCAATGAATGGAAATTGAGTTAAGATTGCTATTATCAAGATCATATCGATGACATAAGAATTAATAAATGAAGTTAATAAGTGTATCAAAAGTATATACACACAAAGGTGAGTGTAATTTACTAGAAATGTAAATAAATAACGATTTCTTAGAAAATCATGGAGTAAAATAACCAATGAAGTTTGCATAGATCCCAATGAGTAAAAATTGAAAATAGAAATTCCATTACCGATTTGGTAATTTACAAAATATACACCCCATGAAAGAAGGATCATACAATTAAGATTTAAATACCCATAATTTAAATTATGTTGCACAATTAATACAATCATGGGAAGTACATACACCACACAAAAGGAAATAATGGCAATAAAGCATGAATCTCACGTGAATAAGAAGTGAGATGAAAACCATTACCTTGTACTTGTCCTTAGTTGAGGGTACATTAAAATCATGTATAATAGTTAAATCATGGTTATTAAATTATCAAATAACCACATACCTAAATATAATGTCATATATGATCTTCCAATATATCTTTTTTAATAATATTTTACCAGTATCGTTGTTTCCAGTGTTAAATAATTAATTTTCCATTATATGTTTGGTTACATAATTAATTTTTGTTATGTATAGGATGTATTTGATTCATATACAGACTAATATTAAATTATTAATCAATATATTTAATCCTAAAATTAAAATTAGTCTTCATTGGTTATGATGGGGAATAATCTTTTTGCGTTCTTGGAGATGGTAATTCATACTTACGCACTAGAGAAAATATCAATCCATTGATAGTGAATCTTTTGTAATTGGATGGTATATCATAAATAAAGAATAATTAAAATGTTATATTAATTATTTATATCATTTATACTCATTATTATACCTATAAAAAATAATTATGTGTTGAATAACAAATTACAATATGACGTGGAGACGGTAAGCCGTACGTTTGCACGTATGGTGACTTTTTCCATCATAAGATGGATAGAATATTGAATATCATTATACCATATTTATAATATATTAAAAGTTATTATATGTTATTGGAGTTATTATTTTGGTGTAGAAACAATAAGGAAAGAGGATGTGGAAGAAGAAAAGAACTTTGAATGATGGGATGAAATCATTACCTCTTCTTCAGGTGCTTCCTTTTGATTTAACAAAAATTGATCCATAATAAGGATTTTTGATCAATGTAATGCCACTAGGTTAAAGTTATATTAGTTGGGAGTATATTTGAGTAGGTTTTGGATGATCCAAATGGCAGTGGAGGTTTGAGTTTGAGAGAAGGGGATGTACCCTTTTATAAGAGTGGTAAGTGTCACTTTATGAAGATCTTAAAATATTAATATATTATACAATAATATAAGGTTTATAATGGATCCAAAAAGATTTATTTCGAGGATATGGTGGATAAGTGTCGAAATAATCCCATCCAATAGGTTTTAGAAAAGTTTAGGTAACCATATTAACCTCGTCATTTAGATTTATCTTTTGGTTAAACAGTTAAACATTTACCTTGTCTCCTTGTATTATTGTAATAAATGGTTAATAAACAAATTATAAAAACACATGCGAACCACAAGTGGTTCATTATTGATATATATAACCTTATATAAGTGATTATTCCTATCCCTAAATTTTTAGGAATATTA
Organism: Viscum album; assembly: GCA_963277665.1. NCBI lineage: Eukaryota > Viridiplantae > Streptophyta > Magnoliopsida > Santalales > Viscaceae > Viscum > Viscum album. The sequence continues at coordinate 4,107,628 of OY728143.1, read as the reverse complement.
TATCAAGTACTAATATAGTATTTTTTGTAAAAACTCATTTATGTCACTTTTGACACTATTTGGTATTTTGTTTTTGTGAAATTCATCACAACATTATCACATAAAAAAATTCAATAAAACCTAACATGTCATATTAACATAGATTTTTTTATTCCTAATATGTCTTAATTTAAATTTATTTGTATATTTATAATATTAATTATTTTAATAATTCATTTACAAGGTAATTACCGCATCATCATTATGTCAGAAATAAATTTAATTATTTAATGTATAAAAATTATAAATAAAATACCATTATGTATGAAAACGTTTTATCTTTATAATTAATATTTAATGTAGAATTTATCTTTTGTATATCCCTCTATTGAAAATATTGTACTAATTAAAATTATAATTTAACTCTTTTAACTAATCTTTAAATAAAAAAATATTAAATGTCTTAATCAAATACAAGTGGACCAAAAGGAACATATATTTTTCCTAATATTTTTTTGGTCAAATTACTCTTATCCAATATAATTATGACATGAGTTAGGATAATTATTTTAAAAACCATGATCTTCGTTTTAGGTATGCCTTTCCTTTTTCTGGAGTATTTGAGAAAAATAATGTTTCTGGAAATTTTTTAAGTACGTTCCATGTACTATCTGAGTACACGCCGTATACTCTTTTCCCGCTCGAAGCTGTCTACTGGCCGTGTCCAGGCCACACACACGATGTGTAGGGGTGACGTGGAGGCCGATTTTTGCGGAGTACAGAAAGACCTAGTACACACCGTGTACTCTAAAAGTACACACCGTGTATATCTATTTTTTCATTGAATGGACCTGGGTTGCACCTAACGCACAAAAACATCTTCTTCTAGGTTCTTTTCGTCCGAGAGCACCGAGGTTCCGTGAATCTTCGATGATCTCCCGCTTCTCTGTCCATTCTACGATTCGAGCACCGTTGATTGCATTGGAATTGAAGCGGCGAGTTCTCCCTTTTTCTTGAGCCTTGTTTTCAAATTCCTCCACCTTCTCAATTTGTCATGGTTTATGTGTTTCATACCTTTTCTCAGATCTACGAGGTTCTAAGGAGAATCTGTCATCATTGTTCACGTATATAGATCTCCTAGGATCGAGGTAGGTTTTTTGTGCCTTTCTGTAGAAAGTCTTTGAGTATTTTGTGCAAATTCCACTAATACCCTTGAACGGGGTATTGCATGTTTCCTGTTTTGCCCCGTTATTTTCATTCTTTCGTTTATTGCTTTTGTAGAGGTAATTGCTTGTGAATTTGGATAACTTATACAGTATTCATGCGCTTTTCCTTGCATGTTTTTCTTATTAGGCGTTTTTCAAGTTGCCACGCCTAGTTGTTGGATAGTGGAACTGTTATACTATTTTGCTGCGGTGCCTTAGAATGATTGTCAAGTAGTTGTTGAGGTTTACTTGGGCAATACACACGTGTTGTGCTTGTTAATTTCACACAAGACTGTGAGAACCTAGTGTAGTAGACTATAGGGAGAATGGACGTAAGGGATTACCGAGAGTGTCTTTTAATACGATGTGAGACCACATGGGTAATTGACCCTGAGTGATTCCTCAGAGAGTATGTAGTTCCTCGACGTAGGCCATAGGGGGAATGAGAAGTTGAGTGCTTCCCAGAGTGTCTTTAGCACGATACAAGACTATAGGGGGAATTGACAGTGAGTGCTTCCTCAGAAAGTCTACTCTCAGTAGAACCAGAGGGGTGAGACTGTGTGTGCCTCATAGAGGGTTTCTAGTACTAGTAGGTTGAACCACAGGGGTTAGACTATGAGAGATACCCAGAGGGTTACCTATTTTCTACTTGTTGTTGGTTGTTTACATCTGTACTTTATATGCTAGAACTGTGGATTGTAGCTGCTGTGGGATTTTCTGCTTACTGCGTCCTATAGTTTTACTTTCCTTGAATTCATTGACTGTTAGGCACATATCTTTGGGTGATTTCCTACTTTGATTGTATCTCAAAACCTGTTTAGTTCATGATTTTGGGCCCAAGAAGACATTGTTGTTGCAGGTATATATAAGGGCCATGACCCTTCAACTTCCGGTACTTTATTTCTTGGTGCTGGGGAGCAAGGGATGAAGCTTAGGCTTGCGATGCTGCTGGAGTTGCTATTATTTTAGCACTTTCTTTTTTACTTGTACATCAGCATGTTGTTGTGTTTGCTACTTTCCTTAGAAACTTGTACCTGCTGCATCATTACCATAATTACTATATATTCAATGCTTCCGATGTTTAGTTTTAGTTGTTTCATATTGTTTAATTCTTCCACTATTTATTGTTAATTTAATTTCATTGTATACCTTACCAAATGAGGGAATAGTTCCCCAATAACGTACGAAGGCCCTCGTTGCTTGTCGGCAGCCTCTGGCGTTTCGAAAAACGCACTTGACGTCATGTTGCGAACCGAGCACAGGGCACCTATGGGTGGATTCTCAAACCGGGACGTTACGAAGTGGTATTAAAGAAGGTTCCTTTATCTTCATTTACTATTTGGAGCCTTTATCCAGGGATAATAGGGATTCGGTACATGGTGTCAAGCTATGCTCGTGAGTATCTAACCCGTTTATACGGAAAATCCATACTACCTCATTTATTTCAGTTTTCTGGTTTTGAGATTTACGGCTGATAGGATTTCACCTAGAGTGATTCATATGTCCTGTGTTATCGTTGTTTTGCTATTGTGGTTCTATTTCTGTCACAACCCGATGAGATGAGGGTATTCCATCTCATGAATCATATATAAACTTGTTTGAAATCACATTCCATACATCATTTCCATGTCATCTAGGGTACATTAGCGATTGCATGCTGTAGTGATAGACCTTGTGTAGATTATGCATGTTGTTGTGATAGATGCTTGATAGAGTCTCTGCTGCCCTGTTAGAGTATTATTTGTATTCTAACTTGTTTAAATGAATTCCACTTTTTGATTAACAGGTAGTATGGGCCCTCATGAATCTGAATTTGTCACTTCTTTAACTTGTTTTCTGTGTTTTCAGGGCTTCTGTGCAGTTTCTGAGCTACTGACCAGAGAAACCCAGAATACACGATGTGTAATTTTGACTACACGTCGTGTAGTTTTTAGACTGTGTCACTGACCATGTGGGTAGGCATACACTGTTGTGGAAGTAACTTCAAGAATACGCCGTGTACGGTTGGTACATGCCATGTAGATCAGAGCCGTGTACCCGGCCGTGTCACTAACAACACGGGTCGGGGATGCTCGAGTAGAACAAGTCATGTTGTAAAGGAACATGCCATATACTCCCGTCCAGGTACCTGACTATATCACGAAAAACACAGGTCAGAATCACCTTCTCTTAGACATGCCGTGTTGTTTTCAGAACACGCCGTGTAGTCTTGTTCAGGTACCCGGCAGTGTCACGAACAATACGGGATGGTGTCACCTTCACCTATACATTCCATGTTTGTTCGGAACACGCCATGTAAGGTCCAGTCATGTAGACTACCGTGTATTTAACAACATCGTCCGCCAAAGCTTTGTCTAGTACACACCATGTTTGTTCAGAACACGCTGTGAAGTCTCGGGTTAAGTTGGACCTTGTGGATTAGCCATGTAAAGAGACTCGGTCAGGGGAGTAGTTTTCAAGTACACACCGTGTGTTGGTTCAACACACCGTGTAGGTTGAGGTGTTACACGACCTGTAGGGTTGGGGTACACGCCCATGTCAGTGGCTTAAGAAGACACGCTGTTTAGTTTTTATACACGTCGTGTAGTCGTGTTTTGTAAACCTTTTTGTTTTCCTTACCATGTTCTCATTTTTTACTCTTGTATTCTCTGTCTTTGTTAATTTTGATCTAAGGGATGCTTTTGATCTTTTAGAGCTATGCCTCCGAGACGTCCTCCGGTTGTACGTTTGTGGTCAGGAAGTGATCAGACACCAGATATGGCTGATCAGGGAATTCCTCCCGACCCTCCAGTCAGGCCAGCCTTGGCACCGACTATCATACCAGTTGCATGTACTGACATGCAGTTCAGGGAAGGGTTTATGAGGATGATGCAGAACATTCAGGGAGTTCCACCTCCTACCTCGACTATGGTAGACTTGACGTGGGGTTTTTAGCAGCAGCATCCTCCCATGTTCTCGGGGGAAGTAGGACCTCAGGCTGCAGAGTCATGGATGGAAGCCATGTTGACCATCTTTGAGAATCTGTAGATGCCTCCAGAGAGGTGGGTCAAGCTCGCTACCTATATGCTACGAGACTCTGCCAAGAGGTGGTGGGATGTGAACTCAAAGGCGGGTCACCAGCAGGTTATGGATCGAGAGGAGTTTCAACGCATCTTTTATGACTAATTCTACCCAAAGACCCTGAGGTCTGACTCGTTGACACTAGACACACCTTTAGGGATGAGTACATCTAGTGTAAGTCATTGTATAGAGTTTCCTCTAGAAGTTGCAGGATATCGTTTCTTATGGGATCTCTATATCCTAGAGATGACAGGCTATGATGTCATTCTCGGGATGGACTGGGTGGTTCCCTTCCAGGCATTTGTCGACTTTTATCTCCGCAAGGTGAGTTTATTTTCACCAGAGGGTGAATCTTTTCTTCATAGTGGATAATGGGATGTTCAAGCGAGTCGAGAAGGACACGAGCATCATGGAATTGGAAGGGTGATGGCCCATATTTATATTCTTTATCTGGATGACCAGGGGACTTTACAGTTAGACTTTCCTCTAGTGGTGGATCGTTTTAGGGATGTCTTTCTAGAGTAATTTTCAGGTTTTCCTCTAGAGCGTGAGGTAGACTTATCGATTGAGCTCGTACCAGGAGCGGCACAGGTGTCCATTCTTCCTTATAGGAAGGCTACACCTGAGTTGCAGGAGCTCAAGAAGATGTTGGAGGAGTTGTAGGAAAAGGTTTTCATCTGACCCAATACTTCTTCCTGGGGTTCACTTGTCCTATTAGTGAAGTAGGCAGACAATACCCTTAGCTCTGTGTGGATTATCGAAAGCTGAACCAGATGACGTTCAAGAACCGATATCCCTTGCATAGGATTGATTACCTTTTCGATCAACTTCGAGGAGGCCGGGTGTTCTCGAAGATCGATTTGAGGTCTGGTTATCATCAGTTGCGTGTTAGACCATCAGATATACCTCTGACCGCCTTCATGAGCGGGTATGGTCTCTACGAGTGTACGATCATGCTATTCGGTCTCACAAATGCGCCAACAGTTTTCATGGCACTGATGAACCGAGTGTTCCATCCTTACTTGGACTCTTTCGTCATGGTCTTCATGGATGATATATAGTTTTACTCTCACACTTGAAACGAACATGATACCCATCTTGAGATCATTTTGAGTAAACTAAGAGAGCATCGACATTATGCTAAACTCTCGAAGTGCTACTTTTGGATGGATTATATTCACTTCTTGGGTCATGTAATCTCAGAGGCAGGAGTATCTATAGACCCAGAGAAAGTGAGAGATTTAGTTTATTAGGAGCATCTGAAAAACGTTTTTGAGGTACAGAGTTTCCTAGGGCTGGATGGATACTACAAACGCATCATTCAAGATTCTTCATGACTAGAAGCACCTTTGACAGGTCTGACCAAGAAGGGGGAGATGTTCTTATGGTCATATTCTTATGAGTCATCCTTTCAGGAGCTGAAGGGAAGGCTGACATCAGCACAGATACTAGTCTTGCTAGAGCTAGGCAAGAGTTACATTATTTATTGTGATGCTTTGGGTATCGGACTAGGTGATGTGCTAATTCAGTGAGATGAAGTCATTGCGTATGGGTCTCAGAAGTTGAGGCCACATTAGAGGAACTACCCTACACACAATCTAGAGTTGGCAGTTGTTGTTCACGCCTTATTTTATTGGATAAATTATCTTCCGGGAGAGCACTTTGTGGTGTTCACCGACCACAAGAGTCTCAAGTATATCTTCACTCAGCTTGATCTTAATCTGAGGTGGCACGGGTGGGTCGAGTATCATCAGTCTTTTGATTTCGAGCTTGCCTATATGCTGGGAAAGGGAAACGCAGTGGCAGATGCATTGAGCAAGAGAACTCAGATTCATGCAGTTTAGGAGGCCAGCTATGAGTGGCATATAATGGCTTTGTTTTTTGAGATTCATCTGGAGGTGCATGACAGACAGGGAAGGACTTACCGATCTTCTGTAGCTGTTACCTCTATTCTTCTTGATCGGTTATGGATGAGGTAGCTATCAGACTCAGATGGCTTAGTCCTGTGAAAGAGCATGTCCGGAGAGGACACTTTTCTTGGATGGACAGTGGGCGAGGATGAGATCTTGCGTTTCCAAGGACGCGTATGTGTGCCATCAGACTTACGCGAGGATCTGATGCGGGATTTTCATTCATTAGATTGAGCAGTTCATCCTTGCGTCACCAAGATGTATCAGGATCTTCATCGCTAGTATTGGTGGCTTGGTATGAAGAGAGATGTTTCTAGTTGTGTCATGAGATGTTCTACTTGTCAGTAGGTGGAGGTGTAGCATCAACGACCAGCATGACTTTTACAACAGTTACCCATTCTGGAGTGGAAATGGAACGATGTCGCGATGGAATTTGTGACAGGGTTTCCAAGGACACCCTCAGGTTATGATGATTTTTGGGTTGTCGTAGATAGGCTTATGAAGGTTTCTCACTTCTTACCGATCAAGGAGACCTTCAATGTTGATGATCTGGGATGATTGTACATCCGAGAGATTGTACGTCTGCATGGAGTTCCATGATCTATTGTTTTAGACAGGGATGTGCGCTTTACCTCTCGGTTTGGGCAAGGAATTCAGAAGGCCTTGGGTACAAAGGTACTTTTGAGTACAACATACCATCCCTAGACAGATGGCCAGTCCGAGCGTATGATCTAGGTGCTAGAGGATATTCTTAGAGCTTGCATTCTGGACTTTGGCGGTTCTTGGGAGAATCACATCCTGCTAGTGGAGTTCGCCTACAACAACAGTTTTAGGCGACTATTTAGATGGGAAATTATGAGGCTTTGTACGGTAGGCCATGCCGATCACCCTTATACTAGCTGGAGGCAGGAGAGACAACTTTGCTGGGACCTCGTCTTGTTCAGGAGACTTCAGAGAAGATAGAGCTGATTCGGAAGAGGATCGCTACAGCACAGTCTCAGCAGAATTCTTATGCTAATCAGCGGAGACGACCTCTAGAGTTCGAGGTCGGGGATCAGTTTATCTTGCATGTCACACCGAGGTTGGGACACAAGATGATTTGGAGAAAGGGTAAGCTTTCACAGCGGTACATCATGCCGTTTGAGGTTTTGGAGAGAGTTGGGCCGGTCGCCTATCGGTTGCAGCTACCCCAGAGGTACTAGGCCATGCACAACTTCTTCCTCGTCTCTTAACACCGACGTTACTTTTTGGACCCATCACATGTCTTTCAGCCCGAAGAAGTTGAGCTCGAAGAGGATGAATCATTTGAGGAGCATCACATATGGATTTCCGATCGCAGTACGAAGGTTCTCCGTGGGCGGTCTGTCCCTCTGGTACGGGTGCTATGGTAGCATGGGCAGGTACAAGACAAGACCTGGGAGAGGGAGGCCGATGTACGGTCGTAGTGGCTGGAGCTGTTCGGGGATTCTTCTTATACGCCTCGCTAGGGAAATTTGGGCACAAATTTCATTAAGGGGGGAAGTTTGAAGAACCCAGATCTTCGTTTCAGGTACGCCGTTCCTTTTTCTAAAGTTTTTGAGAAAAATAATGTTTCTAGAAATTTTTGAATTACACGCCGTGTACTCTTTTCCCACTCGAAGCCTTGTACTGGCCTTTTCCGGGACACACACACAGTGTGTATGGGTGATGTAGAGGTCGATATTGGTGGTGTACGGAAAGACCTAATACACAGCATGTACTCTAAAAGTACATGCCGCGCACTTTCTTTTTTTCATTAAATGGACCGGGGTCATGCCTGATGCACAAAAACATCTTCTTCTAGGTTCCACTCATCCGAGAGCGCCGAGATACACGAATCTTCGATGAGCCCCCGCCTCTCCGTCCGTTCTATAATTCGAGTACCATTGATTCCTTTGGACTCGTAGCAGTGAGTTATCCCTTCTGTTTGAGCCTTGTTTTCCAATTCTTCCTCCTTCTGATGTTATCATGGTTTTATCTGTTTCAGAAGTTTTCTTAGATCTATGATGTTCTAAGGATAATCTGTTGTCGTTGTTCACGTATATAGATCTCCTAGTATCGAGGTAGGTGGTTTGTTCCTTTCTGTAGAAAGTCTTTGAGTATTTTGTGCAAATTCCACCAATACCCTTGAACAGGGTATTGCATATTTCATGTTTTGACATGCTGTTTGCCTACTTTTCTTGATTGTTTAAGTAGAGGTAATTTATTGCAAATTTGGATAACATATACGATGTTCATGTGCTTTCCCTTGCATTTTTTTCTTATTAGGTGTTTTTCCAGTTGCCATGCCTAGTTGTAGGATAGTGTAACTGTTATTCTATTATGCTGTTGTGACTTAAAATTATAGCCAAGTAGCTCTTGAGTTTTACATGTGTGATACACGCGTGATGATCATGTTAATTTCACACTGGACTGTGAGAACCTAGTGTAGTAGATAATCAGGAGAATGGACGTAAGGGATTCTGTAGAGTGTCTTTTAATACGATACGAGACCACCAGGGGAATTGATGATGAGTGCTTCCTCAGAGAGATTTTAGTTCCTCGATGTGGGCCACAGGGGGAATGAGAGGTTGAGTGCTTCCCCAGAGAGCCTTTAGCACGATACGAGACTATTGGGGGAAATAACGGTGAGTGATTCCTCAGAAAGACTACTCTTAGCTGAACCAGAGGGGTGAGACAGTGTGTGCCTCCTAGGGGGTTGCTAGTACTTGTAAGTTGAACCATAGGGGTTAGGCTGTGAGATATACCCAGAGGGTTACCAATTTTCTACATGTTTTTGGTTGTTTACCTATGTACTTTATCAGCTAGAACTGTGGATTGTAGCTACTGTGTGCTTTTCTTATTACTGCTTCCTGCACTTTTACTTGCCTTGTATTCATTGACTGTTAGGCACATATCTTTGGGTGATTGCCTACTGGGATTGTATCTCACACCCTGTTTGGGATATTCTTTTGGGCCCAAGAAAACATTGTTGTTACTGGTATAGATAAGGGCAAGCGCCCTTCGACGTCCGGTACTTGATTTCTTGGAGCTGGGGAGCAATGGACCAAGCTTAGGCTTGCGATGCTTCTTGAGTTGATGTTATTTTAGCATTTTGTTTTTACTTGTACTTCAGCACGTTGTTTTGTTTGCTGCTTTCCTTAGAAACTTGTACCTACTGCATCCTTATCATCATTACTATATATTCATTTCTTCCACTATTTGGTTTCAATTTTTTCATATTGTTTACTACTTCCGCTATTTACTGTTAATTTCATTTCTTTGTATATCTTACCAAATGAGGGCATAGTTTCCACAATAACTTACCAAGGCCCTTGCTGCTAGTCGGCAACCTCTGGAGTTTGGGGAAATGCGCTTGAGGTCATGTGGAAAACCGGGCATGGGGCACCTCTGGGTGGCTTATAGAACCTGGATGTTACAACTATAATATCATTTTTTCCTTTAATATCCCTATTTACTTTTAGCTGTGGTAAATAAAAGTCAAAATTTAGGATTCACCAAAAATTATTTTCATCTAATTGAACTAAATTCTACTTACAGATGTCAATCATGTCTCTGTTATTTTTTAAATTTAATTCACAAAACTGGTAAAATAACGTTTTATGCAAATTTTTGAAGGTTCCTATAAGGTGTGTAAAATATGTTCAAAATTTTAATAAAATTTTATACATCGAATTTTATAATAAAATGAAACAAATAATTTAAATTAATAATATATAGGTATTATGTATCTATTTTTATATATAAGAAAATTAAATAAAATAGATAATGATTTAAAAAAATTTAGGTTTTAAACAATAATACATTGTTTTTCACTATTCATAAAAAATTGCATTTTTTCAGAAAAATAAAAAAAAATCAGCCTTTTCCAATTTTGATACTCTGAATAAAAAAATGAGGTCTATTTTAACAAAATGAAAACATATAAATTGCATTAATTAATTAAAAATTAATTTCCATTATCAAAACCAAAATGTTTGTTTTTTTAAAAAGAATAAAAATCATCAAAAGTTTGACATGTGTTTATGCCCAAAATAATTGTAAAATTACTTATCATTTCCTAAATTATATTAAATGTTAAATATATAATCTAATTATACTATAAATCCACTCAAATTTATAATTTAACAGCAACAATTTTTTTGAATAAAAATTTCTTCTTCAATTAAAATTTTGAATTTTTCACTATTCATCAATATATGAATGTTATGAGAAAAATAAAAAAAAATTATACTAACTAAATTTTTATGTCCATATTCTAAATAATAAGTTTATTATGTGAAATTGAATATATAAAATTTTCAAATATTTAATTTAAAAAGCCTTCTCAATTAAAAGGTGGAAAATGTTTATTTTTTAATAAATACATCTTTAATCTAAAAAATTTAATTTGTTGTTATATTATGTCTAAGAAACACATAATATGGATATTAAAATTATTCAGAGTATATAAAATTCAAAATTTAGTTAATACTATTCATAATATATTTTTTTTGACTAGTTTGTTATGTTGTGTTTCACTCCAACTCGGTGTTCCATGTTGGGAAAGCTATTAAACAACTTTAAAGAGATAACAAATAACAAAATCCTAGGTTGTTACATTTAAATTTAGTTTTATAATATTTATAAACTTTATTTGATTAAATAGAGGTAATATTTGATTAAATGATACCCATATTTGGTTAATTTCGTTATGATATGTGTTTAATAAAATATAAAATCACTTCATTAGAAACTATTTTCATAGAATAAAAGTAAAATAGTAAAATATAGAAAAACTCATTGTAAAAACGATTAAAAAATGTTTAAAACATGTAAAAAAATCCATTATTTATTATTTTATAATCAAAATACACCAAAAAATTCATCATATATATTATTTGGTGCAATTTACCTTGCAATTATGTCCTGAGATTTTTGAAAAATAAAGGGATTTTCCCATAGTTCCATTTTCCTCTCCAATAAAAGGGGATCTCATATGCCTTTCAAAACATACATATCCCATTAAAAATTTCCCTTAAAATTTCAACAAATATTCTTTACAAAATTAAAATAATACCTTATTGATCCCCTATTCACTCTCTATTATTCATAGCCCTTTAATTCCATGGAGTTATCGTAGGATAGATCATGTTTTCCACGTAAGTATTATCTCCAACTTATGTGTATATCTTTAATCATGCTCTTTAAAATATCTTATATACATCACAATATACTTAAATTATTATAATAATCATATTAATATTTTATTATATTAATGGAATAACTATTATTTATTCCTCTCCATCCACTATGAAAAAGAAAGTCATCATTTAAATGTTCTGTAAACTATCTCCTCAACAAAGTTACATCATCGATTTTTCGAAACCAACATTCAAATTTTAGCAAATGTTTGTAATGGATGAATAAATAAAATATAAATATGTTTATGAAAATTTTAAATTTATTTTAATTTCTTACCCTCACATTCATTGAGAAATTAGAACATTAATCATGCATATGTGTAATATATTCTCTCCATTAGTAGTGAGTTTCAATTTTCATCACCACCCATCATGGATGGATTTAAAAAAAATTAATATATTAATATTATTTACATAACATTATTTTGATTTTAAATATTTTCAAACTAATTTATTTTTATTTTTACCTTGATCAATCTACCTAATGAGTAATGAAAACATTTACATAATTACCTCAACTAACCGACATATGAAATAAAACTATAAAATAAATATATAAATTATGATTATAATTAATCCATATTAATTAATATAGAGAATAAATTTTTTCCTAAGAATATATCTAATAAACTTATCTTGATTATTAATTTTTTTATGTGGATAAAATGCATCTGGATCAAGATAAGAGTTTTGGTCTCAATTTACTTTCATTGAAACATATTTATATTAAACCCCATGATTGATTTTCTATGGTTTACTTACCATACCAATATAATATTTATTGAATGATTTTTTTATATTTAATGATATTTAATTCCCCATTTTATGTCATCATTATGACAATATTATGATTTTAATGTTCAAATTTTTTATTGATTTCATCTCAAAACACCCTTCATTAAGACACATGTTCTTTTATACAAATTATTTTTTTAAATGGTCCTAATATTAAAAATTTAATATTTAGTACCATATAATATCCTTATTCATTGCATTAGAACTTCAGATCCAAGATAATTTTCTTTCAATTGTTCCAATTAAGTGTTACTCAAGTCACAAGGATTTTCTTGGTCTCAATTCTGATTCGTCAAGGAATAATACAATGTATACCCCATGTTTCCTTAATAAATTTTTTTCAACAAAAATGTATATATTTTTTTCACACTATATTTATTTAATTTTATTTATATCCAAATAATGATACCGTTTTTAAAAGGAAATTGATATAGTTTACCACCATTAGTAATGATTTTTGGTAACTGAATTCCCATTTGTTGAGTTTTAATGTGTCATCATGAAAATTATTCTTTCATACAAGGGTCCTACCACCATAATATTTTAATATATAGTATTTTGTAATTATATTTTTTAAAATGGTTTTTTAATAAAAATATTTTTAATTTTTTTTATAATGCTTGTTTTCCACAAAGGTAATCATTTTATTAAAAACGCCCCTATCCCAATCAAGTGACTTAGATCCACTTTTCCAAAAGATAATTTTTTTTTTAATTTTTTTGATACCATATTGAATATTCTTTTAAAATTAAATGGTTTCAATGAATTCTTACTTCACCATTTGAAAATTAATTATGCATTTGACTCATAAGATCTACTATTACAATCATAATAAATTTTTTTTCTAAAATATATTTTAAGCTTTCACTTAATTTTCCATTTAAAATTTAAAACTAGTTTTACCTAATAGGGTATAGGTTTCACGATTAATATTATAATATAATACATTTTTCATTTGGTGTAAATGAATTGATGTTACCAAACAATCAAATTCATGATCCCCACTTAGAAAATATCGTTCACAAAATCTTTTATGGGGATGATGTTCATCAATTTCAACATCTTTATAAGAATACATTGTTACACTAGGATATTTTTTTTGAAACCATCATACTCCTTCTCATGGATGGCCTATGGTCTTGTTTTTTATGTTATAAATTGTCCATATACTCATTTCTCTATACAGTTTGAACATAAAACATTGTAGAATTCTAATTGTATGATGTTCAGATAGAAAATTATTATTGAATTTGAATTTGGAATATTATTAATGGTCCATATAATATTATTTAAATACAAGTGATTATTGAGAAGTTTACTATGTAATGATTACACATCCAACTTCATCCTCTTGTTGGGTTATGATTATGTTATCTGTTTTAAGAAAATGGGTAAAATTATTTCAATTCTATATATTTTCTTTACAATATAGAAAATTATTGGAATGTTGATTAATAAATGTTTCACCATCTATATTAATTATATACATGGGTTATGATCATTTTTATACTATTATTTACATTTGGAATGGTATCAAAATTATTTGTGGGTAATGAATGCTAATGTGGGTTGATTTTGTATTTGATTTCTATATAATCCCTTGTATGGGTAACTATGTATTATTCTATAATAGTATCCTCATGTAATATAATAACTTATTTTGATGAATCTTATGAGGAATTAATGAGGGATAATTAGATGAAAGATTGTGTCTATAATTATATAGCCCCTTAATTCATTAATATATATAATGTGAAAAACAGGATGGGATTTGGTGTATGCCTCTTCCAATTAAAGGATAATGTATTATAAAAAAACCATGATAATATTTTCTCTTGATGGTGGTAACATTAACAAGTAATGATTCATTGGCTATTGTCCTGACAGAATGTTTTTATGTTGATAATTGAGTATTCCATCAAAATGAGATTAGTATTATTAATATCCCTATTTTAATTTATTATCAATGATTTAACATGATCACAGTTTAAACATGATTATTGAATGATTTTATTTAAAAATTTATATCATAATATTTTTCCCATAATTTATTTGGTTATTTGTTTCCCAAATTTAGTGTTTGAGATCAACCTTTTTTTCTTTTTTTCATAGGCTATGATAAAAAGTAGTAGAAATGTAATGTTTGGAAGGATAACACATGCGATATAATTTTTTAGAGAAGTTGAATAGTTTTAAAAAATTAATTAGTTTCATATATATTGGGAATATTTTTCATTTTATACAAAGAACTAGGGATTTATCTGTGTATATTGTGTTGTTATCATATATATATATCTAAAAATAAAATATACTTTGAAAGAAAGATGTTCAATATATTTTTTTGATTTTATAATTATGTATGGTAATATCGATGATTTTATAGTTGGTTTTCAATAATTTATGTAATGTTTCGATATATGGTACCGGATTTGGGAGTGCGGTAATGGGGAATCACATATGGTATCAATGAAAGTGATTATATAAATAGGGATATTAGGATTTTTTAAGAAATTGTATTGGATAAGAGGATATGGTTGATAAGAATTTAAATATTATAGATAACCCTATGGGATATGATAATAGGTATTGTAGTCGTGTTTTCTATTCAACTAATATTTTATATTCTAAAGAATGCACCATAGTTGAACACTGTATGGTGGATCTAACGGAGGATGCTTACATGCATTGTCATCTTATTATAACTAAAATAAAACCAAAATACTAATATATATGGGTGTAATTGAAATTATTTAAACAAATAAAAATGCAACAATAAATATATATTAGTAATAAGAGATCCAAATAAAACTATATTAGAACGAAATCAAACCGAAGAGGCAGTGGTGGAAAATCATTGATCATCATAAACTCCCTTTTTCATTGTTTATAAAGGAATTCCAAATATATTATTCAATTTATACATTATGATCTCAATGTAAATACCTAAATAATCTAGATACTATTCTATAACCCAAGTCATGGTTCCAGTCTTCTAGTGAATGTGATCTGATTACAGCAATATCTCTAAGTAAGCCAAACAAATTTAACCAATTGTGATCAATGGAAGAATCCCTCCATGGAAATTAAAACTATAGCGGAATCCACTGTACATTCATAATATGAAATTAATTCCATAGTAACTTTTATGAAATTGAAAACAAGAGTGAGAAAAATATCCTTCAATCAATTAATCAATCTAAAGAATAATTTAGATGAATAGAGTTTACAAAAAAAATCTGCATACTCAAAAAAGAAAATCCCTTCAAATATTAATCTCCCTCCATTAAGTAGAGTTTTATCCCATCATGTCATGATTACATCTTTGAATTCTTCTATTATTGAGATGATCTCCACTGGTTCTGCTCCCTCTGGTCTAGGCCCCCCTTGAGTGCCCAAAATTCATTGGAAGGGTGGTTAGGGCCTTAAATTTTAGGCAAAACCCCGTAGAAATATTACAGCGTAACATTAATTGTTCAGTGTACAAACATCATCCTGATGTGTAACCATGGTACACATCGTGTACTTCATCTTTGAGATTTTCTTTTCATCCTTCAAATCCTCATCCATGTAAAAATTATTTTTTTCTACAAGTTGATAGGAAGAAGACAAATAATGAAAGTTCATGTCGTGTAACCCCCTTTAATAGAAGTATCATCATCGGGAGTTTTCATGGTAGTTTTTCTAAGATGAAATCATTATTGAACCTGAAAATTTTATATCATTTGTAAATGAGGATTGAATTTTATAATTTAATTAGTAACCATTAATATTTATTTTTTCCTGTTTCCAAATATTTCTCCATGTTTGACTCATTCAATTAATTTCTTAATGACCGAATTTTCTATGGAAATGTATCATGAAAGATATTTTTTGAGTTGGATTTCAAATAAAAGTTGAATAATTAAATTTGGAAAAATAAATCTGGATTTATTCAATCATTATTGATGTGGGGTCCACCAAACTATCCAGAAAATGTATCCACATTGACCTATTTTATTGGAGCCATATATATTAGAAACAAGCTTAGTTCCAGTTGAAAATTATTTATCCCATTAATTAAGGGTTCATAAGAAAAGGAATCAAAACATTTATAATCAAAATTTGAAGAGATAGGGATGAATTACTAATGCAATTAATATCTGCTAAAAATGTAGAATTGGGCCATTTTTGCATTTATGCTCAAAATAAGTTGAAAATGTAAAAATGTGACATCAAACCCATAAATAACACAATTTTGGATCTAAAAACATTAATTTATAGAATAAAACATGTGAATATTTGAGCTTCATTAAGATACTATATGATATCAAATTTTGTACATAAGGAACATTTTATTTTAGGATTTAGATAAAAGTTCGTCAGTTATAATCCTATGAATAACATTATTTACAATATGATTTCCTGATGTTTTTCTAAAGTCATGAGTATATGATTATTCCTAGAGAAAAAAATAGTATATCTGGTAAATTTTTAAGGCTATGAGAAATATACACTTAGGTGTAATCGCCCTGAAAATGTTTAGTTTAGAATTGAGTGAATCATCATTATAATGCACAATGAGAAGGTCTAAGTCTTCATAATTGATGAGACACTCATAGGGAATTTTTTTTATTAAAAACACTCTCATTAACAATCATGATAAATGAATTAATAATAATGATATGAAATTTGGTTTGATAAACTAATAGAAATAAATGACCATGGATAACAATATATTGAACAAGGGAGTCTTCTGTTGATCCGAATGTATCATATATTAAAAAAATGTTTCATAATTTAAGAAATATTGGGATAAATTATTTCATATTAATATTTTAGTTAATATAATACTATATTTAGTTATATTATTTGGTTGAAACATGATTAGGAAAATGAAGCATTGAAATCTATGTTTCTAGAAACCACTATGTCTTATAATTCAATAGGGTATAAACATAAATGATTATGAATTTTAGTATATGTCTATTATTATAGAAAAATAGATTTTCATTATCTTAAATAAGGTAGTGAGGTTAATATCAAAATAAAAATTGAATCTTGATATGCTTATCTTTCCCCATTATTGAGTGATATTTTGTTATATTCTAAAAGTCATGGGATTTTTGTGAAACGTGAAAGGATTATTCTTATGTAGATTTACATTAATGGTATGATATAAAAAATTAAATGGTATTAATAACCATTGAATGTTATTTTATGAAAAATTATATTTTTGGGGATAATTATTTGAGAACATTCGATTGAGGTATTGATAACACATAAGCTTAATATACACAAGATAATATGATAAAAATGATGTTTTGATTTTGAAGAAGATAATTAGATATAAATTAATATCCGAATAATTTAGAATCAATTCATAATTTTTTAGTGATGTTTGTATAAATTTTTTGATTATGATTTATAATTACTAGTGTGTGTCTTATAAACTACAAGCAAATTCTATTTGAGCGTTAAATATAGAGTAACTTTTTTACAGTAACATGTTATCTCTTTTTGGTTCAATGTCTTAGAGATTAAAATAGGTTAGGGGAAAGGAATTTTATTTTGAGTACCTAATTTGGATATATACATTTTGGGGAATAATTTTTTTTAATTATTAATGTGGTTTGATTAAGGACAGGTTATTTTCTAAGACAATATATTTCAATGATTATTGGGTTTATAATATATCAATAATTTTCATGAAAAAGTGGGATATAATATTTTAGTATTAGGTTAATAAATATAAGATAGAAAAAATTTAAAACAAGATACATTGGTCCCATAATTATATATTTTAAACCACAATCGATATAGGATAAACTAATAGAATTCCGGGCTAATAAGATGATAGGGAATTTTTATGGTCGAACCCCTCTTTTATTATTGGTTATGATAATTTCCCAATATTTTTAATGTTTCCCCACACCTATAAATTCTTTTGGTATTAGTAATGGATGAATATTTGATAAAAAATGGGGTTGGGGTATAATGTAGATATTACTTTAATGAATAACCCAAAAAAATTAGAGATTGAGTAAAAAATCATATGATTATGATGAACTAGAGAACAAAAAATTTTATTTAAAATAAGAACATAGTCAAATTAAAAAACAGAATAAAGAATATAAAAATGAAGTCTTGTGAATGATCATGTGATGAAGGTCATCACACTGACACATGTAAGGTAAGGAGAGAATATACAAAAAAAATTATTCCATTTTAGTATTTTTGATATTTATGTGAATGAATTTCACAATTCAAGGGAAAATAAGAGAGATAGTCCCAAAAAACCATGAAAATATGTAAATACCTATTCAACTACAACCAATGAATCTGATAGTTATCTTTCACTCATGATTTTCTAGTGCCTTATGTCATCTGTGTTTTCACCAACTACTGGATGTTGAGTTATATATAAAACCACCTAGTGTGATGATTATCATAAAAACATGTTTTAGGGTTTGTGGGATGTAATTATGTATGGATATAGATCTATGTCAGATAGTATAATTATATCATAAATTTTGAATCAACTATATCTTTTTATAAATAGATTATAATGAATTTTCATATGAAAAAAATTCATTCCAAATCCTTAATAAACCAATGAACAGATAGAATTTAATTATGAATTATACGTTCCCTATATAAACTACAATGATTTTATTAGTCAAATTGTGAGGATGCAATTTATTTATACGGGTGAGCATGTATCACCCTAAATTTATAATTACCTTAATATAATCTAATATGTTCATTAACGTTTCGTCAACACTAAACTGGACATAAAAAATTCAAGGCATATTAATAACCAAATCATAATAAATAATATGATATAAAACCATAAAAAGTTATTACCCTTTAGATTATAAGTAATAATTGTGAGTGAATATAGAAAAGTGTTATTTTTAATTAAATCCATAATATATATATATATATTAAAAAATATATTTTTTCAAATTATTATAATTAAAATATTGTAAATTAAAAATTATTTTTTTTGAATTACTCACACAAAATTACATAGCATTTATTTTTGTGATATTCTAAAAATTATGGAGTTTTTGGTGAATTGTAAAAAATAAGGATTTTTCTAATATTATCCCATTATGTATCTTATATATTTTTAAATTATTTTCAACATAAAAAATAAATATTTCTAATTCAAAATAATCCTTTTAAAAATTATTTTCCAATTTGTAAAACCTATTTATATAATTTTAGAAAATCATAAAATATTTAATGGAAACTATTATTCATCCGCTTGTTTAATTTAGTTTGAAGTTAGGGAAAATTAAACTATAGATTTACATCACATTAAAAATGATATTACATGATCAATAATTATATTTTTATTATCATTAGAATATACTTTTATAAAATACATTTTTTTATAAAATACAAATGCATTCATCATGATTAATTTCCCTAAAAATAAGAATTTAATATAAAAATTTCTCATATGTTTTTTTATTTCAAGGTTATAACATCCCATACATTACATACATTGTTAATACTTCAAAATTTAAGCACACTTATTACGAAATATAACAAAACTAGGAAAGGACCATATAGGTATAATGTCTTTAGAAACTGGGAAACATAAACAACTGGTTCATAAAGCATCTACATTGTCTCCCATTTATTTCATCATATCTAGAGTCAATTTTGGAATATCCTACATAATAACCTTCTTCCTGACCTGGGGAAAGAAAACATAAAAAAGGGTGAGCTCGAATGCTCAGTAAGGGTATACAAAAAAAATATCAATCACATCATATTCATAAGAACAAAACATTTTGGAAATCTTAACATGCAAAAGAAATCATAATTTCATAACATGGGATAAATCATAATAGTGAAATGTAATCCCAATAATCATAACATAAAACATGAAACTTTGTGGCATACACACATAACCCTAGAGAATCATTTCTTAGTAGTCAAGACTCATTTCCAAGACTATCTTAGTGGACAAAGTCCATTTCTAAACCGAGTTCACTACTCGTTTCAGTCCTGTTTCACTGAACCGGTTTAACCTGCCATTCCAGCCATTTATATCTCATGAGGTATAAATCTTTACAAAATGAATTGGAGGGAGATATAGGTCCCACCCATCTCATAATGATACCATTTTTATGTGTGCCACAAAATCAAAAAAATAATACATCATTGCATTACCCATGTAATAAAAATGGGATTTTTAACATCGTGACATCATAAAACAATTCATATAAGATAATGGAATTCAAAAAAATAATTCCATTACAATATAATAAAATCAATTTAATAGAAAGGATAGAAAGAAAACCCTATATTATCTTAGATGGAAAATAATTTTGATAAAACACTTGAACTCCATTCTTGAGAAAAAATATCATTTCTACTTTAAAAATATTTTCTTTTCTTAACATGTCATACAATTTTGAACTAAAAGAAGTTGATTAAAAATAATTATGAAAATTTGTAAAGGAATCTTCTTGGAAATAATGTTTTATAAATCCATTCATGCCGTATAAGTTTAAAAAAAAATCTTCTCATACTTTTGTCGGAAAATTCAAAAAGTTCCTCGTACGAAAAACGACAAATGATTCCTTTCATATCGTTTACTAAAAACTCACCGAAGGGTAAAATTGGATTTAAAAAATTGTAGTATGATGGAAATAATAATACATATTGAGAAAACATGGATGTGGATGACAAAATACACCCCAGTAAATACCAAAGTATAAACAATCTCGGATAAAAATGAGATTGTGATATTTTCCCCTACCTTAGGTCTGATTTGCTTCATAAGTGTCCGAACCTCCTATATAATGACTTAAATAATGTCATTGACTTAATCCAGAATCATAATAATTGTTATGATATCATATATGGACATATTATTAGCTCCTTATTAGTAATATTTCATTGCTACTTGTTATTCAGGTGTTTATTTCTTTTTGTTCTTATGCGTGTTTTGTTGAATAAATTCTTATTGTTCTCTTTAGGTTATAGATACCTCATTTCTATAATGGTATTAGTGTAATATATATCATATTTATTCATTCAATTCATTTATATAATCATTACGCAATGAAGATCATGTAGAATGAGTCGCATCACATCGTGGGACGGTATTCCGTACGTACGCACGAGCGATGATAACGTTCCCATGATTGTGGAATTGTATTGGAGTGTATGTATACAATTTCAGAATCAATATCACTTTAAAATAATCATATATAGTTATTATTTACACCATTATACCCATCCATGTATGGTAGTGGTAGAAAATAGATTACACCGCGGCGTGGAGACGGTATTCCGTACGTACGCATGTGCGGTGATTTTATTTTCCGTATGATGGATAGATGGTGAAATAGGGTTGTTTCATACTTATAATAACATACCATTATATTAGTTATACTGTTGTTATTACTTCTTAATGAAACAACTAAAGAAGAAGAAGTGGAAGAAGAAATAATGTTGAAAGAATCGGTAATGGACATTACCTCTTCTTTGAAGTGCCTCTTTGAGACCTCCTCTTAGGGCACTAGAATTGGTCTTTGAAGAAGACCAGGACCTCTAGGATGTTTCTAGGGAAGTGGATAAGAGAATTTTGGAGGGTTTTGATGAGCATTAATTCTCAATATGGTGTGAGGAAGAGAGGGAGGAGGTGCCCTTTTATAATGGAGGAGAGGGGCACCTTTGGAAAAACTAAAAATATTATTTTATTATAATGTCATATTTGGTTTTTAATAGCTCTAAATTGATTTATTTCTAATCTAAGGTGGTTATGGGTCAAAATAATCCCATCCTATAGTATTTAGACATGTTTAGTTATCTATTTTAACCTTATCATTTAGATTTAACTTTAAGTTAGATAATTTAACTTTTACCGCGTCTTCTTTTTTTCTTACACTATAAGGTTATGAAACTTACTATAACAATAAAAACGAACCCCAAGTTGTTTATTATTAATATATATAACCTGATTAATTCATTTGGACGAACCGTAGATTTTTTAGGAATAAAATAACAATTAATAATATAATATTTGTTTTAAAAACCATTTTATGTCAATTTTGACACTATTTGGTAATTTATTTTTTTGAAAATCATAACAGAAGGATTAGTTCTAAAAAAGTTAATTAAATAAATAATAACATGTCATATTAACCAATAAAATTATTTTAATTCATAAAAAGTCTAAAATTACATTTATTTGGGTATTTATAACACCAATTATGTCAATATTTCATTAATAAGATAATTACTGCATCATCATTGTGTCATAAATAAATTAAATTATTTATTGTCTAAAAATTAAAAATAAAATACCATTATGTAGGAAGTCTTTTTATATTACTAATGAATATTTATAGTCAAATTTATCTTATGTATAACCCTATATTAAAAATGATTTAGTTATTAAACTTAGATTTTAACTATTTTAACCCTTATTTAAATAAATTAATAATAAATGTCCTAATCAAATCCACGTGGGCCTAAATGGTCATATTTTATTCCTAAGGTTTTTTTTGGTCGAATTAAATTTATCCAGTAGAATTAGGACATGTGTTAGGGTAATAACAATAATATTTTTACCCTTAATTTCTCTATTTACTTTTAACCGTGGTAAAAAAGGTAAAAAGTTACTATTCACCAAAAATTATTTTTATCTCATTGAACCACATTTTAGTCCTTTGTATTAACCGTGTCTCTCAGATTTTCTAAATTCCACTCATAGAAGCGGTAAAATTATGTTTTATGTAAATTTCCAAATTGTCCTAGGAGGTGGGTAAAAGACGGTGGAAAGTTCAATAAAAATTTTATGTATCTAAAATTATTATAAACTGACTCTAATGAATTGAATTGAACTTATATGGGTATTATGTATCAATTTTGACATAAAATATATTTAAATAAAATAAGTAATTATTCAAATAAAAAGTCGATTTTTAAATAGTAACCTAGTGTTTTCACTATTCATCAAAAATTGAAAGTTTTCAGAAAAATACCAAAATTTCACCCTAGGCTAATTTAGATATTACGAATCCAAAAATGAAGTAAATTTTGAAAAAAAAAATTTACATATTTTAAAAAATTGGGTATTAAAATACATAACTGATAGTTTTAGTAATATTTTAATAGCATGTCGTTCTTTAGTGAAACTCAGTATTGCGTATGATGCAAGCTGTCGAGGAAGGTCATGATTTCGTGTAAAGCAAGCCAAGCTAGTGTTGTGTGTAGTGAAAGATTCCTTTGATGATTTATATAACATAAAAGAAAAATATTTCTCATAAAAGTGTCAGCTGTTACATTCTACCCCCATTAAAATGAATTTCTCCCTCAAAATTCGTTACTTTGTAACAAACAGATGAGGATACCTCTCCCTCATCATATCCTCAAGCTCCAATGTAGCTTCTTAAAATTGGTGTTTCCTCTATAAAACTTTCACCAAGCGAGTGGTCTTGTTCCGTAGGACTTTTTCGCTATGATCGAGAATCTCTATTGGTTGTTCTTCATAAGAAAGATCTTGCTCTAGCGGTACAACTTCTGAGCTGAGTACCTGTGAAGGATCAGGTATGTAATTTCCCATGAGAGATACATGGAACACATCATGAACTTGGAAGAGATTTGGTGGAAGCGCCAATCGGTAAGCTACCTTCCCAACACAATCCAGTATTTCAAAAGGACTAATATATCTAGGGCTCAAGTTTCCCTTCTTTCCAAATCTCAAGACCCTCTTCCAGGGAGATATTCGTAAGAACACATTATCACCCACTTCAAACTCTAGGTCTTTTCTTCGGTTGTCGGCATAACTTTTTTGTCGACTCTGAGTAGCTCTTATGTGTTGTTGAATAGATCTATCCTTTTCTGCCATCTCACCAACAAGATCAGGTCCTAATAGCTTTCCTTCCCCAACATCATCCCAGTAAGTTGGAGTCCTGCATTTCATTCCATAGAGAGCTTCATAAGGAGCCATCTGAATACTGGAGTGAAATACATTATTATAAGAAAATGCGACCAAAGGTAGGTGATGATCCCAACCACCTTTCAAATCCATAGAGCAAGATCTCAACATATCGTCTATAGTTTGAATTGACCTCTCAGACTGACTGTCTGTCTGAGGATGATAAGCAGTGCTGAAACTCAACTCCATATCCAGAGTATGCTGAAGACTTCGCCAGAACTTTGAGGTAAATCTCAAATCTTGATCAGATATATTGGAAAGTGGTATTCCATGTAATCTTATCACTTATTTTACATATATCCGGGCAAGCTGATCTAGAGAGAAATCCACTCTAATAGCAATAAAGTGTGCATACATTTTAAGACGATCAACTATGACCCAGATAGCATTATTGCCTTTGGATGTTTTAAGATGTTCGGTGACAAAGTACATAGTGATGTTTCCCATTGCCATTCTGGTATGGGTAATGGTTGTAACATCCCCTTAGACTTCTGTCTCTCAGCTTTATCTTGATGACAAAACAAGCATCGAGAGACATATTCAGAAACATCTCTTTTCATGCCATCCCACCAAAAATACTCTTTCAGGTACCTATACATCTTTGTGCTTCCAGGATGAATAGATAATGAAGAACTATGAGTCTCATCCAGCAGCTCCTTCTTTAATTCGGGGATGGGAGGAACACAAACCTGATTCCTGAACATTATTATCCCATCACAATCAAGGTTTAATTCAGGAATATTTCTCACCTTCTTTTTTAACTCTACATCTTCTTTCTATGACACTTTAATATTCACATGTATAGATGGTTGAACATTCAATTGAGAAAGATATGATTTTTCCCATTTAATTATAATTCCAAGATCTATCCTTTGTAAATCCATAAATATTGGATCTTTTGTGATCTTCATCATGGAAAATCTAGCATGGTCTTGTCGACTTAATGCATCTGCGACCTTGATTGCATTCCCAGGGTGGTAATGAATTTAGCAGTCGTAATCCTTAATCAGCTCCAACCATCTTCTTTGGAGCATATTCAGCTCCTTTTCTGTGAAAATATACTTTAAACATTTATGATCATTATAAATATCACACCTTTCTCTATAAAGATAATTCCTCCAAATATTTAATGCAAAGGTTACTGCAGCTAACTCCAAATCATGAGTTGGGTAATTTTTCTAATGGATTTTCAATTGTCGTGAGGCATAAGCTATCACCATATCATTTTTCACAAGAACACACCCCAGCACCTTCTTGGATGCATCACTGTAGATCACAAACCTTTCTCCACTATAAGGAAGTGTGAGTATAGGTGCATTGGAAATCCTTCTTTTCAACTCCTTGAAATTCTCTTCACATTACTCTATCCACACGAACTTAACTCCTTTTCGAGTCAACTTAGTGAGTGGATTAGATAATCTTGAAATATCTTTCACAAAATGTTGATAATATCCAGCCAAACCAAGAAATATTTGGATCTCAGTTACTATTGTTGGTCTCGACCATCTTTTGATAACCTCTATTTTTGCTGGATCCACAGATATCCCCTCTTTTGAGATTATGTTACCCAATAATGAAACTTTTCGAAGCCAAAATTCACACTTGGTAAATTTGGCATAAAACTTCTCATTTCTCAGGGTCTTCAATATAATTCTCAAATGATCTTCATGTTCTTCCTTAGTCTTTGAATAGACAATGATATCGTCTATAAATACTACCACAAACTGATCAAGATAGTCTCCAAAGACTCTATTCATCAGATCCATGAAGATATCAGGGGCATTAGTAAGACCAAAAGGCGTCACTATAAATTCATAGTGTCCATACCTTGTACAAAAAGCCATCTTTGGTATATCCTCCCTTTTTACCCTTAATTGATGATACCATGAACGATGATCAATCTTGGAAAAGTATTAAGCTCTGCGTAGTAGGTAAAATAAGTCATCAATGTGAGGGAGATGATATTTTTTCTTGATAGTGATCTTGTTAAGTTCTCGATAATCAATGCAGAGTCTCATCAATCCATCTTTCTTCTTAACAAATATAACAGGTGCTCCACAAGGTGACACGCTAGGGCGTATGAATCCCTTATCAAGATTCTCTTGGAGTTGCTTCTTCAATTCCTGCAACTCAATTGGGGCCATTCTATAAGGTGTCTATGAAATAGGCAAAGCACCTGGTATAAGTTCTATTGAAAACTAAACTTCACGATTCGGTGGAATACCCGGCAGTTCCTCCGGAAAGACATCATCAAACTCTCGTACAATGGGAATATTATTAATCATGAGTTTCTCACCAACCATTTGAGATAAATAACCTTCATTTAGTGGAATCAAGACCCATAAGATGGAAGAAATTTCCACTGGAAGGTTATCCTCATCCTTGCATCGATAGACGATCTAATATTGATCTGGAATTTGAAATCTGACATCCCTTCTTTGAAAATTGATATGAGCTCCATATAGAGAAAGCCAATCCATGCAAAGAATCACATCAAATTCCACAATAGGAAGGATCCCAAGATTTCCAGGAAGCACTTTCCCACAAACTTCAATCAAAGAAGAATTATAAACTTTTCATGCAACCGTTATGCCATTAGGAGTTGTCACAGCCAACTCAACATCTAATTATTGAGGTAATACAGAAACACCCTTAGAAAATTCTTCATAAATAAAAGAGTGTGTGGATCCAGAATCAAATAAATCATTTGCTACTTTAGAGTGAATGGTAAGTGTACCTATCACCACTTCGTTTTCGTACTCCAAATCGCCGATAGTAATTGAATGTGACTTTCCTTTGTCTTTAGCCTTATGAGTTTGTTGACGTCGATCATCATCATCAACCCTTGGATTTGGGCATTGATTGGCATAATTCCCCATCTCCTTGCACTTGAAACATTGAAGTTTAGTAGGTTCATTCTGTGTATCCCTTCCTTTGTTTGCATCATTAGTCATTTTCTTCCCATTATTTTGACATTCAATTGCACGATGACCTTCTTTTCCACACTTATAACATTTTCTTGTCCACTTAAGACAATTTCCTCCATGTTTCTTTCCACACTTTGAGCATAAGGGAAATCTCATCTTCTTTTCAGTGCGCTCTTTAAATTTTCCTTTGAATTCCATTTTCCCCTTCTTATCAAACCCATATGACTGATGGGTTACCCCAATCTCCATCTCAACTTTGAGAGCAAATCGAATGATTTCCTTGTATCTATTGAAGTACCTTATGGTTAACTCCCTTCGAAGTCTTAGTTTTAATCCACTAAAGAATCGATCAATCTTACTCTCATGTTGGATAATAATCCTAGAAGTGTACCTTGCAAGTCATGTAAAATTTGCTTCGTAGGTAATGAAAGATTCATCATCCTTTTTCTTTTGTTCAAGAAACTCCTTCTCTATATTTGTTCAGAGAATACGAGGGAATTACTTATTGAAAAATAAGTTCTTGAAATCGTCCCACTCCATGGACTCAATTCCATCCCTTTGCCTCGTATTCTTAATAAGATTCCACCATTGATCAACATCTCATTCCAAATGATAAATTTCTAAGATGACTTTTTCATGTTCAAAACATTGAAGAACTGAAAATATATTCTCAGTGGTACTGATCCATTGTTCAGCCACTAATGGATACGTAGACCCGCTGAATGAGGGTGGACGCTGCCTCATGAAGGATTCAATAGAATGTTGCTCCTTCTTTTGCACATTTGGATGTCCTGCATGATTCATAGCTTGATAAAGTTGTGTGTGCATGGATAAAATATTTTTCATTCTAGCTCCCATAACTTTTGGTTGTTCATGGGGAAAATCATTGCATTTCCCGTCACATTCCGCATTAACACGGTTCCATCGGGTTCCAACCATTGACTAAAACCAAGAAGAATAATGTGAGAAATACTAATTATAATAGGAAAAACACATAATCCAGAATTAAATTTCACACATAAGGTCTTATAATAGGTTTTTCATGGACATTTCTAAAACACTAAGATTGTGTTCTATGCTTAGACTTATCCTTAGGTTTCTTACTAAGGCTTTCACATCATAGTTTCCAAAGGTTGACTATACCTTTCCTCTGATACCAACTATAACGACCCATACTTTAAATACATTGTTAATACATTAAAATTGAAGCACACTTATTATAACATATAAAAAAAAACCAGGAAAGGACCATATCGGTATAGTGACTTTAGAAACTGGGAAACATAAACAACTCGTTCATAAAGCATCTACATTGTCTCCCATTTATTTCATCATATCTAGAGTCCCTTTTGGAATATCCTACTTAATAACCTTCTTCTTGACCTAGGTAAAGAAAACATAAAAAAGGGTGAGCTCAAATGCTCAGTAAGGGTATAAAAAATAAATATAAATCAAATCGTATTCATAAGAACATAACATTTTGGAAATATTAACCTGCAAAAGAAATCATAATTTCATTACATGGGATAAATCATAGTAGTGAAATATAATCCCAATAATCATAACTTAAAACATGAAACTTTGTGGCATATACATATAATCATATAGAATCATTTCATAAGAATCAAGACTCATTTCCAAGACTATCTTAGCGGACAAAGTCCATTTCTGAACCGAGTTCACTCCTCGTTTCAGTCCTGTTTCACTGAATCGGTTTAACCTGCCGTTCCAGCCATGTCTATCTCATGAGATATAAATATTTACCTAATGAATTGGAGGGAGATATAGTTCCCACCCATATCATAATGATACCATTCTTATGTGTTCCAAAAAATCAAAATAATCATAAATCATTGCATAACCCATGTAATAAAAATGGGATTCTTAAACATCGTGACATCATAAAACAATTCATATAAGATAAAGGAATTCATAAAAATAATTCTATCACAAAATAATCAAATCAATGTAATAATAGGGATAGAAACAAAACACAATATTATCTTAGATGGAAAATAATTTTGATAAAACACTTGAACTCCATTCTTGAGGAAAATATCCTTTCTACTTAAAAAACAATTTCCTTTCTTATCATGTCATACGATTTTAAACTAAAAGAAGTTGATTAATAATAAATATGAAAACTTGTAAAGGAAGCTTCTTGGAAATAATTTTTTAAAAATCCATTCATGCCGTATACATTTAAAAAAATATTCTTCTCATACTTTTTTCGATAAAGTCAAAAAGTACCTCGTATGAAAAATGACAAAAGATTACATTCATATATTTTACTAAAAACCCAAAGAATGGTAAAATTGGATTTAAAAAATTGTACATGTATGGAAATAATATTACATATTGAGAAAACATGGATGTGTATGATAAAATACACCCTAGTAAATTCCAAAGTATAAAAAATGTCATATAAAAATGAGATTGTGATATTTTCCCTTACCTTAGGTCTGATTTGCTTCGTAAGTGTCCGAACCTCCTGTATAATGATTTAAATAATGTCATTTACTTATTCTAGAATCATTCTTATTGTTATGATATCATATATGACCATATTATTAGCTTCTTATTAGTAATATTTCATTTCTACTTGTTATTCGGGTGTTTATTACTTTTTGTTCTTATGCCTGTTTTGTCGAATAAATTCGTATTGTTCCCTTTAGGTTATAGATACCTCATTTACAGAATGGTATTAGTGTAATATATATCATTTTAATTCATTCAATTCATTTATATAATCATTACGCAATGATGATCATGTAGAACGAGTCGCATCACATCGTGGAGACGGTATTCCGTACGTACGCACAAGCAATGATATCGTTCCCATGATTGTGTATTGTATTGGAGTGTATTCATACTATTTCAGAATCAATATCACTTTAAAATAATCATATATAGTTATTATTTACACCATTATACCCATCCAAGTAAGGTGGTGGTGGAAAATAGATTACACCATGGCGTGGAGACGATATTTCGTATGTACGCACGCGCGGTGATTTCATTTTCCGTAGGATGGATAGATGGTGAAATAGGGTTGTTTCATACTTATAATAACATACCATTATATGAGTGATACTGATATTATTTATTCATAATGAAACAACTAAGGAAGAAGAAGTGGAAGAAGAAATAAAGTTGAAATAATCGGTAATGGAAATTACCTTTTCTTTGAAGCGCCTCTTTGAGACCTCCTCTTAGGGCACTAAAATTGGTCTTTGAAGAATACCCAAACCTCTAGGATGTTTCTTGGGAAGTGGATAAGAGAATTTGGCAGGGTGTTTCCAAGCATGAAGGCTCAATGTGGTGTGAGGAAGAGAGGGAGGAGGTTCCCTTTTATAAGGGAGAGAGGGGCACCTTGAAAAAAACTAAAAATATTATTTTATTATAAAGTTATATTCGGTTTTTAATATCTCCAAATTCATTTATTTAGAATCTAAGGTGGTTATGGGTCTATATCCTCCCATCCATTATAATTTAGACAAGTTTAGGTATCTATTTTAACCTTATCATTTAGATTTATCTTTAAGTTAGATAATTTAACTTTTACAGTGTCTTCTTGTTTTATTACACTATAAAGTTAAGAAACATACTATAACAAGACAAAAGAACCCCAAGTTGTTTATTATTAATATATATAACCTTATCTAAGTCATTAGGTAGAAAATTTTATTTTTAGGAATAAAATAACAATTAATAATATAATATTTGTTTTAAAAACTATTTTATGTCAATTTCGACAATATTTGGTAATTGATTTTTGTGAAAATCATAACAGAAATATTAGTTCAAAAAATGTTCATTAAAGAAATAATAACATATCATATTAACCAAAAAATCATTTTAATTCATAAAAAGTCTTAAATTACATTTATTTGTGTATTTATAACATCAATTATGTTAATATTTCATTAATAAGATAATTACTGCATCATCATTGTGTCATATATAAATTAAATTATTTATTGTCTAAAAATTACAAATAAAATACCCTTATGTAGGAAATAGTTTTAGATTTATAATTAATATTTATAGTAGAATTTATCTTATGTGTAGCCCTATATTAAAAATGATTTAGTTATTAAAAATTGATTTTAACTATTTTAACCCTTCCTTAAATAAATTAATTATAAATGTCCTAATATAATCCAAGTGGGCCTAAATAATCATATTTTACTCCTATGGTTGTTTTTGGTAGAATTACACTTGTCCAATAGAATTAGGACATGTGTTAGGGTAATAATAATAACATTTTTACCCTTAATTTCCCTATATACTTTTAAACATGGTTAAAAAGGATAAAAAGTTACTATTCACCAAAAAAAAATTTATTTCATTGAACCACATTTTAGACCTTGATATTAACCATGTCTCTTTGATTTTTGAAATTACACTCACAGAAGCGGTAAAATTATGTTTTATGTAAATTTTCAAATTCTCCTAGGAGGTGGGAAAAAGACGGTGAAAAGTTCAATAAATTTTTTATATATCTTAAATTATTATAAAATGACTCCAATGAATTGAATTGAACTTAAATAGGTATTATGTATCAATTTTGACCTAAAATATATTTAAATAAAATAAATCATTATTTAAATAAAATGTCGATTTTTAAATAGTAACATAGTGTTTTCAGTATTCATCAAAAATTGAAAGTTTTCAGAAAAATACCAAAATTTCACCCTAGGCTAATTTTGATATTCCGAATACAAAAATGAAGTCCATTTTGAAAAATAAAATTTACAAATTATCAAAAAGTGGGTATTACTATTCATAACAGATAGTTTGAGTAATATTTAAATAGCATATTGTTGTTTAGTGAAACTCGGTATTGCGTACGACGCAAGCTATCGAGGAAAGTCCAGATTGAGTGTAAAGCAAGCCAAGATAGTGTTGTGTGTAGTGAAACATTCCTTTGATGATTTATATAACATAAACACAAAATATTTCTCATAAAAGTATCGGGTGTTACAAAGGTGATATTTTTATTATTTTTATATGGAAGTTATATCATAGTTTCCCCATACGTTTTTTGTAATAAATGGTGATTCTAGGATTGATAGTAGGTGGAAAAGTGTTAGAATATGGTTAGGGGAAATTGCTTGATCTTATCATGATAAGCATATGAACAATTGTAATTTTCGACAGTGGAGACTAGGCAGTTCTTATAACAGTTTGATCTTACCATGCGATATTTCCCTATTGGAGAGTGAGGACATCATAGTTGTCGAACAGTTTAGAAAATCATAGTGGAAAACTATGTGGTCTATCCAGGTCATAAAAAATTAGAAATTCAATCATTTCCCAGGTCCAATTTAACTATAATCACCCTTCTGCGACCCCATCCATGATTTTCTTCAAGGGGAGCCTCCTCCAATCTTCTATAAAACACTGGATCACCATTCCTTGGGTTGGTTTGACCATGGTTATTTAGGGAAACATCATGTAATTCCTTCTCCACTAGATTCCTCCCTCTTTCTAGGGTTTTTATTCCCCTTTTGTTGTGTTTCTATTTTCCAGTGGGTTGTATAACCTAATTATGGTCTGATATTACGTTTTTGGTAGAGTTGTCGATGATTACTGTTCGATATTTTCTTTATAGATTATTATGGTGGTGAAATCATGATTTAACACTGATTTTGAGAAGTTTACATGTGTGAGGTATGTGTTTCAATGCATTTACATTATTAGATTATTTTTGTATGATTTCTTGGTTCCTTTAATGTGTTATTTAACTTATTTTTTTGTTGTGAAAAATGTTTTGGAATGGTTTTGAGATTCACATATGATGAAGTTGAGTTTCTCTAATGAAATGTTGTTATAATATAAGTGTGATTCATTGGGGGTGTTTCTTGAAAATATTCTGTGACTTGTTTGATGGTGAATGTTTTTTCCAATGATATTTAATGGTGAAAATTTGATGAAAGTGGATTTTCCAAGATAAATGTATTTTTTTTGAATGTTATCTTATTTTTGGTACACCTTAAATGTTTCTTTGAAATGTGATGCATTCTATAAAAAATGATTTTTTTGTGAATGTGCTTTTGAATGGTATTTTCCTATGGAAATGGTTTGGATAAATATGTGTTCTTCATATTATATTTATAACTTGGTCTCAAAAATTTTTTTGGTGATGCGAAATGTGTTTCCAAATGGTTTTGGTGTGCATGTGAATTAGAAAGTGGGGTTTATAGTGAAAATGAGATACTGTGAGAATGCTGATTTTCTTGGGTCCTTATGATTATAGTCATGTGTTTGTGAATGTGTTACATTATGTCATGTGTACAATTAAAATTGAACAAAATGGAAATCCTATGTGTTTTGGTGGGAGAACTAGAATTAGTGCTCAAGTTAATTCATAAGTGTAGAAGTGGATGATTCCTAGAATCATCTAGTGGTATTTATGATTAAAACACTAACTAAGCATGTGATATGATCAGAGACTACTAAAACATGGGATGGTTTCGCCTCTAGTGATTCATGTATATGAACACTATTTGTATTGTCTTATGATATCGAGACCATTGGACATTAGGGTGGGATCCCCTCTAATAGATAAGACATGAGAAATATGTCTGTATTTTGGTATAGGATTTTGATCACCAAGGTATGAGCTTAATAGTTTTTCACTTGTTCTAGTTACAAGTAGATATTTTCCCATGGTTCTCTCTTGTAGCATAATTCTCATCAGTTGTTCTTCTATCCATTGATATGGAGGTGAAATTATGTACATTTTTAATTGAATCAGGATTATATAAGAAATGGTTTTCCTTTAATTTTTTTCCTTTGGTAAATTGTTTTCATTATATATTTTTTGAAATAAGTTTCAAATATTCTTATAAAAATGTTCATTTTAATTTGTATTCTTATTTTAAAGCACATTATCCCTCTTTTGGGAATAATTCTACTAGGATATTTCTTAAACCCTGCATACAGATTTGGGAGTGTGTAGAATTTGTTTTGTATGACCTAGGTAAAGTCAATATGTATCATTGAGCATATGGTAGATCAAGCTGCTGGAGTTCCACATCATGCATGTGCTGCTGGTGATAGATTAAGGGTGATGACAATCTGGTCCCATGGAGGTTTCTAGGATAGGTTTATTGTTCCCATTCCATTGTAGTACATTTGGTTTTGGTTAATGTTGTAAAGCATTGAATCTGAAAAATTGATGTACCTTTCATGGTTATACTAATCTGTTGTTTATGTTTTTACACTTATTTGTAATATGTGATAATATAAATGGGTGAAATCATTACCAAATATTATTGTTGATACCCGTGAACTAGTTTACATCTAGGAGGGATCAGGAACATCATTCAAGCCATGCGATGGATTGAGTTAGGTGTATCTTTGGATGGCACACTGACATAGTTTGTGACAACATGGTATCAGAGTAGGTCATGTACTTTTGGGGAATGTAATTTTGGATGAATCTAGAGAGAATAGAGATAAGATTTTTGAGTCTAGTGCTTTAGGTTATGAGTAGGGTGACTGGCTAGCAAACTTCATGAAAGGACTCGAGTTTCCATGGAATGTTTTGACTTGGTTTGACTTCATCTCTAGGTGATATGTACATTATGAAAAAAATATATAGACATTGGGAGGGGTGAAGTGGATTGATTGACTTTTCATTATGACAGATATGTTGTTTCATGATTAGTAGAAGAGGATAGAGAGAGTTCTCCCTCCCCAATAAATCATAGGTCAGTGGATGCATTCGACCAGGATGTCCATTCTTTCAGATAGGGTGTAGAATATGTTCTCTCTCAGGTTAGAGAAGTCAAACCAGGTCCCAAAAATGAAAAATATTAGGATTTATTCAAGAACAATACGTGGTTTTTCTTGGTTATAATGAAACATTATTATTTAGAGGAGTTACTTGAGATGATAGAAAGGATTTTCGAGTCTCTTGATACTCTTGAGGTTCTTAGATTATTATATGTTTCATTCATGTTGGATTTTCCAAGTTGGATGTGGTGGGAATCAATGATAAAAGATGGAAAGTATGAGAAGATTTGTAGGAAAAAATTCAATGTCTTTTTCAATGAGTATTATTGAATTGAGATTTTGGCCTTCCAAAAATATGGGGTGTTTTTTTAGCATAGATAGTGTGACCATACCATGATGGAGTATGTTAACCGCTTTGTAGAGTTAGTTTAGTATGAAATTGAGAATGTTTCTATTGTAACAGTGAGGGCATTATGTTTAATATTGGTTTTTGACAAGATATTTGATATTATGTATTCTTGCAGAAGATGATGAATTATGATGAGTTTGTTGACCTTGAAATAATATTCAAATTTGATCATAGAGGATAGTCTAGTTTCTCTAGAGTAGTATCATTTGTGGAAAGTGGTATTTGTTTATAAAATTAGAGGTTGAGGGAAGGAAAATGGAAAAAATGATGTGGTAGTTCAGGACATACTTCCCAGATGTATTCATTTTTACTTTATGATGCTAGTTCATTAGTGTAAAATCAATGTGAGAATGAAGGGCACATGTGAACTGTATTCTCATCTCCAACTAAGTCTTGTCATAGGAGTGGAGCTATGGGGTCCTTATATAAATTTTTCAAAGTGGGATTCCCATATCATAGAGGTTTAGTATCTATGGATTCAACGGGGATCTCAGCTTGACCAAAACCATCTTGGACATCAAATTATTAGTTTGGAGGTCATGTAAGTGTGGGTGGATAATCTTATTGGTAGTGTCAGTTTAGGGATGATCCATAGGCTTGGGGTCATTATTAGGTTCAATATGAGATACAGAATATTTATTTGGTGGACCGAGAACTAGTATAGTTAGAGGTAGGACCTACAAAATTTTGATGTACCAATCTTATTACATAATCTTTAGTTATTGTTTTTTTGAAACATGTTTTTTTGTTTTATACCCATCCTATTGATTTGTTAATGTTTCCAAATATGTTTATATCATATTTCATGGTGTTGTTAACTCCACTTGGTGATAATCATGTGAAGAGTTTCAGGTGTGTATCTTGTCCCCTCACCATGTCTGGGGTTAATCTAGAATGATATTATCATTGTTTAGATATGGAAATATTTGATTTAAATATTGGAGTAGATTGGGTGTTTCATTTTCAAGAACACATTTTTTTTATAGGCAGTGATTTATTTTTTTGAACCTAATAGATGTAACCATGTTTTTCAAGGTGAATGGGATCCTCAGTCGGGACGTGCTAGACCACCACATTTGAAATTTGGCACTCTCATTTTTCAGATTTTACCAATCACACCAAAGGATGATGATGGTGCTCAAAAGGGTGGATAAAGTCCTTTGGTGGATGAGTTCCCAGAAGATTTTCTTGACAGTTTGTCAGTTCTACCCATAGAGAGGGATGTATAGTTTTCAATTAACTTATCACCAGGAAGACAACCAATATATCTTACCTAAAACCATATGGCCCCCACCAAGTGAGGGAATTAAGGTCACACTTAAATTATTTTTAATCCAAAGGATTCATTCACCTGAGTTTCTCACCTTATGTCACACATGTTCTATTTTTAAAAAGTGTTAATGGATCTATCTAGTTTGGTGTTGATTACAAAAGATGAATAATTTTACAATTATAAAAAAGTACCATTTTCCCTATATTGAAAAACATTTTGATTATCATAAGGTGGTTAACCAAAATTTAGTTATATTTTCAATACTATCATGTAATATTTAGAGAGGCGGATGTTCTGAAGACAACATTCAAAAGTAGGTATGACCATTATATGTACATGATCATGACTTTTGTGATGAAAAATCCATTAGTGGTTTTATGTAACTCATGTAAAAGGAGTTACATCAGTCTCTTTAATCCTTAAAATGGTATTTTAGGACGAAATCCTATTCTATATTGGAAATGAGGAGAAGCATGAGTGTCATTTTCAGATTGTGTTGGGCACTATTCAAGACGATCATATCTACATAGAGATTTCAAAATGATCTATCTGGATTAGAGAGGTGATTTTTCTAGGTCACATGATCTTGAAGTGAGGGGTTTATTTGAAACCTAAGAAGGACAATGTAGTGATTTCTTGGGAGCAGCCAAATAATGGGTTTGAAATCAGAAGATTTTTAGGTCTGGTAAGGAATTGGATGTAATTTGTTTAGGATTTATATCAGCTTGATTCACCTGTGTCAGTGATCACCAAGAAGGGGGTGAAATGGGAATGGATCCCTAAGTGTTAGACATCATTTGAGAAGATTAAATAGAGTCCAACCAAGACACCTATATTTATATTTCTAGAATATGGAAAGGGATATGTTTTCTATTGATATGCTTCTAGTGTGTGTCTCGAGTGTGAATTGATGCAGGATGACAATGTGGTGGATTATGGTTCTTTTCAGATTCCACCACATGAAACGAATTACCCATCCCGTGAACTAGATTTAAAATTGGTGATTCATTCCTTAGGTGGCATCATTATCTTTTTAGGGAGAAAATTTTCACCTATTCTGATCCTAATATCTTGGCCTACATTTTATCTATGAAGGACCAAAATATAGGGAAATGTCATTGGGTTGAGTACCTTCAGGGGTTCAATTTTAAAATCTTGTATACCTATTGCATTTGAAATTTGGTGTCAGATTAATTGAGTAAAAAATTTCTAGTGAAAGATTTGAAAGAGTCCACTAATGTGTGAATTTTAATTGGTATTTCTTCCCTAATGCATCGTGAGAATAAGGAACACTATTGGGCTATGTCTGGGACCATGTTTATTTGATTGATTCCCTTATAAAAATTATTAAGTAAGATTACAATGGTGATTAATTGTTCCAGAAGTCTGAAATTACATCCTAGTGGGTAGACATCCTATGAGTTTTCATTGTCACATTAGGGATTTTTTCTTCAAGGTTTGCTTCATGGTTCCATAGTCTACGTGGAAGGTGGTGATGTAGGATAACCATAAGTATTAGTGATCCATTCATCCTGGTATTACCAATATGTACTATGATGCATGTCGGTAGTTTATGTGGAATGTAAAGTGGTGGGAAATATCTAAGTTCATACCGTAGTGTTATACATGTCAGCAGGTTATTTCAAAATACCATAGTCCCTCCTATTTTCTTCATCCACTACCTATTCTTACATGTATGTGGGATGATATCACGATGGACGTTATTACCAGATTACATCATAAACACAGGGGGAATAATACTATTTTGTTAGCGAATGTGTCTGACCAAATCAATACATTTCTTTATAATCAGGGATTATTCCAAGGGAATGAGTCGGGTCAGTTTTATGTGAAAGAGGTTGTCAGGAGTCATGGTGTCCCAACAGATTTTTTTTCTAATGGGGACCCTCATTTTATCTCATAGTATGTGATTTCCTTCGAAGGTGATGGGGTCACTGGTCATGTTGATCATGACATACCATTCTCAAATAGATGGCCAAACAGATCTGGGAAATCATATTTTGTAATTCATGCTCTAGGCATGTGTGTTGGATTTATGAGGTTTACATAAAAGAAATTTAGTGATGATTTATTTTTCATATAAAAATAGATACCATTTCTTAATTAGAATCGATTAATTTGATGTTATTTTTGGTAGGTTTTGTCAGTATCCATTATGTTGGGCTGAGGTAGGTGAGACAACACTAGTAGAACTAAGCCTTGTGAAAGAGAATTTGGATAATGTTAAGTCGATCATGAATCATTTTTTTGATAGCACATAGTCACTATAAGTCCTATTCCAATCAGAGGCTCCATGCATTTATGTTTATTTAGGTGAACTAGTGTTTCCAAAAGGGGAACCTCACTTGGGTTATTGTCATTTGGGAAAGAAAGTGAATCTAACACTGACATTTTTCATAATTTTTTAGATTAATGAGATGTTTGGTAAGGTGTCTTACAAGCCATATGTTCATTTATAGGTGATGTAAATTCATGATGTAGTCTAGGTATCAGAGTTGGTAAAGTAAAATTCTGATCCGTCCCATGTCTTGAATTGGGATGTTTTATAATTGGTGATAGATTAGTTAGTGTTTGAGCAGATAGTGTGGATTATGGATTCTGGCGAAAAATTTCATCATGGGAAGTTCAAATTTTTGAAATGATTTCTTTGGAATCATGGAAATCAGGTAGATGAGACTTGGGAGGATAATTCTTAGGATGAGTAAGAGTATCTTTTTTTGTTGTCTAATCATTATTTTTGTTGACATTCTATGGGCGAAAAGTTTTCATGGTGTGGATAATTGTAACATCAATTTTTTTGTTTTTATGTAATATTTTTCTTATTTTCGATTTGGAAGAAATGTTGTAGCATCCCCTTTTATTTTTGTTGAAAATGATGATTTTGAGATTGATTGTATGGGGAGAACAATTGGCATAAGGGAAAACTATGCTCCCTTCTCCAGGTAGGAGATAGACCATGTTTCGTTGTGGACAGTGGTGACCAAACAGTTGGCGCATAGTTTTTCTAACCATGTAGGCTATCTATGAAGAATGTCCCACTTATATAGTTAGGAGTATACAGTTGTGGCATGGTTTTGGGAAACTATGTTGTCTAACCATATGACTTATCCAAGTCATTAAAAAAAATTAATCTACTAATATACCCTATTCAATGTTAAACCTAAATCACCCATATTCTTCCCTATTTATGATGTTCAGCCCCGGGAGCCCCAATTACTTATTTATACCTCTTAAAAGCATTACATAGGTGGTTTTGAACCATGTTCTTAAAAAAACATTATGTAAGACATTATCCTCTTGATTCATCTATCATTATATATTTCTACATCCCACATTCTTGAGTTTATATTTACTGGCTAGATGTACACCCTAATAGTGGTATGATCTTTTGTTTCTGAGAAGGATATCGATGATTAATGTTAGATCTTTCCTTTATAGGGTCTTGTGTTGGTGTAGTTATGGTTTCTCACTGATTTCGAAATGTTTTCATGTTTGAGGTTTGTGGTTCCATGATTTTTCATTATTATATTATTTTTTTATTCTTTAATGGTTTATTAAAAGTGTCATATAGTTTATTTTTGTGGTGAGAAACATATTTTGTAGAGAATTCAAGATGCATATATCATGAAAATGAGTTTTTTGGAAGAAAATTTGTTATGTTTCATGTGTGATTCATTGTGTGGTGTCTTGAAAATGTTATATTCCCTATTTTAATAGGATGAAATTTGTTTTCAAAGATATTTAATGGTGAAAATATTGGGAATGTTGATTTCCACGAGATATGGGTTTTGTTACTTATTGAATTATTATATGTGCACCATAAATGAGTCTTTAAAATGTAAATATTTCTATAAAATTTGGTATGTTGTGAATATGGTATTGAAGTGGCTTTTCCCATGTAAATGGATGGGTTATATATGTGTTATTCATATTATATTTCTGATTGGGGTTCATAAATTATGAATGTGGTGAAAAATGTATTTATATATTCTTTTCATGCTCATGTTAAATGAAATGTTGTTTTGTTTAAGAAAATGTGAAAATGTGATCTTGGTGATTTCTGTATGTTCATATTATTCTTGGCATATTTATTTGAAAGTGTTGATTTATGTGATGTGTGTAGTGAAATTTGAATACAGTGTCAATCCAATGTATCTAAGTGGTGAACTACTACAAGTATGCTAGTTCATTCAAAAGTGGATGGGGGCCTACATTCATCTATCAATATTAAGGATTACAACAAAAAAATAAACATATGATATGATCTAAGAATAGTATACCTTGGGATTAATTTATATCCAATGTATCATCCATAGGAACATTGTTGGTATTGGATTATGATATGGAGACAATTGGACCTTGGGATGGTATCCCCTGTAATGGCTCATTCATGAGAACTTTTTTTTAGTTTTCTAGAGGATTTTGGTAAATAAGGTATGAGGTTCATAGTGTCCCACATGTGCAAGTTACCTATAGATATTTTCCCACGATGTTCTCTTGGGACATTATGCTTATATGAGGTGCTCCTATACATCGATATATGGTAGTACTTGTGTACATTTTTAATGAATGGAATCTTATTTAGACTAAAGTTTAGTTTGTAATAAATTTGAGAAAACCCAGGAAATAATAACATGGAGAACCATAAAGGGGGACATAAGTGGTGACAACTTAGGGAATCTCCTTGGACTTCCACCCTACATTCTAATGGATGTGATCCCATGATGTCATAAATAACAAGCTCCTCCTATGGGATTCCCAAAGGAGAATGTGATTCTGCCATGAAGTTAGCCTCCCTCCAAATATGATGAACATTCTTCCCAAGGCTAGTCACCATGATGCATCTATGAATTAGATATATCAAATTCCATGTAAATTCATTATTCCTTATAATAGACCACTCTAGATCTTTGGAATCATAATCTATCTCTGCCACAAAAAAATCATGCATCCTAAAAATCATTATAACTGATAAAATATCATGCTCTCTACACTTAATGAGGTTCTCAGATCGTATAAAGTGTTGAACTCTATATGTCCCAAACACCATGCACACTAAAGCACTACTCCATCTCCCAATTTCCATCCATACACGATCTATCTACATTCTACATCAAACCTCCAATTGGAGGAATCCATCTTATCCAATGAACCTCTTTCCAGCTAAGTCTACAATTTATGTTAAGATGGTCACATATTGAACCAAAAGATGAATTCTATGAAAAAAACCATCCCATCCCGAATATCAAAAAATATATCCACATTTTAATTATAATGTAAGACCTAATAGAGTCCAACCAAACATGATTGTGTACCTCTCATAAATTACAGTATATGGAAGAAAAATTGATATCCTAGAACCTGCATTCAGTGGCCCTTCCTTCCACTGCATGAAACCAAGACTCGATGCACCCAGGAATTGAATATTTCCCATTAATGAGAGAGGGTTGATGGGAGAATAAGGACCAATGATATTGATCCCATAGACTATAGAATAAAATAGAGAGTAGTTTCAGACTGTGGATTTTCACAACATAAGCATCGAGATGCCTAGAGGATCCCCTTACTTTCAAGGTTATCATCCTTTAGGAGAGCCTTATCCATAATACACCAAATGAGAAAATTCATTTGGGAAGGAATATCCTCACACAAAACATTGGTTGACCTATCATTATGAGGACCCCCGACATGAATCAGTAACCTATAATATTGAGTGCCGAACTTTCTTTAAGGCAATCCCTTGAAGTAGAATTTATCTAGTACTTCGTTCATAATAATGACATCATACTCCATAACTTACTCAGAGTTAATAACAGACTATAATAAATCAGGTCGATCACAAGCCTCCATAAAGGATATATTTGGGTGAGGGAAACCTGGAAATTTTAGCTTCTCACCCTCCCAGTTAACCATCCAAAAACTGATTTCCCAAATGCCGATAATCTAGTAAACAGTGATTGAAAGGAACTCGAGATGAGAGGACAAGAACTGTGCCCTGATTGGGAGATGAGAACTATAAACACTAGGTGCCTCCCATTGATCTTGATACCATTCATTGGAGAAATAAATCCAAAATTAAGCACCCAAAATGATATCCTAAGCCTCATGGCCTTGATTTTCATACAGGCTTCGTTGATGTCATGAGTCCCCATTCCACCTTCATTCACAGGTCAATCCATAAAAGACCATGAGTTCGATTTACTATGTCCCACTTTACTGGAATCCGGAACAAAAGAGTTCATAATTTTTTCAATCCTCTTGAAGACACCTTTTAGAGGATTCAGCCGCGGAAAAAACATGCAACAGAATCAACATGAAGTAGCTATTGACCAAAATTTCCCTCCCAATACATTTCATAAATTTATGTTTCCAGTTACGAATTATTCCAGCATCCGATTAGTGATATCTTAAATGTGGTGTTTCTAAATGTGACCATTAGAGATTGGGACACCCATATAAACAATGGCATATGCCTCTATTGACAACACATGATGTTTTGACTGCTCCTACTATGACTTACATTACACATCTTGTAAAAAACATAAATTTTCAAAAAGTTACACCACTAAAAACTCAATCCCTTATAGGTTGACAAAATATTCATGAGATTAATTAATAATAACTTCCTTCCATTAGTGAAAATTTAAATATTATTAGAAAAAATTAAATGACAGATACATTCCAACCTATTTCAACTATGATATGGGGACATCATTTCATTCTCTAAACCTTTTCATAGGTTACACGGAAGATCATATTGAACCATTATGAATAAACATGGGGATAATGTATCCCCTATCAAACCCCATGAACCAACATGAAAAAGACTAACCACTTACACATGAGGGAAATTGAGAGCCAAGGTGAGAAGAAGAACATGAAACAATGATCATAAAACCACTCATGGAACCCATACCATTGTATGACACAAGTAATGAATCTATACTCCATTCGGTCATAGTATTTTTTCATAACCATCTAAAGTATAACTTTTGAACCCATTGACATTTTGTTGATATTATTCCCAACATCACATGAAATCCCAACTGCCCATTAAATGTGTCATTCTATAATGAAACCATGTTTCTCCATTTTCTCCAACTATGGGATAAAACAACTCAACCTTGATGAAATGAGAGAGACCATGAAACGGTTCAAATATATATGGGTCGATAGTGTCTAATAATCATGGGATCTTTATTATTTGGAATAAATAAAAATCATTAAGAACAAAAAATATTATATAAAGGGATAACACAAAAGTAGTCCCAGACCACCTCTACCACCTGTGGACCAACCAGCACCAAAGAGTCCACAAAGATTGCTCCTTAAAATCCATTCTTTCTGGGGGGAACCAACACAGGGAAACATAAAGACCATATCGTTTATATTATCATCCATAGCTAACAATGATAAGATGTTATTTTCGGATAAATTAATCATAATATGTGTACTACCATGAAAATATTCCACTATTGTGAACCATTGTGAAAATTTATATCTCATAGTAATCTCCTAATCTTGATGGCCTTCGAATTGATCTAGTGTCATTAAACCCGC
Source organism: Viscum album (assembly GCA_963277665.1). Lineage (NCBI taxonomy): Eukaryota > Viridiplantae > Streptophyta > Magnoliopsida > Santalales > Viscaceae > Viscum > Viscum album. The sequence continues at coordinate 4,063,595 of OY728143.1, read as the reverse complement.
CACCTCTATGTCTGATGCGAAGTCACAATTGTTTATATGGATGTTAATCTTCACACAACTCTTCTCCATCAAGAATTCATACAATATGGTAATGTAATGATCACCCTCCTTCAACCACCTTACCTGAGACCTTTGTATGAATTACCTTACACCCTCCAATAGTTTCTCTGAACGAAAGACATGATTATCACACAACATGAAAAGAAATTCTCATCCCACAAATCTTGGAGAACCTCTTCCAATCAGTTTATATCAGCATGATGATTATCCACCCCATAATAATCGTAAGTTTTGTTCTCCACCCATCTATTAATAACTTCTTTAAGAATCATTATGTGGTAAGCCAGGTCACCACACAAACTCTTAATCCCCTAAAGATTCAATTATCCTTTTAATATGGGCATGAAGCTATTGTCCCAGATCTAGTTATTGTTATAATGGAATTATCGATTACTCATATCCCCTCACCTAATTTCCAAAAGTGGCATAGAAAGGCCTGAGAGTGAATGGGTAATGTGATTAAATATCATCCTGGAAAAGGAGTCTAGTCCTTAAACTTTTGTGAGGCATCAATCAAGGAGTCTCCAAAATGTAGCTATTCCTCCTTCTAGTATTGCATCATGTATAATTAGAACCAAAAAACCATAGGTCTATCAGTCCTACAGTAGAAATGATGTCCTAAAATCCTTTCCTTCCACTATTAGAAAGTCCAAAAAACCCTTATTTTTAGTTATGTATGCAATAGATAAGAAATCACCCCATACAAACTGTGGGAGACCACGAGTTTGGAAGGATTCCTTGTGTCTCCCTATGTTCATCCTCTCATGAGATTCTGTGCTCACATAAATTAAAGACCTTAAAACCACTATCCCATTCTAAGTGATCTTGATATTCATGTAATGTGTTGTGAGGATCACCAGCTCAATAGATAAATGTTGCTTCAAAAAAATCCATATGTTAGTTTTTTCTGGTATCCCAATCAAAAACATTGGGTAATACCTTTTTGTAGTCATAAAGGGGAGCTTTAATGGGTTCTGTTTGTGTTAAAAAACATCCATGAGAGAAGCTTGATGATTATGTGACTCATTGGACACAACTACACTCTTTGATTGTTCACCTAGAACCTAGAAATTCTATAAAAGTAAATATTGAAATAACACAAACACTTTCAGTCCATCTATCCAGACACATTTGGTAGTGAAATGAATGGAACCACACTTTCTTCTTTCATCATTAAACGTCTGAATGGACCTGAAGAACCTTTGGGAGGAGCACATAATTTGAGGGTGATAAATTTCTTCAGGAGCATCATTACAAAAACCTTCAATAGGGAAAATCTAGAAGTTGGGGGGGGGATAATGAAGGCTCTCTGATAGATATCCTTGTAGGAGATATACTAAAAGAATCCGATTTTGGGTAATCTCAGGCGACCTGAATCATTTTTGCCACACCCTCCAGAAACACATCCTTATGTTGTATCCCTTTGTAGTTTAAAACAAGATTACTAAATAATGATAGATGCTGAAACATTGGGGATAACTGAGATGAGATACGAATCCATGGAGGGGGAAATGAAAAAGGTCTTGGAATGTGATGAAATGAGTAGTATAGAAGATCTAAAGAGTCCCAAGAAAACATTGTATCCCTCATGGGGGTGGAAAAAAGCTTCAAAGTTATATGTATCTGTGGGGGAGACAAGCAAAAATGTGACCTATTTTGCATGTTATGATTATGAAACTAACAAAAAACCACACAAAACAGCAGATTCATGCATGATAGGAACCACCTCTGGAACATGGGTTCAATAGGGAAAATTCAAATTTGAAACTACCTCCCCAATGGTATCTCCAACTATCCTCACACTCCCTAATCATGGTGGCTCCTACATCAAATTTGGCCAACCTCTAACCGGTCTGACATGATCAATGGAACAAGACAAACCTACCAGTGAATTCTTCTTCCTACATACCTCCACTGAATGACTGTTCAAACAATAGAAGGAATAGAACTTTGGAGAAGACTTATAAAAAATTCATTGCCCCCATTTGAAACCATCATCAGACCTCAAAAAAAGACGTGAGGGCCAATCCACAGAGAGATCTATCACCACACAGATTCGGAGATTAGCAGTGACGTGGAGGCTCCTGTTTTCCACATTAAAACATAAAAAAACCCAAATAATCACCCGATACCTTTAATATTGAATGATTATTTCAGGGAAGAGGAAGGCTAGGGAGACATAACCAAACCTCCTCTAAAGGGTATTCCTTACCAAAGTGTAAGTCCTAAGACCAGCAGTTTCTAGATTTCAATTATTGCAGGTGTTGGTGGTGGTGGATTGAGGGTGATGAATCCTTTTTCGCATTGAGGTTTTTGGGACAATTTTTTTCTCATACCATTATTCTATGTTCTGTTTTGGTTAATGTTTTAAATAATTTAATGAAGAAATTTTTGTACCTTATTTGGATATGATTATTAGTTGGTTGAGTGGTTTAATATTATGGGTTATTTTTGAATATGTAAATTGTTTAAATAATTCCCAACATTTATTGTTAATACCCAATCACTAGTTTCCATCTCATGTAAATTGAGAACTCCCTTTGGTGCTTGCCATGGGGCATGTCGGGAATTGGTTTGGATAGAACCCTAGCTTCATTCATGATAGATAAAATAAATATTATTTTATTATTTAATAATGTTAATATTTTTAATATGTACACTTTAATTTATAGTTATTAAATATACATAATTAGTATTAATTATAATTACATCTATAATTGCGAGGGAATTATTTTAATTTTATTGTTTTATTAATATTAGGTAATTTATATCAAATAAATTAAATTGAAATATTTTACTGAAACTTATGAAATATTGTTTATATAAAAATAATTGAAAATATTGACACTCATTTAACTATTAATTAATACAAAACATTACTAAGAATCCATAATGGTCAAAATGCAATTTTTTCTACTAAAACATTTTTGTACACATTATCTTTTTCAATTCAAAAGTTATTTTTATAATATTTATAATTTTCATTGCATTAAATAGATGCAAATTTTTGTTCCATCACTCCCAAAATTTGTTAAATGGGTTGTTTTATATGTTCAATAACACATAATGTCACCATTAAAAAACTAGTTACCCAGTTTCAATGTGAAAGTGTAATGCTTGAACACATAATGATAAAACCCATTATAATTGATTAAAATATGTTCAAAATGGCATGTTAAATAATTTATATACCTAAATACACCCTACAATATATTATTTCAAAACATTGGGTCTATTTACATTGGAATAGTTTCATATAATTATTGAAATATAATGTTTGTTTCCAAAATTTCACTTTAATTCTCTCATAAAAGGGGATCATTGACACCCCATAAAAAATCCACATCTTATTCAAAATTGACTAGAAAATTATAAGTAAACATCCCATATAAGAATTTTTTTTCATACTGTATTAATCCCATTTTCAGAAAAATATTGCCTAATATCTTAAATTCTATGGTGTTTTCTAAGGAAGGATAATGCCTTTAGTGTAAGTATTATCTACTTCTTATGTTTTTCTCATTAATCTCACTCTTACAATTATCCTATACTTATAAAAATATAATTCCACCAGTATCATATTTATATATATATTTTTTACTATAATAATTTAATAATTATTATTTATTCCTCAACATCCACAATGACAAACAAAAGTATCGTTAGAGCATTGTGTGGACTTCCACCTCCACAAAGAGATGTCTTCCATTTTTCAAAATCTCCATTCACAGTGAATCCAAAATGAAATAATGGATGTATAAAAATTATATATATAATATAAAATAGTATTCTAAAATATAAAATAATAATTTAACATCTTTCTTTCTAATTTGTTGAGAAATGGAAATATTTATCATGTGTACATATGAAATATCACCTCCATGTGAAATGAGTTACACTTGTCATCCCCAACAATTTGATTGGACTTAAAATATTATTTGATATATAAAAATTAATTCCATAAAAATATTATGATTCTTTTTGTTATGAAATTATTTTAAAATTATTTTTACCACAATCAACATATATATTTTGTTTAAAACAATTGACCAAATAACTGCAAGTAACCAAAATATTAAAGAAAAATATATAATATATCGATATAATATGATATTAAATGTTCCATATTAAATTAATTAAAGAATAAAAATCCTTATAATATAGTTTATAATATAATTAAATTTTTTTTATGAATTTAATCACATGAACAGAATGAATTTGGAACAGGGTAAGGGTTTCATTCCCAATTTCCTTTTACGGAGACATGTTTATGTTATACGCCATGTTTTATTTTTTTTGGTGTAATTACCACCCCATTATAATGTTAATATCATTATTATCTTATATTTCCTGATATTAAATTACCCATTTCATGTTATCATTATCATAGGATTTCAGTTCCAATGTTAACCACCTTCTTTGATATGAATGTTATTTCCAATACATATGTTCATTTAAATAGTGCATATAAATTCAATGGTATATTTAATATAATTTCTCATCCATATTCATGATATTTAAAAATGAAATTCAAGATCACTTTTTTGAATAGGGTTTGATTAAGTGTTACTCATGTCTGAAGGGTTTTGTAGGTCACTTTTTGAATTCCTTTGGAAAAATTAAAATTTTTTCACAATATTTACATTATATGTTTTATTCACTAATGCTTTATATTTTTTTCATGGTGAAGGTATTTTTTGGGATTTACTAGTCAGAGGTTTATCCTTATTCAAGTGGGTATTTATAAAATCTTCCCCATGTTTGAAGGATTTATGGTTACTCAAATCCGATTCATTGAGTTATAATGTGTTATACTGAAAATTGTTATTCCATGATTGTGTTATCCAAACCTAACATTTTCTTCTCCAGTATTTTATAATTCACACTAGAAATAATATTATTTTAACAAAAATGATATTTCATTACTCTTTTTACAAATATTGTTTTCAAAAAGAAAAATTTCTAGTTTAAAAAATTGTCATTTTCATAATCAAATGTTTTGGATGCGCATTTATTAATGAAAAATTAATTATATTTTAAAGGATCCATTAATGTAATTATTTTTCATGTAATTTCTTGGAATGATTTTTCTCTTCACCTTCTAAAAATGGATTTGTTGATGTGACCCATAACTTCCTATTTTATTAAAATTTAAAAAGTGATATCTAAAATATAATTTTTGTTTCAACATCCTTTTACTTTTTAATTTTAAAAAAAAACCCCAAATATGGTTTATGTTTCATTATTTATCTATTAAATTATAAATTTTATTAATTAGGGGAAATTAAATCTAAATTCTAATAATTCCAATTGTCGATCACTTCATTGGTGGTATTGTTCAATAAATATTTTTTGAGAATGATTTTTATTTATATCAATTTCCCTGTAGTTTTCTTATTCACATTAGGGATATGTAAACTTAAACCATCCAAATCATTTACAATGATGACATATGATCATTTTTTTATGTATTGAATTTTTTGTATACCCTATACTCTATTGGTGTGAACCACACAATTTACATAATTCTAATTGGATGATGTTCACCTTGAAATAATGTTATTATGTTTACATGTAGAAAATTATTGGTATTCCATTTGTTATTATTTAAAAACTGATGATTATTAGAATGTCTAATATATAATGTTTTGCCACCAAAAATTTCTCTAGATAGATTATTATCATCATATCCTTTTTATTAATAAGGGGAAATGTATGGAACTCTCTCTCTCTCTCTCTATATATATATTTAAATATATATGGTTGGGAAAAATAATGTTTGTTAAAAACAAGTAAACACAGAAGGTGAAATATGGGTCTCAACATGAAAATGGTTCCCTCATCAATGAAGTGGTCAAATACATAATCTTTTATAATATTACCACTAATAATATATTCTTAATCATGTATAGAACTATAATCCATTCATTCGTGACCATGCATGCATCCAAATTATTTGGGATAATAGACTCACCTTTATCGATTCACTCATAGAATAAGTATTTCAATTTCACTATCCTTTGAGTCAGATTTTTCAACATCAAATTGTACCTCCATCAACATAGGTGTGTCATTAAGAAAATAATAGTCAATGTATTTCAATATGGGAGTATGATACACATTAATATATACATCACCATAATACAATTCATCATCATCCTTCATATGTTTCGAGGTCGAGGAATACATCTTCAGAGAGACCACATGGACCTTTTCATCCTACAATATTCCTGGAATTCCCATTCACAATATAATATTAATAAAAGGGTCAACTAAATCATCTAAAATGGAATCATCAACTGACTTGCATGTGGGATTTATTGATGGAGGATCTATATAGTGGATAATCATAATATGGGCCAAGTACACATCACTTTAAATATCAAAATGGTGTAAATTAATATTCTAAAAAGAAGATGTTTTGGAGTTTCATAAGGAAACCAATGCGTAACCATCACTTTCCAAAAAAAATTCCCTGACTAAGGATTCATTATTTATTCATGGAAACTATATTTTTGAGCCAAAAAATTTATTATATAGTTATCTATTCAGCCTTTTACTTTTGGGTGATCCAATTTGGAGTCAAATTTCGGGTTATTAGGAGAGGAACATGATAATTCCATTGGTTTATTTCCCTAAAGACACACCAAACCTATCTACTTAGATTCAAACATATGGGGATCCATTGTATTTTTATACCAAATTTGGTTTTATAGAAGAAAATTAGACTTATATTAATTATTATCCTATTTATCCACTTTTTTCTTACATTTCCTAGATTTTGAGGTAATCATTTTGACGTGGGAAATATTTTTGTTATCATGTTCTAGCAGCAAAGTTTCATCAGATGATCCCACAATTCCTTCTTCCACTATATCCTCCCATGACTTTGTAGAATAATTCCCAATATAATACAATTTTTTCAAACCTCGGGAGGTCTTCCAAAATAATAAATACTGGTATCCAATGCATCACCGTAATTCTGAAAAGAGGAAGTATCCATTGGAGTATAAAATCCAAACTACATATCATTCTGAATATTCATATTATTCATGGCCACACCTAGGGATCCAACAAGGTCATCCCCAAGCCGTTCCATCATAAGAGAGTGACCATTCAAACTGTCAAGTCTAGCCCAATCAATTTTTGTCTGAGTAATCACTCCACCTTATCATTTCTCTTGACTATAGTCAACAAATATACCTTTATGTAAGGTTTTCAAATGATGAGACATCATACTTCATGAATTTTCATTACTCTAAAAAAACAAGACAAAAAACATGAACTATATCAATTTTTTAGTTCAAATAATATTGTTTATTAATGTAAAAAAACAATGTAGAACTGATGCCTGATTTCAAACACAATTTTTTTAAAAAAATATTCACCAATAGTAGAAATGATGAATCTATCAACCATGGAAGAAGATAAAATAATATCATATTAAAATCCAGAATAACAACCAAATATATCTAGTTATTTTTCATTGAATATTTTTATAATGCATCTTAAAACCATTATAAAATCATACTTTTTTTAGGTTTCAAAATATCTGGTTTTAACTAAATTAATTTAGACACAATTGAACTGTATAATTTCTTATCTCTATTTGGTTGATGTTTTAGTCTAATTCATGAATATAAAAGATATTTTATTTGAGGGAAATAAATCTATTTACCCACTCATTAATTTTTAAATCTTTTTAGGGGAAAATGATATTGGAAATTCTTCATCCCATAAAAATGAATTTTGAAATATTGAAACCCATAACAACCAAGAGTCATATGACAAGATCTATGAATATAGATTGATTAGAACCATTTCTAATAATGATTATGAAAAAATAGAGCTATTAATTCCCTTTAAATCCTCTTAAATTTTATTTTCATCAGTTTTCTCATGCATGACATTACAGTTTCTACGAATCACACCAGAAGAAGAATCTTTTTTGGGAGAGATGGATAAATTTTTATTTTTAATGGTGGTGAAGCTTCAATCCCACCAGAAACATCCCATATAGATTCCTTAATAAGGGAGGAATGCTTCAAATAACTAAATTGGCCTTGTTTGAATAAGTTTTCATCCCGAAATTTAGAACCCAAAATCGCCATAGAGGAAAAACCATAATCTCTGTAACTTTCTAGAGATATATTCAATTATTTTAAGCCCATTATCCATCAATGGAATTAAAAATATTTTTATTACAATGTTGAATATTATAGGAGAGTTACATATGTAATTATTTATCATCCAAATGGGTTAGTAATAATATTTTCCCTTTTATTAAAATGGTTAAATGTGTTGTAATTATTGAAGATTATTGACTACTAACACATGTTGATTATGTATTAGATATTTTTAAAAATTATTTAATAGATACACAAATAATTTTCAATGAGTGTTTCCTAAATAAATGGTATCAATGGTATTGATGAATATTATGGTGAACACAATGAAAAAAATTAGGTGATAGGTGTGGCCAAGTATTGTGTATCCCATCAATGCATTAACTATTCTCATGAGACAAAAAAGATTTGTTTAGTTCAATCTTCTTCCCATTATTAGATATATTCTTTGAATAGAGGCTTCATAATATGTTATCTTGAATATGGTATGAATGAAATGAAAATTTTATTGGAATAAGGGCATGAAAATTGGTTTTTGAGGTTTGGAATTATGCATTCTATCTGTATGAGGTCAGTATTATCGATATCCATGTTTTCATTGAATTTCATGGACGTAGAATGTTACCATTTTCTATTTGAATATGGAATAATGTGGATTATATATCCGTTACATAATATTTATTCTTAGTTTATACAATGATTAGTTTTGTAATATTTTTTCTATACTGAGTGTTTTATTTCACGCCTTATTTTTTTTCTATTTCCATAGGTTATGATGAAAATTAGAACATGTGTCTTGTTTAAAAATATAACATGTGTGAAATATATTTTTAGATATACTTAATACTCTTCATAAATTAATTATTTTCATATATAATGGTAAACGTTTCTATTCGATACAAAGAAAATTTGATTTATCTGATTACGTTATATTTTAGTTCTCTAAATCTATAACTAAAAAATATCCTTCATTAATTAGATATGAAATAATCATTATTGATTTTGTGATTATAGATGGTTATATTGAGGATATTATAGATGGAATCACAAAGTGTATATAATGTATGTGTTTATGATACTAGATAGAGGAGATAAGTTATTGAGTTTTAGAGAATATCATATTTTATAAGAAAAAGTGTGATCATAGATTATTTTATAAAAACTACACAGAAGACCTATATTAATCCCTATTTAATAGTTGTTGTCCGTTATAATTACATATACGATCCAATTTTAACACAAAATATCTAGGTAAATCGAACTGATTCGAACATACTAATAGAATTATAAGGCACATAATTTCACATTAATTTCAATAATTTCCATAATGTCATATGAAAACAAGTTACTAGTCAAACTAGGAATGGAATTTCGAATTTTAGGCAACATTATCTACCCAAACATGAGACATTCATATATAATATAATTGACATGGTTTTACCCATATGTATACAATTACTCTGAAACATGTATTAGAAACGTATAAGTAACCATATATTGTCTTAATGTATTTATAGGAACCCATATATAAGAAACTATATACGTGTACAAAGGTTTTCGAATCCTTGGTTATCCTTTATAATGATCATGATATTAGTGGCTTTACATTTTTCCATAAAGGAGATAACTTTTATATAGTTCAAGGTAAAAGGAATGTCCTTCACATCAAAAATAATAGAGGAAAATTCCATTACTAATGTAATTGAATTCACCACATATAATTATTCATGGGGAGTTGGGTAGAGGAAATGAAAACATAAAGAAAAAATAATTTACATTATTTTAATTATAAATTATTTATGATAAATGGTTTTGGGACCCTATAAACTTCCCTATGAATAGTGAAAAATGCATGTGGTTTTATAAATATAGGACTTCATAAGCCTTGATTCACCCTCAAATGGATAAAATTGTCAATTAAAACCAAATTCCAAAATAAGGATACATTTATTCGATAATAATGATGAAAATATAAAATACATTGAAGATGGGAGGCTTCCATTCCCATGGAAACACAACATGATTTTCAAATACTCAACCAACATAGAAAAAAAGATATAATCCTGATTGGAAGAAAGAATGAGGGTTAATGGATGATCGGGGGGGGGGGGGTTGTTTCTCTTTGGGTGATAAATTTTGTAAAACCGTATTTTAAAGGGCTCTTTAAATTTTTTTATTAAATATATCAAAATTTAAAAAAAAAATGCATGGGTACCATCCACTCTTTATGGGTAACCTTATGAAAGTTATGTATATTACTAGAGTTCCATTGAACCCCCCATAAACATTATATTAGATGTTTTAGTAACAACTTCCACACCCACTGAAACTCCATGGGCATCCACCAGACATTCAGTGGGAATTCTATAATTGGTATGACTCTCTATTACCATAATGTTTCACAAAAAAATTGATCATTGGTCACCATTGACACCCCAAACAGTTGTAAAAATAAAAAATAAATTTTTTAGCATAAAATTGATCAATTTCACACCATCAAAAGTATTGGGGTGGTATAAAATGTATTTATATTCACATGATTAAGTATAATTTTTTATCCAATGCTAACTAAGAGTTGAGTTTGATTTCATTAATTGGGAATTTATTCAAAAAAAATTGATGAGAACCATGTTGGAAGGTGTCAAAGGGGGTGTTATGTTGAATTCTCTAATATCCATTGACAATAAAACCGATATTAAACTGTTAAAGAATATGACACAATGATTCTGATTAAAGAAAAATGAAAATCTGGATTAAGGAATATTAATTTTGGAGTTTTTTTCCAATAAAGGATCAAGTGTAAAATATGTTCATCAACCAATTACAAAAAAATAATTTAAAAATAAATGTTTATGATGAAATTTAATCCTCACGACACACCAGGATGAGTTATGAATTCCTTCTCTTAAATAGTAGTTTTTTTTATTTTACGTTCAAAGGGGGTGATGATATAATGAATCCAAGTTGTAAATTTTTTACTTCAAATAGTGATAATTTCATTGGTGATAATTTCAAATAAGAATATATTAATTACATGTTCACATATGTTTTTGATTGTGTTTGTGTGAATTTGTGAGTTTACCATGAGTGTGGTGGTGTAAGTTCCCATGTGTGTCTATTTGTTTCATGTAAATTTAAATCTATTGGACACAGGGATTTAGAATCCATTTATCTACATAATCTTTTTTTCCCTATCAAAGTGTATTATATCAAAAAATATTAATGTGAGAATATTTTTCTGGATGAATCATGGTGATATACCAAACAGCTTTATAGTGATGTAATATTTTTTAAATAGTGGTGTAACATGTTTTAAATATATTATTTAGATTATTATATCATGTATAATTTCAATGAGATTAATGATCCAGTTCTTCATCTTTTGGATAAGTGGCTCATCAATTACAATACTTATTAGTGGATCATAAATCTTTGGCCATTTTATGGAACCGTCCAGAAGTTGTTTTGTTTACCACCTATATTATATAATTGGGTGGTTTTTTGGATCATGATAAGTGTTATGAAGTCTCTAAATTTTACCCTCAAAAAAATATTTCCCTTATAGTGAATGAAACAGAAAAAACATATTTGAACGCTACTCAGGGACGACTATTTAGTGAGTATTTCACATATAAGTTATATTTGGATAATTGGTTTTGTGGAAAACTCCAACATTAATAATGTCAAAAAAACAAGGAAAAGGGAATGATATCTTTGGATCCCATGGATAATTTCTAAATGAAAACAAGAAGAATTATTTTTATAGTAAACCATTTTACCATTTTGAAAACAAATACTTATAATATGGTAATTAATTTAGAATCCTTCATTTTTCTAAATCAATTTGAAAAAAAAGTATTTGTTCTACTATTTGGGATATGAGGAAGGAAAAAATTCAAATGGAGTAGGAAAAAAAACCTAGGGTCTTGATGCTACTATGTAAAATTCACCTACAACACTATCTTACCAAGGAACTAGGTGTTACCCAATTATTGAGAAGGTTGGAAAAAGTATTTTAAATAATGATTTAATTCATTAATAGGTTTTTAAAGAACTAAACATGTCATTCACTATTATAAAATTGTTTGATCTCTAAGATAATTATAATAGGAAAACCAATCAAATAGTTTTTTCATTAATGAAAAAACTAGAAGAAGGATATGTAGAGGACCGGTCATGATAACTATGACATATCCATGGTGGGAATCTAAATACCTTCCACAAATTTCATGTTATTTGATGGTGTGGATTTTTATATGTTCCATGATGATTGTAACTCAATGCTAATGATATACGATATTTCTTCAAGAAAATTTTGGTACTAATTTTTTGGTTTCAATACGTTGGTGGCCATATCATTTAAATATTTATTATTAATAAAAACATTTATCCAGGCATAAATAATATATTATACAAGGTAATTATCACTATGTCATTAGTTCATGTATTGTATATAAATCATTATAAATAGATTATTATTAACTTCACAGTGGAAGAAACAAATGTTATCTCTTTTCAAAGATCATCATGGAAGGGCATGAGTAATGGTGTAACATCCCAATGCGATATTCACTAAATTGGTGCTCTGAGATGGTTCACCACATGACATCAAGAGTGCCTCCTCATATGCCCTTCGACTACCGAATAATAGTGGTGGTCTAAAGGTGATGTTGTGAGGAGACTATACCCCCATATCAGAGGTCACGATTAGAAGTAAATAACCAAACACATGAAGAACTGAGGAATAAAATGAATAAATATATTATAACTAAACATACTATAATAAACTTGAAACTGTATTAAAGTCCTAAATAACCATGTCATACATACAACCATGATCATCCACTAGGAGATCCCCCGTACAAGAAATACACAACTGAAATGTTAATAATCATTACCTACTCACAAATATGTGTCGTAACACATACCTGGCCTCTAATACCCTATCATGATACTCCATCCAGACCAATCAACTCTACACGAGAATCAGACTCAACCATGAAATCCTGGGCCTCCACCTTATCAGTCATCAATATTTTCTCAACGTTAAAATAGACAGATGGTATGTACACACAATGAGGTTCATTTAAAGGGGGTGATAAATTAATTTCAATAGGCCATACTTAGCGGTGAACGTATAAAATGTTTCAGTAATTTCATGCTCATGAAATATGATCTGCCTTGCTCATATAAAATAGGATATAAATATAAATCAACCTCCATCGATCTATAGGTCCAAGCCCTTGATCAAGCATACCTGCTTCCTCCAATGCCCAAATAACTCTAAGCATGTCTCAAGGACTGTGCATCCAAAACAACCTATGGGGTCCTTTCATGTGATATCCACAACCAACCTGACAATACCAGGAACCCATTATATGATAGTCCTTTCACCATGGATACTAATATATATTATCCCATACCAATTAAACATATACATACATTTTCTCATATATGTAACCTAAACAAAAATGATCCCATTTCCACAGAAGTGTACTAAAGAGCCCTCAAATTTAGTCTGATAGCTGTCTCATCTATCATAACCATATTAAACAAATAATCAAAGTGTTACCAAAATCATATATATCATAATAACCATTTATGGAGAATCATTATGAGATCCTAACTATATATATATATATAATTATCCATTCCTGGAGTATCAGTCTGACATCTTAAACATGGATATAGAACATCTTTCCACCATCCATAACAGCTTGTAAACCATCAACGCTTAAATCCATAGTCTAGAGAATTATCCCTAAATTATACTTTCAGTGTTTAGAACATTAGTATAACAACCTCTATGTAGCATACTTTGTATGCCTAAAACCTCAATCTCGTAACCTTAACATTGGTGCAGCCAAGAGCATCAGTCTATCCAAAAAACAATGAGAAAGAGACTCAGTCCAAAAAACATAATCATAAGGAATTCAATCAATGCCAAGAGCCTCAGTCTGGTGAACTATCCATTATGTATTATATCAGTTGGTAGAGCCTCAGTCTGACACCAAATCAGTAGTATAATACCTATGCCTAGAACCTCAACCCAGCACCAATACACATATATGTGATTTTAAATTCACTATACTCAACATTATAACATAGAGTAATAGAAACCAAATTCCAATCAAAAATTGAAAAACAATCTATCTATACCGATAGAGAAATTCAGACCAAAAATTTCAATAACGGATTTCAAAAACCATAAATTTGGATCATATGTACCTCTTTATCTTCCATCACAACCCTTACCAAAAAACTATTTTTTAATTGACAAGGAATGATAACCATGTCGTAATTTACCATGGGTGTAATCCATGTCTCAACCACAATATACTATAACATAATAATGGCCGACCATACATCCGTCTTAGTTAGTAACATCTCAGCCCTATTGGATCCCACATCATCATGTGTCCCATGGAAATCCCATAATCTAACCACACATTCACAATCACCATCTTAGTGTTTTCCTATCAATCAGTCCCATAGAAGAACTTATGGGTCCACACAAAGATAAAGACATCCCCCCTTAGATCCTCAGAACTAGTACTCAAGAAAATCAGTCATCCCTAAAACTAGGAAACCACCAAACTCTGGGGATAATCTCTAATATAGGAAACATCCTCAGCTGACCCTCAATTGCATCCAACCAATCCATGATCAATGAAATTCTTGGAAGACATCTAAAATCAATCCCATGCAACACATGCATTTTGAATTGTCTACCAAGACATAAAATGGTCACTTAACTAGAAACCTTCCCTCTAAGGGTATCATCAAGAGTGTGTTAATCACTAATAAGCACCATAGTGACACTATGCCATGACCACAATCGTATGGTGTCAACCTAGATCCAAAGGATCCATCCACCCTAATCCTCAAATAAAGTATCTGAACCTCAACTATCCTATCGTTGATTCATTAGTCCTAGTATGCATGGAAACCTATGTCATTCCATAAACACAACTAGAATATAATATTGTGTGATTTATCCAACAAATCTCTTTAAAAACACCATGGTATGCTCATTCCAAATCAAACAATGAGCTCACAACCCATACCTGGGTCTCCCACCTCAAAACATGTACCCATAAATTATTCTAAATACTATCCTCTAGAAAATAATCTTTATGAAACAAATTTTATCCATAAAATAATTTACATGACCTATATTTGTCAAATGTATCCAACCATTGCATTCAAATTGAAAAATATGCATAGAATAGACTACCCACATGCCAAATGATAACTTCTAGGGCATAAAATACCAAAAACCTCTAAGCTAGAAAAAGTAAATTACATGTATATTATATAAAACAACATGTTATATAATCCCCCTAGGCTGTTCATTTTACATAGTTAGGGAAACATGGCATTTTCTTGTGTAAAAATACATGGCATGTACCCATAGTACATGACATGTACTTTCCAGAAAATAAACTTTTCTGAGTTCTTTTTCAAATGGTCGAGAACACAACCATCTAATAATATAGGGATTGTTCTCAGAGTACATGACAAGTAATTTTGAAAAGTATTTCTTCCCAAAATGGGAAGAGCACATGGAGTGTTTCTGTAGAATAACACACCATGTAGATAATATTTTCGACAAGAAACCCTTCCAAACCATCCAGTATCCCCCACATTTCCCCAGATAAGCATAGATAAACCACATAGGGTATCTAGACAAAATAATAAGAAAACAAAACATTTAAAAAAAAGTAATATATAGAGATTGGGGCATAAAAATGAAAAAATAGTCCATCCTCATGGTGTAAGTGCCGATTATTTTGGTTCAAATCCGCTTCATGAAGCTACCACCCCAAGATACGATCCCGATCTATGCCGAGGATGAATTCTAGTAGGACATCCCTTCATCAGCCTCTTGGCCTAGGAATCACATGCAAGGGAGAACCCTACCCCCTTCCCTTCAATTTGTGTGATCCTAAATTGGGCGGGATTCATTTTTATTAATTTAATTAATTAATTTCCCATTTATCACCCATCCCATGTCTCATTACCCTGAATAGTGTTTATACCTCACCTTTGAAATACCCCCATTAAGAACTAAACTAGATTGTCATAATATCATTCTGATGAACTGTTCATGAGATACAACCACCCAAAATAACCCAACCTATTTATTATATATTTAATTAAATATTAAATTTTTGTCTAATATTAAAACCAATAGAAAAACACCAAACTTCTATCGTAGGTTTAATACCATATTACGGGTCCAACAGAGTTGATAGAAAAATTATATGAGACAATATTATATGGTAAAATGACCATTTTACCCTTCATGAACACCCGAGAACCAATATTTAATTTTTTCTCAGATTTCAAAATCGAAAAATATTTGGTCTCGATAACCTCTCCAATATAGTCCTTCTCATCCCCAAGAAGACTCGGCGGTCTTCCTAACACAAATTCTAATACACATTGGTCATCAAAAAAAGATAAAATGGTTGAATTCAACCAAAGGGTGACAGCCGAGTTTCTCTGCATAACTTTGAAGAGAGGCTATAAATCCCATAAAATGTCAATCCAGCACATTCCACCACTAAAAATTCAATAATATAGTTCTTAACATCTCTCGTCCATATTGATATTACACATCACTATTGAAAAATCTTCATCAATCTCATTGTGCTCCCCACTATATAACTCAACCCACATCTACCAATTCTGATCCATGATGATCCCCATCATCAAGGTCTCCATTTAAACACATTTTTAGTGGTCCATAACGATTTTTGATGTTTTCCACACTACATCCTCGACCATACCAACACAATTATCACACATTATTCCTGACTATGTACTCCACCCCATAAGAGTATCCTGATCATCACCTCATAACTAGATATATTTTTCTCCATCTCATGTCCCACACAAAACCAATCCCTCAAGCTGGACATGGCCATCTTGATCCCACCAGTTCAACAATACCAAGTCACTACTATTTCCATTTCCTAGAATTCTAGAACAACACCCATGGAATTTGGAAATATCATATACATCAAAGGAAACTCAATCACTAAAAGCTGATGGTATGCGCCCCAATATAAGGTTTCACATGCAACACTCCAATATCATAAACTCCTATGAGTCCCCTTATCAACCTATGGAATCATCTATATAGAATGGAATAAAGACAATGTTCTCTTATAATACTCGGGTTGATGTCAAGATATTTGGCATAATCGTCTCTAAAATGTGAGTACACTAATACCTAATCAATGAATATAATTACATCCTCATCTATTCCAGAACATCACAGTTCTATCCCAAGGCCATGGGTAACCATTCCCAAAAGTCTCTCATCACATACAAAACAATTTCTCACCACAATCTTGGGTGGAAGAACAATTTTAGTACCTCATATGTACACTCCCATAATGTTTGATCCACAAACAAAATCATACAATGCATCACCAGTGCTTATTTATTCATGTTTTCTCAATGAAATAACCGTTACTCACCCATGTTTAGTCAAGACACCATACCCTATCTGACTCTAAGGGTCTACTTCAAATAAAAACTCAGCGCACAATCCCTAACAAAGACAACTCTATAACATTTTGGGCTCTCGATCCAACCCAATCTACCAGGATAAACTCAAATACCCAACCATTTCTTAGGAATGGTACCTTAAGAAAGTCTCCCTTCCAAAACCAACGACTATATGTAAACACCATCACATTAGAAAATAATCTAAAAAATCCTTCAGTAAAGCCAAATCATTAAACCCAATATTTACCTTCATGTGACAATTTCAAGAGTCCAAAACACCCATTTGTTCGTCTCACACCTGAACCCTCTCAAAACCCAGTTGACCCCTTTGACTGATCATCATTTAAAGACAATCATCCCTGAATCCCTACATTGGAGTCATGTCAATAGGGCCACTAGGATCATCCACCTAGCCTTAGAGGTCAAGTCTCACATCTATCCATGCGGTCTCACCACCTTGGTCTACTCCAACCCATTAAAGGATACAAATAAATGGTAATCATTAGAAACCCATCTCATATTTACACAACATCAACTAGGCCAAACACAGATATTTAGGGTCTCACAATATAAAGGTGTCGTACACCATCCCATTACCCTCATATTGGGTGAACATCGTTTCCGAGAAACAACACATTAGATGACTCCATTGAAAATCTGAACATACTACCAACTCGGATCAAAACCACCATCAAGGGTTCCATAGCTCAATGCTTATACCATAATGACCCGACAAGCTAACTACACTAAAGGCACATAAAACCATACAGAATATCCACCATTGAGAATCAACTAGTAGATCTATTGAACCTTCCTTCAATATTAAATTTGTAAAATCATATACTAGAAATAATATAACATGGGGATCCTATGTGCCTGTCGTGATACATGAATGACTCTTGGAACTGTAGGATAAGCATAAAAGCCAACTCATATCCCTCGTTCCAACGGGACAAGGGACTGAAATCCATCATAAACATTCAAATCCAAACTACAAGTGAATTACTCAAAGAAAGAATCATATAAAACCATAACATCAAAAATTCAGAACATCAATCCCAGTCACTAGTAACCAAGACATCCGACTAGACCAAGTGCTTGTAATGAACTAACATGGTACCCATCCCATGTTCAGACACATTCATGTATCTCAGCTCTACCAAACCACAAATAGTAAAATAAATGGAATGTAAATCCTCTGATACAATTTTGTAATGTCCAATCCTAGTATACACGAAACTGGTGCTCTAAGATGGTTCTCCACAAGTTCACAACTATTCCTCCTCATAAACTAGAGGTAGCTGACAAGAAATGGGGGTTTAAAAGAGAATCAATGAGGAGACTATACCCCCTATATTAGAGTTCACACACAGAAGTAAATAACCTAACAAATGTACAACATAGAAAGATGAAGAATAAATAAACTGAAAATAAACATGGTGTAATAAAATTAAACTACAGTAATGGATTAAACATCCATGTCATATGCACAACCACAATAACCCATTGTTCTAGTCCAATGTATATTAAATAAACAACTAAAAATTAAATACAACAAGACCTACTACTATCTCTGGGTCGTAACAGATACTCAGTCGCAAATACCCTACCAAGCGGCTCCAGCCCAACCAGTAGATTCCACACATGCGTCCCACTCAGCATTGGAATACATTTTCACCACCCTAACAATCAAGAATATGTGCTCAGACTAAACTTAGACAGAATTTCATTATAGACACTAAGGTTCATGTGTAGGGGTTGAGAAATAAATCGCATGAGGAAACCCCCAACAGTGTACCTATAAACTACTACCATAAGTGACTGATCATCCAATATACTCAGCCTATACAAAATAGAATAAGGAAAAAAATAAATAACTATCGATTTGTAGGTCATAGACATTGATCAGACATACTTGATTCATCCAATTCCAGAATATCTATAAAAATATCTCAAGTAACATGCATCTCAAACAACCTTCGGTCTCTATACCCGTTGAAGCCTCAACCAACATGAAAACACCAAGAACACATCATACGATAGAATGTTCACTTAACAGTCAACCATGACATAGAATGATAACTTAACTATAAATATTACCCTCAATGGAATCATCAAGAGTAAATCAGACTCAACTCAACACCCCAATTTCCCTCATCCATAACGGTAATCATATAGTGTCAACCAAGCTCAAAAGGTTCCATCCACCCAAATCCTCAAATATAGGATTGAAACCTCAACTGCTTTAACCTCAAGTCACTAGTCCTGATACGAATGGACCACCATGATAATCCCATAGATACTACTCAAATAAAATATTATGGGATTCAACTAAGAATCCCCAATAAAAAACCATGGTACAATCATGCTAGATCAAACACTGAGCTCACAACCCTCAACTGGGTCTCCTGGATCGAAACCAACCCACTGAAGGATTCCAAATAAGAACCTCTATAAAAAAATAATTCTGAAATAAATTTTTACATAACACAATATAGATGACCTCTATATGTCAAAAAGATCCCCCATATCTATATATGAGGAAAAACACTCAAAATGGACCACTCGCACGAACAATTCTAACTTCTAGGGCATAAAATACCCAAAAACTCTATGTTGGAAATAGTTCATGGAATGTAATCCAATATCTCATCCAGAACATTTGATTTTAAATGGCCATAGAAACATGGTGTATGCCTTTGTAAAACAATAGAGTGTTTACCCAAAGTACATGGCATGTACATTCCAAAAACCACCATTCTAAGTACTTTTTCACATGGTTGGACACATGACCATGTACTACTACTGGGAGTGTACTCAGAGTACGTGGAATGGATGTTCATAAAGTCCCTTTTCCCCAAAGTTGAAGACACATGGCATGTGTACATAGAACCCCATGCCATATTGACGGGTATTATGATGGAAAACCCCCCAAACCCTCCCAAATCCCTAATTTCCCCCCAAATAAGCAGAGATCAACCCCTTGGGGTCTTTATAAACCACAATAAGGAATTTAAACATAATTAAAAGTAATATATGGGGATTAGGGAATAAATATAAAATCCCATCCTATCTCGTGGAGTAAATACTGAAGCTTCAGGTTTAAATCTTTTCTAGAAAGCTAGCACACCACGATCATGTCCCGATCTATGCCAAGGAAAATGTTGTTATGGATCTTCCCTCACCCTCTTCTTAGTATGGGATTTTTAAACAAGGGAGAAACATCTCCCCATTCCATTTTATGTGTGGTATCCAAACTAGAGGGGGGATAATATTAGTTAATTTAATAAATTTATTAATTAACCATTTAAAAGCCGTCTTGAGTCTCGGTACCTGAAGTGAGTTTATAACTCACCTAAAAAATAACCCCCATTCTTGACTGAAATAAAGAGTTATAATATTAATTATATTCTCTGATAAAGAGATACATCCACATGAAACAACCAAAATTATTTAATATTAAATTATTCATTAAATATTAAATATAATACAAAACGCAAACCACTCCAAACTCCCCTAAACTCTTGTCCTAGGGTAATCACACTATTATTGGACCAAGGGGGTGGTGAAAAAAATTATTTGAGACCATATGCTAGGGGAAAATGATCGTTTTACCCATCATGATCACATATGAACAAAAATTCACATTTCATCTCAAATTTCAAAATCCAGAAAACACAGGTCTGTACCCGTGAAAATATTTCAAGACCAGCATTAATAAGGGGTCGAGTGATGGTAAAAACTAAACTCATGATACAATAGTTTTACTTATTATCATAGTTATATCAGTGGTGTTTATCGGATGGGGTTACATACATAATGTGCTTTAAATTCATGTAGTCCTTGTTTCATTATATTCCCCATTACATTAGGTTGATAGGTTACTTTATTAGAAAACCTATGTACTTTATTAAAATTATCATGTTATCCATATGGTTGATAAAAAACGTGGGTAGTGTGGTATAATGTTGATCATGTGAAGCATTTTTCTTAAACCAGATGGGATTTTCCCTCCCATGTGATTAGAATGGAATTTGGTCCCTCAAAATGAAAGATAAAATTATTGTCTGAATATGCCTTATAGAGTATCATGTGATATAAATAATAATATATAAATATCAAATAATAATGAAAAAATAACATTTCAACAACCAATGATTAAATTTTTAGAATATTATAAAATATAACAAAACTATAAAGAGTACATTCAAAAATCCATTTATTTTACATCCATTAAATATCAATTTATTCTTGACAACATGATTCTAATATTCTCGCTTTAATTATTCAATACATAAAATCAAAACATGAATTTTGATGTTTTTTTATTCCTATTCATCCATAAACCCAATGAAATTTTGCTGGAAATTAAATAATTAGAATATAAATCCTAGTAAGAGGTAGAAAAAATGAATTCAAGTAAGATAATAATCATAAGAATAAAACATTAATTAGAATTGATACATACCACTAAAACCATAAAATGAAATCCGACCAAACATGATCATAAGAAAAGCTATAAAAGGAATAGAATTAGTAATATATACCTGAAAATAATTTTCAGTTCATAATTAAATATATACATATCTAACCATGAATTTTTCCTGTAATGAAAAATCCAACTCGGACAATGACAATATAATTTTGTATAATGTGTATGTATTCTAGTTCAATCAAAAAATAACTTCTACGGAAAATAAAATATTTTATCAATATATTGAAGAGATATATATTTATTTTTCATCCCATCATTATATATAACTTCAGAGATCCATTACATGAATAAACACATGTGATATTTTATATCAAATAATGAAAAAAAATTAACTCTTAATTAATCAAAAGGAATAGGTTAACTAATTTCTTGTTTAGGGGAAAATAAGTGATAATAAAATTTCAAACAAATGAATAAAATTATATATGTTATAAACAATTTCAAAATTAATATTTTAGGTGTAAATCATGTGGTGAAAAAAAAAACAAAAATAATTTTTTATGATCAAATTAGAGTAAAAATAATACATTAAGTATCAAAAAATATAAATAGAGAGAAGTATCCTTAAAAATATAGTAATATTTCATCTATGAATCCTTCAAGAAATATTCGATAAAAAGATATATATAAATATAATTTATGGGACGTTTTTTGATATAATTTTTAATATATGATAATATTGATATCGAATATATAACTAATATCAAATAAATGAGATTGAGAAAAAACACCCTTGTATAATATTGAGTCATTTCACAAAATGATTTCTTATAAATACATTATTATTAAAATCACAATACACATAATTATGAACATCCAATTATTTGATTTTTTTAAATATTATTTTTTCTAGAAAAAAGTTAGGAATAATTAATTTTTTTGTGATATTATTTTGATGCAATTGCGATATAGAACACTAAGAAGTCATTATGAATAACATAATAAAATAAATATTTTACGATTATAAATTCAGTACATGTTATTAGAAATTATATAATATTGTGATATCTATGTATATAAATATATACCAATATTAGAGGAAAATAAAAAAGGAATGATAATTAAAATATAGATATCTTGATTTGAAAAAAATTAGCATTCAATCTATGATAATTGTTGATGTTTTAAATACTTCCTTTTTATATCATTCTATTTTTTCATGAAAAATCAATGTTTATGAATTTTTCATTTTAAAATATCAATGTTTTATATTGTTAATGTTTTAATCTCATACTACATGATTGATGATATTACAAGGATAAGAATATGTACCTAAGACACCACAAGTTCGATTAATTCATGGGCTGTACTTAATCCCAATATAGATAATTGAATATGATTTTGAAGATATTACTACTATTACTATTGTTTTTTGTGAATCGTTTTTGTTACATAACCTATATATTCTGATCGGGATGATTGTTGACCTTCCAATGTTTTAATCATGTATCAATTATATATATGTATTGAATCTCCATTATATTTTGATTTAAATATAAGTTTCCCCTCAAATGTAAATATAAATCATTTATAGTATTCATTAAATATGTTTTCATATTGGTAACTTGTACAATGTGAATTCTTTTCACTTACTGTATTCCTATTTCTGATTGGATTATTAGTTGCAACTATTATTTTCACTGTCTTAATTATTTATATATAATTTAATATTATAGTTTTATCTATTTAAAACCAACTTCCACATGTATGAGCTAGGAACCAAATAAATATATAATTGTCATATAACTTGTTGATTTCAAGATAATAAGGTAATTTGTAATTTATAACCATTAAAGGATGATATTTTTGGAGCATAAATGATTATAGATAAAATTAGGTAACATTAATAGAAGAATAATATTTCAGAAGAAACCACTTACATATATTATATGTTATGAAATAATATGATTATTTAATATTTGGTCATTAATATCAATAGTGAATCCTCTAATAAAAGATTCATTTAATATTAAAATGGTGGGAAAAAGAAAGAATTATTTAATAGTTGGATATAAATCCATCAAAACGTATCAAAATGGTGTAATATAATTTAAAAGGATGATATTTATAAATCGTAAATAAAAATGGGTATGAAGAAAAAAATACAATCATATGTGAGGTCAAAAAGATTTACCCTTTCAACAAAGTTGATTCTTTGTAACAATTTCAATATAAATGAGTTGTGTTGTGTTATACACTGTTATAACTTATTTTGTTTTTTATTAATGTATTAATTACATGTTATATAAATTAATTACATAATATTTAATATTGTAGATAAATTTCAATTTGTGTGTCAATCTATAAAGTATTGTAGGTTTTTAAAATTCAATTCTTACTATAGTCTAGAATTCTATTTTTATTGAGTTTTTTATGATTACAGTTTCTGAGTTAAATGTTTCATATGATGTGAATGTTGTAATTTCATATAGAATTAATTACCACATTAATAGTTTTTTTCCATATAAATATAATTTTAGTGTCAATTTAATATTTAATTATATATTTATTGTTTTCTAAATTTTATATTTACATTATTAAATATTCATGTAATAATATAACACGGTTTTAGTAACAAAACCAAGATAAGTTTAGCGTATAGTTATATAAACATAACATACACCACATGAAGTTATATACCACATTTTATATTACATTTTGTTAAAAATTAATTATACATATGATAATCTATTTACTTGAATTATAATGTATATATTTAATCATCCCATAATAATATATTACTATGTGAGTATATATCTATAATGTATAATAATTATAACACCTCCTTGATTAAATTTGAATGTAAAAATTTAGAAATACCACATATATTTGTATAATGGACTATATAAAAGTGACTTATAAAAATACTGACAAGAATAGAAAAGTAAGAAATAGAAATAGAGGAAATGAAACAAGAATAAATAGATTCATAAAATATAGTTATTATTTTAATTTATTATATTTTATGTATGAAAATAATTGTTTAAACTCTACTTTTGTTCATGATGTATGGTTTAATGATATTGTAATCTAACTAAAATTACAAAATTAATTAAATATTATATTTTATAATCAATCCATTGTAGATATTAAAAAAACTAATTTGAATGAGTTTTTAGGGAAACATATAAATTTTTAAGAGGTTTTGGAGTGTAAATATATAAATTTTGAGAATTGAAACGGATTGAAATTTAGATAATTTTTTATTCCTTGTGATGTTTTGGAAAAGTAGAATGAACCCCATATTTTTTTATTTTTACATTTAATTTTCGAATTTATGATAAAATTATATAGGATGTTCTAGAATTTTATTATTAATATTCAAAATATTTATTATTCACTATAATTATCCATTAAAACCATCAATAGAATTATCTATTCTCAGTATTATCACATTATAGGACTTCATCCACAATTTTTTACATTTATTATGTATTATATGTATTGAGTCTACATTTCATAAGCATTTGGATAATTATCATTCTATATAATTTTTAAATTCGTGTACTTATACATAAATATTTTATTAGTAATAATTATTATGCTATATAACTATTCAAACATTATCCATTATTTTCCTTATTAGGACACCACACTAAATTCATAATTTTATACTTTTATTATATTGCACAATTTCTTTGATGTGCACTACAACAAGCACTTGGGTAATCATCATGTCTAGTAATTATATTTCATAATGGACTAAATATTATCCGTATATATTATGTATTTATATGTTGTAATTAACTGAATTGGATTTCACTCAAGCATAGCACCCAACCCGATCCATAAAATACCTGAAGGGCATTTGTGATCCCCATGGGCTGACAACAAGCACCCGAGCAGCAAAAAAACATTTGATGTAATGATTTCACCCTACCTAAATAAATCACTTGGAATATATACAAAATGTAAGAAGAAATAACCGAAAGACAAAAGATATATGTTATAACTGTTAGATTGTTAGTGGAAACAAACTACTATAAAAGAAGACAAAACTCTACGAGACAAGAAAAAATTAAATGAAAAATAAATAAATAACTACCCCAGGTGATGGTGTGAATATAATCCCACCATCTCACCACTATCTTCTCAACTCACCAGACATGAAACCTCACCACCTCACTATGGTGCATTTCCTTTCCCAACATTCGAAGAGATCCAAAGGTCTACACACCAATGAAGAGGTATGTAGGGTGTGAGAAAACATGCCCAACAGGATCCCACCCAGGTGATCCATAGAAATTATTTTTATAATAATTCCTATATGTTATTTATAAATAAACATGGCATGATAAATTGTAATGTGGTTTTAATGAAAACATGGTAAACATTTTCCTTTCATCTCGGTTCAAAAACAAAATAAGGTATATGAAATTCAAATACTATTTTCCACATCATCTTTCACATGAATAAATATGAATTTCCTAGATAAAACAATACAAATACAAGAAATTAAAAAAATAATAGCAGCACAGGGATCATAATACCAAGGAATACAATAGGTGAGACAACAGTTCTCTCATACCCAAAATCTATGAATAGTGTGTTGTGGTACATGAACCCAATTATCTACAATACATGACTTGGGAGACACTATAGAATGCTAAACAACAACATCATATATGTACATAGGGAAAATGATCTACACTATAGGATAAGAAGAACATGCCAGAATGTGAAGCCTCATAATGTATGATGGCCTCTAGCTAATCCTTCCACCTAGTTCCCAAGGTAATCCATATTGTCATTTTTACAGTCAGATCAATGTTTCAAAATTGATTTCAAAAAACATTTCAAAAAACCATTTAAATGATTTAAAAATAACTTTTTTCATTCAATTTATCAACAAAAAAAATCCAAAAAACATTTCTCATTAAAAATTCTTTTAGATAAACACAAATCAATCATGTTAATTCATTGTTTAAATCAGTTTATAAAGTAGGAAAAATAATGTTCATCAACATAGAATTTAGATGGAAATATCTACCTTAAAACTCAGGTTGCACAAGGCCAAAATGATATCCACCAACAATGATACCAAAAACCTTCTATGAAGTCCCTAGAATCAAATCCACATCACATGATTGATCTAATTTAAAAAAAGGGGTTGATAGAAATGAGGAAACCCACATACCCTATGAACAAATGACCTATGCACCATGAAAAACAATGGACTAGACTCTGGAATTAGATCACACAATGGATCTAGAAAAATTCATGAGTACAAAAAACATATACCAATAGATCCAATATCATAACCCAAGGGAACTACCTTGACCAAAGATAATGAAAAAGTGGAAAGATCACTATCCTAGAGAGATACACCACAACCACAAATGACTAAATTCTGATCCGAACATTCTAGAATGAGAGGAGTCACCCAATATCAGTTAGGAATTTCCCCAGGTTGAGAGAAAATGAATCTAGTGAAAAAACTGAAACAAAATAGCCGCACTCCTTTTTTAAAAATGGTATAAGGGTCGTTACACGGTGTGTAACTCCATTATAAGATGTGTAACTGCCAAAGTCCCATAGACATATGAAACCCTGTTATTTTAGATTAAAATACATCATTTAAAACAATCACTATTTAAAAAAATATCTACCTTTCGTGTAACATTTCATAGCATGAAGCATCTCATGACTTTTATCCAGCAACACTTACACGTCGTGTCACCTAGTTACATAACATGAAATCCTTATACATCCTGCAAAAATGTCTGTTATATACATGATTCCAATAAATATCTAACTTCACCATTATAATTATCCTCCCAATAAAATTTTTGTACTTATAAAAACAATTATAAAAGAGAAACCATGATGTGGTTGAAGATGTACCTGATAGATTGGTAACTGGCTGTTGTAAACTCCCAAATATAAAGAATTTCCATCCCGAGATGTCATCTAGAAGATGTAATCTCTACAAAATATGAGGCCATAGCTACCTCACCAATGATTTGAATTCCCAAGTTTCATGATAGTCTGAAACTTGTTTCCATAGTACCCAAAACAATGAGATTGAATTCCCCTGAAATACATTCACATGAGAGCCAACAATCTCAACTGGCTTCTCTAGAATAGAAACATGTGGCTCTAACTCATTGTTTTCCCTTCTTTGAAAGTGGGAGGGATCAGGGTGATACTTAATGAGATGATACAAGAGTAATACATCATTAATATTGATCAAGTAAACTATAATTGATAACAGATAAGGAACATGTATGATCTTCTCAATGACATCAAATGGTTCAAAAAATCTCGAAGCCAATATTCCCTATTTTCCAAGTTGACAGTGACCGAACAAAGGATAAACATTTTGGAAAACCCAGTAACTAATGATAAACTCTAGAAGAAGACATTTTCGAGTCCACAGATGATTCTTGTCAACATGGTGATGTAACTATATGTCAATCTACATCTTGAACCATTATTGATGTCTCATGGATGAATCATTGTCCAACTAAAGGTACATTTCACACCTCCTCTAAACATAGAGGGGATTTCCATGGGTGACCATAAAATTCCTAGAAGTTATATATTATATTTATATATGAAAAATTTTGTTTTAAAAAACACTTGAGCAATCGCATATGGATATCCCATGATCCACTGATGTCTAAAACACAGGTACGAAGCATAACCTCCAGGATTTTAATCACCTGCTCTGTCTGGTCATCTATCTATGGATGGTATGCTATGTTCAACTTGACCTAAGTTCCCACTGCCTCATGAAGACACCTCTAGAAAGTTGAGGTAGACCTATGTTACCTATCTAAAATAATGCTTTATGTACTCTCATGTAACCTTAAAATCTCCAGCTCATTCTGCATACTTATTACTTCAACCTTAATGGTATCTTTCATTGGAATGAAATGAGAAGGCTTTTCCAAATAATAAACAACCACAAAAATATAATTTCTACCTCAGGGAGTATATGTTAATCCCATAAAATGATCTATGGATACCCCATCCCATTTCTAGACCTGTAGTGGATGATGATGAATAAAACTAAAGGGCTACAAGTGCTCTTCCCTTATCTCTTGGTAGGTGTAACAATGGAATACATATTATGAAATGTCTCACTTCATACATGGACTATATGATCTTCATTTCATGTCATAATTCATCATTGTTATCCCTTGGTGGATGGTATACAACAATTTATTTCAATAAAAAAATAATAAACTCCTGGAAGATACTAGGATGACAACACACTTCCCAGAATGTAGTATACCATCTGAAGTGAGAGGCAATCCAGAAATGGTCTCCCCAATCTAAATTCACTCTCAAACATTACGATACTCAAAATCATACTGCTGAATCTGAAAAATTGCTCCATGAGAGAGGATGATTACTGAACACTAGTCAGAACCATACCTAAAACATCATCCAGAACATCTATGTGCAACTGAGTTAAAATACCCATATGATTCCACACCTCCATCAATTATAGAAAAAACTCTGATGGCATATTCATCCTAAGAGAGTCTCCATTAAAATTCCACTTCCCCTAGGTTTAGGCAATATCGAATTCATATGTATGAATGTATTATACCCATCATCTCTGTCAGATATTGAATACATTCTAGGAGAAGATATAACTGAATATATTATAATAAATGATGGTTGTGATCCTCTATCCAAAAAGATAGTTCCTCAAACAGTTATTTCCATGTATAAAAGTAGAAAGATATAAATCATTATTGGGGAAATTGATCACATTCAGTCAGAGCAGACGAGATCCATAAGCTACAACATGGTTATTCTACATAATCATGCATCCCAAAACAACACTAAAAGCATAAAAAACCCCATGTACCCCCTACGAGAATATTTTATGATCAGAATTGGACCTATTTTCAGAAGTCATTTTAGTTCATAAAAAATAAGACTGATAGTTCACATTCCTAGTGAATTTCACCGCCTTCTTGGTAAGAGTTGTCAATGGTGATACCAGATTAGTGAAATACCTATCAAAACTTTGGTATTATCCAGAAAGAATAATGAAGCATCAAATTTCAAAGACATTATAGGTTTCCTTCCAAGAGGAATCATCCGTCACCATCTCCTGATCAACTAATAATCAATAATTAGAATTTTTTTACCTATAAAATTAATATCATGAATCTAAAAAGTACATTTTTAATGTTTAATGTACAAATGGTGACTTAGCATAATATCTAAAACCATACATAGATAGTTCTAATTCTCACACTCATATTTCAAAAAAAACCAAAATATCCTCCCCAAACACTACCACAAACATTTCAAGAAAATGATGAAATATTATATTAATGAAATATATAAAAACTAACTGAGAGTTAGTAAGACCAAAAAGAATCACAAGATATTCTTAACTAAAATACATGATTCTGAAACCAAGCTTCAACACATCAAACCCATGACCACTGAGCTAATGATAACCTGAACAAATATTATTCTACAAGAACCATTTTTCCAGCTTTAACGGATCAAACAAATCATTAAAACTAAACAATGGATATTCATTATTAACCATAATGTGATTCAATATCCTATATTCCACACACAACCGTAATGAACATCTGATTCCATGGAAAAGAACATAGGGGTTTCCCATGTCTAAATGCTAGGGCGAACAATGTCATCTCCCGACATGTCATCCGACTAGATTTTGATATCTTTCAGCTCTTCCAGTTATATATGATTAGAATATATTGATATAGGCTGCATACCTGGAACCAGGTAAATCATAAACTCAACCTATCACTCTAGTGTAAGACTAAATATTTTGTGTAAGAACACTTCCAAAAATTCTAAAACAACAAAGGGAAGTTCAACAACAAGAGAAATGTAATTGGGATCAAAAGAAATAGTAGGAAAAAAATCATCATCTCTGTACAGGAAGGCCCTGCACATCCTGATCTCAGGTCTTAATCCCCATGAAACACAGAAGAGCTCCCATCAGTAGCACGAAATGAAAATTTTCAATGATACCAATATACCTTATCTTTATGAGTGATAAACCAATCCATACTGACGATGAAATCAAATAGATCCTGAGTATGAATGATAAAATCAGAGACCAACTCCATATCCATAACTATAAACAAAAAAGAACACTAAAACCCCTACTATGTCCTCATTCTAGTTGGTTTCTCTCACTCAACTACAATGTAAATATGTTATATTTATAATTTCAATGATATCAATAAAATTTGAAGATATAAATGATTGTGTGGCACTAGTATGAAATAATGAAATTGCTACTAAAGATGATATAAGTATAGTACCTCTCACTATATATGGACCTGCATTAATATCCACTGGAAAATCATCTACTACATGAAAATACTTTAGTCCTGAGGTTTGTGGTTAAGTCCTTATAGACTTTGAATCATCCAACTTCACCATAGTAGCATTTGGCTCTAATGAAGAAAGACCATAATGCGGCATCGTCATATCTTGATAGAAGAATTGTATTTTACTAACACATACCCAGTTATTGAATTTCTTAGTGGGCATATAACAAAAAAATTTGCGTGTCTAATCCACCGAAACTGATAGCATGTCAAGGGAACACTCCTAGATATAGTAGATGATGTGGTGGAGTCTCGCAGCTAAGACCCGCTACTGCTACTTCAGTGATAATCCTACAACATCATCTTCTTTCCATGTACGCTACTAAAGTTTCCACGAGATTGAAGAGAAGTGTTAGGAAAACCAACCTTGCTTTCCATATCCATATCTTCCATCATATTACTACCTACAATCTCCATAGAGGTAGAATGTTTCAACATAAATATCTATGATCTAATATCTGGTCACAAACCATGTTGGTATTTTTAAGTCTTCTGCTGGTCATTCTTTACAATGTCTGAATAAAAATGAACATTCTTAGAAAATAGAATGGTGTAAGCCTACACCTAACACTCTCCTTGATGAAAATATAATAACCCCATTACTTTTCCAAAATCAGTGACTTTGGAAAAACTGTAGGAAGAATATGTTTTTTAAACCCTTCAAATATAGGCCCACATGTCTATCTTCTTAGAACATAGAATCACACAATCACTTTTAGGATCACTCTAGCAGGAATGCTGAATAAATTACCTTAATATTATCAGGTGTGCCTAGAATTTAGATGATCTGATTGATCATATCTGACTAGTCCTCTCCTATTCAAGCTCTTTCATTCCATTAAACAATGGTCAAATCTCATGCAAGAATTCATATGACTGATGTCAATATTCCCCATCTCCTAACTGTATCTCAACAACCGCATTATAAAATCAAGGTTCATTTTAATATACAACATTAACTATGTGTATTAAAGTCTATATGAGACTCTAATTCACTAGAATATATCCATGCATAGCATCATCTACTCATTCCTAAGAAACATGTGGAATACATATCAGAGACATACAACTACACACCAAAACATAATGAATGATGAGACAATAGAGTATATATTAGATAAAATCTGAAAACTCATAAGTAGAAACTGAGATTTAAAACAAAACCCAACACTGGAGAGACAGATCCCAACTTTCCATGGTAACTTGTGTCTCATAACGAGTAGAGCCCCGGAACATATCACAAGATACATCTTATGTTCTGACAGTTCTATCTCCAGTATAACAGATGTACCAAGGTAATGACTCTTGAGGACATACCACCTCTAATACAAAATTTTAATGAATCTACATGTCTTTCCATCAATCCTGGTACCGATCCTGATCCATAACATACCTAAAGGGTATTCTCAATCCCCTCGGTATTAAAAAGCATTCAAGCATCGAACCAAAAAATTTGTTGATTGATTTATCCCATATTTAATGAAACAAATTCAATATATATATATATATATATGAAGAATTAATAAACTGTAGGAATCCAAGAGATATATTCCATATTTTTAAGAAAGACAACAAAAATAATAACTATAAATGTTGTAAAAATTCTAGATATAAGTCCAGATAAAATATCCATAACCAAAGAGCTCCTCTAAGTGATGTTGTGGATCAAATCCCATAATATCACCACTATCTACCCAACATAGCTTACAAGAATCCCTGCCTCCTCACAATAGCTCATTTACTTTCTTAAAATTGGAATAAATCCAAAGGTCTATGAACCACTGAAGAGGTGCATAGGGTGTTATCTAATATTCTCCGTAGGATCCCTCTCTGGCATTCCAAAGCATGTCTATGTTTAAAAATTATTGTATTCTCTTTTTAAATAAAACATGTCATGATAATTAGTATTGATTTTTTATAGAAAACATGGTAATGATTTCCCATTTATCACAAATATAAAACAAAAAGTGGTATATCAATTTAAAAGAACATTTTTCAATATCATTTTTCACAAGAATCAATATTCACGACAAGGAAAAAAATAACAAATCCATGAAATAAAAAATAAAATAGTTTATGTAGAAAAGGAATCAGAATACCAAGGAATAATATAGGTCATTCAGTAGAATATGAATACCCAAAATCTATGAACTATGGACTATGGTACCTTAAGAAAATTATTTACACTCAAGGACCAGGGAGATACCACAAAAATTGAAACATCAACATTATACACGTACCTAGAGACACTAATATACACACTACGAAAATATCAACCCCCTAGAAAGTGAACCCCTGTATTTTAAAAAGGCCTCAAGCTAAATCTTCCCCCTAGTACCCAATGTACCCCATGTTCTAGTTATCAAAATCATCTCAATCATTCAAAAATATTTTCAAACTCGTTTCACAAATCCATTTATATAATTTGAAAATAACATTTTAATTTCCATTTATCAATAATTAGGGGAAAATAATTCTTATTTAAAAATTATTTTCAACACACAAAAATTAATCAATCTAATTCCATATATAAATTAGATTATAATGTAAAAACAACAAAGTTCAACAATATAGGCTAGAGAAGAAACCACCTACCTTGACACTCAGGTTGCACATGCCCACATTGGAATCCACCAACAATGAAACCCAAAAACATCTATAATGCCTTAGAGTCAAATACACATCATAGGATTAATACAATTTCGAAAATAAGGGGCTGGGTAAAATAAGTAAACCCACATACCTCAAGAAATAAATCCAACCACACAACAAAAAATAATGGAATGGCCTCAGGAATGGGATAACACAATAGATATTGAAGAAGTCAGGTAGAAACACCATCCTTGACCAACATATCCAATAACATAACCGAATGGTGCTATTGCGGTCAATGATAATGAAGAATCAAAAATATCACTAGCCTATAAAGATGTACTACAACCAAATGGAGATCAGATTCCAATATGATCATTATAAAGTGGGGGGAGTCTCCCAAAATCATTTGGTAATTTTCCTATGTTCAGAACAAGATATTCTGGAGAAAGAACTGAAAAAAACAACCACACACCTATTTTAATAACTGTACATGGGATGTTACATGGTGTGAAACCAATTTACCTAATGTATAACCATCAAAGACCCACAAAATCTATAAAACATGTCTCTTGAAATAAAAATATTTTCTTTAAAACATTCATGATGTGAATAATCTCCTCAATTCATATAAACTTTCACAATGTGAAGCCTTTCAAAACTTGCATCCAACAACACTTACACGTCACTAAACCTAGATACACGGTGTGAAATCTTCCAATAGTCTACAAAAAAATCAATTTAATGCTAAGAGTCCAAAAATATCAATCTTCCCTAATATATGTATCTTCCTAATTTATTTTCTGCCATATATAGACAATGTGAAATAGAAATGAATGATGAGGTTAAAGTAGTATGTGATAGATCAGTAAGGATACGTTACACATGATTATTAATTATAACTAATAATAATTCAAATTAATTTCTATAATATCATATATCTAAATTCAATATGATCTAAAAATTTATTCCCAATAACATTCAATGAAATTGAAATAGTAATATAATTTTTATTAGAAATAAATTTCATTATTATTTCTATACTATATTAATAATTTATGGGAGAAATAATTTTATAATTATATGAGGATGAAATTGAATCACTTTTTACCATATTTAATTATTTATCTATTAATTTAAAATTTTAACAAATATATTTTTTATATTTACACACTTAGCTAACATTGATGTCCATATTAAAATATTGAAATCCATCATCTAAATAATAAACTATACATGAAAAATTTATTGAAAAAATAAAATATTAATTCTTATCAAAATAGTAAATCTAAAAAAGAAAAAATATGAATCCTTAGAATAAAATATATTTTTTATAAAAATGTATTTTTAATGTATACATATTATATAATAAGTAGTATAGTATCAATTTAATTTATCATATAATGGATATCCTACCTCATATATCAATGGTCATATGTTGGATACAACAATAGTTAAATAATGGATTCCCCTAATGTTTATGTAATGACTACCTTAAATATCTCTACCTATAAATACCTCTAATAATCATCTCTAAAAAAATACAAAATTGTCAAATAAATAACCATATATTTTTAAAATTAATGTTATTTCCAATATATTTCCTTGTATAAATTTTTTATGGCCATACCTTCCCTATCCTTATATTTACATATGATTATTTTCTCATTATAATTTTGTTAATCATATGGATAAATAGAGTCGACTGTGGTGTACTAATTTAATTTAATGAATAAAAGTTTATTTATTCATTGGGATAAATGAGATATTCTATTTTTTAAATTTCTAAAAAATATTTTCATAAATAATTGAAAAACAGTTAATTTTATTATATGGGATTTATATGTCTAGTATCTCATTGTTTTATATAATATCTTTTAAAAAATCCATATATGATTTTTTAGGATTGTCAAGATCATTATGTGGGATTTATGAATAGAAATAACATGCATGTGGTAGATCATGCCAGATCCCTATGTAGATTCAGTAAAACTTACATGTAATTAGATTTTATAAATATCCTCAATATGACTAGGCATTTTATTGATTTTAAAATATTATTTTCTCTACTCGAGTATGTTATATATGGAAAATTTATCATGAAATCATTCTAAGATAGGTTAGAATAACTCATTGTTAATTAAAACATTGATATTCTTAATTAAAATTTTTCTAATCTCCTCAATATGGTGAGTTTTACAAAGTTTGGATTGAGAGGTACTAATACATTATTGATCAAGATATCATTAAATAGTAATGGTAAATATTTTATATCGAAGAAAATAAATAATCTTATTTGAGAGTACCCACCCACTTCATTGAAACTACAATACGGTTTCTATAATAAGGGAATGTGTTTCCAATATGTAAATGTAGTAAATTATAGATGTCACTACATAGAATACCTACAAGTGATGTGACAGACTCATAGAGAGTCTATATCATATATTTGTGTTATATAAATCAGTTTTTTCCATAATTATATGTTATAAAAATGTAAACTATATATTTATATGTATATGTTCAAATATGTGGTTTAATTGGTAAAGGAATCTGGGTGTTAAAATTTGGAATTATTGGAATGATTTGTAGATTTTGTGGAATAATGGGTTGACAAATCAATTTTTCAATAAATTATATATGATCTAAGGTTACATGTTGTTTTATTTAGTTATATCTCATTAAAGATGAAAAATTAAATTAATATGTAAAAGTGATTCTACTTTAAATGAAATAAATATCATTATTTTATTTTTATGGTTTATAATTTTTCCATAAAGAAAATAACATAGTATTAAACATATAATATGCAATAATTTATTATTATATGTTTTTCTGAGATCAAAATAAAAATAAATTATCCACATATTTATTAATATGTGAATGTGTTTCATATTTTTAATTTTTAATTAATATTTTTTTCTTGAGAAGTATTTTACACATGATGAAATACTATATATGAGATGTGTTGATCAATTTTTCTGTTAGAATATGCATATAGTAAAATAATGGTAACATTATTTGGTGCACAATGTGTTTTTGTTTTCGGGTAGTATATTTAGAGAGAATATATTTTCAAATAAACCAATTGGAGTTAATATTATGTTTCTAAATACTTAAATTAAAAAAATTAATATTTTAGAATATTGGTTTTTGAGATAGCCATTTAATCCAAAGTAATAGTCAATATATAAATCATAATTACTTGAAACATTCCAGATATTAATTGGTAAAGTATAGTCTTAATATATGTGTTACATTATTTCATTTTACATATGTTTAAAAAGAATATATAAATGATATAAGTTTCTTAGAAAAGATATAAATTTTTGTCATTTTATGCAATAAATTTAGAAATACATCATAATATTTGATATTATAGAATCATGTTTTTTTGATGGAATGATCATGTGTCGAACACAATGACTGAGAATTTATAAAACACTTTTATTAAAATATTTCATTTTCAGTTTTTTATCTCACTAATGTGTTTAGAATCAGGGTTGATTTTTCATTTTATAATATAAAAAAGTATTATAAATATAGATAATGATGAAGAAGGTGTTAAATTATGATGTGGAATGTTTGGATAAAACTAATTAAATATATAATCATAAGGCCCTATAATTTCTTAATATATTTGGATGAGATAATATTTGTGATTCTTTATTTGATATTTCCAAATAATTCTTATAATGTATTTAGAAAATAATGATATATTGGGTTATATAAAGGCCATTAAAATTTATTTTTAATTTAAATATATAGTATTTTAATGATAATTAACTACTCATAGGTAAACCTATAAGCTATATATGGTAAATGATCTTTTAAGAATTCTATATAATTTTTCATTTCTTGAGATAGATCACCATGTGTCCCCAGTCTTGTACCCTAATATTCTATAGTTTATTGACTAGAAGTAAGGACCTATGTCATGAAATGAACAAATTATATAATATATATAAAAACCATAAAATAATAAAAGGAACATAAATCATAAATTATACATTATAATAATATAGATTAAATGATAAATGAAAGACATAAAAATAAAATAACCATTTAGCAAAAATATAATAACATATATCATAACCAAACATCTTAAATAAAAAGGAAAATTTCTATAATTAGTTAATCATTGACATATTTTCTTTCAAAGTAATAAAATATGGGCTTCATAAGTATAAATATATAACTTTCAATTCTAGCCACTACCTCCATCTCAAAGTAATGTCTCTACAACTGAAACACAAAACATCGTGTAATTCCCATTTCTTATATCCCAAATAGTAATTCATGAACACCCATTTATGTGAATGTTTTGGGAGTGACAAAAAGCCTTACTAAGATATAATAAACGAGCCTTTAACATAAATCCCAAAATATATGTGAATTAATGTAATGGGAAGCACAAAAACAAGAATCAATGAATACACCCAAGTCATATTATTATATGAAATTCTTTCTTCTATAGAGCTCAATGATACATAATTCATATATTTATTGTGTATGAATCAGTCATTTCTTAAATAATACCTGGTTATAATGTGAGTCCCCATAGCCAATATTCCCGATATTGTACAAAACATAATTTATATTTTTCAATATAAAAAGAAAAAGAAAAATATAAAGTCATTTACAGGTGAAGATCCATTCTGGTATAGGATTTGGAGGAAACAGATCATTCATAAATATTATCAATGTTAAAAAAAGAATTAAAAAATAAACAATAAAGCATTGTTTTTGGTAGATCCTTATTGAATCTAAACCCCATGAAACCTCTAAATGAACCTGATAACATGTTATAGAAACATAGGATGAGAAAAATTACACATTAATGGGGTTTATAAAATCTAGTGATGAACCATTTCTTGAAATACATTTTTAAAATACTCTTAACAATAATTTTTTGAAAATACCCTTGAAAATATATTTTGAAATTACTTTTTAAAATCCTTTTAAATTATATATAATTTGAAATAAATAATTTTGAAAACAATTTTAAAAATATACAAGCTTATAAAATCTCTTTTGAGAATCCTTCGAAAAAATAAATTTTAAAATGCCTTTTAAAATTCTCAAACCATTGAAAATAATATAATATTTTTTAAAACAATTACACTTATTGAAATTAATAATGGATTAGAAAATACAAGCAGTTTCAAAATAAATAATAATCTTTTAAAAATATATACACTTTTGAAAATGAGTTAATATAATGTAGAGTTTTGTAGAAAATATTGAGAAAACTATTGAAAAAAAATAATGGGGACACGTTAAATATTTAATGTTGTTTGAGAGTACCCACTTTTCAAAGGAATATGTTCACTCCCCACACCACTTTCACGTTAACAATGTTCTAGTTCCAATATGTTTAAAAATATTTTGACATTTACATACATATATATACAATTTTCATTTTTTTTGTTTAAGAAACATAATCATGCTTTAAATACATACACACACTTATATTAATATGTAAACATATAAAAATAGTAACATCTATAGGAATTTGTTTTTGATATTTGGGGTAATGAAGAAACATGTCATTTATATTTTTCCTGAACTATTAATAATAATGATCATCCATCATTCAATCATTCATTTATCAACTCATGAAATAGATTTTATATAAAGTGATAAATTATATTATTTAAATCTCATCCTTGAATAACTCATTTTATTAATTCAAAATTTTATGCTTTCACATATAATATATTAGGAAACATTTATAGACATTTCATATAAAATAATAGTAATTATAAATTGTTGTCCACATAAAATAATATGTATTTTATTTTTCATTCACACAATAATTATGGGAATAATTCTAATAAGAAATATTTTTAAATAAAACAATTCATTTCTATATAACCTAAAAAAACCAAATTAAGGGAGATCAAAACATGAATTTATTGTAAATTTTCATGATTATTAAATATAACTTATTTCAAATCATGATTTCATAATAAATTATATATTTATTTATGAATATATACACCCACATAAAAATTTGAAGTCTCATGAAACTTTGAGAGTACTCCCTTTTTCACATAAAATATAACAAAACATATAATGTGTTAGATCGAATATATAGATATGTATGTCTATTAGATGGAACAATACAAGAGGGGGGGGGGGTGAATTATAGATTTAAAAACCATTGAGTTTTAGCAATAAATAGATTAGTTTAAATGATCTTAAACTAATACAAATACAAACACCCACAATTGTATTGAATATAAAAGGCATGATGTATTGTAATACTAATGTAATGTAAAACAATTGTATTCAAGATGAACACAATAATCAGAGTAATACAAAGATGATTGATTCTACCTTAAAGAGTATAGAATCAATCAATACAATATGTAATAGAATGATTTTAATTGAAACAATTACAATTGAATATGCAAAGAAGACAGGAAACTATACAAATTCCTTTCTAATACAAGTAACAGTGGAAATGTAAAAGAATTACAATTCTTTTAACCCAAAGAGAAGGGTTATCATTTCACCTAGGATAAAAGGTCTGTCTCACCAACACCTTGGTGAGTCCTCGATACGATGATCGGTTCGTCTGTCTACCTATCCCTAGCATCCCTCGATACGATGATCAGCACGTCTGTCTTCCTATTCCCGGAAGCCCTCGATACGATGATCGGCACGTCTGTATGCCTATCCCCGGCAGGCCTCGATACGATGATCGGCACGTCTGTCCACCTATCCCCGACAGCCCTCGATTTTAAAGGTAATCAGCACCTCTGTCATTCAATCACTTGAAATCCCTCGATATGATAATCGGACGCACAAGGTAGATGAGAGAATTCACAGTGTCTCTCTCTACAATCTTGGTAGTTCACGAAGTCTCTTCATACAATTCTTCATTCATCATTATTCTCTCAGCTTAAAATGACCTCCTATTTATAGGCCTCGGTTTCCAACGGTCATGTTGCCTCCAACGGTCATATTTCTCCGAAAAACATGGAGGGACTTGGACACCTGTCATCATAACAGTCATATTGAAACAGAAAGCACGACATCATATTGATTAGTTTGTAACTAACTCAACAACATCATATTGCTTAAAACATGATATATATATTGATGATAAGCAAGGGTACCATTCTTATGAAACAAGTTCTTTTGAAAAAGTACCAAAACATGTAATGAACATCTGAATAGCAGAGTCAGTACGATACGATTGACAGAGTTAGTACGATACGATTGACAGAGTCGGTACGGTACGATTTTCAGAGTCAGTACGATACGATTGACAGAGTCAGTATGGTACGATACGATAAACATGATAGAAGACAATTGTAATTTCCAAAATATGATACAATACATTTGTAATTTCCAAAACATGATATAGAAGTCAAAAGAGGACTTTTGACTCAACAATCTCCCCCTTTTTGGAAAGCACAACACATTAAGAAAAAATAACAAGAAATACTTATGTCCCCTTGAGTTATTGGAAACTCTTCTGAATAAGAAATTGAATACAACTAACTCCCCCTTAGGTATGGACTTTCCTAAGGATTGTATTCGTAGATTTTCCTTTAGAGTGTTTTAAAGAATTCTCCCCCTTTATAAAATATTCTCCCCCTTTGTAAACATTCTCACCCTTTGTGATTTACAAAAAGAAATGAGTAATCTTGAATTGTCTGAAGGAGTTAGTAAAGCAATACAAGAAAATAGAAAAAAACATGAAATAACAATCTTTGTGATAACAAACATTTCCAGACTTGAAAACAAATACAGATCACTTGTTTTCTCTTTATTTCTCCTATTTGATTAACTCATGAAGAACTGCCTTCATCTTTTCGATCTGCTTCTTGTCTTCAGAAATAGATTCGCCCTGAGTTCTAAGAATCTCTTGTTGGTCCGCAAAAATCTGATCTTGATTTTTGACAGTCTCTTCCTGGACTCTGATTACTTCTTCAAGAGTATCAATTATGTTTTGAAAATTCTTTTCATATTTGGATAACACAGAATTTTGATTTTCAACAAAACCATTTCATCCTTGAAAGATGAAACCTTCGAGAATTCAAATTGGAAAGAATTCATTATCCCTTGAAAATCCTTCACTGAAGGAACATCGGCTCATTGAGAAGACAAAAGATTCAACCTTTCAATCGTTTCTTTGTCAAGATTATTGAAAGCAACTGCAAGCACATTTGAAAACCTTCTTATATCTTCAATTGCTATCTCATGATCATTGATTGAGCTCTCTATTTTGTACGACCACTTGGTCATCTTGTTACAGGCCTTCTTATGAGAAACCGAACTTTCTGAAAGGACTTTCAAATCGGCTTCAACTGACAAAACTTTCTTCCTCAATTATTTTACAGATCCAAACTTCTTCTTTTGATTGTCAGTAATAAAATCAATCTTCCCTTCCAGCCTCGGGAAATAAGGAATGGTCTTCTCAACCCTTCTCAAAACATAGACAATGTAATCACTCTTCTTGAGAGAGATTGTTTGTTCTGAATCAGTATCTTCATCGTACGATGCTAGTTCATACGATCGACTTGAGTCATCAACTGGCTGTTTTCCTTTTGCTTTTTCATTCTGATTTCTTTCTTATTCCACTTTGTCACTAATGACAACAACTTTATCTGTGTGAATGTATTGAGAACCTTGCTTTTCGTGAGATGAAATTCTGTCCGGAGTTCGTGCTTGATCGGCATGAGGAGTTTGTTGAACACCTTCACTCAGCTTTTGAACTGATTCCTCCTTACTCTTCTTTGAACTCTGGAGGAATTCTAAAAGAAAAGATCATTCTTCTTCCACTTCTTCTATATCTTCCATCACTTGTTTTTGTTTTCCTTTCTCAGGGAGACTCTGTACGATGGGCTCTTGGTGCACTTCTTCCATCAGTTGAGCACTAGAATCCTCAACCATTTTCAAAACTTTAGAGATATCAATGTCTTGAACCTTTCTTTTCAAAGTAGTTTTCTTTTTCATTTAAGCCTTAAGAGTTTCTTCTACCCTTATTCTTTCTGAAAACGCCTCAGCAGGGTCAAGACCAAACTTTGGATCACCTTCCTTTCTCTGTTCCTTATCCTTTCCCCATTTGGCTACAACCTCCTTACTGTACCTTGGATTCTTCTTAGGCTTTGAACTGTTTTGCGGATCAGACATTTGAGTAACACCAGTAGATTGAATGTCTTTGGCTGGCATAGGTGCCGATTGACTCTGAGCCAATTCAGCTTCTACATCTCTGACAAAAAGTTTTGAATTTGTATCAAAACAAACATTCAGCTTTTTCATCGTACTTTTGCTAATCCAAGAGGGCTTCAAATCTATGGGGTTTCCTTTCAAAGTAATGTTACAAAACTTCATACTTTCAAGAATGAACTTCGTAAG
This sequence comes from Viscum album, assembly GCA_963277665.1. Taxonomy (NCBI): domain Eukaryota; kingdom Viridiplantae; phylum Streptophyta; class Magnoliopsida; order Santalales; family Viscaceae; genus Viscum; species Viscum album. The sequence continues at coordinate 4,020,078 of OY728143.1, read as the reverse complement.
GATGGATGGATACATAATCATTTGGGACTTAATCCCTCCTGTCTTGACATTCTTAATGGTTTCAAAAACATACCCCATGAGATTTACTTTTCTCATATTTACAAGATATTCAAGCATAAAAATATTAGAAACTTTCAGAGTTTCTCTATCCCCTTTCCTTGGGATAAGAAAACCTTGCATCCATAAAGTCACAAACCGATTGTCCGGAGAAAGATGAGACACTTTTCTCTTTTCTTCATTAATAACAAACAAAGACTTTTCAGCGCTTTCTCTATTAAACGTACCAACTTATTCTGGAAGTTTATGAGATAGACAGAAAGAATCCCCTTCTGTTGGGACATTCTGAAAATGAGCCGCTTGTTTCACAAACATAGATAACTTTATATCGTACACAACAAAATTGATAGTCATGTCTTTGTCGAAAGATACCGTTTTATAAAACTGACCAACTTCATCAAAGAGAACCAGATCTTGAGAAACAGGTCTTTCAACACACAAATGCTCCCAACCATGAAATAGAATGATTCTTCTGATTGTGGAATCATATTAATCGAAAAAGTCTCGAGAAACTAACCTTTCTCTGTTAAAGTCTTTCTCTGTAAAAGTCTTTGAAGACATCTCGACGGGAGTGTTAGCAGAGGATTGAGACATAAAGATGATGCCTATGAATGATCTTACGATGATTTATAACCGGTGGAGCAGAGCTTCACCTCAAATCCTAAAAAACCAATGTGGGTTTGGGGAGGGGGGACTATTTATAGGCGAAAAAGGGGTGACTGTTGATCTCTACAGTCAAGATTAGAGAAAACTAGATCAATGGTTAGGATTAAAACAAAGAAAAAAATTAATTTTTTTAAAAAAATGAAAAGTACCTGCCGGAGAACGTATGGAAATTGTTGGTTTTGGTAGATTTCAAAAAAAATACAAACGTTCTAAATAAAGTAGAAGTATCAAACGACATGCCAATGGAAAAAAATATCATTACCATGAACTGAAAATATGATGGAAAACAATCTCATTACCATGAACTGAAAAGCTGACGGAAGACAATCTTGTTACCACGAACTGACAGTATGATGGAAAACAATCTCGTTACCCTGAACTGACAATACGATGGAAAACAATCTCATTACCATGAACTGACAATACGATGGAAAACAATCTCGTTACCATGAACTGAAAAGACGATGGAAAACAATCTTGTTACCATGAACTGACAGTACGATGGAAAACAATCTCATTACCATGAACTGACAAGCCGATGGAAAACAATCTTGTTACCATCATCGGTCGATACGATGGAAAAGAAAATCATTACCATCATCGGTCGATATGATGGAAAAGAAAATCATTACCATCATCGGACAGTACGATGGAAAAGAAATTGATTACCATCATCGGTCGATACGATGGAAAAGAAATTCATTACCATCATAGGTCGATAAGATGGAAAAGAAATCCATTACCATCATAGGTCGATACGATGGAAAGAAATTCATTACCATCATAGGTCGATACGATGGAATAGAAATTCATTACCATCATAGGTCGATACGATGGAAAAGAAATTCATTACCATCATAGGTTGATACCATGTAAAAGAAATTAATTACCATCATAGGTTGTATGATGGAATAAATAATAAGATTGTAAAGACGATTAAACAGAAAAATGAATGATACGATAAAACTGTTAATACGATAAACCGAAAAATGAATACACATATGCAGATAGTAAATAGTTAAAGAACATAAGATAAAAAGAAACATAAAGACATAGAAAGAAATGTCCCCCCCTTTCAAAGGGAGTTTTTTAATGTTAGGATAATTGTAAAACATGAAGTAGATATGAATGATTATTTTAATGTAATCATTCCTAGCTTCTGTTTTATAAACTCAAATATATCGGAAGGTAATGGTTTTGTAAAAATGTCAGCAAGTTGTTCTTGCGTTCCGATAAATTGTAAAATAATATCTCCTTTCAGTGTGTGATCTCTAAGAAAGTGATGCCTAAAATCTATGTGTTTTGCATGAGAGTGATGTGCTGGGTTTTTACTAAGAGCTATGGAACTTGTATTATCAAAAAGAATTTGAGTTTTGGAAAAACATAATCCATAGTCAGTGAGTGTGTGCTGCATCCACAATACTTGAGCACAACAACTTCCAGCTGCTACATATTCAACTTCAGCAGTGGATAGTGCTACTGAGTGTTGTTTCTTGCAGGACCAAGAAATCAAGTAATCTCCCAATAAATGACATGTTCCAGATGTACTATTTCTATCCATTCTACAACCACCAAAGTCAGCATCTGAAAAACTTTTTAAAACAAAATCATTTCGAGAAGAGTAAAAAAGACCTAAATCCATAGTGCCTTTTAAATACCAAAAGATTCTATTTACGGCTTTTAAATGAGACTCTTTTGGATTATATTGGTATCTTGCACATAAGCATACAGAAAACATTAAGTCGGGTCGACTATCTGTCAAGTATAGAAAAATTCCTATCATACCTATAAAGATTGTTTGATCTACTGGTTTCCCAGTTTCATCAAGATCAAGTGTATTTGAGGTACCAATTGGAGTGATAATACTTTTAGTTTTGTCATATCCATACTTTTTGAGTAAATATTTTATATACTTCTATTGAGATATATATGTTCCTTTTGGTTTTTGAGAAATTTGAAAACCTAAAAAGAATGTTAACTCACCCATCATACTCATCTCAAACTCAGATTTCATTAAATTTGAAAAATAATCAGTTAAGGATTTCTGAGTTGATCCAAATATGATGTCATCAACATAGATATGAACAATCAAAACATTTTTGTTTTCCATTTTTATAAAAAGGGTTGGATCTACTATACCTTTTGTATAATTGTTTTGTAAAAGAAATCATGTATGTCTATCATACCATGCTCTAGGGGATTGTTTAAGACCATATAGAGCCTTGGTAAGTTTGAACACATGATCAGGATGTTTTGGGTCTTGAAAACCAGGAGGTTGTTCGACAAAAACTTCTTCTTGAACAAAACCATTTAGAAAAGCACATTTGACATCCATTTGAAATAGTTTGAAATTGAAAAATGCTGCGAAGGATAAAAGAATATGAATAGGTTCAAGTCTAGCTATAGGAGCATATGTTTCTTCATAGTCTATTCCATCTTGTTGATTATAGCCTTTAGCAACAAGCCTTTCTTTATTTCTTACAATGATTCAATTTTCATCACATTTGTTTCTGAAAACCCATTTTACACCAATTACAGTTGTTTCATTAGGTCTATCAACTAAAGTCCAGACATGATTCCTTTCAAATTAATTTAGTTCATCTTTCATTGCTTTAATCCAATCATCATCACCTAAGGCCTCACTTGGAATTTTAGGTTCAAATTGGGAATGAAAATCAAGATGTTCTATTTCATTTCTTAAGGAATTTCTGGTCCTTACAGGTTGATTTATATCACCAATGATGTTATCACTGGGATGATTTCTAAGAAACAATTGATTTGGGTTTTGTAAAGCCTGTTCATCAACGTATGATTGAAAATCTTCTGTGGTAAATGTTTTAGGAATACTTTCTTGAACATTTTCCTTATCAGAGTGATCTCCTAATAATTGTTGATAAAATTTTTTAGAAAACACATATGAAGATGTAGGATTGGGTAGGTTGAAAACAAAAGGATCAGTTTCATCGAATTTTACATGTACTGTTTCTTCAACAGTACAGGTGTTTTTATTGAAAACTCTATAGGCCTTAGAGGTTGTAGAATAGCCTAGAAAGATTACTTCATCAGATTTTGGTGTAAATTTGTGTAGATTATATTTTGTGTTCAGAATGAATACTTTCCATCCAAAAACATTAAAGTATGAAACTTTAGGTTTTCGGCCATTCCATAACTCATAAGGGGTTTTATTAAGAAATGGTCTAGTTAAAACACGATTTATAGTATAACAGGAAGTACTAATAGCTTCAGCCCAAAAGTGCTTAGCAATTGTGTATTCACTCAACATGGTTCGAGTCATTTCCTGAAGAATACGATTTCTTCTTTCAACAACACCATTTTTCTGAGGAGTTCTTGGAGCAGAGAAATTGTGAGTAATGCCTTTCTTACTACAAAAAGTTTCAAAATCTGTATTTTGAAATTCACCACCATGATCACTATGAATAGTTATCAATGGTATGTTTTTCTCATTTTTAACTTGGGCTCTCAAAATTTTGAAATAGGAAAAGGCTTCAGATTTCATTGTGAGAAAGTAGACCCATGTAAATCTAGTAAAGTCATCAAATAAAACAAATACATAGTATTTGCCTCCAATGCTTCCAAATTGTGAAGGACCAAAAAGATCCATATGCACTATCTGTAATGCATTATAGGTTGAAACTTCATTAATTGATTTAAAGCTAGTTTTATGTTGCTTTCCAAATTGACAAGAATCATAGACTTTTGAAGAATCATATCTAAGGTCCGGTAGCCCCTTTACAAGTCCTTTATTTGAGAGTTTACTAAGGTTTCTCAGATTACAGTGTCCTAGTATCCTATGCCATAGCCATGATTGGTCTTCTACTGCACTTAAGCAGGGTAAGTTTTTGCTCCTAAGGTCTTCTAGGTTAATAGTGTAAACATTCTCTTGCCTATGGGCAGATAGAATGAACTCATCCTTGGAATTGAGAACAAAACACTTATCATTTCTAAAATTCACAAGGTAACCATCATCACATAATTGACTTATGCTGATGAGATTGTGCGTAAGACCTTTAACAAACAAAAAATTTGAGATAAGAAGTTTTCCAAGAAAAAAAATGTTACCTATACCAACAATCTTTCCTTGAGCATTATCTCTAAAGGTAACTTTTCCACCTTTTGTTTTGATAACCTTTTCAAAGAGATCTTTGTTTCCAGTCATATGCCGAGAACAACCACTATCCATGTACCAAACATTCTTATTGGTACATTTCCCATTTTCCTGAAAAAGAAACAATTAGATTTTCGGAATCCAAACTTGTTTGGATTTAGAAGGGTTAGATAAAAGAATTTTAGGAATCCACATTTTTTTTTGCAAAATGAGCTTTATGAAACCCTAAAGATTGAGTTTTGTTAAGAGAACAATCTCTTCTCCAGTGTCCACCACATTGACACTTAGAATAGAAAGTGGTTTTTTGAGGAACAAAATAGTTATTGCTAAAGAAAGGTTTGGAATAAGTATAACCAAGACCAGAACGATTTCTCAAAGGTCTAATTTGGGAATACATCTTGTCAATGTTTTCTTTTCCATGAGTAAATTTTGACAAACATTTCTTCAGGATAAAATATCTGACTTTAGTTTTAAAACCAAATTCTTACTTTCCAAAACATTTGAATTTGAACTAGAGATAGGCTCTAAAATATTTTTCTTTGAAATTACAGTTTCAAGATCCTTAGTAAGTTTATCCTTATCAGATTTAACTTTCTCAAGGGTTTTTAAAATACTTTCAAAATCAGAAGTTTTCACATCAAGATCTTTAGAATGATTTGGTACTTCTTTAGTCAAGATTGAAATTCCTGAATTTTCTTTCTCAAGCCTCTTCTTGAGTTTAGAATTTTCATTTTTAGGTAATTTAGAAAATCTTGAGACTTCTTCAAAAGAAGGTAATGTATCATCTTCTGATGATGAAGATTAATCATTTGAAGATTCATAATATCTATTATTAGTATAATTTGTATTCAAAGAGACATTTGTAATAGCTTCAGCATTATGTACCTTAGCCATGAGACAATGATCTTCAATTGGTAATCTTGATAAGAGTCCGATATTCTTTTGTCCTGATATCTCATATTATGAAGAATCATCTGAGGAATCACTACCACTTTCACTCCACGTATCATTTTCTTTCAAGACTTTTTTGTCTTATAAAACCTTTTCTTGTTTCTTTCAGAGTGTTTCTCCTTTCTATCTTTCCTTTTCAGTAAATGACAATCAGGCCTTATATGTCCTAATTTCTTACATTCATAACAAGTTACCTCCGAATCTTTCTTATCATTCCTGTCTTTCTTTTTGAATCTATATTGGAAATCATTCTTTCCCACAATCTTGTTCATCCTTCGAGAAAGATTGGCTAACTCATTATCCGAAAGATTATAATCACTTGAATCAGATATAACAAATTTCCTGGATTTAGACCTTGTAAGCCTTTCAGGCATTTTAGCTTTAGATGCAAAGGCTACACTTCTATTCGCATTCTTCTTGTTGTTGAAATCAGCATCTCTCTTAATTCTTGTCTCATGCTGTAGAAGAGTTCCAAAGAGTTCATCAAGAGTAATCTGGGAAACTTTTCTATTTTCATCAATAGCTATCCTTTTTGACTCCCATTCATTTGGCATTATATCTATAATTTTATCGACAAGAGCTTCATCATCTGGACCTTTTTCTCCCATAGATTGTAAACTGTTGACAATTGTCATAAACCTTTGTTGCACTTTACATACTAGCTCTCCATAAGGAAAAAAAATCCATGATACTCTGATCGAAGCATTGCTCTCCTTGTTTCTATAACCTTGGATGTACCAAAATGAGTGACTTCTAATTTCTTCCAAATACAATTGGATGCTTCACATGAAGATATCTGAATATATATATTCCAGGTCATAGAGCATAATAAAGTATTGTGTACCTTGTAATTCAGTAGATATTCTTTCTTCTCTTGGTTGGTGAAAGTACTGACTTCTTTGTCAGGAATTTTGTAACCTCCAGTAAGCATTATAAAGATGTCTACACCAGTATTAATAACGAGAGTCTTCATATGATCTCTCCAATACTCATAATCATTTCCATCAAATATTGGTGGTCGAGAAGGATTCAGATTGTCTATTGACCCAAAAATCATTTCTTCCATCTAATACAACAAAAACTTTTCCACTCCACACGTTAGTGTAGTAAGTATTTAAGATAGTAATGTGAAAGAAATAAATCTAGAAATACAAATCAGTGGAAACCTCTTCTGATACCAATTGTTGGATCGAATATATAGATATGTATGTCTATTAGATGGAACAATACAAGAGGGGGGTGAATTGTAGATTTAAAAACCTTTGAGTTTTAGCAACAAAGAGATTAGTTTAAAAGATCTTAAACAAATACAAATACAAACACCCACATTTGTATTGAATATAAAAGGTATGCTGTATTGTAATACTAATGTAATGTAAAACAATTGTATTCAAGATGAACACAATAATCAGAGTAATACAAAGATGATTAATTCTACCTTAAAGCGTAGAGAATCAATAAATACAATATGTAATAGAATGATTGTAATTGAAACAATTACAATTGAATATGTAAAGAAGAAAGGAAACAATACAAATTCCTTTCTCATACAAGTAACAGCGGAAATGTAAAAGAATTACAATTATTTTAACCCAAAGAGAAGTGTTATCCTTTCACCTAGGATAAAAGTTCTATCTCACCAACACCTTGGTGAGCCCTCGATACGATGATCAGTTCGTCTGTTTGCCTATCCCTGGAAGCCATCGATACGTTGATCGGCATGTCTGTCTGCCTATCCCCAGCAGCCCTCGATACGATGATCGGCACGTCTGTCTGCCTATCCCCGGCAGCACTCAATACGATGATCGGCACGTCTGTCTGCCTATCCCCAACAGCCCTCGATTTTAAAGGTAATCGACACCTCTGTCTTTCAATCACTTGAAATCCCTCGATATGATAATCGTACGCACAAGGCAGATGAGAGAAGTCACAGTGTCTCTCTCTATAATCTTGGTAGTTCACGAAGTCTCTTCATACAATTCTTCATTCATCGTTATTCTCTCAACTTCAAATGACCTCTTATTTATAGGCCTCGGGTTCCAACAGTCATGTTGCCTCCAACGGTCATATTTCTCCGAAAAACTGGGAGGGACTTGGACACCTGTCATCATAACGGTCATATTGAAACAGAAAGTATGACATCATTTTGATTAGTTTTTAACTAACTCAACGACATCGTATTGCTTAAAACAGAATATATATATTGATGATAAGCAAGGGTACGATTCTTATGAAACAAGTGCTTTTGACAAAGTACCAAAACAAGTGATGAACATCTGAATAGAAGAGTCAGTATGATATGATTGATAGAGTCAGTACGATACGATTGACAGAGTCAGTACGGTACGATTGTCAGAGTCAGTACGATACGATTGACAGAGTCAGTATGGTACGATATGATAAACATGATAGAAGACAATTGTAATTTCCAAAATATGATAGAATACATTTGTGATTTCCAAAACATGATATAGAAGTCAAAAGAGGACTTTTGACTCAACAAAATGGTGTACATAATATTAATTATAAAACTATTATAATCATAAAATAATTCACTTAACAATACATACATACATAAATAGATACATATACACACATATATATATATAATTTTACTTTAACTAAATAGTTATATGTAAAAGAGAATATAATCCAAACATATAATTTCTAAAGAAAAATTATATTCCATATATACAAATTTTAAAAGTAACATTTTTAAAATAAAAATTTCATCTTTTCTCATCATGGAAATATCAAATTGACTAAGATAGAAGATTTGTAATGAATTTTGTATTCAATAAAATCATGAGATAATAACAAAAATTTTATATATACATTTGAATATGTATAAATATTTATACACATACACCCTTAGTATGAAAAACCTTAAATAAATATAAATTAAATTTACTACCATATTTGGAAGAACATGAATGTATGTTTTCAGGATCATAAACATAAATTTGTACAAATATTCTCATATACATTATTAAAAACTTGTAACAAGTAGTCATAAAGTTAAATGTTACTGATCGTTGAACAAGTCATATATATAACAAACTGATAAAAATACATACTGGATATTTAAATAATTAGTAAATGATAAATAATACTTAAATATATATGTCCAGAGTAAACAATATATATATATATATGAAAACACCTACAAGGTGACTATAAATTTGGATATTTTTTTGAAAACAACATAAAAAATATACACCGTAAATTACATAAAATTAATTATGAAAATACTAATATCTCATCATGTAAAGGATCATACAGTATAAAAATAATACTCTCACTCCCACCAACACACACATATATATAATTGAAAATAATAAACCTGTATTGACATACATATGAATTTTAATCATGAATTGGAATACTAAAATATAATCTTGAAGTTTCAATGAAAATTATATATATATAACATGGTATTGTAAGTAAAAGTATTAGATTTTATTTTATAATGAAAAAATAACCTAACAAGTATTGGAATATGAAGGCAGTAGATTAATCATTTCATGAAGGATGTGATCGAATGAGGATAGGAGAGGTACATGGATTTGGATTCTTCCAATGAGGGAGAGTGGTGTTCTCTCATATGATCATAACATTAAACATACATATAAACACACACACACAGATATATATATATATATATATATATAATTATATATATTCATGGAGGTCTGGGGAAATCCGAGGCAAGGGCTGGGTTTTCCGATTTATATTTCAATTTATTAAATTTCATTAATAATAATGACATTAGTACGGTTGATTTAATGAGTCAAAACGAGGTTTGATAAGATAAAGTTGGTGGTGTTTGTAATCTTCAATATAGATTTCATTTGAGTTTTGTGCATAGTGGAGGGAGGGATTTTATTAGATCTTTGATATGTGATGGAGGTATCATCTGTTCAAATGAGGTGGTGGGGTTTTGATAGTAGGCTATGGTGATGGTATATGATGAGAAGTGAAACTCATCGACATTTGACAACTATGTCCATTCATGAGAAGTTGGTCATACAATTTGGGCTCAAATGGATTATGGGACAGGGATCTATGATGGATTGTGGTGTTTCGAGGAGGAATACGATGCATAAATAGAGGATAGATCTAGAGTATGATTTGATAGTTGAGGATATTTAGTCAAATGACTAAGATTAAACAAGATTCAAAATTTGACCCCACATCAAAATAGAACACAAATTATCACTCATTTATATTCCAATATTTGAATCTATATCACCAGATAAAAAAACTAGGCCTTATAAATAGTCCACTAAAGGCCGACTCAAATGAACCATGAACCCACCATGAAGCGTCTTGCAAAATCTATGATCGACTAGGTATTCTCTAATGACATTCCTCTTACCCGAGGCACCCAAGTCCTCTACCACTACCAGGGATAGACATGGTTGAGGTTTCCCCATGTGGTTTACCTTCAATGGGTCTGATGTTGTTGGCTGAGGTACCCATGGTTTTTCCCATGTAGGCTGGACACCTAAATTTTCATCAAACTAGTTTTTTAACCATAACTTTTAAAATTCTAAACTCACTTGTGATAAATTTATTTCAGATAAATACAACACTTAATTTATCCTCTTATGAATGTTTAAAATATTACTATTAATAGTAATGAATTATTTAAATTTACTAACATGAATCTTATTAATTATTTAGTTTTATAATTACTATTTTATTACTCATATAAGTTAAAAAAATTATCCATGTTTCAAAAGAAATTATATTAGATATCTTAATTAGCGTAACTGTAAATTTAATTCGATGGTATATTTTTTTAATATAAGATTTTTTAAATAGATTCGAATATTCCTTTTAAATAATATGGTAATTACATATATATTCTAATTGAAACATCTCTAAAGGTCAAGATGACATATTAATAAATTATATTATCAATACATTTATCCATAGTATAAAAAATAAATATACTTTTATATATTCCATTATAGAATGAAATTAATACCTTAATTTAAAAACCAAATTGACATAGGAAGTAATTTACGTTGAGGTTAAACTACACATTATTTTTTTAACAATAAAACATATCATTAAATAAAATTTATTAAAAGATATGACCACTTATATTTTGTAGAGCGTAAAATTCTACCCCAGAGAAACAGAGTTTCAACCTTGAAATATGTCTGTCATACTTATGGAAAATTATTATTATTTTTAATTTCGAAAACTAGAACTATTAGTGGTCAATCTAACATAAAATCCTTGGAGTTAAAAAGTACATTTATAATTCTTAAATATTTCCATAAACAAAACAGTTTTAAAACATTGGTTTTACTAATTGAATATCATAGAAACATAACCTATTTTTAACAAAATTTTTTAATCTATAAATTTATCTAAATAATTATAATAATATCACATGTGAGGCCCTAAAACCTCACTTTAAGATCCATTTCAAATAATTCTACATATTTTTGAAATAAATCACAACTAAAAATTATACAAAAATTTAAATATGAGGATAATTTATAATCCACACATTGGAGGAAAAGGATTATTATTATATATTATCAAAGATAAAACAATAAATAAGAAGGCAATCATAGAACATTATTCATGCAAGATTACTATTGAATATAAACTCCATAAATCCTCTAAATGAATGTAGAAACATATTATAAAAATGTAGGGTGTGGAAAAGTTCGATGTAGGGTGTTTTTAAAACATTATTGAAGAAACATTTTTGGAAATACATTTTGAAAATACTTTTAAAAATACTTATTGAATTATACATTTGAAAATAATGTATTAATTACTTTAAAATTAAGTATAATTTTGAAAACATAATTCTGAAAACACTTTTGCAAATATAATATATTTCGAAAACTCTTTTGACAATCCATTGAGAAAAATAATATTGAAAATTCTTTTGAAAATACATAAAAACATTGAAAATAATATAATATTTTTAAAAATACTTATGCCTTTTAAGATTATATTAATCCTTTGAAAATATTTACACTTTTTGAAACATTATTAACAATCTATTGAAAATACATACACTTTTGGAAAATATTTAGAACAGTCTACTGTTTTCTTATAAAATATTATGAATTATTTTTAAAACAAAACAATGGGGCCACATTTAAATTTATTGGTTGTATGGGCCTACCTACAATACATAGAAATGGGTTAAATACCCAATTATAGTCCATGTTTACAATGTAAAAGTTCTAATTTATATAAATTTGTTTGATATTTCCTTATATATATACATTTTCCAATGGATTGATTGAAAAAATATAATTATGCATTTAATACATACACAAATTTATATTTATATATAATTATATATAAATATTATCTTTATTATAAAATAACTTGTGAGAATTTTAAAAACCAAATCTCATTTAATTTATATTTTTTGTAGACTAATAATTATATTTAAAATAACGTGTTACCTTTATTCATTTAAATCTAATAATTGAATAACTCATTTAATATATTCAAATTTATTCTTTGACACATAAAATACTAGGATTATTATATACCCCCTTCATATAAAATGATAGATATATTAAATTCTAATTCACATTAAATAATAGATAACATTTTATTATTTTGTAAAATAATTATGAGTATAATTTAAATAAGTATATCATCTAAATAATGTATTTCCTTTCATCATAATTTAAAAATTAAGAAATTATTCTTTTTCATAACTTGAAATTACATTTAATTGGTATGTATATGAAATATTACTAATCTCAAATCATGAAACGATAAATAATTATTTGCATATATACACACACATCAAAAGTTTAAATATCATAAAACATCCAGATTTCCATTTTTGTAAAATAAAATATAAGAACACAAAATAATGGCGTACATAATAGTAATTATAAAACTACTTTTTTTATAAAATAAATCTCTTAACTATATATATATATATATGTTTATATATTTAATTTCATGAAAAAATATAATAAAAAGGAAATTTACTCATAACTAATAATTTTGAAAGAAAAATTATATAACACATATATAAACTATTTAAGTAACATTTTTAAAATAAACATTTAATCATTACTCAATATGGAAATAAAGAAATTAGAATGTTACATGATTTGAAATGAATTACATTTTCATTAAAATCATGAAATAAATACAGAATATGGGTATTAACAATTAAATATGTATATACATTTATACACATAAATCATCAATATAAAATACATTACATAAATATAATTTTAATGATTTTCCATATTTCGAAGTACATGCATGTATGTTTTGAAGATCATACCCTTGAAGATGTATAAATATACATGTGAACAAAATTATCATCATGAAACAAGTTGTTTAAAATTAAATTATCTCAATTTTTTAACAAGCCATGTATATCATACACCCAAAAAACATATCACATGATTTTGAAATAATAAGTTTATAAAAAATAATACATCAGTATATAAGTCCAAAATAAATTAAAAAAATACATAAACATATATATATATATTTATAATAACACATGCATTATGAATATAAACTTGGTTGTTTTTTTGAAAATTATATAACACACATACACCATAAATTACATAAAATTATGTATGAAAATACTTATATATCATGAGGTAAGTGATTATACTTTATGAAAATAATACTTTCACACACATATATGTTTGTAAAACATAAAATTCTAATGAAATATATATTATATAAATACTGAATTTTTATGAAAATATATATTATTTATATTTTTGTGAACAATATATATATATATAACATTGAGTTGAAAATAAAAGTAAAAATTTTTATTTTAAAAAGAAAGAAATCCACATACCAATTCTAAAAACAAAAGCCATTGGATTCTACCATTCTTGAAGGGTGTGGTCGAACCAATAAAAGAGAGGGAAACAGGATTAGATTCTTCGAATAAAGGAGAGGGGTTTTCTCCTCAATGAGATAATAAATATATATATTCATGGAGGATAGGGGCATGATGAAGAATGTTATTGGTTGTCAGAATTAGATGTCATTATTTTAAATTTTTTTATTTATGTCCATGTTGATGTTGTTGATTTTTTGAGTCAGGTGGAGGATTGAGAAGATGATGGGGTGGTGTTTTTCATATTTATCTAGGATTTTGGGAGAGGATGATGTAAAAATGAGGGATGGATTTTTCTGGATCTGTTAATATTGAGGGATGAATTTTTGGTTCAGATAAGGTGGTGCACCGTAGATAATAGGCTCTTGTGATGGGTGATTATGATAAAAGGGAGCAGACAGACATTGGAAAAATATCTACATTCAAGAAAAGATTGTCATACTATGTGGCCTCATTTGGATTATGGGAGAGGGTTACAGGATAGATAGTAGAGTCGCGAGGGGGAAGTCAACATAATAAGAGAGGATAACTCGAGAGGATGATCGTATGATTGAGGTTTCTCAATCGAACAATTGATATTCAAAAAACTTTAAAATTTTGATCGGACATAAAAATGGTTAACCAATTATCAATGCTATATAATCCAAAATATGAATTTGGATTTCATATAAAAAATGTGCAAATATACATGGAACATTGAAAAATTACATGCCTAGACATTTCACCCACTAGGAAGTGGATTTTTAAAGCTATGCTTAGTCGGGTATTCACTAATGCATTTCTCCATATGCGGGGTCTGAATGTAATATTATTCTACATTGGCATGTCTTAGATGTGGATTCCCAGTGTAAATGATTTTTACTATGTCTTATGTCGTTTGTTGTGGTCTCCTATGGTCTATCCCGTGCTGGTAGGTCACACTTTTTATGGATTTGTGTAACAAAATTAAATTAATGATCTTAATTATCATAACTCTAAATTTAATTAGTTTTTATATGTTAGAATAATAATATTTTGAAAATATATTTGGATACCCTTTTTAAATATTCTAATAATTAAATAAAACTTTTAAATAAATTATTATTAAAGGTTTTACAAAAAATATTATGAACATAGTGTAAAAAAACATTTACTCATATAATAAATATATTAATATAATTTTATAAATTCCATATAAAAATGAAGGTAATATGTTAATTTAAAAAACAAAATTGATTAATGAAATCATATATGTTGATTTTAAATTTTACTTTAGTTTGATTGAACAATAAAAAATAATTGAATAATTTGTTATTAAAATAACAACAACCTTAGAATTTCTAGGGCATTACAAATAAAACTACATTTAGAAATCTATATAAAATTTGAGTGCACCAAAAAATATAATAATTTAAATATTGGTAAATATAATAACACACCCAATCTATCAAGAATGAACTTCTATATCATAAGACAAAACTACTCTTGTTTATCCCTTATATATAAATAAATAGTAAGTGAATTTGAAAATTCCTTAGTATATAACATAACCAACTTCACATGAAATAACACATAGCTTGGTAAACATGTAATTCATGGCCAATTCGTATCATAAATAATAAATATACATGATTCTGAATCAAGATGAGGGAATAAAATTTTAAAATTATTCAAAAATCATCCTAATCGTATTCAAAATGAGGTTCATGCCAAACCTATCCTCATATGTATCTTTAGAAAAAACAATACCCACCATATATTGAAAATGAAACCCATTCACCCATAGTGTTATATTCCCACTAATATCGATATATGTTATAGTAACTATTGACATATACTATCACATAAACCAACACTCATTAATTAGTTCCTAAGTAAATGTTAACTCAAAAGTCACACCCTCAAATCATAGGAAAGTATGTTTCCTCTATTTATCAATCCTCATTACATCTGACAAGAGTCACAAATCAATCTGATGGAATAACCTTTAATTTTAATTGAATATTTCCACTCATAGTAACCTCACATGGTTTCATTTCTCACATATAATGGAAAAAAACTATCAAACCACTATACTCCCACTTAATAAAAATGTAAATTGGTATAATATGGAAAGTTCACATTCTAGTGGTTTTATCTATTTATTGAGATATTGCATGATTCATATGAGATTTTTTAAACTCATCATGCACACCCTTAAAAAATTTCATATGTGTAAGTACATAAACATAGATATAAAAATTAGATAATGTTATGTATCACTTATCCAATGTCAATAGATTCTGTCTCATTGTTGATCATTATTCTATTTTACCTTATTCAATTAAAATTTTAGAAAAATAGAAATAAAACCCAAAATTTGACTTTATAATACATAATTAATGTTTATAAAATCCAATATTGAGGCATGTTTCTAATTATCCAAAAAAAGGAAGACTAATGTACTTTATAACAATAAAAAAATCACTTAGTATGGGACTAAGAATGATAAAAACCCCAAGGAGATAGTGATATGTAATTTTGTGGATAATGAGATTGGATAATTCTAGTTACAATAAAATGAATTGATTAAATAAATAAATAAATACCCCCATTAATATTAGGGGTTAGGATTACCATTAAAACGTCTTAGGATCATACTAGACTCTTAGTGGTCCATGGAAAACCTAAGGGATATTACAAATATTATAACGGGGATCCATTATCATACTACCCCCTAAATTTGTATCCCTTCAATATTTTCATTTCATATATGAAATAAATATTTATTGGGTTTTCACTTTAATAATTTTCATTATATAATTTTCTGTAGAAAAAAATAGAAATTTTGAAAACTAGTATATCTATGTGGTTAATGTATGGTTAGTGAAAACCATATTTAAATTTTAAAACAATATTATGTTTTTTAGAAATGGTATTTGACACTAATGTCACCTGGATTTCCCAAAAATGTATCTTAACGATGATAATTCCCAAGAGTGTCTGTGTGAAGTCATAGAGTTATACCACAATTTTGTTAATGAATTTATCCAAACAATGTCTTCTACCCTAATTTGTTAATAAAAATTAAAATACTCTTTTGGGGACATTGATTTTAATATCTTTACTCTCATATTATTACCCCAAAAGATTAAATCCCCTATACACAAATGATTTTACTTCCCACTATCTTTTTTAATGAACTTATTATTGATTTCATCACGTTTTTTCAATATGAACACAAGGTAATCTCCTCTCATATTGTAGTTTTAGTTTTTATTTAATTATTTTAGGGTATTCCAATTTCTTGAACCCATAAAAACCAAGGGATTATTTTATCTGAATATATGAGTTGAGGTTCGAATTTTGGGCATTCCTTTTGGATTTTAAGGAATTTCCACCTCATTCTCCTATGATTTTTCATCATTTTCCTGGTTATTGGATTGATTAAGGTAGTTAGAACCTTATATTCTCCTTTGGGATCTTAAATAGCAATTAGTTAAATTTCTAATTGATTTCTAAAATATTTTTAAAAATATTATATACTACTTTGTGAATGGATTTAGAAATAACATTGTGTTTTCCATGATTATTCCTCAATTGTAATTTGAATGAGTAAGATTTCAATGGAATTGTAAACTTTTTATAAGATTGATAATAAAAATACAATAAATAATGAGGAATGAAATATTTAATTGAATCTTATGGGAACCCTAGGTACATGGGTAGGTTAAACTTTATCCATTGAGGTACCCCTCCACAAGATATGGAAGTTAGGTAGTTGGTGTAGAGCCACCACTTGATAATGATATAGTTCTAGACCGATTACACTAATTGAGAACCAATATAAGTGGTGTAGTAACTATAGGTTCGAGAGAATTAGTGAATATATGGTGAAATACTGTTAAATTACATTGAAATTAAACTATTAAGTCTTTTACATAAAATTTATTTTTCAATAACAGTATTCCATCATGTTAATTTTTTATTAGAAGGTTCAATGTTTCTATCATTTGAAATATTCAAAAAATATTTATTTGTTTTTGTAATAAAGTATTAAGGTGGAATACATAGTGGGATCCCAATAGGATTTTTATTCTCACAACAATATTTCACCCATCAATTATTTGATCAATTAATTTAGAGTGATGTATATAAGTGAATGGAACCTCTTAGAGGCTGAAGATGCAATTTAAAACATCATCTTGGATATTAGAGGTGACATGGTGGTTGGCTCCCTCACAGGACACATTAATGGGTAGTCATTTGTTTTATATTCTTATATGTATATTTTTTAATGTTTTATATCAATATAAGATTCATATCCCATTCCCTTTTTTATTTTTGTACTTATTTTATAATCTTTATTTTATATTTTTTTTATTAGGATGTTTTTTCCTTATATTTATCCATTGACATTATTCTTTGTTGGTATGATTATTATTGTTGAATTTTACACTGATGAAGAACCATCAATGTATAGTGAGGTTCTGTAGGGTTCTTCGATATGACCCATTGATTATGTATTGGGATAAAGTATCTAAAAGAAGTAGAATTGATGCCTAGAAAATAGTTTCCAAATTTTGAAAATCAGAAACAAATATCATAGATCAGCAATAGACTTGATTAGGTACCTTGGTCATGGGTAGATAAGTTGGTTCATAAAATATTTTTATCAGAGCTCTCTATATTGGATAGTTATATTTTTTATTTTGTTATATAGAAGATATGATTTTGTAGTCTCAGTTGAGTCATATTATGAAGATTCTATCTAATGTAACACCATTATAATTTCACTATATAATTTCCACTGATATAAATATTGCACTAACATCTTTTTTTACATGAAAAGCCAAGAAGAAATGAATTTTCATATATTTTATATAAATTATTAATAAGTTTATTAATATTTAAACCAATGTTAACCAATAATATTTTAATTAACAATAATTTAAAAAAAAGGATTAAAAACACTTATTGTTTTAAAAGGTCATTTTTAGTAAAAGTTATCTTTATTTTTTATATTTTTATTTGAACGATAAATTAAAAAAATTAGAATATTAATTTTTTAAAACAAAATTCCTATTTTAATTATTATTGGTAAAATTTTCTAATGATTTTTTTATATTTTTTTAAATTATTTTTTTGTTGAAGAATGAAACATATCTCCTTTTCATAAAACAAAACTTTTATGAAATTTTCATATTAAAAGAATGAATTTAATGTTTTTGGGTTTTTTTATATTATATATATAAAGTAATATTTTTCATTTAACATTAAAATGGTGAATTTATAAATCTCATGTTTATCATTTTTGAAACTTAAGTAATAATTTACTCTAAAAATTATTATCTTCTATTATGTTACAAATTAATTCGATTCAATTCTATAAATTAAAGCCATAATAGATTTAATTTTTTAAATCAAAATATTCAGATTATTTGTTATGTTAAGTTAATTTTCTTTTATTTTAAAAAAAATTCTCATGATGAAATTAATTTTTTTGACAGTGTGAAAATTGTTATTCTCAAAGGGATATTTTATATACTTGTTTTCTATTTTTAAATAAATAAATACATAAATAAATTTTGATTAATTTTTATAACATAATTATTTAAAAAATAAATAAAAATAAATAAATATATTAATTTATTAATTGATATTTCATATTATTATGAACAATTATTTTTGAAAACATTGTTTTTCAACAAAAAAATGGATTTTCATCAAATTATATCATTCAATTTAAAATTTAATTTAATATTAAATAGAAAAATAGATTAATTAAATATAATATATTTTTTTATTAATCAACTATGTATTTATTATAAGGATTTTCATTATATTTTGGATAAATTATAAATTACTTTGTTAAAAACAATTTACTAATGTAAAAACCAATATTATAAAATGGAAAAAACTAATGAAAAAGAATTAAAAACTTGTTTAAAATATGTGTGTAAATTTTTAATTGATGATTTATAAACCCAATAAATCCCCAAAATCCATAATTTAGTACTTTTGGAGTCAATGGACCATGAATACTGTAATTATATCATTAAATAGTAAAGGGTATTCACAAAAGGGTTTTATTCTTCACCTGTAAAATGGGATCATTTCCACCATTTTAATGTTGAAATCCCAATTGAAAATCCCCATATACCTACACCATAGTTAAATATACTATGTTAAAATATCTCACAATTAATCACCTTGTCTATATCATTTAACTAGATATATTCACTTCCCATGAGATATCTAATAGATGATATAGTCTCCATCAAAAGTGTTGCATACTTTTTAATATTTTATTCTAAACAAGACTTTTTGAAAAAAATTAAATAAATAACAATATATTAAAATATGTTACACTATTATAAATATATGTTATTATATTAATCATACAACAATTATTTATTATTTTCCATCCACTCAGAAAAACAAAAGAACACCCAACATGCGTATGTGTGTACTACCACCTCCACGAGTTGACGTCATATGTTTTTCATAATTGCGTCAAGTAGATAGTTTTAATGATGGTATTAATGAATAAATATGATATATAAATATATATATATTTATTTATATTGTATTTTAGAATCTAAAAAAAGGTTTATAATCTACTATCATAATCCCTCATTCATTGAGATATGATGATGTTATCTGTGCTTACGCGGGGATTGTGACCTCCACGAAGAAACATTTATCATTTTTCAAATTGGTTTGAATTAATAATAAAATGAAATAATATAAAATTTTAAAAAATTAAATTATCTAAATAATTTCATCATTATTACATTATAGTTATATTATAAACATCCTTGAACAAACTCACATATCAAGTTATAAAATGTTCCTATTTTTATCAACTTAACCACCAATATTAAAAATGATATAAAACTATATTGTGGATGAATAAGAAAAAAATAATAATATTATAATATGTTAGTAATAATATAATTATTATAATTTTTCCCTGAAAATTTTATATTATATATTTAACTTATTATGAAAGTATTTTCTTCCATCACTAAAATTACCAAAATGAACCGATATTGATTCATTATTCCTAAAACATAACTAAATCACTTATGGAATAAGAAAATAAATTTAAAAATAAATGCTACTTATATATTTTATTTAACTAAATAATACATGAATTATTATCTTAGTATCAAAAAATAGATATTGAAATTGAGGTCACAAAGCATGCATAAAACAGTAAAAATTAATAACTCATGATGGTAAAAATTAGGTATAATAAAATGATATACTCATATCAAATGATCATAAATTAAGTATATAAGTGGTTATGTAAATGAATAATAATTTAAAATATAATATGATTAATTTTTTAAACAGGAGGTTAGATCCCATTTGACAAAGTGGGGAAACAAGGTAAGGATTTTTGCAAACTCAATTACTATCTATTATGTTAAATGATTTCTTATTAAAGTCATTTGTTCCAGGATTGATTTATTGTACCTAATTTATAATTTATAATGAATTTTATATTTTATTTTATAGTTTTTTATAATTAATCCTTATAAATAATTTATCAAATATATTTTCCTTTATGGTTATGATACTTTTAAGAGTTTCACAGTCTTAATTCTTATTTCTTAAAGTCTATTTCTTAGTATATACAAATTTAACTAATATATTGTATATATTAACAATTTTTTATATTATATCCTGAAATATTTTCCATTCATGGTACTTTTTGTTCAATGAGATTGTGATTCACCATTAAGGGTTATGGATAAAATGTTACTCAAATTGTAAGGGTTTTGTTTCCAATCTTTTTTTAAATTTACATTATTTCCAAAGATTATCCATTTGGAAAATTTTCATTATTATAAAACCCAACATCAAATTATTTGTTATTAATGAGTTTTTAAATAATATTTAAATATTTAATTACTCCTTGAATCATATTTTAGCCAAAGTTTTTTTTATAATTGAAACTTACCCCGTCTCTTATTTCAATCGAGAACCTCCCTTTTTTACTTATCCAAATTCTGGGATGAATTTGAGAATGCCATTAAATATACATAATGAATTTATTAATGTCATTTTCTACTAATTTTACATTAATTTATATTTCATAAATAATTTTATAATAATTTTATATAAACATCATTTTATTTAATTAGTAAAATGATTCATTTTTTGAAGTTTTCAGTGTAAACATATATTTACATTATATTTTTTTACAATGAAACATACATTCCAAGAATTATTGGTTTTATAAAATAAAATCATATTATCCCTTACTTATAAAATTTTTATAATTATTTTCTAAAACTATGTATATTTTTTATTTCAAAATTACAGTTTCCTAATGTGGATAAAAAGAGGGTTTCATCTAAATCCACATACTTTGAAAAAAGCTTATGATTGATTTAGTATATTCTATAAATATTACCATCTATATTTTTCTTATGGATTAGGAATTTTTCATCTATACCAAATGAAAGATCCATCAATACCTTCTTCATTCCTAACCATCCACTGTTAATACCCATAAATTTTCTTCACATTTCATTGATTTATTAATAACATATCTTTAATTTCATTGATTTAAGGGTGTTTTCCTATATTCTTTACATCAATTGATTGGGTATATTAATTGATAAATCCTATACCCTTAATCTATATGAGGAAAATAACATGTGATCTATTCAATTCTATTTACCCAGAGCATTTATGTATCCTTTTATTATAATTTATTTTCTCGGGTTAATGTTGTTATGGTTACTAATAGAATTATAAATTATTTATTTAAGTGAAAATATTAGAAACTGACATGAATCCCATTTTATTTCCATGGGTAATGTACATTATGATAAATAAATGATTTTATGTTACACATATATGTACATATTATGAGGAGTTTTTTATATATCCCCCAAATAAATTGGTAAGGTAATATATCTCATGTGATAACCATTAAAATTGAGTTACAAATTATCACTACACTATGGAAATCAGGTTGAGAGGAATTTTATACTATGTCATAGGAATAAATTGGTGATTCTTTCTCTACTATGATATTAATAACAATTCTTATAGTTTCACTAGAATTCTACGATATATTTTATTATAGATTTTGCCAAATTTTCTTGTTATAATAGAGTCTTATACTTATTCTTATGAATGATTCATGCTTTTTATGGATCATGATAATTGATTAATGTTTTCACACTCTTAAGATTCGTAAATTATGTGATTTCATTACATACACCACAATTTATTTTTTATTAAAAATTAAATTTTTGGCACATTTTTCTTATGTTTCTTTATTATACCCATATATTCATATTTATATAACATATGATCGTTTATTATAAACGATTACGTTCACCATTACTGAGTATTTGGGATGACCAATTATTATGTTTCCATTTTCCATATGTTATGAAAGAATGTATTATGTATGGGTTTCCTTGAATATATCATGTGTGATGAATTTATGGGATATGTTAATGAAACATTAGGGAATAAGTAGTTTCATATATAATGGAAAAATTTCCATTTTATTCGAAGAGGCTTAGTTCTATTAGTGAGATATTTTTCATAACTCTCTGATACATCAAACCTAAAAATTACATTGGATTGTATTTTTTATCATAAGGTTAGAAATATAATGTAAATATAAATTTTTATCAAAGTCAATGATGGAAGATGAATATATTTATTTTATTATATTTTGGAGTGTCGATCTGGGGAAACTCAGTGTGTATGAGAGGAGAGTGTAGATTAAAGAATGGTTTTAGATGATATTAGTTCACTATAATTTAAGATTTATAAAAATAGTTAATGGTTCTTATGTGAAAGATGATGTTAATTTCAATGGTATATATATGAAGTGAAGGGTTTTTAGGAAATATTAAAAAATTGATTTATTTATGGATTATGAAAAGATATCATTTGTGAGATCCCTATGGATAATTCTATAGGATATGTCTATTTATGTGATAATATCATGATTCATTTTCTAATGTATATATTGTGTGTATCTAGTAGAAATTACACCCCTCTTCATATACTGGAACGTGTATACGACTATGGTATTGGATCAGCTTGGGGTAATAAAAAAATAGGATGGTTGAGTATCAACTCAATCTTCACTCTGGTGCACAATTAGTGGGCCTAAGAATACACACATGTCTAAAAACTAAGGTGGGATTTTTTTAATAACATTCTATTGAAAATCCATTATGAAGTATTTATTATTTTAAGGAATTAGTTTATGTTATATGATACAATCAAACCTAAGGAAATATATTTTTAATATTGAGATATTTTGGTTGGACTAAAAAAAATGTATAAATTTTCAGAATTAGATATCTTGTGGTTGAATTTATCATATATTTTAATTATTCAATTATAGTATTTACTATTAATCACTAACAATTTATTATTTTTGTATTTAGTAATGGATGAATATAGTACAAAAAAAATAATAGATTCCATAGACAATATGAACATTGTATAGATGAGAAACAAAATCGGATAATATCTGCATTGCGAACCTTCTAATCATGAAGAATCAACAATACAAAATCATGATTAATAATGTATAATTAATAAAGTTTCAAAATACATAAGAAAATATGGATGGGGAATCATGGATGTTTGGGTAACGCTGATGATGATTGAAATATATTCAATCTCCAACATATCAAAAATCATACAAGAGGAACCCTGGGTAATGTCTCAAAGGGGAAAAATATTTAAAGTACAGGTGGATTTTCCAATTATGTATTAAGAGTTTAATAGATGTAAATAGTTCATCGAATATAATAGAAACGATTAAAGTTATAAATAATACAACATCTATAATTCAATGCTTTAAATTGAAATGGATTTTCGGTTATTCAAATAAATTCCCTAACCGTAGACTATTAACAGTAATAAGAATCAATGACTTCCTAGACAAATGGAATAATGAAAAAATTATGTTATGACTATCAATGAAGATGATTATGATTATTTATTATAAGGCCCCAGCCTTAAACCTTACTTAATCTTGAGTTATTACAAGATTACACATTGAGGATATTTTCAGGTTTAGAGTTTTAGAGAATTAGATCATAAAACTTGCATTACATTCCACATACAAACAAAGTGGTTACATAAAGATAGTACTTTTCATTCCTATCAATGGAAAAATATTTAAAATAAAACATGGATTCTTTCTTGACACTTCCTTGACACTATCATCATATCATGTACCTTTCCCTTGACCTGTGAAAAACATTTCAAAAAAACTTGGGATGAGCATAAAAAGATCAGTAAGGGATATAAAAATATGGAAAGGAAACATGGTTACATATATACATAATAATGAAATAATACTTTACCCATAAAACATAAGCACTTTAACATACCTCATCAAATCATGAATAATTCAAAAAAATCATAAGACATAAAGGTAACATGAGGCATTCATAACATTCTTACGTAGGGAGTAACCCTCTTGGTTACATTTGGAATACCCATCACAGTATATTCCCTAAATCTCTTTGTAGAAACCTTAACGTTTCACTCCTTCAAGTTACCCAATGCATTGGAGAGCTATATCGGGCTCACCCGCCCTTAGTTTATCACAGAACCACCCGTCTTAATAATAATGCCCAAGAACCTCAACATAATCGTATCACATAAAACATGCATATAGGAAACATAACATTTCCACCTTTCAATCACAAGATATCAATACAACACATTGATATAAAAACATTATGAAAACCATTTTCAATACCAAAATAAAATAAAAGTAAAACATGGTATTTATTTTTCTTTTAAAAAGAAGGTATGACTTGTAGAGGAAGCCGAAACTCAAATAATGGTCACGGTGGCGGAGAAGTCGTTGTCTCCACGTACGTACGACAAAAACATTCCCTTTTTTCGTTTAGTAAACGCTTCGTATAAAAAATATTCCTTTTGAATAAATGTAAAAGTCAAAGGGGTGTATACACCGTATAAAAGAAGGTTGTGTATTAAACAAAATATGCCTCAATGAAAGGAGATTGAGACGAAGTCCCATACCTCGGGTCCGACTTGACTCGGTCGTTATTTAATCTCCTGAATAATAAACTTGAGTTAATTTCTAATTGTTTAAGAACCTTTTTCAAGTTCATTATTCCTTTTATATCACTTATCGCCATGTCATGAACACTATGTAATTATTTAAGTTAATAACGATCGTTTTAACGATCATTGGTACTTGAGTAAAAAATAAGCCCTTTATAATTACATGTTGTTCATGTATCCATTATATCCAGAATGGTATTAATGATGTAGATATCATATATGTCATATATATCCAGTACATGCATGCATTAATAATATTATATAATCATTTAGAGGTAAGAAATGAAATGCACCGTTCATGGAGACTGTAAGACGTACGTACGCATGAACACTACTTTCTTTTATATTTCGTATTTTATAGAATGGAATCATAATGATATAAAGGTATATTATAATTCCATTATAATATCATATATAATATCATATTTCCATCCTTTATACGTCCCACATATGGTATTTAACGAATCAAATCACTTTGAGGGGGCGGTAGTCCGCACTTCCTTAAATGAAGATATCACGTTTACCCATATTGGAAACCATAAAGGTATGCCCAAAATGAAAAATACAGAAGCTTAAGGAAAAAATAAGAGTATTATATATCATATATAAATATAGTGACATCTTAATGGCCACCTTTGAAGGTGTTAAAAGAATGTTGAACAATCATCGTTTCGGGAGGCATAAATTCACCATCCACGGAAACAGTATGTTTGTTAACCATTAGATGTAGGTGTGTGTAAGTGTAGCTAGAATACTTCTTATAAGAACATCCTAGTATATTGAAGATACTGTATTTGTTACAATAGAAATGAATAAAAAGTGTTTAGGGTGTTGGAGAAGCAAAATAAAACAAAAAGACTCAAAAGAAGACTTTACCTTAAAATCGGGTAACTCCCTTTGGTTTGAGCTCAAAGGATTCCTTGGGAAGACTTCTTCCCAAATTTAGGCTTCAAGTAGTAAGAGAGGGAAGTGTAGAGACAAAATGGGCAGGGTTTGGCCGAGCGAATGGCTTTGGGAGTGTGCGAAAAGAGGTAGAGGTGGGGGCCTTTTATAAGAGGAGAGGAGGGGCACTCTAGGAAAGTAAAGAAATATTACTTTATTTGAAAATGAGTTTCGGATTTAAATGGTCCCACATTGATATAATTAGAGGATAAGGTGATAAGGGTTCTAAATCCACCCATAAAATAGGTTTCAGACATGTTTAGGTCTTATATTTTACATTATCATTCCATTTTATTTAAATCGTTAAATAATGAGGTCATCGCTCCATCATCATGATGTCATAAATAATTTAATTTATATAAAGTCTAAAAATTATAAAAAAAAATACTTTGATGTAGGAAATAGTTTTTTCTTTCCAATGAATATTTATATTAAAAAAACTGACTTGTATAACCCCATATAAAAATTGTTTTCGTAAAACATATTATGTTTGTGTCATTTTTACTTTTACATTAAATAAAAAGTTATTTATGTCATTTCCCAACCAAAGTGGCTCCATGGGGTCCCCAAGTTGACCCATGGATTGTATTGGTCGGCCATGACACATCCAATAAATTTAGGACATGTTTCTAGGTCATTTTATATTATTAAAGCATTATTTTTACCTTAAACTACACTAATTACCACTAATCGCGATTAAAAACTTAATAAGTTACTATTCACCAAAAAATTATTTTAATATCATTGAACCACATTTTACTTCTTAATGACAACCATGTATGTATGATTTTTGAAATTCAAAACACAAAGGTGGAAAATTTTCATTTAAAAGAAAAATCAGTTTCTTTAACTACCACTTAGTGATTTCACTATTCATCAAAAATTGAAGTTTTTCAGAAAAATACCAAAACTTCACCCTAAGATATATTTGATATTATGAATTCAAAAATAAAGTCTATTTTAAAAAATTAAAAACATATAAGTCACATTAATTAATTTATTAATTAATTCCCGCTGTCAGAGGAAATAGCGTGTTTTATGAAACAATAAGTATCCAAAGATTGACACCAGTTTAAGTCCAATTTCAAAGTGAAATTGATTCCAATGACCACCATTGTATTAAATGGTAAAAATATGTTCTAATTTCACTTCAAAACCAATTCAAAACATAATCTAATCATATAAATAAATTATATTAAAAAGCAGTTTTGATGTAAAATGCAGTATTTTTCACTATTCATTAAAAAATGAACATTGTCAGAAAAATACCAAAAATTCACACAAAGTAAATTTTGATGTCCCAATCATAAAGAATAAGTTTATTTTGACAAACATAGTTTATAAAATTGTCAAAATATTGATTCAAAACTGGTTTTCCATCAAAAGGCAATAAAACAATCTTTTAAAAATATTAGTGTATTCCATGCATAAGATTGGATTTATTTTCATTTTAAGCATCTAAAAAACTATCTAATTCATTAATAGACATAGACAAAAATATCTATTATTCATTACTTACTTGTGATGTTACATCCTTCCCCCCTTTAGAAAATTGTGTCCCCGCAATTTATTTACTTATCAAATAAATGGAGGTACTTATCCCTCATTGCATTTTCAGATTCCCATGTTGCCTCTTTAATCATGTGGTTTTTCCAAAAAAACATTAGCTAGCGAATCACGTTATTCCGTAACACTTGCTCCCTGTGGTCAAGAATCTGGACCGGTTGTTCCCCATAAGATTGGTTCTCTTCCAGGTGAACTACCTCTGGACTCAAAACATGAGATGGAGCTGGCATGTACTTCCTTAACATTGAAACGTGAAAAACATTGTGTACCTGAGATAAACTCGGAGGAAAAGAAACTCAGTAAGCAACTGATCCAACTCTCTGCAGAATTTCATATGGTCCAATGAACCTTGGACTCAACATTCCTTTCTTACCAAATCGCATCACACTTTTCCATGGTGATACTTTGAGAAAAACATGATCACCTACCTCAAAAGATAGATCCTTCCTCCGGTTATCCGCATAACTCTTCTGCCTTCTCTGAGCTGTTTTCATGTGCTTCTGAATCAGATGAAATTTTTCTGCCAAATCTTCTACCAATTCTGGTCCCATCAACTTCCTTTCACCCACTTCATCCCAAAAAGCTGGAGTTCGACACTGCTTCCTATATAACGCCTCAAATGGTGCCATCTGTATACTGGAATGAAAACTGTTATTATATGAAAATTCAACCAAAGAAAGATTTTGGTCCCAACTTCCCTGATAATCCATCGAAAAAGCTCGTAGCATATCCTCTAAGGTCTGAATTGTTCGTTCTGATTGCCCATCTGATTGAGGATGAAAAGCTATAATAAAATTTAATTCAGTACCCAACGACTTCTGAAGGCCTTTACAAAATATAGAAGTGAACCTGGGATCATGATCAGATACAATGGAGAGAGGAACTCTATGTAACCTGACTATCTCTTTAAGATACAAACGGGAAAGTTGATCCAGGGAAAAAGTATCTCGTATAGCAAGGAAATGAGCAGACTTGGTCAAGCAATCAACAATAACCCAGATTGCATTATTACCACGAGATGTCTTCGGTAATCCCACAACAAAGTCCATGGATATATTCTCTCATTTCCACTCTGGCACTGGTAGAGGCTGAAGCATCCCTTTCGATAACTGCCACTCTGCTTTAACCTGTTGACATGTCAAACACTTCACAGTAAAATCAGCAATATCTCTTTTCATTCTATCCCACCAGTAATACTCCCGCAGATCTCTGTACATCTTAGTACTTCCAGGATGAACTGAAAACAGAGAACTATGAGCTTCACATAACAACTATCTCTTCAACTGTGAAACATAAGGCACACACAATCTCTTCCCAAATCTCAAAACACAATCATTATCAATGTTGAATTCAGGCAACTAACCTTTCTGAACCAGCTCTAACTTTTTCTGCAACTCACTGTCTTTCTTCTGTACTTGTTTGATTCTATCTGATAGAGATGATCTCACTGATACCTGAAACAAAATAGAATATCTTCCTGCACCAACAACTTCTATGCCAAAGTTCATCAAATCCTTAACCAAAGGATCACGTTCCAAACGCAACATTGCTAATGAGGCATTACATTTTCGACTCAAAGCATCAGCCACTTTATTTGCTTTTCCCGGATGGTAATGAATTGTAAAATCATAATCCTTGATTAATTCTAGCCATCTCCTCTGTCTCATGTTCAATTCTTTCTAAGTGAATATATACTTTAAACTTTTGTGATCAGTATATATTTCACACTTTACTCCATACAAATGATGCCTCCAAAATTTTAAAGCGAAAACAACATTAGCTAATTCTAGATCATGTGTAGGGTAATTTAACTCATGAGTCTTCAACTGTCGTGAAGCATAAGAAATTACCTGATCATTCTGCATTAGGACGCCACCAAGTCCTTTAAATGAAGCATCACTGTATATAACAAACTCACCATTCCTGGAAGGTAGTTCCAAAACTAGAGCATTTACCAATCTTCTTTTCAATTCCTGAAAATAATCATCACATTCTTTTGTCCAGATAAACTTAACACCCTTCCGAGTTAGCTTAGTCATTGGACAAGATTATCGTGAAAAAATTCTGACAAACCTTCAGTAATAGCCTTCCAAACTAAGGAAGCTACGAATCTCGGTTACATTTGTGGGTCTTGGCCATTCTTCAACAACCTTTGTTTTTGCAGGATCAATAGTTATCCCATCTTTAGAAACAATATGACCAAGGAAAGAAATTTGTTGCAACCAAAACTCACACTTGCTGAATTTTCCATACAGTTTCTTTAATTTTATGGTTTTCAAGATAACCCTTAAATGTCTTTCATGCACCTGTTTACTTTTAGAAAACACCAAAACATCATCAATGAAAACCACCACAAACTTATCCAAGAACTCATGGAAAATTCTATTCATTAAGTCCATGAATACAGCAGGTGAATTGGTTAGCCCAAAAGGAATTACTAAAATTTCATTATGGCCATATCTCGTACGGAACGCGGTCTTCGGAATATCTGCCTCCTTTACCTTCAGCTGATGGTACCCCGATCTCAAGTCAATCTTTGAAAAAAACAGAGCTCCCTGGAGCTGATCAAACAAATCATCGATATGAGGAAAAAGACATTTGTTCTTAATAGTTATATTATTCAAGGCCCTATAATCAATGCAAAGTCTCATAGAACCATCTTTCTTTTTAACAAATAAAATAGAAGCACCCCAAGGTGATGTGCCAGGTCGAATGAAACCTTTCTCTAATAAATCTTGTAATTCCTCCTTCAACTCTAAAAGTTCAGTTTGAGACATTCGATAAGGGGGTTTTGAAATTGGCTTAGCATTAGGAACTAAGTCAACAGTAAACTCAACTTATCGATCTGGTATTATTCCAGGCAACTCATCAAGAAAAACATCAGGATACCCATTTACCACTAGCACATCATTAATCTGAACAGTTCCTTTATTTTCAACGATGTGTGCAAGGTAACATTCATTTCCATCTTTTACAAATTTCTTGGACTCTTGATAAGTTATCAACAGTAAGGTTTCATTCTTGTACACAAACTGAAAGTCTTTCTGAAAAGAAACTTCTTTAGCTCTACAGCCAATCTTAGCATGGTAAATAGAGAGCCAATCCATACCCAGGATAACATCAAACTCAACTAGAGGTAGAACAATAAGGTTTGCAAGTAGGTTCTTTCCACAGATAAGGATAGGAAGATTCTTATAAATTCCTTTTTCCTCAACATTTCCCATAGGTGTTTTTACCAAAATTTCAGGAGTCATTTCTTGAGATGGTATTCCCATTTTACTAGAAAAGGTTTTATAGATAAAAGAATGTGTAGACCCCGAATCAAACAACACACTGGCATAATCTGAAAAAACAAACAAAGTACATGATACAACTTCATTTGATGGCCCGACATCTGCTGAAGTAGTTGAAAAAGATTTCACCACCCCTTTCTTCTTGTAGTCTAAATGCATCCCATCACTCAAGCTCTTTGTCGGACACTCGTTTGCATAGTGACCCATCTCATTTCACTTATAACATTTCACTAACTATAAATCAAATTTGGTCTTACCTTCACCTTGATCCTTTTCAGTGCAATCACGAGCCTTATGTCCCATATTACCACATCGGTAGCACTTTCCAGAATTCAGAAGTCATTCCCCCGCATGCCTTTTTCCACATTTATCGCAAACTGGAAACTTAGTTTTCTTACCATCAGACATTTTTTGAAGAATTATTACCTTTCTCCTGCCACCTCGGTCTCTTCTTCTGTTGGTTGTTATAGAACACTTGATAATCGGAAAACTCCATTTCCACCTTCTCAGCACAACGAACAAGCTTTTCATAACTTTTAAACTCACGAGAAGCTAATGCCCTTCGATATTTTGTCTTTAATCCTAAGTAAAAACGATTGATTTTACTATCAAGGTCTCAGATAAAATTTGGAGCATACATTTCCAATCGAGTGAACCTTTCTTCATAGGCAGCCACCGAGTCTCTCTCTTGCCTCAATTCCAAGAATTGCTTTTCCATCCTAAGTCGAACAGCCTTAGGAAAATAATTCTCAAGAAACATACCTTTGAATTCCTCCCAGTCGAGAGCATCAATCTCATCAGCGTCCCTGATATTTTTAACCATCGACCACCACCGATCTGCCTCACCCTCCAAACGGTAAATAGAAAGACTAACCTTTTGATTGTCTGAACACCCCATGACATCGAAAATCTTCTCCAGTACTTTAATCCACCCTTCAGCTAACACAGGGTCAGATGATCCTCTGAATGATGGGGGATGTTGCCTCCTGAAATGTTCCACCACTGACATGTTCCTATGCAGTTGATCTGGCTGATCTCGTGCATGGATACCACCACCATTTATCGCTTGAGTGAACTGCACCATTACTACAACAAACTGTTCAGTTCCAATTCCGACCATCTAAGGATGCTGATTCGAAAGTTTATTTCCTTCTGCATGCCTTTTTAGCACTGCTTCCCTGTTTCCTCTGCGGAAAACCATTCTGAACAAACATGTCTTAGGTGAAGCAACATGGTAATCTTCAAATACTATATCACTTCAATTTGACCATAAAAAAAATATTTTTGGATAATCATTTAATAGAATTCTAACTCCTAAAGTTATCTAAAATGACCTTTGATACCAACTATAAGGCCCCAGCCTTAAACCTTACTTAATCTTGAGTTATTAGAAGATTACACATTGAGGATCTTTTCAGGTTTAGAGTTTTAGAGAATTAGATCATAAAACTTGCATTACATTCCACATATAAACAAAGGGGTTACATAAAGATAGTATTCTTCATTCCCATCAATGGAAACATATTTAAAATAAAACATGGATTCTTTCTTGACACTTCCTTGACACTATCATCATATCATGTACCTTTCCCTTGACCTGTGAAAAACATTTCAAAAAAACTTGGGATGAGCATAAAAAGCTCAGTAAGGGATATAAAAATATGGAAAGGAAACATGGGTACATATATACCTAAGAATGAAATCATACTTTACCCATAAAACATAATAACGTTAACATACCTCATCAAATCATGAATAAATCATAGAAATCATAATACGTAAAGGTATCTTGAGGCATTCATAACATTCTTACGTAGGGAGTAACCCTCTTGGTTACATTTGGAATACCCATCACAGTATATTCCCTAAATCTCTTTGGAGAAACCTTAACGTTTAACTCCTTCGCATTACCCAATGCATTGGAGAGCTATATAGGGCTCACCCGCCCTTAGTTTATCACGGAACCACCGGTCCTCATAATAATTCCCAAGAACCTCAACATAATCGTATTACATAAAACATGCATATAAGAAACATAACATTTCCACCTTTCAATCACAAGATATCAATACAAAACATTGATATAAAAACAATATGAAAACTATTTTCAATACCAAAATAAAAGAAAAGTAAAACATGGTATTTATTTTTCTTTTAAAAAGATGGTATGACTTGTAGAGGAAGTCGAAACTCAAATAATGGTCATGGCGGTGGAGAAGTCGTTGTCACCACGTACGTACGAAAAAAACATTCCCTTTTTTCGTTTAGTAAATGCTTCATATAAAAAAGATTCCTTTTGAATAAACATAAAAGTCAAAGGGGTTTATACACCGTATAAAAGAAGGTTGTGTATAAAACAAAATATGCCTCAATGAAAGGAGATTGAGACGAAGTCCCATACCTCGGGTCCGACGTGACTCGGTCGTCATTTAATCTCCTGAATAATAAACTTGAGTTAATTTCTAATTTTTTAAGAACCTTTTTCAAGTTCATTATTCCTTTTATATCACTTATCACCATGTCGTGAACACTATGTAATTATTTAAGTTAATAACGGTCGTTTTAACGATCATTGGTACTTGAGTAAAAAATAAGCCCTCTATAATTACATGTTTTTCATGTATCCATTATATCCAGAATGGTATTCCTGATTTAGATATCATATATGTCATATATATCCAGTACATGCATGCATTTATAATATTACATAATCATTTAGAGGTAAGAAATGAAATGCACCGTTCATTGAGATGGTAAGCCGTACGTCCGCATGAAAGCTACTTTCATTTCTATTTTGTATTTTATAGAATGGAATAATAATTATATAAAGGTATATTATAATTCCAGTATAATATCATATATAATATCATAGTTCCATCCTTTTTACGTCCTACATATGGTATTTAACGAATCAAATCACTTTGAGGGGGCGGTAGTCCGCACTTCCTTAAATGAAGATATCGCGTTTACCCATAATGGAAACCATAATGGTATGCCCAAAATGAAAAATACAGAAGATTAAGGAAAAAATAAGAATATTATATATCATATATAAATATAGTGACATCTTAATGTCTACCTTTTAAGGTGTTAAAAGAATGTTGAACAATCATCGTTTCGGGAGGCATAAATTCACCATCCACGGAAACAGTATGTTCGTTAACCATTAGATGTAGGTGTGTGTAAGTGTAGCTCGAATACTTATTATAAAAACAACCTAGTATATTTAAGATACTGAATTTGTTACAATAGCAATGAATAAAAAGGCTTTAGGTGGTTGGAGATGCAAAATAAAACAAAAAGACTCAAAAGAAGACTTTACCTTAAAATCGGGTAACTCCCTTTGGTTTGAGCTCAAAGGCTTCCTTGGGAAGACTTCTTCCCAAGGTGAGGATTCAAGGAGTAAGAGAGGGAAGTGAGGAGACAAAATGGGCAGGGGTTGGCCGATCCAAAGGCTTTGGGAGTGTGGGAAAAGAGGTAGAGGTGGGGGCCTTTTATAAGAGGAGAGGAGGGGCACTCTTGGAAAGTAAAGAAATATTACTTTATTTGAAAATGGGTTTCGGATTTAAATGGTCCCACATTGATATAATTCGATTATAAGGTGATAAGGGTTCTAAATCCACCCATCCAATAGGTTTTGGACATGTTTAGGTCTTAGATTTTACATTATCATTCCATTTTATTTAAATCGTTAAATAATGAGGTCATCGCTGCATCATCATAATGTCATAAATAATTTAATTTATTTAAAGTCTAACAATTATAAAAAAAATACTATGATGTATGAAATATTTTTATCTTTACAATGAATATTTATAATAAAAAAAATTACTTGTATAACCCCATATAAAAATTGTTTTCGTAAAACATATTATGTTTGTGTCATTTTTACTTTTACAGTAAATAAAAAGTTATTTATGTCATTTCCCAACCAAAGTGGCTCCATGGGGTCCCCAAGTTGACCCATGGATTTTCTTGGTCGGACATGACACATAAAATAAGGTTAGGACATGTTTCTAGGTCATTTTATATTATTAAAGCATTATTTTTACCTTAAACTACACTAATTACCACTAATCGCGATTAAAAACTTAATAAGTTACTATTCACCAAAAAATTATTTTAATCTCATTGAACCACATTTTATTTCTTATTGAAAACCATGTATGTCGGATTTTTTAAATTCAAAACACAAAGGTGGCAAAATTTCATTTAAACGAAAAATCAGTTTCTTTAACTACCACTTAGTGATTTCACTATTCATCAAAAATTGAAGTTTTTCAGAAAAATACAAAAACTTCACCCTAAGCTATATTTGATATTCTGAATTCAAAAATGAAGTATATTTTACAAAATTCAAAACATATAAGTCACATTAATTAATTTAATAATTAATTCCTACTGTCAGAGCAAATAGCGTGTTTTATGAAACAGTAAGTATCAAAAGATTGACACTAGTTTAAGTCCAATTTCAAAGTGAAATTGATTCCAAAGACCACCATTGGATTAAATGGTAAAAATATATTCTAATTTCACTTCAAAACCAATTCAAAACATAATCTAATCATATAAATAAATTATATTAAAAAGCAGTTTTGATGTAAAATGCAGTATTTTTCACTATTCATTAAAAAATGAACATTGTCAGAAAAATACCAAAAATTCACAAAAAGTAAATTTTGATGTCCAATCATAAAGAATAAGTTTATTTTGACAAACATAGTTTATAAAATTGTCAAAATATAGATTCAAAAATGGTTTTCCATCAAAAGGCAGTAAAACAATCTTTTAAAAATATTAGTGTATTCCATGCTTAAGATTGGATTTATTTTCATTTTAAGCCTATAAAACAAAATCTAATTCATTAATAGACATAGATAAAAATATCTATTATTCGATACTTACTTGGGATGTTACATTTATGGACACTAATACTCCACTATGGAGTTATTTATGTCTTATTGGATTTTTATTGTATGAAAACTGTTATATTTAGTAAGTTTTCTATGATAATTACATCACCACCCAACTGATTTTATTATTAATGTAAAATTATATATTTTCAATTATTATATTCCATGTTGATGATTATGAGATCATTTATTTTTAAAATATTTTAGTACTTCATTTAGATGAATATCAGGTGATTTTTGAAATGGAACATATTTCTATACTTAGAGAAAATATTATTTTTTAGAATGCAAAAATAAAATATATTATCAACTATTGAAATCCTACTAATTAAATGATTATTGTGAAAAACATATAGACGTAAATTATATAATATGGGTCTTGATATCAATTAATGATAGTATGATGACTCAAATGGTAATAGAAAAACATAATATTCAAGATAATATTTATACAGGGAATGAAATATACATTCATGTTTGTATGGTGGAAATATATATCTAAAAATTATATCCTAATTAATCTCTATAATTTTGATTCACTTATCTATCTTAATTGGCATGTGAAATATAAATTTTGTAAAAGGAAATTTATGGTGTCCTTGGTGTCCTAGAACCAATTTTCTATAATTTGGATTTCATATTTATTAAAATAATTTAACATTAATTTAATATTCATATTACATACTATTAAAAATTCTATATGACTATAATGTAATAATTTCATAGATTATATATCACATTGAAATGGTCATAATAGTTCCCTACTATGCTGAGAACATTGAAATTTCATAATGATATACTTAACATAGATATTCTACCAAAAAACATTCTATAATGGAGAACATAGTATGGTAATTTTTATGTGTGAGTACTCATTAGAATTTAAGACTTTATCCCATTAAGATCTCACTTTATATGAAAAATTCTATTAAAAATTTAAACATTTTTATGTATCATCATTTTTTTCAATCATTATGTGTCTGTAAAGGTCCATATAATGTAATATAATTTTTATTGCATGTCATAAATCATGCACTTATATTTACTAGCCAAAAACAGGACACAAAATGTTCTCAAGAATTTGGGTAAGTTGGGTGTATCGTGAATGAAATGTTGTTAATGAACAATTCAAAGAATAATTTATCCCAGTCATATTATTGGATATTGATATCTCATCCCATTGTTTTAAATGGAATTATAACAATACATTCTCTATAAAATGTATGTTGATATATATATCTTAGATATTTAATGATATAAATATCAAAATAATGGTTAATGACACTAGAGTTCCACATTCTTGATTAGATATTTTAAATAGTGGGTTATCTTACACAACGAGTGCTCATAGGTGGTCATCGACCTTCTAATAGTTACTTCATTCTCCTGGGTTCCTTATCCTATTTTTGTATAATAACTTAGAACATCATAAAATCCCCCATAATTCCATGGAGAAATAATCCTTTAAGGACAACCAGTGTCTGTTTCAATTTATCTCAAATAATTTCTCATTGAATTTAATGGTTGGAATAAATTTTATTCTCAAGAATGATGCATATTTTTTTCCATATTTTGTAATATCATCAAATAAATAAAACATTATTCACAAGGTAAATGTTTAATTATGTGGATATTTAATATTTTTTTAATGAATATATATGTGGTCAGATATTTAATACATTTCAAAGTGGAATAAAAGAATAAGATTGTGTCCATTGATAGATATTAATTTATAACTAGTAAAAGTAATAATTATCATTTCCCCATTCAGTACACAACATGAGAAAATATGAATAATAATATTATTACAAGAAATGGGGTCTTATAATATAAAATATATCTGTTATAAGATATTGTGAATATAAATAATATATTTATGGAAACCATATATTTATATATAGATTACTATTTATATTGCACAGAGTTTGATCAAAATTGAGAATCAGAGTACATTATAAAATCATGAAATCTCTTTCAACATAGAGAAGAACACTATAGAGATTCTCTTTCCTCCCCCGTAATCTCAAGAATGTGAGTACAAGGATTATTAGTTATGATCCATGAAATTATCTTAGTGATCAAGAAGAACTCATCAAGATGATCGATTCCTCAATCCAACACCCAATCATCTATTAGAATTGTTTTGAGATTATTGTAGACTGTTTGGATAGATATAAGAGTTATATTAAACCTAGATCCTACATGTTTAGTGGAATAATATTGAAATGGTTATTAGATGTACAAAATATTATTCAAAAAAATTCTTATGAAAAATGTATTATTTCATTCAATATATGTGAATTAATTAAAAATATAATGTCAAAAATATATCATTTCCCGAATACTGTTGTCAATATTATATGGAAAAATTTCAATGGCCATAACATTTAAGTCCCCTTCAATATGAAAATGATCCTTAAAATTTGACATTTGTTGATTCAAGATTCACCAAAATATGTGCTTCTTCTATGTCCAGAACCATCAAGATTTATTAGATTAGTCACAATAAAATATATAAATATTTATTAAATTTATTATCATTAATCATATAAAAGATAAAATGTATTACAATTATAAATTTGTTCTTGATCCATAAAAAAATTTCTCCATTATTCCCTTTAGTTCTTCCTCAGAAAAAAATATATGTTAATTATTAATGATGAACGTATTTGAAGAACTCATATAAAGGTACCATGAATTATGGATGGATATTACATGGTCACACAACATCTAATTATTTTTCACATATCACATATCCTTTCATATTTCCCCAAGAAACCCACAAAGAAT
The DNA here is from genome assembly GCA_963277665.1 of Viscum album. Taxonomy (NCBI): domain Eukaryota; kingdom Viridiplantae; phylum Streptophyta; class Magnoliopsida; order Santalales; family Viscaceae; genus Viscum; species Viscum album. Next base: position 3,980,835 of record OY728143.1, on the reverse strand, counting down.
CTGAGTCATCATGTAATGAAATCTTGATGCCTGGATTAAATACACCATGTGTTAACCAGAAATGGTGGCAGACAAATTTTATGGACTACACACCATTTATATTGTATACATGTTGTGTAATCCATGTGTTTTCATGATGGAAAATGTCTGGAAAATCCATTTAAAATAATTAATACAATAATTTATTTTTTATATGACATATATTGGTTGTATGCCTTATATCTTTAGGTGAAAATCATTTAGAAAATCTACATGTTGTTTTCATCATGAATTTCCACAATATGTACACACTGAGTCCTTATATGGGTACTATGGATATATTGTGAAGAAATTTACATGCCATGTGGTTAGCATGAATACTTTATGTACTTTACATGTTTTTGTGGAAATTTAAAATTAAAATAATTACTCCATTAACCCTCTTCATTTTGAGTTTTGTGGGTCATTAAACTTATTGTGAGGACCAGTCTTTTGGTTATATATTATATTAAGTATTTTATTGATTTAATGTAACTTTCTAAAATATGAATCATATATTTTCATTCCATAGAAAATACACAACACATTAAATTTTTTTGGAAAACATATTTGCATATATAAGATATAGAATCAATTTATTAATGTATGGCATGAAATTAAAAAATAATACATATAGAAAAATATATTATATGAGAGAATTATATAAAATTAGAGTCATACTATGTAGTTTAGATAGGTAGCCATTGAATTTTTTCCATGAATGGGACTGTGAAATATTTTTTTTACATTTTTTAAAAAATAAAATAATTTATTTTATTAAAAGTAATTAAAATGGAAATTTTATAATGATAGGGTGAAATAATATAAAATAGATTAATTGATTGAAAAGAAAAATAATTTGACTATTTGAGGGTTGTTTATCTTTTCAAATAATTAATTGAAATTAATTCTATCTAGATACTTTTAAATGTGTAATCATTGTATGTGTATGACTAATCATTATCATTGACTATAACTATATTTAAGTTTTCTAAATTTAATTAAAATTTATTTAATGGGTTTAAATTATTTATTATTATATTTTATATGACTAACTTCATGTCATGCCTTAATATTTTATTGTGTAGTTCAGGTGTGTCGAAGGATTCATTTACTAATCCCCTTTAATAAATCATTTGGTTACCCTCAACTGAATGGGAGTTATATTCCACATGTAGTAAAATGAGTATCTGATGGTGCATGGAGTCAGTTAAATGTGGATTTAAGGTGCATGTGGTTCAAGAATGAACCAGGATGAAAGAATCTGGGGTGATGAATAAGATAAAAAGTGTAATTCTGTAACTTTTTCCAAGGCCAACAAAATTTATTTTTTCCCTAAGGCCGTATGTTGATTTATTATCTACTCAATAAATCAGTAATTATACAATCTCATGATCACATTATTTTATTTATTAATTTTATTTCTATATACACATGATTTATTTGATAGATGCAAGCCCACTATCACAAAAATTATTTTTTTAATGATCCATGATAGAATTAAAATAAATTGATTATGCATAATTTTTTAGCAGAACATTGTTATCCACATAAGTAAAATTCACTTAAAATTAAAAATATATGTAAAGGATAAATTAAATAACTCCTTACACATAATAAATAAATTTTATCAACATATTATTATGTAAGATGAAGCCATACATTACATTATTATGAGTGAAACTATATAACTTTGTGATTAGAGAACCCTGGGTTGGACACATACTTTTGTCGAAGGGGTTTAATGGATATTTTGGGTAGAATTATGAAATTTACATCACAATAAGTTGTTTTTAGGGATACTATGCAACTTGGTGTAATGTGTTAAAGAAAATCTTGTATTGGTTTCTATCTTGGGGTCTGAACTCAATGGGTCAAGTATATGGAAACCCATACTTTTAGATGAATTTCCTAACTAAATACCTTATAATAATTTTCCTATACCTCTAATGGGTTATTATATAGGGAATTCGAATAATTTCCACTATAATTCATAAATAAATATAATATTCTATGTTTAATAGTGAGGGTCATCGGGGTTTTTTTTAAATATTTGAAGCCTTGAAAAAAAGTTAAATTTTTATGTATCACATAACTTATAATAAAGAAAAGTACTACTATTATTCTCTTTTGTTATTGTAAAATTTTTAGAACATTATAAACCCCATAATCTGTGATATCAATTATAGAGATATTTAATCACTTAAATAGAAGTAACAACCATAAATGGTTCTGATGCCTGTGACAAGTTTTACAGTATGAACAGAAATATTATTTAGTATAATCTTCAATGCTCGATTCATGTTTAAATTTGGAAAGTAATGGGGACTTCACTATCTATGTCAAAAAATTGAGAAATTTGGTTTATGTTAATGTTTAATACTTTAAACCTTGTAAAATAAACTCATGAAGTCACATGAAAACATTAATGATTATAGAATGGTCCAACATATCTGTAGACTATATCAGGAGTGGGAAAGACAAGAAATATTTGAGATATCTAACAAACTATTTCAATGTAACATAGATAATCTAAACTTGTTGGAAATATAGTAGTTAAATGCATTGAATACATTGAGAAGATAGTGGTTTTTGTGTTCTAACTACGTGAAAAATTGTTTTCCGATTTCATTTTGGTTTTTACTACCTGAATAATTGTGTAATGATCCTTTTATTTCATCACTCTTTCTAAAATTATACATCATTTTTATAAATTTTATTCTAAATAATGAAGATAAAACTCTTATAGATCATCTCACTAAAGTTCCTATGTTTACAATTATATGAAGGATAAATATCATTCTATAATTATAGTGAATAAAAGAAATGACCTATCTAAGAGAAAAAAATCTGGGGATTCTTCACAACAATCTTCTAATAAGAGAGAGAATAAGAAACCAGTAGGGGAACATGATAATATATGTTTTCAAGTGGAAAGAAGGTCAACTGGATGAAAAAATACACCGTTGAAAATAAAATTGTAGATGCTTTAGTTTTTTTAATAATTAAATTTATATATATCAATAAACTAGGTTTTAGATATATATTATAGCACACACACACATATATATATATAAATAATTAAATAGTATATACACGTAACGATTTGTTGAGGTGAAGTTGAATTGTGATAATCTATTGGAGCCAAATTGACTAATGTGGCTATTTGGGACTTCCAAATCACATTGATAACTAGAATGATATTAGTTTTAAAATAGTTTTATTATAGAATATCAATCACAAAAAATTATATCTATATAATGACAAAATATATAGGGATTTATTTTAAAACATGGAAATAAATTATTCGTCTATTATAAATAAAGCATATTTTGTCTGAATTAATATTTAAATAATGGTATTTATGTTTTGGATTATGTGAACCAATTATAAAACATTGATTACAAAACTACATCACAATAATCATAAAACACCCAACTATGGAATCATCAACAATGTCATGTAAATGAATGTAGTTTGTCCAAAATACACCAAGATGGATATTAGGATTTTTTAGAGCTAAAACCACTAGGTGTATTTCAAACATGTTTACATATAATGATGACTAAATCCCTATTTAGTGGAAAAAGTTAATGGGCAATGCAACTTCTTTAATTATTTCAAATTAATGTGTTAATACCATTTCCAATTAATTTAGGGCTAGTTAAAGATACATAAAAAAATTTACTGATGATTTTAGTATATATCGATATATCTACTTAATGAAATATAATTTGGATTATTTTGATAAATTCTATGAATACAAAAAATGATTTTGAGAACCATATATGTATATAGAAAATAAAAATCCCCTTATATCATAGAAAATTATATCAAAATCTTGCCCTTAATTATTATATACATGATTTTTGGATTCTATTCCAAATCAATCCTTCTTATACATAATAATGGAACAGTTTAAGTGAAAGGAAGAACCACACCCTAATGGATATTATCAGATTAATGAATAGTTATATGAGTAAAAAATTATACTTACAAGTATACTTGTTATAGATAGGTGCATAAATACTAAAACAGGTGACAAATAAATTGGAAGATGGTATTTCATACTAATATTGGATTTTAAATAGTCTCATGTCGTAATAAATACTTTTGTGGGGATGTGAAATGTTTTTGATAGCTTATTCAGGAAACAAATTATCTCCAGAATTAAAAAAGTGTACCATTATAGGATAACCAATGTAAACTATTTAATAATAATTAAAAAAATCTTTGATAAAATGTTAATTGTGGAATGAAATTCCATATTAATTAAGAGGGTGAACATATTTCCAATTTATAATGGGTGAAAGATTTAATTTTAGGAATTCTAGGATTAATGTATACAATAGATGTCATACGAACATATTCCACAATTCCCAATCGAAGAAGGAATTATGGAGACACCAGTACTGCATATGTGTAGAAGAGTTTTTAGAGAAACAAAAATATATTTATAATTATTCACAAAGTATGGTGTGTAATTATTATTTATTTGTAGTGATAATGAAACATAAATGGAATTAATAATTGGAAGAGATGTTTCCCGTTGTCAAAAAGATATGAAATATAGAATGCATTGTTTATATCAAAACTAATTATATATATTGATAGATTATCCTGTGGAATTAAATCCCATTGGTTATACATTGGTATTCAATAAGAAAATGGATATGGAATTAGAATTCAGTACTTATAAGTAATTAATAGTTTCACAAGGTTTCAAAAAACATCAAATAAAAGACTATGACAAACCATTTTCACAAATTCCTATGGGTAAATCCATCAGAATTACACTTTCAGTCACCTCATACCATGACTTTAAGATTTGGAATATGAATATCAAAATTTATATACAATATAGTATCCATAAAGAAGATGCTTCTACGCCACATCACAAATGGTTTGTGACTATAAAGGATGGAAACAATTTACGAAAATCACATTGATACTTGTATGGATCACTTATAGCTTCCAGGTCACTGAATATTTGGTTTGATAAATATATAAAAGAAATTGGATTCATAAAGAATAGATTTGAGAGATGTGTCTATAAATAGTTTAGTGGGAGTTATGTTGTTTTCTTAATAGTTTATGTTGATGACATAGTATATATTATAAAATAAATACGAATATTATATTCAATTAAAACCTTACTGAATACACAATTATCTGCAATGGACATAGGTGAGGAAACATATATTCTTAAGATCAAGATCCATTTTTATATATCTAAGAGGATTTTTAGTCAATGAAAGAGTACATACATTGAAAAGATACCAAATTGATTTTTTATATAACAATACATGAGAGGATTGTTTCTAGATTCACATGGTATAAATAATTCTAATTAAACGTTTCCTCAAACTCATGAGGATAAATATAGAATTTAAATGATACCATATGCATGAGTGATTGAATTATTCATTTATGTAATGATATGTATAACACTATATATTTATACTACACATTAAGTGAAATAAGAGGATATCAAGATGGACTAGGTGACTTACATTATATGGTGTCGAGAATATCCTTAAGTATCTATGTTAAATTAAGGATATGTTAGTGGTTTATATAAGAGATTACATGTTAGTAATAAAATTGAATATATATATATGGTTGTTTAAAAACAAATAAGTGTGATTTAAAATGAAAATTAGGTTTCATATTTATTCTCAATGGTGGTGAAATGAGTTATAAGAGAAATATTCTTGACATTTTCATAGATTATACCCCTGATCTTGAGTAAATTTCATCATTTTAGATAGCTAAAGAATAATTTTGGATATTTTAAATCATCCATGTTACTCACGTTATTCCTGGTATTGAATACCCTATCAATATTTATAATGTTAATAATATATCATTATCTCATGAAAGGTAGATAAGGTCACGTAATTGGACAGAGCATATAATTTTAAAATGTCATCATTTGAGGTATTATTCTTAGACATGAGAATTTATAGTGATAAAAGAATCTACAAAAGAAAATGTGTTGGACCCCATGAAAAAATAACTAATTCACCAGAAACATGATCGTAATGTGAGGTTAAGAAGACTTTATGTCAATAGAAATTGGTTATAATTCAAGTCAGAGTCTTTTAGAGTTTGTGTTCTAGAACCACCTATTTATAATCTTTATTATATTCATATTAAAATAAGTGAATATTAATTAAAATATCTTATTATATACTGTTCATTATTCTCCATAACTTTAATGTAATAATGTCCTAGAGTACCTGTGACATCTAATAGTGTATATCAGCTCCTCACTATGATAAGAAGATTTAAATTATATAATGATATTATTAATCTGAGTTCTATGTTTAGATAACATTATATTTTTGGGAATATATAATAAAAACTCTATAGTATGAGTACACATAAGTTAATGAGACTTCATTTCATGAAGTTCTCAAGTGGAAATCTCGATGAAGATATATTATTAGAACCATCCCACCAATTGAAATTCCACATGTTCTTATTCTAACAATTATTCTTGTCTTCAAGTGTGTGTAATGGTCCTTAGACTTTTGGATTATTAATAATGAATTTCATGATATTATTTTATACATTGAGGAATGAGTTTTCCAATCCATATTAAGGGAAGTACATATCTCATCCATTTTAGTGTAATAGAACCACCACAGTAGACTCCATTTACATGTTGTAAAAAATATTTTATTGAGATTGTTAAATAAATACATAAAATAGTATAGTTTGATGACAAAGATTTGAATCTTTTTTGATGATATATTAGGATAATGGTATTATATTAAACTATGAGTGATAATATGTGGTTTAATATATTGCGACATTAACTTCATTATCTTGGATTCCTGGGCCTATTGGTAGATAATAATAATAAAAATTAGGAAAGGCTACCTAATGAAAATGATAAATAATCCAATATAGTCACACACTATGTGTTTTTATTTCCATAAATAATATTTTATTTGAATTTATTTATTGGAATAAATATTATTCTAATAACAAAGGAGTAATTCTGTTTAGAATTTATAGGACAGATAAACTAAATAAATTTTTATTTGTATAGAAATTATTTAATTAGGGGGAGGTCTAATATTTATTTATTTATATATATTGAATAAATATTTATTTTAGTAATTAATAATTACTATGGAGTACTATTAGACTAATATTTCAACTAATAACAAATATTAACTTGTAATGTGGTAAAAATCATATTCATCATCAAGCCAGTTTGTGCACAGTATGAAAACGTATAATTATTATTACATGTAATTTGTTAATATAATATTTTATATATTATTTAAGGGTCATTGTTAAATTAAATAAAATTTTAATCATAAAACATTATATATAAATACATGAGTTTATCAAATGTTTAGATTAGAACTGAAATTGAGAATCATTGTGCCCATTGAATTCTAGAGATGTCTATGAAGAACGTAGACCAATCTAGAGATTCTCTTTCCTCCTCCATCATCTATAGGATTAGAATGAAAGAAATATTCATCAATCGTAAAAAAATCATTATATTTATTAATAAAAACCCCCAAATAAATTTGATCTAACACACTAACAACCATTAATATGTCAGCATTGATCAGAGATCCTATGAGAAAATGTGGATCCCATATAGAGGGGATCTATGTTTGGATCCAACAAGAGAAATAATGGTTTAAAAAAGTTTTTTGGATGATCAATATACTCATAAAAAATATATATGAATAAATATGAATTTTTCATCCAATATATTTAAATTAATTTATATTTTACTAGAAAAAATATATTCTTTTGGATCTGATGACCATCGTTGTCCATATTATTTGAAAAATCATCATTTGTCATGATTTTTACATATTTCACAATATTAAAACGATCCATTGAATAAAAATGATGTTTTGGGATATTCTAGGATAAGAACTTCCTCTCCACCTATATCCATACATTTATTTTTTTGGGAATGTAATGAATAATATTGTACTATATAATCATCCACTGAATAAACATTGCATGAGTAGATTTTTTCACATGAAATTGGGATCTACGAAAATATAAAAAATATTATATAAGTATTATTTTGAGATTTTTCTATAAATAATATATCTAGTAAATAAAACATTAATATAAATTATATATGGAAAAAAATTGCATTATGCACACTTGAAGTTTTAACAGGTTATTTCCCAATAAATGTAGATTTATCTATTACATTTCATTAAGAATATAAATTTATACATTTCAGAATCAGAATATTGTTTAATGATATTTAAATTTTAATTTATCATGTTAATATTATCTTAGGATAAAATATTTATAGTTTTGTCAACAATTATTTTATGCGAATAATAGAAACATTCCGATAATACTCAAATTCAAATTTTCATGAAATTATCATAATAAATGAATTAATTAGTTATTATGAGTTTTTATTTTATAAATTATATATATTTATAATTTTAAAAATCATTTAATAATAATTTTTGTATTTATAAAACCCATGATTAACATTTTGGAATTATATGTAATGTATTTCTATAAAAACAATAATACCTGTTTAAGTTAAAAATTAGTTTTCATCACTTGAAGAAATAAAAAATATATATCATATTTGAGATCCAACTGATAATATTATTCAGTTGTTTGAATTTAATTTTTGGGAATATCAATAAGATTAATAATATTAAAGATAATAATTATGATAATGGTAATACCATTTTTCATAATGAGTTATTTCAATAAAATAATTTATATTTTATCTAATAAAACAAATTAATAACAACCAAATAATTATTATAGAATAAATTTAGATCCTATGTATATTTATATTAACACATGTTCATTTAGTAATCGGTATTAGATATGATTAATAATAATTAAATGTGAAAACATCCATTTTCTACAAAAAATATTTTTTTTATAAATTTTATGAATAAATGTTAATATTAACATACTTATAAATTGAATAATACAAAATGGAGGATAAATTTGGATAATAAAACCTAAATTTTTAAATTTGAGGTAACATTATATTTTTAATAAAATATAAACTACTTTGTCAAAAGATATTTACCAAGGTAAAAAAATAGAATGGTAAAATGTAAACATCTAATTGATAATAGCATGTTTATAAAATTTGTGGAATTTATTGGTTGAGGATTTATTTAACCATGAACACACTAAAATCATTTATTTATATCTTTCGGTTTCATTGACCCCTGAAAAATGTAATGATATCAATAAAAGTTAATGGTATTTAAAAAAGTGACATCTTAAAGACTTTTAAAAGGGGGTCACTTGCACCATTTAAATGATTGAAATTCAATTATAAATTATTCTATACCTATAAAAAAATTACAACTCCTAAAATGAATTTCTCTAACATAATCCACTACTTCTATAATTTTCCTTGATTTCTTCACATCCATGGATATCTCTAAGAGAATATAGTGTCACCAATGATAGTATTACCCACATTTTAATCTTTTATCCTTAATCTACACATTAAAAATCAATTATATGCATAAAATATAATTAAATAACTTAATTAATATAAATAAATATCAAAATATCAATGTAACAATAATTAATTATTCTTTCTCGTCAACATAGAAACAAAAGAACATTAATCATGCATACATGTAGACAACCACCTCCTTGATCCATCATCTTCCAATTTTCAAAACTAAACATGATGGATAGTTTTTATGTTGGGATTGATTAATAAATTTTATATATGTAATTAATTTAGGAATATAAATATTTATTTTTTTTCTATATATATATAATCCAATTTATTGATAAATGGTGATGCTAAATACACATGAAGACTAACGCCTCTACTAGGTAAAATTCTTTATTTTTTATCTTGATTTTAATTTATAATGAATAGAAATTAAATTATTATTTTACAATTCAAAATATATTAATAATATTATTATTCTTCTTTTAAAATTATATTATGCATTTCTATAACTATACCAACCCAATGTGATATAGTATTTTCTTGTTTGGGCGTGTTAAATAACATTCATGATCAAGAATATAAAACAATATTAGGGATGACTATGGGAAATTAAATCATAATATATTTATATATTAGTTGAAAATTAATTATTTGGATTATTGTTGTAAGAATTTTATATTAGTTAATTAAATAATTATTATTATATCATGTTTGATTTCTATAATTTATAAAATTAGTTGACAATGATTTTATTTTCATAGATGTTATCCATTGAACTTATAGAATGATACAAGAGATATATAAATAAATTTGATTTATATAGGATAGTAAATTAAATAATATATTAAATAAAAACATGGTATCATGAAATGGATGATATGATTGACATAAAAATCCCCTAAATAATTAAAGGTACCAACACCTAATATTATAAATAAGGTATAAAAAACTATCATATACATAACAAATGATTATAAATGGATCATCTAAAAGGTAATTTATATCAATGGGGTTTTGAAATATAATTTAATGATAATAAATTTTATTATAAATGATATTATATCAAGTTTGATAATGTGAGGTAACAAGTTAAGGGGTTTTTAAACACAATTTCCATTCATTGAGATAGAAGATAACCATTTAAACTATGTTACTACAACTGTGATTTATTATAAAAAATGAATAAATTTGTAATTTATTTCCTCTTAATTTTATATATTTTTAAAAATAATCCTTATATAATAATTATCAAATTACTCTATCCTCATTGTTTTTTCTATTTTAAGATTATCCTGGTTCCAATTTTTATATATTAAAATATTTTTCATATTATGATCCTATTTACATTTATATGGTTTATATATTAATATATTGTTATATTATATCTTGGATTATATTTTATTCATGATTTATTAACAAGTTTCTGTGAACACAAAATAATTTTGTGGAATTTTTGAATTTGGTCATTTATTTGATTGGGTAGATTTTGAATTTTAGTTCGTGCTGAAATTATGGATGTTTTTATATCAAAATGCATGTTTTTGATGTGGATTGAAGATTGGAAGGTGTCTTGGGTTCCAATAAAAGTTTAAATACATTCATGCATGATGTTTGGGTTTTTGGATATGTACCATAGGTTTTAGGCTAAGCACACGTTGAGATCTAACTATTATTATATATCATGTGAGGTGGCCAGGGAAGGGACGACATTTTTTTAAACTACAGAACTGGAATGCATAACCATTTGTAATTTTAAATTAAATTGTTGATTCATTTATCATGGTTGGGGAGAATCTTCTCAATCTATCTTCCTAACCATACAAGATGTACGAGTTGAGAAATTGCTGAACCCACATTTTGGAAAAAAATGTTGCATCATTATATGTTTTTTTTAATTCTACCTTCATAAATAATATATAATAATTCTCTTTTTCCTCCTCATTTCATCACAGAAGCATCTCACACTTCCTTTAACTCCACATTTTCTTCTATGGTGTTTCTTTATTGATTCATGGCCATTGAAGCTGACGTTTCTTTTGATCAAGAGCATACAGTAATGATAAGACTAATTTATTTCATACTTGTATCATTATGTATCATTGGTTATCTTGTTTAGAAAATTGATAGGTTATTATAATAGAGGATGGCTGAATTGTACTAAGATAATATGGATTATATGATTCTTTTCTAGAAAAAGTCTCAAGTGAATGTTTTCCCAGTATATCGTAACATTTCATTAGATGTAATCCCTCACTTGAGTTTTCTAATTTTTTGAGTTAAAAATATATTTTTTCACATTTTTTATACTATTTGTGAGGGGTATTGGTCAATTTTAGTGTCGGGGGTGCAACACAAAACTCTGTAGTGTGGTTAGATTCAGATATAATGCATTGGTATCATCTAAGCCACTTATGGTGTGAGAATTGATCATTGTACTTATAATAGCATGGAAAATGGATTCCCGATGTAAGGATGATAGTTTGAGATAATCCAAATGAGGTTGATAAATGATTTAAATTATCCAATCGTCACACATTGATATATAAATGATGTATTTTGTGTAATATAATCCATTTACAACATTGAATTAATTTAAATAGATGAATTAAATTGTTCTTTGCCTTAGTTAAATGACCTTATTAAGATAACAAGATTCAAATTAAATGTGTCCTTATATGGTTTTACATAGAAGTAAATAAAATGTGGTCCTCGATAAAAAAATTAGAAATAATAATTATATTGGGAATATTTTTTTAAATAGATTTTGGAATAGTAATTCAAAAAATTATATCTTAGAAAGTGGATTTGACAATGATAAATTGGGTTGGTTTTTGAAACAAAAAGTTGTATTTCCCCTAATAAGTAGAATGTGATATTTTGAAGTTGGATTTTAAGTAATAAATTTTAATGTGATTTATGAAAATTGTTTATATGAAAATGATATGTTTTATGTAAAGGGGGAAATTCCATCTATGGTAATATAGTAATAATTTAAAGGAAATGGAATTTTTTTAGAGTAGACATATTATGTGACCCTTTTGGATTTTTGATCTTTTTGTTAACAGGTTGGGATTTATTATTCTTAATTGTTATGAAAGGGTTCAAAAAACCCTGGTGTGGATTTTTTTTATTATGGTTAAACCTATTTCATCATTTCCCTGAGGGAAACATGTGCTAGTTATAAAAATGGTGTGCATGTCCCTTGGGTGGATAATGGTTACAATGGTGACACTAAAGGTGAACACGAACCCTCGAGTGGGTGAAAATCCCATGGGATGGGAAAATAACCCCTATGTTATTGTTTGAAATAGGTTTTTGAATATTACCAATGGTCGGTTGATAGGTTTGAACAGTCATCTTGAAGTTCTTATAGAGAGCCCGACACTGGATGATGTAGGTTTATATTGTACCTATGTTGAACCCCATGCCTTGGTTGGTCGTGTGTTAATGTTTTGGTTTTTAATGTGTTAAATGTGTATAAATTAATTTGTTTTAATCTATCACATATCCATTTAATATTATATATTGTTTTTATTAGGGATTATTTATATGGTGTCCTCTTATGTTTCAGTTACACCTTTCTCCGTCCAAGATGACACATGGGTGCACATGAAAATGACACTTGATCATAGGTATAGGTTATTGTCTGGGGACCAATGCATGGTGTCTTTTTGGGATTATAGGATATATTATGATATTTTTAGACCAGTTTAGGACCCATTCCATTTCACGGATTATTCTAGTTGTCTCTTGGGACAGATGTGCGGCTTCCTAACATGTATGTTATACTTTTCATAAGTTACCAAATGTTTTATTCAGAATTTTCATAGTAACATTCGTGTTATTTATTTTATGAATATATTATATATATTTGGTATCTATTGGGTATTATTTCTATTATTGTTTTACTCTTATAAGTGGGAATAGATTCTCTATTTTACCACCAGAGACCCATGCTTCTAGTAAATAGCCTATTATGTATAGGGAGGTGTGACTAAGGTACTATAATCATAGGTTCTAGTTATAATTCACAGATAATTTGAGAGTGATGTAAGAATGTTTTAATAGAGTGTCTTTTTATTTATTTTATAATTTATTCATGGTAGATATTAATATAGGAATGTTTTAGAACAAGGTATGAAACATGTTACTAGTACAGGCCAAACCATTTGTGAGGGAATCCCTTATGACTATGTATTTTAATATTTTTCTTGATTTATAATTCTATATTTTATTTGATTTCATATTGAATTATGCACTTGGATTTTTAGAGTTATTGGTTTATGAGATTTTGACTCTTGAACTTTTACAAAAAGAGTGTGAGTTCCTTCACAATATTAGGCTTCTAGGACTCTTGAACATTATTTCCTATGATGTTTTAGCTTGAATATAACATTGATTAGATTTTTAAAATTTATAAATCCATTTATTTAGTGATTTCATGTTATTTTATGGTGATAACTTACATTACCCACCCCCTAAAGGGATTAGAGTCCTATTGTGGGATTATTTTTCATGGATATTGTGAGGAATCCTCTAAATTAAATAATAATTACATCATAAATAATGTTTTAATTTTTAAATTTTTATTAAAATCTTATTTAACTAATACTTAATATAGGAAAATAATGGTTCAAATTAAATAATTAGATAATGTTTTTCAGTTTTTACCTGGTGAAAATAATGTAAAATTATATGTATAACATATAATGCGGTTTAAAATTTATATTTATGTTGAAAATTAATTTTACAGTCCATATACGGGATTATGTTTATGATTTGGACCTTTTGGATATCATTTTGGACCCTATGTATGTGTGGTTATGGATATAAGTGTGAAAATGTTTTGTAAAATCCTTTTTATTTGAGGTGTGTATGAGGATAGTAGGAATTCCCATCTCCTATGAACCATATGGGTAGTTGTGAGATCATTTGACTATGAGACATGGGGCATGTTTTGGGATATCAGTGGACTTGTATGTGTTTATAACTTAGTAATAAAAATGATAAACCAGATTTGATCATTTTTTTAAAATCTATAGTGGGTGTTGGAATGTTAGGGGTATTTTGACCTTGATACATGGTGTTTTAGGTCATAAGAGTTACAACCAATGTGAGTATGGCTGTATAGGATTAGAGGTATAGCACAACGAATTTCATATGTATGACTCAATCATTTGGACTCAGTTCCTTTTTACTTTTGACGGAGACACATGAGAGGTGTTATCATAGTTTGTGAGTGCCTCTAGGTAAATTAGGTGGGGAAATATTTCAGTTTATGGTAGATATGAATGAATATTTCGCCTTGGTGTGCTATTTAGTTTAATTTTATGTTATTATACTTCATATAGGAATAACTCATGGGATATTTCATTCTATATTTTGGTTATGTTTGAGAGGGATAGTATTGTTCATACGTCTATCCCTATTAACTCCCTAGTGTGTGTTCTAGCGGGTTAACTGATGAGAATATTTTTTTGGTATGCATGATACAACCCGGTGTGGATATATAATATCATTGAACCCACACTCTTATATTTAGTGATGACATCTTAAAATTTACATTTACGTATTTGATGCTGATATGGGTGAACAGTTTTATTCATCCAAAAAAGAAAAAATAAAAAGGAAAAACTGGATTACTTACTACCTAGAAGACCTATTAGGTTTATAGTTTTATTGAATTAGGATAAAATCCTTTATAAATAATTCACTTGAATTTAAAATATAATATTTTCAACTTAGAAAAAAAATTCTTTTTCACATTTAAACATCATCAATATCCATATGAAATACCATATTTACATAAATCATGAAACCTCTTTCCTTATAAATTAGAGAAAAGAAAAAACGAGAAGGGTGATATCAAATTTATAGTAAGGTAAGGCTTAATAATTAATAAATGAATTTAATTAGTGAGTATAAGAGAAGATTATGTTATAATTACCTAATGAATGTGCATTATTATAGCATATTAATATTCAAACCCATTAGTATATAGATCATTGAATATGAAAACATGGAATAGTAACTTCAAAAAGGAACCATCCATAATAACCAACAATCAGGTGTCATGTGATATGAATCATGATCAATTGTTACATCGTAAACCCATATAAAACATAAATAAAACATATTGATATCCTGGAACATAAAATTATTGAACCCTTATACATCCCTTTTATAGACCATACAAAGCCCTTAAAAAAAATATAACTATGAATGAACATATTGATTACTTCCAATATAGCATTTTGGAGAACGTACTCATTAACCAATTCATTAGAGCTCTATCTAGGAACACCCATCGTTTAATATATAATATTCTCACCCAGTGTTATCTGGGTGAACCAATCACGTATAATTTTCATGAATCAAATAATAAATAAAGAATATAGATAATTAATTTCATCATAATGAAATTAAAAGACCGTTCTTCTTTTAATAAATTATTATCATTTAGAAATGAAATGTGTTCCATAAAAATATCTTTGAAAAGTAGTTAAACCATTGAAAGGAAATTTGTTCCATAAAAATATATTTGAATCATGACTAACCTATTGAAATTAAAAGAGTTACAAAAAAAATATATTTGAATCATAGTTAACTATTGTGATAGAAATTTGTTTCATAAAAATGTATTTTTAACATGGTTATCTAGTGGAAATGTAATGGGTTCATTATAATATCATTGAAATATTTTTTTCATATGGAAAAGAAACAGGTTCCATAAAAATCTATTTGAAACAATATTATTCCATCAAGATAATGAATGAGGATTTTATAATTAAAAAATATCCCGATTTTATAATATGTTACCAAAGTGTTTTTTACACTAATGATCTGAAATACCAATACAAATCAAAATTAGTTTAATGGAAATTACTAATTTCATTTTGAAAATCACTTTTTAAAACATTCAACATTTTGAAAATTCATTTTGTTTAAAATAAAAATGGTTGATTATAATGGAAGATTTTAAAAATTTTATGAAATATTCTTCAGGAAAATAACATTTTGATATTGTGAAACACAGTTAAGAAGATTTGAATTCTTTTTTAGAAAACAATGTTTTTTTGAGGAAAAATAGTTTTTGACAAAAAAGATAATTTCTATGAAAATAATTCTTTTGAAATCCTGAGTACATAAATTAGGATAAATGAATGGATTTCTTTATCATGAAAAAAATATAGTAGAATAAAATTCATGTTAACTATTTGAGAGTTATATCATAAGATTTAATAATTGGAAACATAATCACTAACAATCTTGATAAACAATGATATTATAACATGAAACTCCTACCACATTAGCTACATTAAATCAAAATCCCCATGAAACAATAAAATTCAATGAATCATATAATAACATGAAAATAACAATATTCATGGAATAACATATCAAAGGGAATGAATATACATCTCATAAAAGAATATACATTTATAACATAATAAATATCTTAACAATGATAATTGAGATAAAAAATCAATACAACTTTGGTAACATTGAAACTATAACCCTCATGGAAGTGATATCATCAAATGGATATATAAATCACCCTAAATTTAATTATATTAATTATACATTACATTTAAGAGAATTATACACCCCACACATAAAATATATGTGGCTAATATGGCATGTATCTCATATGAATTCATGTTAGATGAGAAAATCCGATAACTTGATTTTGATTCATCACACATGTCCATTATATTCCAGAATAATAATAATATGTTAATTATTTAATTACATTGGAAATTATTCCAGTTCTATCAAAACATTTATTTCTCTTATAAAATATTTATATATAATTACTTAACAAAACAAGTTTATGTCAAATGGTTTGAAAATATTTGGATTATTTGTGAAACTAAACATTTGTAGGTTGACTAAGGTCAATGAGGAAATAGTTTAAAAATATACATAATAAGAATTTTTAAATAATTATAATATTTACAAATAATTTATTTTCTTAACCCATTAATTAAATATGGTTTTGAAAAGTGAACTAATGTAACAATCACGGTGATGGTAGGACATACATACGAAAGAGTAACACTACCATTTTTCAATGATAATTATAAAAAAGGTTGGAAATATTTTATAATTAAAGAATAACTATTATATAATTAATAAAATATTATTTAAATATATATATATATATATCATTAATGTGATGTGGTGTGGAATATAGAAGAATCTAATTACTTTGAGGAGGCAGTTTTCCATACGTACAGGAATGGTTTTATCACTTTTTGAATGAGTGAAATGGTAAGAAGAAAATGAAATATTTTATTTATATAAAGATAATTATGTAATTAATTGAATAATTATGTCATTTAAGTCATATATTTTCATTATAGTTACCCTTATATCCTTCCTTGTCAAACATTAGTGAAAAACTCTTTACATCACTTCGTGGGGTGAAAGTCCACATACATGAGTGATTTTATCATATCCCCTATGATATTAAATTATAAAAATTGTTATTTTATATTATTAATTTAGTTTTACAATTATTTTATAAATATCATAAATTTCAAACATATACCTTATTTACTTGATTACAAATAACCGTGAAATATAATAATTGAAAAATGAATAACATCATTTCTTGAGGTGGTAGTTTTCTATACACAAAAACAATGGTTTCGTAACCCATTTTATTGATAAGTATGTGTTTTAAGATAATAAAATTCACATAAAAATCACCATATATTTAGGTTATTTATTTTGTTATATAATATTGGTTTCAGGAAAATTTAAGGAGGTGGAGGTTGGAATAAATCAAAATCAAATATTGAGGAACCTTGCCTCTTCTTCTTGTAACTCCATTTGGTTTTCAACAAATGAATTCCATGGTTGGATTTAATCCATTGTTAAAGAATCAATGATTATATGAGGGTATTGGAGATGTATTTTTGATTTCATTGTTTGATAAAAAGTGTTTTATAGGTGTAAAAAACTAGGAGATGTGATGGGATTTTATATACGGGGGAGAAGAAAAAATTGGTATTTTGAAAATATATTTAGGTGACCCATATTTGAAACTACCAATAGGATCCAATAATGAGCAAAATTAATAATAAAAGATATAAGTTAAATATATGGTAATAAAATGGGTTATTTATATTTTTTAAGGCCATTTGGCCCCATATGTTTACAATTTAAAAACTAAGGAAAATAATTTTTACAATAATCATAGTAATTATTTTTAATTTAATTTGATAAAAAAAATTAAAAAATATGTTGAAACAAATATTATTTAGAAATTATTTTTATTCATAATTTGTTTCCTAATTTATATCACAGAATTGGAATTTATAAATTTAATATAAATCCTAAAGACTCAGAGAAAAATGTGTTTTTTGAGGAGTATTTTGTTTAGAAAAAGATAAATCTACATTAAATAAAAAAATGAAAATAATAATTTTATTAAAATAAATTAAAAATATATATTATAAAATATATAAATATTATTTAAAACAATTCATATTAAGGATTTATTTAATTAACTAAATGGAAAAACCTTATTCATTTTCAAACAGTTTTAATAAAAATCTATTTTTAAATGAAAAAAACATACACTAATAAAAAAGGATGATTAAAAGTAATAAATTAGATTAAATAATATATTATAATACATTTATTACATGAAAAATATACAAAACATATTATTACATTTAATTTAAATAATTTTTTGAATGGAAAAGGGTATTTTATAAAAATTATATTTTTTTTCTATTCACTGAAAAATCAATATTTTTAGAAAACTAATTACAATTAAACAAATGTAAAATATTATATATTTTTCAGAAAATAACATTTATTTATTCAAATAAATTTAATAAATTTTTTAATCATTATTTTTAAAATTAGTTCACAATAGAAGGTGAAAAAACTTTTTTTTTTGAAATATATGCATTTTAATTAAAAGATATTGATATATCATGTCTATAAAAAATATTAGATGAATATTAATAATTATATTAAATATATTGTACATAAATTTAATTAATATAACCCACAAAGAGGGCTTTTTTGAAAATATGGTACAACTGAAAATTCAGCACACACCACAATAAAGAAATGGAAAAGAAACTGATGGCTCAGGAACTTGACTACTTGAACACACCCCAAACCCCAATCCATCCTTAAAACAATATCAATGTGTGATAGTAAAAAGTAGTTTTTTTTAATATATTGGAATAAAATAGATTTATTCCCATTAAAAATTATTTTCATAAAAATGATTTCTTTAACCGTAAAATGTTTTTTATTTTTATTTCATATCAATTAGTTAATAAAGAATTAATTATATATATATACATAAACTATATATATATAATTCAGTTAATAATATTCATAAGCACAATTTCAATGGTTGGATGATAATGGTAATATATGTCATGTGTTCTTTATGTTTTGTGTTTCTTGTTGAATACTTCATTAAACAAAATACTATCATCCTATCTAGTAATGCTAGATAAACTAAGATTTGAATGTAACTCAATATGAAATCAATTTTTTGTGTTTTTTACATTGTTTAATATATTTTTTCTCTCTTAAAATATCAGGGCATTACAAGGTGAACTATCATTTGGGGACCTGATTTTGAGAGGGTTCTTAGGGTTGTTTGTTTGGCATAAAGGGATTCATATAGATGATATTATTTGTGGGATGAAGTAGGAGTCTTTCGATTGGAATGTGAATGTGGTTATGTGAGCATGGAAACCCTCAAAATGGGTCTATTGAGAGGAATAATGGAGTATTTGTTACACTAGAATGAAAATCACCTAGAGTGATGGTGCTATGTCAATGCTTGAGGTTTTTGAGAGTAGAACTGGTATGATTATCTTCCATGTCAACCTAAGAACTTAATTTGAAAATGTGATGTGTGCATAAATTAACCACAATGATGTTTTTTAATGACACAACAGTTTTGAGTGCCTATGTAAATCATTTTTATTGATGAGGTTATTCGGTTACATAAGGGTTCTAGGGGTGATATAAACATGGTGACATTGGAATGAAATATTTTTTTGGACAATGGATGATGCTTGTAAGTATATTTTTGATAATGATCTTCTTGTTGTAGCATTAGATGGTGTTTAGGATTTGACTGTATAAGAGTATGAAAACACTATAATTTGATGGAATCATGTATGAAATCATTTATATGAAATTAATGATTTATGAATTGTGATTATTTTTGTATTTGATAAAGACTAATAAGGATGTTATGAGAAGCTTATGAGTGAAGAGACCCAAGGATTTTAGATGATAAGTTTTATGTTTGGATGATGGATATGAGATTGTCGATGGATCAACTATGATGGCATGACCAGTACAATGATGATCATTGACAAAAACATCTAATGTTGACAGGGTGGTTTCAGGAGTGTGGATATGGAAGAGATACACACATGTGGTCCTAATGTAATCCTTTTAGGTCAGTTCTCTATAAGCATAATGGATAGAAATGATGATGTGGATAAAACCACTGACAGATAACGAATTGGACCATTTTCAAAGTGGGGTTTTGAATACATCCTCATGTGGAATCCCCAGGAATCATGAATGGTAAATATATAATGATGTTTTAAGGGGATTAGTCTTGTTCTCATCAAATTTTCTCATACAGTTATGGATATACAATGGTTGTGTAAAATAAAAATGGTCTAATTGGGTGTCATAATAGATTCATTTATAGTGGAGTGTGTGCTTCCATACCTAGTGATACGACTCTCTTGTGAGTAGGAAAACTCACGTTTGTTGGGATAGATGGTTTTGGGTGAGTGTTGTCACAATGTTTTGGTAATACGATCAAGAGGTGACTTGGGTTGAAGTGTTTTTGGGAATAGGATCTATGTTTCACTTTGTATATGGATTGAGTGTTTGGAACATGGGTACAAAGTATAATATAAAGCCACCATAGGATACAATTTTCTTTTGGATGACAACCTATACTTTTTGGTGTTGAAAAATGTAATGGTTGGAAGCCTTATTGCCATGTGTGTGTATAGGCATGAAAATTAACATGGGTTTTTAATTGGTTTATCTAGTAGATAGAAAAAATTTTGAATCTAGATTCATTGTAGTAACTTGACCCGTGATAGCTCATAGTTATTGTCCTCTATCAATTAATTAGGCATTGCGTAGAGGAATCAAACCTGAAGTAAATTACTGTTTTTTAGTCATGGTAAACCTAACACATAAATGATGAGTGTATTATAAATGAGTAAACTAATTACATGATTTTTTATTCTTTGTAAATAAACAATATTGAGGATCAATTTAATCTATCAAGTAAATCCCTAAATATTATTCATTTTATGCTTCTTGGATTCCTGTGAAAATACATAAAAAGGGTGACCTCAAATTATTAGTAAAGGAATAATATAACTGAATAAATAAAGAATCAATGATAATAGTCAATATATAATGTTAAATAATTGAAAAAAAATTCCACATAATCAAAAAAATGAATGAATTATCATAAATAATATGTAATGTTAAAAAATGTAAACGCATTCTATTCAATAACCAGATAAATAAAAAATAAATATAGCACAGTTGGAAACTAAATCACATGCCATCTAAATAACTGAATATGAAATGTTTCCATATATTTGTTGATGAAACATAACATGGATGAATAATAACAAGAACTAATATAAAATAAGTACTTGATTACTTGACTCCTTGTTTCCTAGGTAGATGGTACCTTTAGCGTCATTACATTTCACAAGAAAATTTAAAAATAATGGGTCAAAACCCATCTATGGTCAATAGTCAAATGAATCCTCCAATGAGACTACTGATTCATCAAGGGGCTATTAATAACTAGACCCCATGTTGTATTGGTCCAAAACATTCCTCATATATTAAATAATCAATTTAATAATGTGCCTTGTCAAATATAAAATGAAATAGAAGGTGCATATTTATCACTATTTCCCAAAATAATAAATAACATTCAAAGTAATCAAAAAATAAAAAATGATATAAGTATTAGGTTATGAAAATATTATTAATAACTGATATGGATAACTATGGGGAATTCTATGGTCAATTATCTTAGGAATGTTGAAAAATTCAAGGGGACTAACAAATGAATAATGGAAGTGAATATGAAAACTATTCATGGAAAAGTAATTTATAAACCATTCAGTAGAAGATTAAGGATGGTATCATTATAATAAACCCCAAGTTGATTGAAATAATTTTTTTGACAATGATGAATATAAATATTATAAAAATTTCTTTGAAAAATACTGTTGAGGGAAATAAGTATTTTTCTGAAAAAAGTTATTAAAAAAGTTTAATTGAAAATGAATTTTCAATTTTTTTTTTTAATTTACCATTCAAAAGTGGAATGAAATATTGAAAGGAATGATGGTGGGTAAATCTATAGATTTCATACAGGGTAAAAATAAATTTCCTTTTTCATGATAAAAAGTTAATAAAAATACCATGTTCAGAAAGAGACATGAATATTACATTGAAAAAATTGGTAAATGATAAAAAGGGAAACCATTAATTTTTCAAAAAAAATTAAAAAATAATTTTAAAGATTTTAATTAAATAATATTTTATATGAAAATAGGTTCTTCGACTAATTAGATATACAAATTCATGTTTTTTGAAAAAAAAATCAAATAAAGTTTTGACTACTAAATAGTAGGAATATAGTAATAATACATTAACCTGTTCATGAATGACCATATAAGAGAAAATTAATGGTTTTATTGAGAAATGGTTATAATATTTCCCTAAATCTGAATACTATTGAAAAATAATAATCATTATTATTGATGAAAACTATCATTAAACATTCCAACGCATCCCATACTACCATGAAACATTTTGAATATCAAGCCTAAAAAATGAATAATATTTTACAAAAGCCTTAAATTCCATGAAGATAAATTAATTCATGATATAATATTTAAATAAGGCCAGTACATACACAAAAAAATATGTAAGTGGAGAAAATGAAATTTATCTCATGGATATAAAAAGTGTGATGAGAATCCATCACCTTTAGTTTACTTTAGTGAAAACGTCTTTTAAACAATAGTGTAATAAAATATTATAAATCTTATAATTTCTAGAGAAACTTTTTCATGTTTATCATTAATTTTATATCTATTTTTATTATATTTTAAACTGACACTTAACGAAATGATTTTACATCGAGTGTTTTAATGAAATTTGGTTTATATATCAAAAATAACATTGTTTGGTCAACTATCAGCAAAGGGTTCATTATATTAAATCTAAATAAATATAAACATGAAATAATTATCATATTTATAAGATTTTTATAATTATATAATCAATCAAAAATTATAGTTATGAAAAATGAATCAATGTTAAGATAATCGATACAGTAGTTCTTCCGTACGCTTGAGTAATGTTCCTATTTTTCAATGGTTGTTATGGATAGAAGGTAAGTAACACCATATAATTATTTACTAATCATTATATCATAAATACAATATTATATAATCACATATAATGATATATATAATTTTTTATATGTAAATGTAATCCCATCATGATCAAGAGGTGGCACTCTACACATCAAAGAATGACATTATCAGTTATTATGTGCGTGAAAGAGTAAAAAAGAATATATATATATATATATATATTTCCATAAAGGTAATTATTTAATGAATATTATATATTAATTTTTTATGCCACATATGTTTAAATAAAATTTCCCTTAATACATACTATGTTTAGTGTGAAAGAATCACATCGCTTTGATAGGGCGGTAGTCCACTGTTCTTCAAATGATGTTATGTTATTAACGTAAAAGGGGATGTTTTTAATGTATGTGTAATAAAATGATTAAAGATGTATTAGGTCAAAATAAATATCATATATACCTAATATATATATATATTCCATCAAAATGTACCCCATGATTGGTGGTATATGAAAAATGAACAATCATCATTTTATGTTGTAGTATTTCGTAATACCAAGAAACAATATGTTCATTACACAATAGATTGATGTTTTTGTCTCTGTTGGTAAAGTAATTTACATATATAAATCATATTATATTTAAGATACTGGTTTTTTTACATTATAATAGATCATTATGTTAATAGGGGTTGTAGAATGAAAATAAAATTAAAAAGCATGAGGGAAGACGTTACCTCTTAATCGAGAAACTACATTTGATTTGAAACAAAAGGATTCCATGGAAGGATTTCTACGCAATGGGAGGCTTCAAGGTATAGTGGTTGTATTTTGGGATCTATATGGGCATATATTGTAAGAAAATAACTATATTGTGCGGTGTGAGGAAATGTTAGTGGTGGTGGTATTTCATAGGGAGGGAAAATGACTCAGTTGGATTTTTTGGAAACATGTTTGCTGTTCACATGTTATTACCTAAAAAAAGTCATGAAAAACCCTAAAAAACAAATAATTTATGTTTCATGGACTAATTATGGTCATCCAATTAGTTTTATGCAAGGTGATAGGTCATTTGGACCCTTAAATTTAGTGTTTTTCCCCTATTTTAGCATATTTACACCTTAATCACTGTAATTGATTTTTTTCACATCCACTAATAATTTTGAATAAAAATTAATCATATATTAATAGACACAAAATTTAATCCTTATTAATATATTATATTTTGTTTATTGATGTTTAATTCCAAGAAGCTTCAAAATTAAGATTAATGATATTGTATCAGACAAACAGATTAACTGGTTTTAGTAGACAAATGTTAAAAATATTATTTTTTAGATTTATTTTCAAAATGATTTTTTTGTAATGAACTAAATATTATTAAAATATGTGTAATTTAACTAATTTTACCTTAGAAATAATTAATATATAATTTAACAATAATAAATTTTTAGATGAAAAGTTAGTTTTTTAACTAAAATGTTAAATTTATCAAGATTCATAAAAAATGTATTTTATTCGAAAAATCTTACCAATTCCCTATAATATAAAATTTAAATTATGAACATGAAAATTAATTTTATTTTATCAAATTAAAATTATAAATTTTTAAAATTTATTTTTAAAATTGGCGAGCCATTAAAAGTAGGTAAAATTGCCTTGAAAAAAATATAGGTTAGTCTGTATACAGTAGAGTTTGTTGTTATATTATGTCTATAAAACCTAATGTATGATTTTCAAAAATATTATATTGAATATATAAAATATATATATCATTAAACTAATTCCCTAATTTAAATTAATTTTTTTATTAAGACCAAACTCATTTGGAAGTAAAATAATAATAATATTTTTTTTATATCCAATTGGTTCATATTTTTCTTTGTAATTAATTAGAATCAAATTAATTAATTTTATATTTATATATACCATAATTTTTCAATTGTTTTCTAATTATATTCATAAACCTAAACATAAAAACTAGGTTATATTATATTATAATGAATTATAAAATTTTAATAATATATAATTTATTTGTGAAACATAGACTTCCATATAATGAAAGCCATTGAAGAAGGTCTCCATTACGTGTAACTCAAGATAACTCATTATTTCGTGAATTACAAGCTATATCTTTTATAGATTTGTTTAATAATAGTAAATATATAGATGATTCTGCAGATATTATATTCCCTTACACTCTTGGCGATTAGTTACATATATGTGATTCAATAAAAAATTGTACTTTAGAATTTCTAATGTGTTAAATTCTCCACAACATAATTAAATTTCATACTCATATTTTAAACATGATTTTGGTGAAATATTTCATCATATTTCCCATTTTTTAATCCAAAATCATAATAATGGTTCACAAAACATCCTCTAGAACATTGAGAATGGGATGTTTAAATTTCATATTGACTACCATGTAACCAGGATTCCATAAAGGACAACCGTTGTGGCATGTGGAAATATGTTTATAGAGGAAAAGGATAAATATTTATAGGGATTGAAGGATTTCATCAATCAAAAACGAATGAATGGTCAATAGAAATTTTATGTCTTCAAATCATTAATCTGTAATGATTTTGAAAACTACTAGTTCAAAATAATTTAATATATTATAATTTTCTTTATTTTAATGTCATTATACAAACATTGGGGAATTATTTTACTACATATGAATATATGGAAATATTATATATTGATAGGTTTTAATTTCACAAGACGTAGCCAATCTTTTTTTTATGCTTCGATCAAATTAAAATTCATTCAAAAATTAATTTTAGTACCCAAAGAACTAAAAGAAACATTCAAAGGATCATGAAGACTATAAAAGAGTGAAAATTCTAACTATTTGGCTTTAACTATCTTCCAATACAAATATGGATTAGATAATAATCTCTAATCCTCAAAAATGATCCTTTTATTTCATCTATAACATTTATTCATCAATTTTTTTATAAAAAAATAATGAAAAATTAACCCAGATATTGTGTAGTTTATTTTTTGGTGGGAAACCTTTATCATCCGTTGGTTATGGGTTAAGAACCTCAAACCTTGATGAATATTATAGGTTGTTACTTGACATACATATTGTCCTTTTCGGAAGTTTTTGTAATATAATTTCCAATAAAATATGGACATACTAGAAATAATTTTAATCATTAAATATCAATTTAATTAAGGTTCTCTATAAAACATCAATACATAAATACTTTATCTATTTATTTTCCACAGAAGTCCTTCTATGGTAATGTTTTTACTTGTAATATCATTTATATGATTTTTAAATCTTTAATGATTATTTATAATCTAAAACACCTTATTATTAATCTAGGATATTCATTTTCTTTATCTAATAAAATTTATCTAAATGGTTTGTAAATAAAATCTGGATTGTCTTATGAATTTCCCCTGGGAGTGTCAAACCATGTGTGCAGTAAGGGTCATTGTTTTGTACTTGGTTACCCAAAGTAATGATTGGTACTCCACGTTAGAGTTGTTAATATAAGGTACATATGTTCTAGAACAATGTACACTTGTAATATCCAGATATGGAAGAATTTCTATCAATACACACATAATCTCAATATTTAAAAAATTCATTAATTTATTTTTATAAATATTCTAAATTTCAACCTTATTGTTATGTTCTCTTACATATTATTTCCTTAATATATTTTATAAGGTTACTACTAAACTTATTCAGATATCAACTACAGGGACCCAAAACAAGATAGCTCGGATCAGGTGTCCAATATCAATTACATTCGAATGATTAGAATGAATCAAACCATGAAAGAAATGGGAGTTCAATAGTATTGGTAAACCAGATAGATAAATTCTTTTTTATTACTAATGAATACAATAACTAAAACATAATTTTTTTCTTCTTTCTATATTACAAACCTCGAGGATAACTCTAATCCCTTTAGTAAATCCATGAATATATTTCATAGTACCCTTCATGTATTACTTGGGAATGAAACATAATAAGTATGAGCTCAAATTCTCATTAAGGAAAAAATATAGCATAAGTAATAAATAATCAATGATATTAGTCAATATAATTAGGTAAGTAAAGGAACACACGTTCAACGTAATCAATAAACTAAATGAATGTTCACAAACAATATGGAATGGTAACAAATGGAATCTCATGCCATTAAATAACTAGTTAAGGAAAAATAAAAATGGAAAGGAATGAAACTGAAAACATTCAATTTAAATTACAAAAAATGAATGGTATCCATCGATAATCTGAAAAAAAGTATAATGGATGAATACTAATTGAATTTAATATAAATACATTCTTTATTATTGGTTTCCATATTTCCTAGGTACGTGGTAAATTTACCATCAATACCTTTCACAATATGATTTAAAAAATAATGGGTAGAAACAAATCTAATGTGGCTAGCCAAATGACTCATCCCATGAGATTACCAATGAATCGAGTGGCTATCAATAATAATGATCCACATGATTCATACAAGTATGAAGCATTCTTCATATATTGAATAATTAATTTAACCATGTTCCATATCAGATATCTGTATGAAATTGAAGATATATATATATATATATTCCAAATTAGATTAATAACATTAAAAATTATACGCCATATGAAAAATTGAATATGTTTTAAGGAATGAATATATCGTTTATAAATGACATGGATAACTAGGGTAAATTCAATGTTCAGTGATCATATGAAAGATGAACAATTAAAGGAGTCTAACTGATAAATCAATGAAGTTAATGTGAATACTGTCCTAGTCCATGTAAATCCTAAACCACCCAGATTAATATTATATATGGTTTCAATAATACATAACCCATGTTTAGGAAACTAAATGGTTATTTTCATTGATGAATATAAATGTTATAAAAAGATCTATTAGATTTGTTTTAGGAAAATAAGCATTTGTTTTGATTTTTTTTGATAAACTTTTCATTGAAAATAAATTTTAATTTAATATTATTAAAAAATAACCATTCAAAAATTAAAAGGATAATTCGAAAGAATGACAGTAGGTAAATTTGTACATGCGTTACAAGGTAAAAAAATATTCATTTTTCAATGTAAAAATGTAAGAAAAAACATTGTTTAGAAAGTGAAAAGAATATTTATCTGAAAAAGTTGTTTAGAAAAATGGTAAAATTATATTTAAACATTATTTTAAAAACATTTTTGATAATATTTTAATAAAAAATGGGTTTTAAAAGAAAATATGTTCTCCAACTAAAGAGATAAACAAAGGCAGGTTTTCTAAAAACCATTTTTTAAAATATTTTGACTACGAAAGAGTTGAAATATTGTAATAATACATTAAAATGCTCATGAACAACTAGAGAATATAAAATTTATGGTTTTATTGAATAATTTTCATATAATTTCCTCTAATTGAAATACCATTGAAATATTATTAATGTTATGGTTGTGTAAATTATTCATTAGATATTCCAAAGTATCTCATACCATATTGAATCATTTTAAATTATAAATATGAAGAAGGGATAATAATAAATTAATATCTTAAATAAAATTTATATAAATGAAATAATTATATAATATAAAAAATAGGTAGTAGATAAACCACACAAATGATGTAAGTGGTTAACATGATGTTTAAATTATGAATGTAAAAAGGTAAGATGAGAATCCCATACCTTGAGATTCCGTCATCTGAATGTTCTTTATCATCCTGTATAATAATGATTTCTTAATTTTCTACATTAATTAGAAAATTTTTCTTTCTTATCATTAATTTTATTTTACTTTTTACTATGTTGTATAAATCTTCATAAATAATTAATATAACATCAAGTGTTGTGGTCAAATTCGGTTTGTATGTCAAAAATAACTTTGGTAGGTAAACTATGGTCAAATGATTCATTTTATAAAATCACCAAAACAATAAATAGTAAATTATTATCATATTTATATAGTTATTATACTTTTAATATCAATCATAATTTATGTTAATGAAAAATTAATCTATGTTATGATCATCGTGACTGTAGGTCTTACGTACTCACGAGTGACGTTCTCATTTTTCAATGATCATTATAGAAAGAAGATAAGTAACATGAAATCATTACATAATGATAACTAAATTATAAATACCATTATATTTAAAAATATTAACATTTATATGTAAGTCTTATTATTTAAAAGGAATCATATAATGTTGGGTTGGTGGCAGTCTACACGTCCACGATGGATGTTATCACTTCTTATGTGTATGAATGGGTAATAATGAAAAAGATATATATATATATACATATACATATATATATATATATATATATATTATTTTATAGATATTAATGTATTTAATTAATATAATATATATCACTTTTATGTGACATATTTTTATGTAAAACAATCCTTAATACATTCCATATTCATTTTCGACAAATCACTTCAATTTGAGGTGCCAGTAGACCACACTTCGTCAAATGATGTTATCGTATTACCATAAATTGAAAAGTATTATGAGTATGTGTAATAAAATGATTAAATATATATAAAAAACATATTAAATAACATATATATCATATAGATATATAGTTTCTATCATAATTTACATTATGATAGGTGTTACTGGAAAAATAAATAATCATCATTTAATGAGGTAGTAGTTCACCCTACACTGAAACAGAATGTTAGCTGCCCATTATATGGTAGTGTGTGTAAGTGTAGGCTGATCCCATTACATAACTATATCATAGAATATTTATCTTAATGGTTTTTTATTTAATAATGGAATAATAATATAATATGTATTAGAGAATGTAAATGAAATTTAAAATCTTGAGAGAAGATATTAACTCTTAATCATGTAACTACTTTTGGTTTGTACCAAGAGGATTAATTGGAAGTA
Source organism: Viscum album (assembly GCA_963277665.1). Lineage (NCBI taxonomy): Eukaryota > Viridiplantae > Streptophyta > Magnoliopsida > Santalales > Viscaceae > Viscum > Viscum album. The sequence goes on along the minus strand of OY728143.1, from coordinate 3,950,022 downwards.
TTTGTTACCAAAATGAAAATTAAAGTATTAGGGGAGTAATTTTTATGATCTATATGGGATGATATTGGCTATAAATATGTTGTTTGAGAGGTGTGGGGAATGTGGAGAGGTGGTGGCCTTTTATAGGGAAGGAAAAGGACCCTGTTGGAATTTTTGGAGACAAGTTAGGTGTACATGTGTTATTAAACAATAAAATTCATAAAAAACCAACCAAACATAATACATTAAGGTTAGTTGTATAATTATTTCCATAAAATAGGTTTGGTAAAATACAATTGGTCATTTGGGCCCTTAAATTGAGGCTTTAGTCCCATTTTATCCTAATTACACCATAATCACATTTATTTATTTTAATCACATTCACAAATCATATACATCCAAAATTAATCAGGTATTATTATAATAAAAATATATTCTTGATTAAAATTTTTCAGGTTCATTTTTTAAATTCAATTCACAGAAGCATCGAAATTAAGATTAACGATAATCTCGTAGACGGATGAATGAACTTGTTTTAGTAGAAAAATATTCAAAAAATTGTAATGTTATTGTATTAAAATTTAAAGATAAACTAGATATAATGGAATAAACCATATTAATGGATGTATAATTGAATTAATTTTACTTCCAAACAACTTTAATTTATATTTTATCATTAATAATTATTTAGGCGAAATAATATTTTTTTAAAAAAATGGAGTATTTTTCCCTATTAATCTAAAAATGAAGTTTCTCATTAAAATCCCAAAAAAACACCGTAAGATAAAATTTGAACACAGGATTAAAAAAAATTTGTTTATTTCATCAAATAAATTTAATAAATGTTTCAACTTCATATTTAAAGAAGTTGGGACATTAAAATAAGTAACATTTCATTTAAAATATTAAGGTTTTTATTTGTAGAGATGAGATTGTTCTCATATTATGTCTATCAAAACTAATGGGTGAATATAAAAAATTATTTGAATGAATATAAAATACATATTATTCATTAATATAATTCATTATTATTAATTAATTATGTTTTCTATAACCATAATCCTTTAAAAGCATAAGAATAAAAATATTTCTTTTTTATATCCAGTTTTTTTTATTTTCATTTGAAATTAATTTCAAACCAATGAATTACTTTTATATTTAAATAAACCATAATTATTTATAGGTTATTTAATAATATAAATAAACTCTAATTTAATTACTTATGTATATTATTTAATATAAAATAAAAATATGTTAATAATATATCGGCGTTTGCTGAAACTCATTATTGTGTATAACATAAGTTATCGTGGAAGGTCTCTCTAGAACGTAACACAGGATAACTAGATGTTCTGTTAATTACAAGATATATCCTGTATTGAATTTATTTAAAATATTATATATTTAGTAGTGTCATGGGATATTATATTCCCTTACGTGCTTGGTGATGCATTTCATACACACTACCAAATACAATGTTGTACTTTACAATTTTAGGGTGTTATATTCAGAGTGAAATTTAAATTGCAAGAACATTAAAACCTGGTGTTTTTGGATGTTTCATTATGACCATGAGTTGACATCAGTTCCTATATAATTCAGAGGATCTTTGGGAATGAAGTTAAAGTTTGTGGAGATGGTACCTATGGCCCATAGTTTGTTCCCGATTACTGCAAAACCTGAAAAATAATATTGCAACATGGATAAAGAAGCAAAATAATTTATTTACCGTCATAAATTTCCCTCATAACGATATAGATGTTTTTATAAAATTGTATATTCTTATTTTATTGTGGGTTCATGGGTTTCTAAAAAATGCACATAGCCATGTGATGTGGCGATGTTGGGATAGTTATAACTACAAAAGTTGAAAAACCATTTTTCAAAACCATTGTGACCATTTAAATATGGATTTTTACTCTTTTAGCCAACAAAAATTATAACCCATCCCCCATAATATTCCTCCTAATTTTTTCATATAATCCTTGAACATGACCTCCTCCTCCTCCCTATACTCTACGGTGGTTCTCCCAAGATTATTGGATGTGGGAGACATCAACCCTTATGATCACAACCCTATGATAATGATAAGACTCATTTTATACCATGATTTATATTTATCTAACCATGTTTGTTAATATTAGGTATTTGATAAATGACTCAACTGGTGGATAGTAGAATCATCCTGAGATTATGGGTTATTCAGGATTACTTGTTGTTGGATGTATCAAGATAACATGTGCACACCATCCCTTGGTGTTTTTTAGATGTATGTTTTCTAATTATTTTTTATGTATTTTTATGTTAAATTTCTTATTAAGGATATTTGTGTTGGTTTATGTTGATTGGTATTTATCAGGGGGTAGTGCGGAGGGTGCGTCATAGATCTCTGCATGGTGGTTGGATTTCGTTCTAGTGTGTGAGGAATATCAGAGCTATGAGTGGTTATATAATTGGTCATTGGACTCAGATAGGAATGGTAAATGAATTAGTCATATAATGTATAAATGGGAAGATACTCCAAATGGGTTAGGTTTTCCCTTTATGTTAACCAATTTTCGCACTTTTACATACGTGTGATGTATTATGTGTTATACCATCCATTTCACGCATTAACTCAAATTAAAACGATTGATTTAAATTTTTACTAGACATTGATAAATTATCTAGATAAATGAAATGTTATCAAATTATATGAAACCCCAATTGAGGATTCATGATTTTAAATAATATGTGTGTTCTCTAATAATTTATCTCGAAATGATACATTTATTTATATTCTTTTTTTTGAAAATTGAGAATTGAATAGTAATTATGAATTTTTTTTGAAATAGGACATTATAATTATAACATCATATGATATTTTATATGGGAATGTGTTTTGGGCTTAATTATAGGAATTTTATTTTTTAGAAGTGGATTTGTACATATAAAACTGGAAAGGGTGTTACATAAATAGTTATATTTGTAGATTGTGTTTAATGTGAAATGGAGAATTTCCTTTGGAGTTGTTATTTTAAATTCATAGAAATGGAATTCATTTGGAATGATAATATTAAGTGAATTTATATGATATTTGGAATTTAATATATTTTTTTCTTTCTTATGATTATTCGATATGTCTTTGGTGAACCTGACCCATTGGATGACAATAGATATGATGGATAACTTAGTGTGAACACTTCCATTATGGGAAACATGTGATGGTTAAGCCAAGGGTGAATATGAAAACAATGTAGATTTTAGTTTTTATTAATATGTTTGGGTGAAAATTTACCTAAAGATATTCATGTGATAGTTAATCCTCAGAGGAACATGACCCTTGGGTTGATGTAGACACCCAATGATGGGTTTATTTACTTCGGGTGCCGATTTGGACCTAGGATGGGTATATTACCCCTAGTAAAGAGAAGAATTTTCATATTTATCACGAAATTCATATTGAAACCACATCACAATCAAAATAAGGGTTTTTCAATTCTAGTGGTTAAACCAACACATTAGTGTGACATTTTTCTATGTTAATTTTTTTCTATTTTAAATGAGTGTAATTATTTTTTGTTTATTTATTGAACATCCACATGAACTTTTATAGATTAGTTATTTTAATGACTCCATCGATGATTTCATATTGAGTTATACTTGTGCATTAACAAGGCCACAATGGAACATGGGTACTTGAGTACAGGGTACATGATTTTATGTACAATTTTAGAGAAAGGGTATAACACTTGGATATTGGATGGGTTTCTAGGATGAATAAAGATATTTAGGGACTATTATAAAACATAGGGTCATATTTTTGTTTCATTTAGTTTTATATTAGGTTTTATGAATGAATTATTTTCTTTTACGTAATACATTTCATTTTTTACTATATGTTTTACTCTGGATTATCATTGGAACATTCCTATATATCATTTGTTAACATTCGTATCTCTATGTGTTAATTGTTAGTTGTTATTCTCAATGTTTTTTCTATGATTAGAGATAATATTATTCATATTTTAACACAATTTAAATGTTCTACAATTCAATATCCTCATGTATATAAGGACTCCCCCAAATGTACTATAGTGAAATTATATGGTTACTATTCACAATGAACATGTGGATGAATATTACACATGGTATTTGGAGTTTAATATAATTCTCCTTATCCATAAAGGGTTTTGATTAAATTTTCACTCAAATTTTAGGGTTTTCATTTTCATTTTTATTTTCAAATATATATTATTCATGAAATAATGTCAATATTTGTAATTTTCATTCGTTCTAAAAACCCTAATTTTTAATGTATTTTTTTCATGGGGTTTTATGTGTTACCAAAAAATACATTTCCCCTAGACTCATATTTTACCAAAAATATTTATTTTACTTTAAAATAATCTCACATCTTATTTTTGGTCAGGAAATCCCCTTCTTCCACATACATACTGAATATATGCTATTTTGAATTTCCTTATATGTATATCTATAGGAACCTAGAACATCCTAAGAGGGGAGGGATAAATCATGGTGTATAATTTTTCTTCTAAACTGAAGGAACTTTTTCCATGTTGGTAGGAAACTATTTATCTTGTTTGAAGATAAAGAACAAAAAAACAAACAATAACATATAATGAAAGGATGCAATAATTTATCATAGTTCACCATAAAGGGATATGTCCAATGGGAATATGCCGACAAGTTATTGGTTGTACAAAAGTACTAAAATCATCATTATTTTTGGAGTAAAAGTTCATAGCATAGTTACTAAGTGCCAAAAACAATGCATTTATAAGGTTTTGGGGATAGCACACTGCGTCCCTCAGAATACTTCAGTTGACTCCCCATTTCTCACTACGTTGGGAAGAATATGAAATCCTTTTACTAACATGAAGTTCACATAAAGGTCTTGACATTAAATCATGCATCCTTTCTAATATAGGGATTCTCTGTTCATATTCCATTTTTACCCACAAATGAAGATCACATTCCCACATTATAATAGTTCAAAAATGGCTCATTCGTAAACTGACCTTCTTTTGTTGCGTACAATGTTTCTTCCTCTGCGTACAACCCTTATCCATTTATTTTCTTACTCTGTCATGTACTACCATGCTTCACATACTACTCTACTCTAGAAACTATGAAATATTCCTTCACAAACCGTAGTTATACATGGACTATATTCATGTCCTCTTTGCGTATTTCATGAAATCCACAGATTGAGTTCTTCTTCAATGCACTCGAACTACTACATGGACATGTCATCCTGCAAACTGGCCTTCTTCCTCTACGTACAATCTTATGTGAACTGTTTTATACAAGATTTAATTCCTATTAGTTTTTTTACTTAATTTAATAGCATGGTTTTCTTCATGTAAACTACTTGATTATTTCACAGAATTCCTCTTGGATTTTTAATCTCAAAGACACATTATAAAGAATGTATTATTGAACCTTATATATTAAAATATATCTGCAAAATCTGATAAACTAAGATTTACCAAATCTTCATTGCAACATCTCCTTCACCACGTAACTCACATCTCCAAGGAACCATTTTCCTTACATAGTTTGTGTTCAACCATTATTCCTATGTGACAACAAAAATCATTACCTCGTTTCCACTAATGACACCATTCATGTTTTCAAATAACTCTGCCTTGATTTCAGAAATTACATGTCGTCCGTAAGACGCACATCTTCACCATTAACCTCATTCACTCCTAGTACCATTCCTAGTATGTGCTCTGCATAACATCCCAACATAATGGGTGGCGGTTCACAATTCTGCGTACCAAAATTTATGATTCACGAACTATTCCCAAAACATGGTTCACGTATCTGATTCTTTTTTCCAAAACACATTATTTTCTAAACAAATAAACTCTTCATTTTGAGACCCAAAAATTTGGCAGACACTGGGAAACTACTCCCCCTTCGATACAACATTCACCGTCAATCGTAATCCCTCATTACTTGGAAACTACTTGATAAACCCAATGTGTTTTAAAACAAACACAAACCATACAAAATTTCCAACAAATAACTACCATGGTTCCAATAATCTACCCATTTGTTATTGTTGGAAATCTATAGAGAAATTCAATGAAGAACCTGTAACAAACTAAACCTAATAGGAGAGAAAAAAATCATCCAACACCCTAGAAAAATATTATCATAGATTTTACAGATATACAACCATTAATATGATTTAAAAATATAATTTAAAATAAAAATCCACATCTCAATGTTAAATTATTGATAAAAAACTCATTCTATAAACAATAAATTTTTTTAAATGTTTACCTAATGTAAAATTAGGAAATTCTTCCTGAATTTTCATTAGTTTACATGATTAAGTGTGTATGGAAACTAAAATGAATGGAAAATTTTGAGAGGAATGGGGGGGGGGGTGAATAATTCAATTCCTTAAGTGAAACTGATTAAGATAATAATGATGATGAAAATTCATCACTCAAAAGGAATGGACCCCCCTCCCACACATATAGTATACAATTTCCTCAGTATAATAAAAGTGAACATATGATAGATGAATACAACATGGTGGGTGTCATTAGTAGGATTGTTCTAGAACATAGAGTTACTCTATTAGAGAATCTGTAATGACATCATTAAATTTTTTCAACTACTACCCATTGACAGTGATTGTTTTTTGTTTCCACATTTTGAACATGAACATTACCAAAAGGATAATAATTTGTAACCATCTATGCAAAAAACCATCAGGAACAAAGCCTAACTTGATACACCCTTAGTCATGCATTGAAAAATATTACCATCTACCTAATATGGAATTAACGATGAAGGATGTGATAGTCTTGGGTAGCCCTGGTTCTCTCCTTATAAGTCTGGAAGTTCTGATAAGATTCTCTTCTCATTTAATCCAGATCTTAAATTGATAACATCCTTTTAGGGCATACAAAAGAAGGATTAGAATTGAATTATTTAACGGTCTAGTAGGACTGATTCTCTATCTCAACAGTGAGGTGAGAAATCATTCAAAAAAAGATGATTGGGTTAAGGTTTAAGGGTGTTTTGAAGGAATTATAATAATCACATAATGAATCATTAATTTTAAGATTCCAATAATTTCTATTTGGTTGATCCATTTTGTCAATAATTTTTTGTCTCTCTATTTGACACCTCATCTTGACCATTGTTTTGTGGGTGATATGTAGAAGAAAATCAACCCTTGACCCCATATTGATGAAAAATTCATTACATTGTTTAATTTCAGAAATGAGAACCTAGTCATTATTGATGAAATTAGGAAATCAAAACATATAAAAATTCTAGTCTCTCAAAGAATACATTACATTATTGGAATAATGTTCATTTATGTATCACTCCTTTTAAAATTTTGACCTGCAATCAATATACATAATAATGTAGAAATCACCAAATGAATTTGGTAGTGGGCATACAAATCCAATTACCCAAACATAAAAAATTTCATGAAAGATGAGGGGTTATTATTGAATTTCATTTCATTGAGAGAAATTCCCCATTCATTGACAATTAGGAAACATTTTTCAAAAATTATGGACATCCCAAATAGTATCCACCATAATATAATATAATGAAGGACCTTATGAGTAGTCCATTGGGGACTTGAGTTTCCCCCCACAAGAAAGTGTGTGGAAGAACATAAGGACAGATTAAAACTCTATATCGAAAACACAATAACCAAGGATAGGAGTACTAAATTTGTTCCAAAGTTTAGGGTTATCCATAATTTATTTATGAGACTCATGATTCTAATGAACATATTTGTTTTTTTTCAAATCATTTAGAATTAATATTGCTACAAAATAATTTAAAATTTCATAATTCCAATGAATATCATCATTTAATATATAAAATTGATCATCAAGTAACATTGTATTTTTTGGAAATAAGAGGAATATTAAATATCTATGAATGGGAGGTTCCTATTAATATTTTTCAGCCAAAACATTATATTATCACTTATTATGCCTAATTTATAGATTAACATACTTATATAGGAGAATCTAGTAAATGATACGTGGTTTGGATTCCAGTTTCTTTAAGAGATTTTGGAAGGATGTATGTTATAAGAAGAGAATTAATTTTGACCATAAATGGTATTTCCAGAATTTATTCAAAGAAATCACAGTGGAAATGAATAATTTTTTAGTTTTGTAGTTTACCAATGAAGGGTCTAGTGTGCTTAAGACATAGTCTATAAAATGTGAACCTTAATTAACCCATTATTATAATTCATCCCTAAATACATAATTAGAGGTTACACACATGAGCTCAAATAGTAAATCCCACTAAGTTGGTTGGATTACCATGGGTGACAAGGGAAACAATTTATTTTTTTTAAAAGATTAACAACAATTATTATCAAGAAATTATTTATTTCATTTCTGAGTAAATTGGAGAGGGGAAGCACCATCTTAATAAATAAATTAATGAAATAATTATAAAATCAATCATTACATGAGAAATACTACAAATCCTATACATTTTTGTAAATTTTAGTGAATTACTGATGTCTAATTCTGATTTATCTATATGTATACCATCCCCAAAAAATGAACGTTTTATGTACTATAACTTATCGCACCCTGAAATGAAATTTCTTGTAACATAATACAAGATTATTATCAATAGTGTGATATTGGATCGAACCAAGGATACTAAAACATTGATCAGAATGGGGATATATATAGTGAAATCCTCTATGTATAGTCCAATGAAACTCTAAAGGAAATACAAATAAATATTAACCATGCATCATCTGAATGTACCAAAGGCATTGAATAGAACAAATGGAATCCTTCTATATGGAAATATTCCAATGGAACATGTAAATGTTATCTTTTCAAACTATTTTGGGGAAATATGGATATGAATTTATATAGAATTCCCATCAAGAAAATATTATTGAGAAAACCCTTGTAGCCTTTCAAGAATCATTTCGATGAAAAAATGGGAAATTGTCCATTATTTTCTTTACACGCTGATAGTCTATAAAAAACACCATCTATTTTTCTAGTGTATTGGAACTAATTAATTATTTTCAATTTTTATTACCGTTAGACTAGTTTTTAGGTAGTTATTGTACAAGATAGAACCATTTTCTTTCAGAGATAGGTTCAATGATTCCAAAATCTAGTAACTATGTTTAGTCCTTTTTTACAACACCTATAAGGGTTTGGATCCTTCGACATTAGGTCATCTATGCTGCTTTAGCCTCATCAATTTACAATATATGATGTGTGAAATTAATGTTTGAATACGAGGAATGTCATCAAGTGTACATCCCAATGCTTTTTTATACTATTTGAAAAGATCTATTAATATTAATATATGATAAGGGGGAGTGAAATAGAAATTATGATGGGAATCAATATTTCATACTCAATATTAGAATATTTTAAATTTTGAGGGAGCTGATGAAGTTATAGTTTAGGTGGATTTTGGATTAGTGGATGTGATTGTGAATGAGGGAATATAATGATCTCATCTAGAACTCCAATGGTACAATTCCAAGATGATAAATAATCATTTACAAGAAGAGATATATCATCGATGGTCACATGATCCTCAATTCTCGATAAATCATCAATTTACAAACATGCATTCCATTTTTCTAGATCACTACAACATTTAATGAATGAATAATTGCCTATAATTCATATCAATAACGAATATTTTTAAATGACGTATGAGAAAATAAAAGATGATTTTATAGATTAAGGGAGTACATCGATTAAATTAACTATGAGAGAATAATGTTCTTTCGAGGGGTGATTCATGGAATCATGGATGTTAAGTAGACAATGCCACCTCTAATCTCCAGAGATACTGTAACATTGTGGTAATTAATAATATGTTTGTAAGTTTTCAGGAAATGTGTCACCAGTATAATTATATCACATACATTCATCTTATTATTGTTCATTTTATGTACATAAAATTTGGAATAAAAAATTAAAATTTCAACCTTCAAAATAACTTCCTCTAACATAGTAGTGGGCAATGACATACACTTATTTCTATATAAATGATTATTCGAGTGAGATTTAGTTCCCTAAACTATAATGAGAAGAAAATATAGTGAGGCATAAAATTTATAGAGGCGCCCAAAACAATCATAACATTTAAAAATAAAAAATCTCCTAGGGTTTGTGGAATCGAGAATGTTTTAGGATCATTGTATTTGGAGAGAAGTGATGGCTCTATAAATGAAAATACACCCCCCACTTTCACTTCGTCATAACCTAGATTCCTCTATTCTTGTGAACACATCTCTTTTAAAATCTTTCCATTTCATGGAATTTTACTCATAACATCAATGTCATGGGTGTCAAACTATCAATTTTTGATGTTTTCCAAGAATTAATTATCAATATTAGTTTCCTTTTTTCCTTGGTTGGGTGTCACATTTGGGAAATATAAGAGGAATTCATTGGAATAGTAGTTCCAAAATTTAAACAGTAGTTCTTTGGTTAGGGATTCTCTCAAGATAGGGTTTCTCAATATTTGCACCATTTTAAATGGTTGGAATAATTGTTTCATTGGGAGGGGATGACTCTAATTTGGGATCATTTGGGGTTTTGTTGTGGTGCCACTGTGAGGGATGAGATAACTAACATTCCCCTTATCCTAAGGGGTAACTAGTGGTTGAGAAGTATGTTAACCCAACCCCTAATTTTTGATTTTACCCATATATATATAAAGATGACCTAATTAGGAATTTAGGATATTTATATTGATATTGTTTGTTTGTTGTAATTAGATATTATTTACATACATTAATTTCATAATGTATTTTATGATTGGATCATGTATCATAGGGGGTTTCTGGAAATTTCATGGGAGTGGTTGGGGATTTCTGGGTGATGGTGGTGGTGGACTACATAGTTGCAATTAGTCCCATGGTTCTTGAGTGGAGTTTTTTAATACCCCTTCCTACAGTATTGGTTTTCTTTATACATTGGGTAGGATAGAGAGTATGGTTCTTTCTTAATTGGATGGTTATAGGGGCTTATGGTGATATTTCCTCTCAGTTCATTAATGGTTATCATAGTTCAGGGAATGAGTTATAATTGTGGGATTCATTAGAAAAAATTCCAAAATGGTTGAGAGGAGGAGGTTGGTATTTTCCACGGTAAAGAGAAATTTTTTGGAGTAGGGTACTGGCCACTTCATATTCTATATCGACCTTTTTCTCAAACTAGAAGTTCTTCAGCTCATGGAAACCCTGAAAGGGTATATTGGACCACGAAAAAAATTATTGTGTGTCATGTATTGTGTTTTAAATTTAGTATGTTGTATCAATTAGAGAATTAGAAACTAGTTAACCACATATATAGGACTCAATCATGTTATGATTAATAGAAGTTAAACCTTCCTAAAATGTTTTATTAAAAACTAATCACATTTTGGGTGGTGTGAAAAGCATGAACATAAAATTTTAAATCATTTTCAATATTCATGTACTATTTTAGCTCTTGATTTTCCTTATTCCATTGAATGATATCCTTATAGTTTCAATTTGAGTTGCTAAAATTTGTTTTCTAAGAAAAAGTTGTATCTTCTCTGACCGTCCTTTTATTGGGGAGTAGACATAGTTTAGAAAATATTCTTTAGTGTCTTATAATGATAAATTAACTCAACTAATATTTGTTTTTTCCTCATCCACATTGTAATGTTTTAATATAGAACAGATAGTGTGAAATTATTTTATGTAATAATGTGGGTTTTCCCGATTAATTTAGTGGAATCATAATAAAAAGTCATCTAAAACGGATTTTAGTTTGATGTTTACTGCTTCTCATTATACATGAATATATGTTGGGTGGATATTAAAATCCATAGAGGTTAGTTATTTTAGATTATGGTTATTTTCACAAATGTCATACATGTCAATTTCAATTTCTCATTCGATTATAGAAGAATAGGGGTTTATAAAATTCTCAAGCTGTGGTGGGTCCTCCTTCAAAGGGGTATTCTGTTTGTATTGTTGTTGCTAGCGTTATATCCTATCTAGTTATGGTGTGAAAGGAGGAAAATATCTATGATTAGAATGAAAACTATATAGAACCTATAAATGAAATTATTCTAAATAAAACATTATATATAAAGGTAGAAGATAAAACAAACAAATATTCACAAAATTTACAAATATCTTATAAAAAATGCACTAAAAACTAAATCCCTCCCCAACAAAAAATATATAATTTTACTACCGAGACATGAAATGTAAAATTGATAATAATTTAATTATTATTTTAGATTCTAGGGAATAACGTAGTTTATCTTTCATGTATACTTGATGTGTTTATAGTTTGAGTTTTCAACAGGTTTTTCAAATACCGAATAAAAAAACAGGATTGTTTAAAACGATGATATAAAATTAAAACATCATAATTTAAAATTCATAAGAGCTAAAACATGAGTTTTTTTAGAAAATTGATATGCATGTGATCATTTCTATGTTAGTACATAACTTGAAAATTTCCTTATCCTTAATTTATATTTAGGTTTTGGTGTAATTCTATAGTTTAGGGACAACCAAGTTCAGGGGTACCCACTAGCCTCTAAAACAATGTTAATTGGACAAAAAAATGATATAAAAAACATGTAGTAATCTTCTACATATTTATAATGATTATGTATTTTCGAGGAACAATAAAATCTAATGTTAGTTTTGGAAAGAATAACATTTTTATATTGTCTAATCGAAACAACAGAGGTCACAATCTTAATATTTCAAAACAAACTATTATGAAAAATATTCTCTAATTATACTCATTAAAAAATTACAATATAAGTTAAACAACAATTAAATACCAGAATATACAACAAACCAGTATATAATTATGTTCCTGATCTCTCTCCCTAATTGATTATATCCATTTCAATGATCACTCCATGTTTATCGTACCATCAAGAGGATGAGAAGCCTCGTGTGGAACACACACTTCATGTCAACTATCCCATTCAGTATAGGGATATATAAAACTGGTAAATAAATTATAGAAATTCATTAGGTCTCCAAATTATAAAAACCATTCCTCCCAATTAAAATTTCAAATGAGGTTCCCATGGTGACCATTTATAGCCTACATGGGATAAGGTTTTGGTATCCTAGATTTGGTGATACCAATTATATTATATATATATGGGTAAATGACCATATATTAACATTGAAAAAATATGATATTATTTGGATGGAATATTTAATATCACCATTTTAAATGTTCTGGACATTTAAGAATATATCATGTGATATAGAAAAAATATAGAAAAAAATGTATGACTTTGAGAATATTAAGTTTCATCGATAAATAAAACTGATTATTCACCATTTTGGAATAATTTGAATTCTGTGTCTTCATCAGAGTTGTGTTCCCATTAATTTTGCATCATTCCAAAAACATTCAGCCCATTTGTATGCATGGATTAGCCCTAGTAAGCATTTTAGTCCACTTGTGTTCTTGGGATCCTGAATAGTTATGGCACCCTTAATTGAATTGCATCATGGGTACTCCAAACAACATACTCATAAAATGTAATAAAAAAATTGAATAATTTCACTTTAAAATTGATAAATGTTTTATAATTGATTCAAATATGAGGGTAATTTTTTTTATTATAATATTTAATACAAAATATTTTTAACACAGTGTTGTAAGGGTGGAATAATATAGTGAATTATAGTGTGATCGTCCCTCTATAGAAATAAGTATAGAACACCAATTCACCTGGACAAAGATAGATAATGAAATATATTAGGTTCTGAGTTAGATGAGAAAATGGTGGATAAATTAAAAAAAATTCTACAAAATATCAAGGATACCCAGAGCTAACAAAAATGTTTCTGATAATCAATGGTGAGATATTGTGTATGGAGTTGTTAAGAAGGTGTTTCATGGAATTTTTCTATAGAAAATGTCCATGAGATTTATTAATAAGTTAAAATAAATACCTAGATATATAGACCCTTTATGTATTTTTGATTGAACATGGATGATAGGTTATCAGTAGGCACTTCCACTGAACCTGTTTCTAGTTTATGAGATGTTCCATGTACCACCCTCGTGAGTCTTCATACTTGATCCTTCACATGTATTGAACTAAGAGGTCATATTAATTTGGAATTTTAACTCCTATATATAATTGCTTTTATAAATATTTTATCATATGAAAAAATTATAAAGAACAAAACTAGTCATATGGTTACAGTTCTCTAGAGTAATCATAAATTAAATGATGATATGTGATAACACAGTGATGTGTTAGGAAAATGTTTCCTGATTAATTTTTATAATATAAATATTATTCATGGGGATTAGTTAATTTTAAGTGTTTTAGATGTTTACAAATATATATTTTATAATTTTTTTCAAATAAATTTATCCTCTTTAATAGCTTCTGATACACAAAACCCAATATTTAAATGAACCACAGTATAGTATACCATTATAACCTAACCATTAAATTGGTTCATATTAATTTAAATAGAAAAATTTTGAATTTTCTATTTTTTAAACATGTATTAAAAAAAATTATAATTTTTTTAGAAAAAATTTGAAGGTTAAAACATATTTTCTAGAATTTTTTTTACGTAATGTGTTTTTATTTTAACAAATAAAATTATTAACTATAGGTGAATGGTTTTTATAAAATTTATCTATTACATTTCAAAGAAAAAGTTTTAAAATTAATAATTTATTACACTATGTTTTTTTGAAATATTTTTAATAAATTAAATTTCATCAAAAACTTGTGTTACATGCAACATTGAGTTTTAAGGAACCATATCTAACTATTAATATTCTTCATTAAACATGATTGTAAATACCTATATATTATACATGGATGATTGAATAGGAATAATATGTTTTATATAATATTTATAATTGGATTATATAATTAAAATTTATTGATAAAAAGGTACTTATGTTTTTGTAAAGTCATTTTTTGTTTCCAAAATACTATTATCTCAGACCATTTTTTTTTCGTGAAAAATAAAAAAATAACTTGTTTAATGTTGTAGAAGAAAAATTTATAATTAATTAATAATTTTTAAATTCACCATATTGTAATAATATTTGGGTAATTTTTTTTATTTCTTAGAAAATATTATTTTCTCTATGAATAGTGTCAAATAAGGCTTATTATTGAAAAATACGTTTTCATTTAAATAATTTAGAAGGATAATTTTTTTGAAATTTTTTCTTAAAGTAATTTAATAAAATATATCTTTATTAATAAAATTTAGGTTATTGGAATCAATTAAATAATAATATTTTTATAAAATGTTTTAAAACTTTTGAACATTCTTTATTTGAAAACATACTTACTCTTCGTATCTGTGGGTCTAAATTTAAATAAAATTATTCCAAATATATGATAATAATTAGGAAAAATGGAATAAATATTTTGAATAAAAAAATTTATATTATATAATATTGTAAATTTAGTTTATCATCATACTGAACTATAAAAATAGTAAAAATTATTTGTCATAGTTAAAGTAAAAATTTGTTTACCAAGAGATAGTACTAAAACTGTAACTGTTTAAAATGACCCAAAACATTACAAAAAAATTTTAAATTAAATATTTATACCTTATATCCTATAATTTTTAATAATGATTCATTTATGTCATTAAGTAATATGAAAACCCATGGTACACTTTAGTCATTTCAAAAATAGAAAGTGCGTTCTCACCCAAACTTATAAAAGGAAAACGACTCTCCCTACCTCTTCAAAGATAAGATACTATTTATTTAGTCCTATAACAAACCAAATAAATTCATTAAATACCTTATATAATTCTAAAATCCATATATTTATCATAAATCCAACCTAGTAAGGATTTTCTATAAAATTTAAGGAGGTTACCTGAAGAAGATGCGGAAGTCTTCAAAAAAATGTTTATATTCTATTTCTTCATCTAAAATTGTAAAATATTATAATATTATGATGATATAACAAAAAAAATCATCTAGTATACAAATATGTTATTATTTTAATTTAATAACCTATATCCATCCCCTCCTACATCAAACGACATACCAAATCACCATTCGTGTGTATGGAACACTTCCACCCTGTGAACTAATGTTATTCATTTTCCTTCACGACCCGTCACAGAAGGATATAATGATTTAATGATTTATTATATATTATATTATTTATTATATTATTATTTTTGATATATTTTATAACATATAACTTATTACATTACATTTTGTGGGAATACGACAACGACGATCATCCGTATGATGGACTACCACCTCACAAAGCGAAACATTTTTTTCCATAAGGAGGTGTATGGACTATCCATTTTACATGTTGTATCATGAAAGTTATTATTTTCATGAAATTAAAAGATTAATTGTGTGTTATTAATTAATTTGGAATATGATCCATAGAATATAATGTGGTAAAGGACTGATGTTAAAATATAATAGTTATAGGGACTATTAATGATTAAGATTTAAGTGATGAAATATTATGATATATATCTAAATAAACAAATTAACATTTTTATCATATATATTTCTCATTTAAATAAATTTTGTTCCATTATTTTTTTCACGTATTGTACTCAAGATATCGATGGATGGTTTTTTTAGAAAAAACATATTTATTCTCTCTTCGGTCGAAAACAATTTTCCTTTTTGAACTAGGTTTTCTAAAAATGTTATTTTTTTTAAAAAAATTAAAAAAATGATTTATTAATGAAAATTTTACCAATGTTTTATTTTAAAAAAAATTTCAAAATTAATTCGTTATGTCATTAAAAAGAATCCTTTTTGTATTTTTCAAAAAATGTGAAATGAATAATTGTTTTTGAAATGTATGACATGAATGGTATTTTAATATGTCATCACCAAATTATAGGGTTAAATATTCTTTTTTAATTTTAAAATGTTATCTTCAAGGAAAATAATATTCACATTTTTTTTAAAATTTTAGTTTTAAAAAGGATATCATTGTATAAAATAATTTTGAAAATTTTTATTGATTCAAAAAGAGTATTTCAATGTGGAAAAGTTATTTTCTTTATGAGTAGGGATAAGATTAAAAGATTAAATTATTACTATATTAAAATATATTTATGAAAAAAAATTCATCAATGGGGATTACCATGATAAAATGAAAATTATACCCACTTCTAATTCAATGGGAAACACTTTGATGGAATAATAATTCATTATGGATTCTATTTATTTTCCAAAGGTTATTATATGATGAGATGTTTGTGAGACCCATTTAAATTCATGGGTTCTTATTTGATTAATATTTTAGGATATCGTTTTCACACATATGTATTATTTTCATTATGTGATGTGTTGGACCTATATATCTCACTAATGCATTGGGTAATTATTGAATATAATGAGACAAATATGACAAAAAATGGGGAGTGAACCCAATTCAATAATTGATTAATTCCACTTTGATAGTCTTGGGAGTAAAACATGACTTATATAATGGTTGGGATATTAAACCCATTACACTATGATTGTATTAACAGGGAGCCTTAAACAACTTGGGAAATGATTTTCTATTCTTATATGTATACCACAAATCTATACCACATGCCAATGAAATGTTATCAAGGTTTATGTTCATTAATTACTTATTATTTATTTCATATTAAATTCCATGATTTATTTTATAAATAATGCTTATGAACTATGATATACAAGGTATTTTTTTCCAATTTTATTCTCATGTTTTCATATCCATACTCATGATATGTTGATATCTCCATTTTTAACACTTATTAAGCATCTTAACACACCCTTTCTTATTTTTCTTTCCTTATGTTGTAATGAATGGTACTATGTATGATATGTACTTGAAGGGTTCTAGTTACAAATAACATAAGAGGGAGATGATGTATCTCACTTATGGGTAGTTGTTTATGTTTCAATGTTTGAAAATGAACTATACCTTATAAGTCTATATGCGTGAGTTTGTATATAGAAAAAAATATTCATCAAAATATATGTAATATATTTATATGAGATGTAATGGGATTTATATTTGGTATTAGATAATAGTTTTAGTTAAACATATTATAAAAATATGAGAAAATATTTCTGAGATCCCTATGTATAAGTCCAAGGATTTTTTACATTATAAGAAAATTTCTTGAAAGTTTTTTAAAGGATTTAGTGTGTTTATTCCAATCAATTAAATAAATTTTTGTATAGTATATGTGGATGTTATCTCACAAAAAAGATCCTTGGGGTAAATAATAAAAAATAGAACATTTATATGGGCTCAATCCTCAACTGATGAATAACAATGGGCCACACTACACACTTATTATGAAACACCCATGGGTATGCTTTGGAAATTAAAAAACTATTCACAAAATTTTCTTAAATTATTTAAAAAGATGATGAATATGGTGACCTAGTATAAATCTAATGTTTCATAGATTAAAATTTTGTTTTTATTATTTAGTCTTCCTATACATGATTGTTCATGATTATGTGTTTCCCCACTTTTATTTTTATTTCTTATACTATTCATTTTCTAGGATCAGTTAATGGATTAAACATAAATTAATCATGATTGTTCGTAGTGTGATAAAAAATGTAATATTTTTCCTCCTAATTATGAAAATTCAATGGGAGATAAAATAAAAATATCATAGTTATTGCCACATATGTTTCTCAATCCGTGAATCATGTTGAACTTACAAAAAAAAGAGGGAACAACATTATTTTGATTCCTTTAAAGATGAATTTTACACCTTATTTTTATTCTTACACTAATAATATAGTTTTTTATATATAGATCAGTATAAATGAAAAAATATTTTTTTTTATCAAGTTCTTGAAACCTGAAAAATTCCTTTTTATTATCTAAACTTTGTAAGGGAAGCATATCAATGGTGGAATATCATCATGAATTGAAGAGAGAATGATAAAATTGCCTCTATGAATTTAGATGAGTTTATTATATAATTGTTTAATATGTAATTAACTATTATTCTACATAAAATGTTAAAATTAATTCCTTGATCTAATGAAGAATGGTGATGAATCTATTGGTACATATGAGGATCATTTTACAAGACATGACAGGTATGTCTATGTCATTATCATCTAACCTGATTTTAAGGTAGATTGATTTTTTATTTGAATAAAACCTAGAGTTCAAAGGGAGTTATCCATAACAGACATTAATAGGTATGAATAATTTTTTTGATGTTCTCTCAATGTGGAAATAGATATCATAATTCCCAGTAATTGTATTTTTTTGACAGGATAAGTAAGATAGAGCTCAAAGAAAACTCTAATAGTCATGTACATAAGTATATGGTCCTCTATTTATACTCAATGTGTGGAAGGAAATAAAGAGAAAATTATAGTAAATATAATACTAATGGTTTAAATATTGAAATAAATTTTATCAGTAAATCAAATATCAAATTGATGTTTAGAAGTTATTCAATTATTTAAATATAGAGAAAGTTCCATAGAATTCACACCAACACTCTAGTGTTTCAAATGATATTATTATAGGCATTATGAAAAATAGGGAAAAAATTCAATTATTAATGATGATTATCAATTTCCAGAACCACACAAGATGAGGGACAATGGGAAATATTATGTTATAACTAATTCTGGTGAGGTGTGCAATAATTATGAAGTGAAATTTAAACATATCATTTAATCTATAATGGATAATGTCTAATTTGACTATATATCTACCCATTTATTTATATTTGGATTACCTTTTATGGGTATTAGGATTACACACAGAAGATTACATGTTTATTTAGTAGTGAAAATGCTAACGGTATGATTATAAAATATCAAGTATATGATTCCTCTATGAATGATGTTTTTGGGAATGTGACTCTTGAAAATAATTTCCTTCATCCACTTTTTTAATTTGATGTTATGATAGGCATGCATTGTATTCTTATATATAAATCCAATATTAATTTTTGAGGAAGGGATGTTTTGTTTTATGATTCAGACTGACCAATGATTGTTTATGAATGTGATGATTTGTATGAACATTTTCTTGTGAACATATCCATTGATTGGTCCTGATTCCCATTTAAAATGTGTATTTATCTAAAATGGTTGGGAAGAAACACAACATCTATAATATGAATATTATGCCAGAATTTAATTATGTATTTCTAAAAGAGTTTCATTGCAATATTTTGAAACATAATTTTTAAAATTAATATGACTTATATTTGGTGCCACATATATTTTAAAGACTCCAAAGAGAATGGACCCAGCTGAGTAGTTGGAAATAATGAATGAGCCTCATGATAACCATGATAAATAATTAATTCATCCATGTTTGTCACCATGGGGTGCACTATTGTTTTTTAATGATAAATATGGGTAAATGTTACACTACATTGATTATTTGGAGTGGAACAATTTCATGATCAAGAACAAGTATCATCTACCCTTTACTGATGAACTACATGATCAACTACATGGAGATCAATACTTTTCTAAGATTAACATAAATTCTTATTATCATCAATTGAGGGTCAAGAAGAAGGATATTTCCAATACCAACTTTTATAAAATGTATGGATTATAAAAATATATAATTACGTCATCTGATCTTACTAATGGACCAACTATGTTGTTGGTTATTATGAATAAACTCATTATATATTAACTTGATCAGTTTATAGTAATCTTTATAGAAGATATTTATATATATTAAAAGAGAAATGAAGAGAAGGAAGATCTATTTAGGATTGTTATAAATACCCTATTTAAGGAAAAACTATATTCAAAATTTTAGAATGGTGAATTTATGATTAAAAATTATTCTTTTTAGGTCATATAATATCATTAGTGGGTATATATATTGATCAATCAATGATGGAGGCTAATAATTGTTGGACTAGACCAAACACATTCATTGTATTCCATAGTTTTTTTTTTATTTTGACAGATATTATATATAGTTTATGGATAATTCCTCATGAAAATCGAATCCACTAACCATGTCAACAATGAAAGGAGAGAAGTTTCTATAAAAAAAGAATATGAGAAAAGTTTTTGGTAAGTAATGAGAATATTTGTTAGTGAAAATGTTCTTAGGTTTCCTTGTTGCTGAGTAGCATTTGTAATCTATAGTGATACATCAATGGAGGGATTGAGATGTGTTTTTATGAATAACGACATTGTTATACCTTATGTCTTATAATAATTAATGTTTCATAAGAAAAATTACAGAAATCGTTATTTTGAGTTAGTAGTGGTTATTTTTCCATTAAATATATTTTAGCATTAGACTTATGGAGAAAATTGTGATATATATAGATATATATATATATATCGATCAAAAAATAATAAAAATATTCACATTAAAGGATTTGAATATGCACAATAGTATATGGTTATATATGATTGAGTATTATAACTTTTGAATACATTACCACTATACAAAAGCAAACAAGGGGGAAGATACATTTATATGAAATAATCAATCTAGATTATCCATGA
The DNA here is from genome assembly GCA_963277665.1 of Viscum album. Lineage (NCBI taxonomy): Eukaryota > Viridiplantae > Streptophyta > Magnoliopsida > Santalales > Viscaceae > Viscum > Viscum album. Next base: position 3,928,522 of record OY728143.1, on the reverse strand, counting down.
AGAGGATAACAAAATATCTAATATTTTAAGAATTACTAAGGATGGATTTAAAATTCTGATGTAATTGGAGAAATATTAACCTCCTTAATTTAATGTCAAACCATCTATCCATATAACGATTAAAGAGGCGCAACAGTAATATGAATAGATGTAAAAGAAGGTTATAAATGTTCATTATTTTATCCTTGACCATGATGGGAGGATATTGTTATGAAACTATGAGTGAATTCCATCCATAAAATAATTTAAGAAAGAGTTATTAGAGGATTCTTATAGTTTTTTATTCTCAATTCATCTTGGACGTATAAAGACGTATAGAGTTTTCAATGAGTATTCATGTGGCATGGAATGAAGAGATGTACTATATTGTTTTTATTTTAGTTCATGGTATATCAAAATGATAAAGATAATTGGAAAAACGATAAGGGGATGTTATATCCATTTGTTATGCCGAAATGTAAATAGGAAAATATCACCACATATTTTATCATTGAACTCCCAAGAACATCTAATGGGAATAAAGTTATATAATTTGTATTCGATCGCCTTAAAAAGTCAACACAGTTCATCTCTATCAGATAATACATATAAAAATACCATCATTAAAGGATATAAATTTAGGAAGTGGTAAAGCCTAATAGTGTACCACATTCTATTGTATCTGATTGTTATATCAATATTAAATCAATGTTTTGGAGTTGTCTTCAACAACATATTCAGAAAAAGTTGAGTTCCAGCACTTCGTATAATCCATAGACATATAGTTACATTGAGAGAAAAATTGAAACCCTATAGGGTATGTTGAGATCATGTTGTCTATATATTAAAGGTGTTCGAAATCAACACCATCCTCTAGATGTGTTTTCATACAACAATAGATTTTAATCCATAATTTAGATGGATCATTATAAATCCATATATGGGAAAAAAATTACAGAACCAGAATAATGGAATGATGCTAAGTATTTAAATCTATTAGTTCCATAGATATTTAATTAAACTATATTGAAGGATAGATCAATTTTTAATCACATAATGTTTGTACAAATTGACAGTAATGTTCTACTAAAAATTACTGATGTTATTTGGAATTGGAAGTTTCTTCCAAGATGTTTCTAAGAAATTATCCCTCGAATAATGTTTTTAGATTTAGAAAGAAATTGAAACTAATCCCCATGAATATCAGTTTATTTAAGTTGTTGACTATATTGGTATAGTTGAAAATCGATTGAAATTTCTACCAAACCTCTATCATGTTCAGGAGCTATTCCATGTTTCTCTCATATGAAAGTACATACCTAACCATTCTCATGTAACGAAATCAAAGGTTATACTCATAGATAATTATATTGACTATAAGAAATAATTAATGGTTATTTAAATAGAATAGTGAAATTCATATTAAATAAGACCACTCAACACATCAATGTTTATCAGTGAAACCACCAGATATAAAAAGAAAGTTTTAAATTTTGAGAAATAATGAGGCATAATTATCCTCAATTTTTAATCAGAGTGATGAATATTGATGGATAAATTTATTATATTGGGGTTATAATGTTACTCCATGTGTTTTTATGGAAAATTTGTTTGACGTATATTCCAATAATGGATATCTTGTCCTACAAGTAACAATAATCTTTAACAAACTGCAACAACCTAGTAATATTACTACATAAAAATGACAGTTATTTCATAATCATAGAATTTGGTGGAATGTATAAGATTTAATAAATTTTAAAATTTATGTATTATTTTTATATATAAAAACAAAATATTGATAAAAAAGAATATATTTATTGATATAATCATCATATGTTCAAGAAATACACTTTTATCAATAATTTTTTTATATTTAACTATAATAAAATTAAATTTAAACACTCTTATAAAATGAATTTGATAAAATTAAATTCATTTTTTAAAATAATGTTCTAAAAAATATATGAGGGTGGATTTTATGATTTTTTTAAATGAATAATTATCGAATGAATAGTAAACATAAAAAGTTTTATTGAAAAAAGCATTTCATTTAAATATTATATAATGTTATTTATTTCTTAATTGTTTTAAATGTAATATTAGTTCAATTATATATTTATTAATCCATTTTAAGTCATTGGAATCAGTATCATAAAATATTTTTGACTAAACATTTTTAATGATTTGAAAATTTTCTCTTTGAAAACCTGATTTCTCATCATAAATGTGGGTTTAATATTAATATAAATTATAAAACCTTTTTGAGTTAAATGTTGGAAAATAGATTCTATAATTGTAATCATTATAACATATATAATCTAATATGTTTAAATTGTTTTTTCACCATTATGAATATTTAGAAAAGTAAATATTATTTACCATAGTTCATGGAAAAATAGGTTTATAAAGGGTTAAAATATGATGATATGGGTTTAAAATGATCTATAACCACTCCAAAATCAATTTTATACCCATATTTTTAATTATTCACACCTAATGTTCTAGAATTCAGTTTAGGTAAAAATATGATTATTAGAGAATAAACTAAAAATACAAGGGATAGAAATGACACAAAACATTCCCAACACCAATTTTTAGGCCATTAATTGAACACTTCAACCATAGGGTTCAATAATGAGGAATTTTGGATCTATTTAGAATATGAAAATCATGGAAAAACATTATACATTAGAAAAATATAAATTGTGTCTTCTCCCCCACTTGTAAAATGCCTACCCTATCTTTTCCTCTCCACACTTCCATATCCCATTGTATTTGAAAAGACTACCCAATACCATTTTTAAGTCTCTCCTCCAATATCAAAAGAATCTAATTTATTATAAATCCATCATATGATAGATTTTGTGTAAAACCATGGAGGTTACGGGAAGAAGAGGAAACTTTCTTGAAGAAAAATTTATATTTTATTTCTTTATTTAAATATTATAAAATATTATTTTTTATGATGATATAATAACATCAGTATCTCATAAATAATGATAATTTATTATGTTAATTTCATGGATTATATTCAAATCATCTTTAATCAAATGGGATAAGAAATCATCATTCGAGTGTTTGGAGGACTACTTCTAGATGACCTTATATAATTTTTTACACAACCACATCTCACGAATGTATATTATGATAAATTTATTATCCTTAAATTATATTTATGATATTATTATTATTATAGAATCACTATATCACAAATTCGTTCTTACTTTCCATTATGTCGGAAGAAGATAACTTCACATGCGTGTTAAATGGATTATGTCCTCACGAAGGGATGTGATTCCATTAAAATTTACAAGGATTATTATAATGATTTGTTTAATGAAAATATGTGATTAAAATGACACAAATATTATTATTTAATGTAAATATATTTATGTTTTGTTCTTTCAATCCATCGAGAAAATTGAAACACCGTTCACATGTACATATAACCTGTCATCTCTATGAATAATTTTTTCACTTTCAATCCCTATATTTTTTATATTTCTATTAATATATATTTGGAGAATATATATAATAATTATATCATGGATAAAAATATAGAGACTTTAGAACCATGATCAATTTAATAGGACAAAATATTACAAAAAGAGCATTCAATAAAAACAATGTCGTTATTTCCTAAAACATATTTTTGAAATGGAATTATTAATAAATAGCTAATAAAAGGTCATAAGTAAAATATTTAATGTATGATATATATTTATGGTTCTATAATATATTTTAATAATCTAATATTTATTATATGGGAGGTGTGGATATGTACAAAGGAAGATGAGACTTAAGGTAGGAGATTTTTGTTTCAAATTAACTTTTTTGAGACATAAGGTATGTTATGTACCTATTTTCTTTTTTGAGGTGTATAAAATTCACCGTAGACATGTTATATATTGAATATAATTTTTTAATGATTTCAATAGATTTATATTATGTTATTATTTAATGGGACCTATTACTAAAATATTCTAATGTTTTTATGGTTTTATTTTATAATCAAATTGTTTATCATTATAGTTTAATATTGCGATTTTGATGATGAGATCTTATAATCAATCTCTCAATAATATCATGAAATTTATTCTACTATGGTTACATATTAATTATAATTTTTTTCACTTTGTTTATATCTCTTTATGTACTCAAGATTTTGAAATATTTTTTTAAAAAAAAATTCTATATTTTTCTATTTAGTCAAAATCCCAAATTCTTACAAAAATATGATATCTAAAAATGTTATAATAAATGTTTTTTTCATTCTAAAATTATTGATTAAATAAATAATTACTCATATTTTACATTTAAAAATACTTCATGATTAAAATCTTCTTGTAACATTCCATATATATCCTGTTTGGATTTTATCAAAAATGTGAAAGGAATCAATGATTTTAAACAAAAAAATAAATTGAACATTAATCCATAATTAGAATATCATTTTTATGGAATAATTTATGATAAAAATTTTATTTTAAAAAATAAAATCATGTTTTTTATCATTCCATTATAAATTGGATATTTCCATAGAAATTGATTTTGAAAATGTTTTATGTTTTAATACTTTTATTTGAATGTTGAAAGGATATTTTCCCCTTGTTATTTTCAGTAGGATAATTCATAATAATGCCCCATATAAGATTAATTCCATTATGTTATATATCATTAAATGTAGATATGATAGAAGAGTACCATTCTTATTCATTCCCTGGATGGTTTATGTTTAGGATGAAAATATGTCCATGAAACTTATTTCATTTCCACGAGTTATACAATGATAAAATTATTATGGAACTCAAGCATTTTTACATAGTTTTTGCGTTTATAAAATGATAAACTTCTTATGAATCCTATTTAGTTTCCATATTTCAGGATAAATTAGTTTTTTTAAAATTGATTTATTTTTAGGGGTAATTATATGATAAATTCTTTATGATCTTGTGACACACATATGCATGATTTTTGTTAGGTGATGGATAAGACCTATATCACCCTCCAATACATTAGTTAAATATTGAAATCTCATTTTCTATACATGACTAAAATAATGTGTAAACCTAATTAAGTAAGAGACTCTATACAAATCATAGTTATGTGAGTGAACCTTCACTACTATGATAGTTTGTGGAGTGAACCCATCCCACTATGATAATACGGAAAATTTTAGATGACCAAATATTGAAACAATTTCTTATGATTATGTGTATTCCAAAAATATATTCCATATGATAATGTTATGTTCTCATAGTTAATGTTCATTGATTCTATTATGATTCATGTCTTATAAACATGGAATATCTGTTCCATGACTCATGTTTATGAACTATGATACGAAGGGAAAGGTATTCAAATGATCTTCCCATGTCTACATAGCATTATACTCAATATTATTTGAATTATACGTTGATAACCAAAAAAAGCATCTCATATCACCATTTCTAATGTTTACATTCCCCAAGTTATGATGGACGCTATTATCTAAAACATGTCAATGAACGGTTTTAGTAATTATGAACATATTGAGAGATGATGAATCTAACTTATGAACATTTATTTATGTTTCTAGGCTTCTAAAGAAACTATTACACTACTATAACACCCCATGGATTTAAAAAATATAAATTTAAATGCATGAAACATTTTTTTAAGTAGATATTTATAACTAGATATTAAAACCTAATTTTTCTGCTACTATGATTTGAATTATAACACCCCATGATTTTTGTAACATCCTAGATAAATAATGAATAAGGAATTTTCATTTGTGAATGAAATGTTAATATTACATTAAAAGGGATTCCATGTTCGATGGTGTGCACGATACGCAACAACGAGTTTCTTTCAAATTTATGTTACACATAATGCTGAGTCATACTGAAATATAATAATATAATATTATTTTAAATGGTAGTTAATGCCAATCCATTGTAATGGTAGGAATTAACATAAATAACTATAATTTGAATATAAATTTTTTTATAAAATTATTACTGTTATCCAATAAAAATTTAAAACCAGAAAAATAGAAAGAATATGATTTTAAGCAAAAATACTCTAATATTCTTTAAAATGTTGATTTAACACCTTTTAATTGCTAACCCTCTTTAAAAATAGTTTTTTTTCACTTTTTTATGTGGTATGTGAAAAAATAAAAATACTCTTTAGAATCAAGAAATCATAATTTCCATTGGGGAATTTTTTTTAATTTTCTGATAAAATACATTTTTTAATCAATAGTGAAAAATGTAGTATTTTAATTAAAAACTGCTTTTTAATCTAATCAATTTATATAGTAAGATTACCTTTTAAATTGGTTTTAACATGTAATTAGATTATATTTTTACCATTTAAAACAATGTTGGTCATTGGAAGTAATTTCACCTTGAAATTGGACATAAACAACTATCGATTTTTTGATATTTATTATTTCTTAAAAACACGCTATTTTTTTTGACAACGAGAATTAAATTTAAAAAAAATATTCCAAAATATATGATTTGAATTTTGTAAAATAGATATCATATTTGAATTCAGAAGATCAAATATCGCTCAGGCTGAATATTTGGTATTATTCTGAAAACATTCAATTTTTTTGAATAGTGATAAACACTGATTTATTGTTTAAAACTGACATTTCATTTTAATAATTAATTAATTATATAAATTTTTTTTATGTCAAAATGATACAAAATCCATATATATTTTCAATTTAATTCATAGGGGTCATTTTATAATAAGTTTAGATATATAATATTTCGTTGAACTTATTACCGTCTTTTACCGAACTTCTAAGAGCATTTTAAAATTTGAATAAAAAATAATTTTACTGCTTACGTGGGTTGAATATAAAATATCAGATAGACACGATTACCAAAAAAAATTTAAATTTGGATCAGCAAAATGATTTTAATTTTTGGTGAATTTTAACTTTTGACTTTTATTTACCAGAGTTAAAATTAAAGAGGATAATTAAGGGTAAAAATTGTATTATAATTACCCTAACACATGTCCTAATTCTATTGGATAAGTTTAATTAGACCCAAAATAACCAAAGGAATAAATTATGGTCTTATATGTCCACTTGGATTAGATTAAGAAATTTATTATTATTTTATATAAAGAAAAGCTAAAAGTGTTAAATTCAATGATTATTTACTAAATAATTTTTAATATAGGGTTATACATAATATAAATTATACTATAAATATTAATTATAATGATGAAACTATTTCCTACATTAGTTTAGCTTCTCTATAATTTTTAAACATTAAATAATTAAATTTATTTATGACACACTGATGATGCAGTAATTACTTTACTAATAAAAAATTATAATAATTGATATTATAATTATCCAAATAAATATATTTTGAGACTTTTTATGAATTAAACTTGTTTTTTAAGTTAATATATCATATTATGGTTGATTAAATACAATTTTATATAAGTGATAAGGTTGTTATGACTTTCACAAAAACAAAATACCAAATAGTGTCAAAATTCACATAAATTAGTTTTTAAAACAAATACTATATTATTGGTTGATATAATATTATTAAATATCTAATGTTTGTCCAAAAGGCTTAAATAATATCATATAGATCATTAATGAACCTCTTGAGGTTCTCTTGTAAGTTTAGTGTATGTTTATTAACAATATAGTGTGAGAATACAAGAAGACACAGTAAATGTTAAACTATTTAACAAAGAATTATATCTAAAAGATAAGGTTAACATGGAAACAAAAACATTTCTAAAACCTATTTTCTATGGGGGGTAGACCCATAACTACTTAATGATCGAAATAAAATCATTTGGAGCGATTATAAACAAAACAAATCATATAATAAAATAATATTTTCAATGGTTCCTAAGAAGCCCCTCATCCTCTTTATAAAATGCCCTCACCTCTAACCCATTACTCACACCTCTCAAGCCCCTTGGATCCACAAAATCCTGCCCAAATAACCTCCCAAATATCCTCCCATCATCCTACATGCCTTAGTTTTATCTTAATGTTAACATAAAAAGCCCTTTTGATCAAATCAAATGGAAGAACCCGAAGAAGAGGTAGATATCTCACCACCTTTTCAAGTTATTTTATTCATCCACTTCCTATTGCTATGTTGTTTCCATTATTAAATAATAACTCCAATATCTTCTATATACGGTGATGTTATTATAAAAATGGTACTACCATATTCATTATGATATCCATCCTATGAATAACTTGTCACCATACGTGCGTACGTACGACTTATCGTCTCTGCGTCATGGTGTGGTTGATATTCAACACATTATTATTTGGATGTGAATAATAATGATGTATAATTCATGTAAAATATAGATATAAAATGTTAATTATTATGTATATATGATATAACATTAATTTACTTAAGATTTTAATATCAAAATAATGATAACGTTGCTCGTGCATACTTACGGATTACCGTCTCCAGGAACGCGAAGAGATTCATTCCCATATTCACCATTTAATGATGATTATAGAAATATATATTATTAATAAGTCTATAATATATGATGTAATAATGATACTGGATATATATATTTATTTATGTAATTACGTATATCTTATTCACTGACATCCGTTCAATACGATATGAAAATGGAAACAACATTTATGTGTACGTACGGCCTACCATCTCCATAAATGGTGTCTTCCATTTCATATATCTATCTATTACAGATATTTATATTCTAAATATATATTATATATAAATCATGGTTTATATTATGGAAGTATTTAAATCCTCATCTAAATTATATTATCATGAATAACAAGTCAAAACACATACGATAACGAATGTGATTATTACCTAAAATGTTAATTTAATATGGAAATCATTAAAAAATGGTTAGTATAAAGTCATAAATGAATCATCTATGATATAATAAATATGAATATGGTTCTATTATAATTTAATAACATAATATGGTCTCTATACAAGAGGATAAACGCTCCTTCAACCAAAGAAAAGTTCAAGGTAAGGGTTAGTTCCTCAATCTCATTATAATTCAAGATTGTTTATGGGTATGTTTTTACAGGGAAATATAATTTATCCACGTCCATGTTTCATAAAATATTTTTCAAATGGATTCTTTTTAAGGGACTCTTTAATTAAAACAACATTTTAAATGTTTTATGTATTTATTATTATAAATCATTTTCATTAATGTCCATGTTTTAAAAATGGATTTTAAGGATTTATTTTTATGGACATGAATATATTTAAAATGTTAATTCCATTAAAAGGTTTCAAAGTTGTATGGGACACTATGATTCAATAATTTTTTTAAATGTATTCCTTTCTAAATTGTGTAACATTTAAATACTTTCATGAAAAAATGGATAATTCTCTCAAAGATCATTACTAATCAATTTAATCCATGCCAAAAACCCTTAATAGAGTTTAAACATGTTTGAAGTTGATTTATTATGATATAAATCATCCATATTATATTGAAGGTTTTGTGACATGTTTAAATGTGGATTTGTTATGTTCGTACCATTCATGGTTTATGGATAATGTATTGACGTTTCATTTTCTAGTTTTAATAAGAATGTTTATATTATGTTTAATCATTTTCATATGGGGAATGAATTAGACTAAGTATGTGACGGGTGGAGCCAGCTATAGCTCTTCGATGCATCAGTAGATCTAATGAGACAAACTAGAGTTTTGGCATAAGGCCTGGAATAAAATTTTATTTGTAGTCTTGCCACAAGGCCTTGAATATGTGGTTATAATGTCTAGAATTATGCATTCTATCATTATGAAATTGGATATTGATATTACATGTGATTGTTCAACCAGTAGAATATCAATGTTAATAAGTAAATGGCATTATTTGATTTATTTCTTCCATATTATTCTGATGTTTTAGTTTAAAAGGCTTTTGTTTTAGTTTTATATGTTACCTTAAATGTTTATGTTTATTTTTGAATGTTTCATCTATATTTTAATACTTATTGAGCATTTGATCTCACCCATTTCTTATGTTTTATTTTCCCAGGATTCCCTGATGTATATTATAGTTAATAAGTAGGGTTAAGATAAAGGATTAATGGAGTTCTCAAAAAATCATCTATGTGGTGTTTTGTTTTAGAATGTGTAATTTAATGTTCATGTATATAATCTATTTTCCAAAACAGCAAAACTAATCGATCTTTCAGGACTTGATTTCTTGTAATCAGGCCAATGTATTAAAATAATGCACCTAATCTCGGCTTCATGGTTGGGGTATTACTATTAGTATCAGAGGAAGTTTACCAACAACCATGAAAGTAAATTTAGATAAACTCTAAATAGAGAACATTACCCTAGGATAAAATTTGTTCTTAGTATAGAAGAACGTCCAAGAATTGTCGTAATATGGGGATTTTTTGTATTTTCCACTCAATAAATCCCTGTGTAGATATGGGATGGTAGAGGCAGCTCTAGCACAGATGTACCTAAAAGTGAAAACTCTAACAAGGTGTTTCAGGTTTGACCCAGGGTATGCTGGAACATGAAAAAGGGCCTTGCTGCACCTTTGGTTATGACACTACCATGGGGTATGATTAAAAAAAATCACATATTCATAATAAGCCATTATAAAGGCATTAGGATTAAATACTTCCTCAAAGAAATTTTTTTATGATTATGGATTATATCCATAAACTGTTAAATTTATGTTAGGTATTTTACATGTTGGGAGTTATGCATTGCGATTCCTAAACAGAAAAATTGTATGACATTGTTTATAAATGCACCGAGTAGAAGGAATGTGAACTCCAACAATTCATATGATCCAGACAGTAAGAAGGATTATATCATTCATGGTATTAAGACATAAATTAGAAGGGAAATAGTCTCCCATGTATTCTCATCATATGAATAAATAGTATCATGTGTTAAAGAGATATGTAAAGAATTTTTTGAGTCCTATGGTTTTGAAGGGAATCCAGACAAGAAATGGATGGTAGAGAGAAATATGGATAAGGGGAAGAAGGGTAAAAGGATTTTCTCCTATGTGATAACTATGGAAAGAATCACATTGTTAAATGCATTAAAGAAATGAGAGTTTGTTATAAGTGTCCAGAAAAAGGACACCATGTATGTGATCGCAAAGGTAAGAAAAATGTTTCAAATGTACAATGCTTCAACTGCAAGGAGTTGGGACACTACGTGGATAAATTTTAAAATCATCAGATTCTACCCAAAATTATACTATTGGATAATAATAAATTTATGATACTATCGAATATGAAGATGAATGATTAGAGTTCTTATGTTGTTATTTAAGTATTGTGTCATTTGAGTATTGTATTAATAATACACATGTTATTAGAATAATAGAGTATATGAGGAATGTACTGTAGTAGTATTTCATTAATGACATGAGATTTTGTGGAACCAAGAAAAGTAACTCAATAGAAGGTTAATATTTTTTTGGAGAAATATATGATTGATTTGGATGAATTATATTGGATGTTATTGACTACCTTAACACTGATTAAAGAATAATATATTTAATCATTGTTGGTGTTTACAACATTTTTGGATAGAGGGATTATATTCTGTGTTATATAAGGAATAAGGGAGCATGAATGTTACCAATAAGGTTTTATGGTAATTTAGGGTGTAATAGTGTTTTAAATGAATACATGATGAAGGTGTTCACATGTTATTACGTGGAAAAAAGGTTCTTCATTATGTTCACCTTCCTTATAAATTTAGGACTGTGAGTTTGGAGAGAATTATTTTGTTTAAGTATGAAGTTTGGAATCGATTAAGTTTGACATTGGATAGTAGTTTTAAGGTTAAATAATTTCTTGAGAATAATTTTGTATTGTACTAAAAAGGACAACCTAGAGGTCAGGCGACAACGTGACACATCCGATAAGGCTGGAGGACTTGAACCCACAACTGAAGGGTGATAAGGGTGCACCACCCACCACTGGCCTATGTGATGTCCTGGTTTGTATAATATAGTTTCTTCTAAAACTTCTATCAAATGAATTATAAATTCATTATTTTTGGAACCCTTTGCAATTAGGATAAATATAATATTTTTGACTTCTATTATATTTTGGAATGAAGGATGCGTTTTTTGTAGGAATTAGTTGAATGATGAAACTATACTTGTCATGTATATATTTTTTCCTCTTACTCTATGAATAAATAAATTATTAATCTTTTGGGAAGGGAACTTAAAACAAAAATTGTTTTATTATAATACCTTATGTTTTATCGAACAGATGATATTTAAAATCATCATATATTGATAGATTTGAGGACCTCAACGTTACATTTGTTTATGATTGATGACCTCAATCACTCACTATAAATATTTACGTTTTCCCTCCAATTACGAGTTTATAATTGCCACCAATGTTCTCTTATTCGAAACCCTAACTTCGTGGTGACTATTTCATTACACTTTCCCTCTTATTAAGACTAAATATTATTAACCCAATTTCTTATGAGGGTTTCCCAAATAGGTATTTTTTATTTTAAACATTTTATTTTCAATAAAAAGAATTCTAATTGTAAGGACACAATTTATTGGATGGGAGAATGTAACACCCCAAGATTTTTTAACATACAAGATAAATTAAGAATAAGGCATATTAATTGGTGAATGAAATATAAATTTTTCATTAAAAGGGATTCTATGTTCAAGGGCGTACCTGATACGCAACAATGGTTTTCATTGAAATCTTATGTTACAGATAATGCTAACTCATAGAGAAAAATAATAATATAACATTATTTTAAATGGTAGTTAACGTCAATTCGTTGTAATGGACTGAATGAATGTAACTAACTACAATAAGAATATAAATGTTTGTTAAATGAATCTTCATTAATCCAATAAATATTTAGAGGCTTAAAATAAGAAAGAATCTGATTTTAATCATAAATACTATAATATTCATTAAAAGGAGGATTTACCGCATTTTAATGGAGAACCCTCTTTAAATCTAGTTTTTTACTATTTAATGTTCTATTTGACAAAATAAAATTCTTTTTTATAATCAAGACATCAAAATTTACTTTTGGAAATTTTAATTTATTTTTTTGATAAAATTCCTTTTTTAATGAATAGTGAAAAATACTGTATTTTAATTCAAAACATCCTTTTAATCTAAAATATTTTTATAGTTATAATGAAATTTTAATCAGTTTTAAAGTTTAATTAGATTATATTTTTACCATTTAAATAAATTTTGATAATTGGAAGTAATTTCACATTGAAATTGGACAAAAATAAGCATTGATCTTTTGATAGTTATTGTTTTTTAAAAACAATATATTTGTTTTGACAATGAGAATTAAATTTAAATTAATTAATCCAAAATCAATGTCTTTAATTTTTTAAAATAGATTTATTTTTGAATTTTAAATATCAAATATATATTAGGCTTAATTGTTTTCAATTTTCTAAAAACCATCAATTTTATAAGAATAGTGAAAAACACTGTGTTATTGTTCAAAACCGACATTTTATTTTAATAAATATGTATTTTATTTAAAAAATTTAGGTAAAAATTGATACATAATCCTAATATATGTTCAATTTAATTCATTGGAGTGATTTTATAATAAGTTTAGATATATAAAATTTTATCGAACTTTTTACCTTATTTTTCCCACCATCTAATAGCATTTGAGAATTTGCAAAAAACATAATTTTACAGCTTCTATGAGTTGAATTTAAAAAATTTTAAATAAAACATTTACATCAGTATGTTAAATGTGTTTCAATAAGATGAATGTAATTTTTGGCGAATAGTATCTTTTGACTTTTATTTACCAAGGTTAAAATTAAATATGGTAATTAAGGGTAAAACAAATTTAATAATTACACTAACACATGTCATAATTCAATTGGATAAGTTTAATTTGACCCAAAACTACCTTAGGAATAAAATATTATCCTTATGTACACTTGGATTATATTAATACTTTTATTATTATTTTATTTAAAGAAATGTTAAAAGTGTTAAATTCAATGATTATTAACTAATTTTTTTTTAATATTATGTCATGCATAAAATAAATTCTACTATAAATAATCACTAGAAAGATAAAAAAATTTAATAAATAATTATTTTTATTTATAAATTTTAAACATAAAATAATGAAATTTATTTATGACACAATAATGATGTAGTAATTACCATATTAATGAAAAATTAAAATAATAGAAATTATAAATATCCCTATAAATGTAATTTGAGAATTTTTATGAATTAAACTAATATTTTATGTTAATATGAGTTTTAAGGTTAATTATATAATTTTTTTGAGGTGATAATGTTGATATATCTTTCACCAAACCAAAATACCAAATAGTGTAAAAATTGACAAGAATTAATTATTAAAACAAATACTATATTATTGGATGATATAATATTTCATAAAAAATATGGTTAATCCAAAAGGCTTAAATAATATTATACAGGTCCTTAATAAACCAATTGATGTTATCTTGGATGTTTAGTGTAACAGCCCGAGATTTTATATATTCTTTTTTATTTCACTAATGTCTTGTGTTGTACGCTACATCAAAAGGAGCTTGCACAACACGCATCCTTGACTTGCCTTGCATTACACGCAATCGCAACCTTCCTCGATAGCGTGTGTGGTACGTAATACTGAGTTTCACGAAACAATGATATGCTATTAAAATATTATTAAAACTAGCCGTTATGAATAGTAATAACCACTTTTTGAAATTTTATAAATTTTATTTTTCAAAATGGACTTCATTTTTGGATTCGGAATATCGAAATTAGCCTAGGGTGAAATTTTGGTATTTTTCTGAAAACTTTCAATTTTTGATGAATAGTGAAACCACTAAGTGGTAGGTTAAAAAACTGAATTTTGCATAAAACTTAATTTTACCGCTTCTGTGAATGGAATTTCGAAAATACGAGAGACACGGTTAATATCAAGGACTAAAATGTGGTTCAATGAGATGAAAATAATTTTTTGGTGAATAGTAACTTTTTACTTTTTTTTACCGCGGTTAATAGTAAATAGGGTAACTAAGGGTAAATATGATATCACTATTACCCTAACACATGTCCTAATTCTATTGGATAAGTGTAATTCGACCAAAAACAACCTTATGAATAAAATATGACCATTTAGGCCCACTTGGATTAGATTAGGACATTTATTATTAATTTATTTAAAGAAGGGTTAAAATAGTTAAAATCAATGTTTAATAAGTAAATAATTTATAATATGGGGTTATACATAAGATAAATTAGATTTTAAATATTCATTAGAAAGCTAAAATTATTTCCTACATGATGGTATTTTATTTGTAATTTTTAGACATCAAATAAGTTAATTTATTTATGACACAAAGATGATGCAGTAATTATCTTATTAATGAAATATTGACATAATTGATAATATAAATACCAAAATAAATTTAATTTAAGACTTTTTATGAATTCCACTAATTTTCTAGGTTACTATGATATATTAATGTTGATTTAATCAACTTGGTTCGAACATATAATTCTGTTATGACTTTCACAAAAATCATATATCAAATAGTGTCAAAATTGATACAAAATAGTTTTTAAATCAAATATTATATTATTAATTGTTATTTTATTCCTAAAAATCTAAGGTTCGTCCAAATTACTTAGATAGGGATATATATATTAATAATAAACAATTTTGGGTTCGTTTGGGATGTTATAGTAAGTTTATTAACCATATAGTGAAAGAAAACAAAAAGACATGGTAAAAGTTAAATTATTTAACTTAGAGTTAAATCTAATTGATAAGGTTAGAATAATACCCTAAACTTGTCTAAATATTATTGGTTGATAGGATTTCGACCCATCCCCACCTTATCTTCGAAATAAGACCCTTTTGAGCCATTATAAACCGATTTTGACTTTAATATAAAATAATATTTTGAGATATTCCTAAGGTGCCCCTCTCCTCCCTTATAAAAGGGCACCTCCTCCCCCTCCTCCTCACACCAAATTGAGCACTCAATCTCGGACAACCCCTACCATTTTCCCTTCTCCACTTCCCTAGAAACATCCTAGAGGTTCTGGTCTTCCTCAAAGACCAATTTTAGTGCCCTAAGAGGAGGTCTCAAAGAGGCGCTTCAAAGAAGAGGTAATTACCGTTACCAATTCTTTCATCTTTATTTCTTCTTCCACTTCTTCTTCTTAGGTTGTTTCATTATGAAGTAATAACATCAGTATTACTCATATACTGATATGTTATTATAAGTATGAAACAAACCTATTTCACCATCTATCCATCCTACGGAAAAAGAAATCACCGCGCGTGCGTACGTACGGAATACCGTCTCCACGCCGTGGTGTAATCTATTTTCCACCACCACCTTACATGGATGGGTATAATGGTGTAAAGAATAACTATACATAGTTATTAAAACATCATATTGATTCTGATATATTGTATAATCCACTCCAATTCAATTCAATATTTATGGAAATGATATCATCGCTCGTGCGTACGTACGGAATACCGTCTCCACGACGCGATGAGATTCATTCTCCATGTTAACCATTTAAGAATGATTATAAAGTATATATAAGAAATAATAATGAAATATATGACATTATAAAGCTACTGGATTTATGTATATATATATATGTATGTCATCTACTTACTTCCATTCAAGACAATAGGGAAAGGAAAACAGCGTTCATGCGTACGTACGGACTACCGTCTCCATGAACGGTGTTTTTCATTTCATTTATCTATCTATTATATATATATATATATACTGAATATATATGATATATAAATAATATTTTATATTCTGGAAGTAAGTAAATCATGATATAAGTAATAATAATGTCAAGAACAACAAGTCAAAACACCTACGATAAAAGAAACGATTTTACCCAAAACGCTTCTTTAACATGGAATTTACAAAAGAACGGGTAATATAATGTCATAAGTGAACCATATATGATATCATAACAATGAATATGATTCTGTAATAAGTCAATGACATTATTTAAACCATTATACAGGAGCTTCGGACACGTACAAAGCAAATCGGACCTAAGGTAAGGGAAATATCACAATCTCATTTTTATCCGAGATTGTTTATTCGTAAGTATTTACTGGGGTGTATTTTATCATCCACATCCATGTTCCCTCAATATGTAATATTGTTTCCATCCACTTACAATAGTTTAAATCCAATTTTACCCTTAGGTGAGTTTTTAGTAAAGAATATGAAAGGAATCTTTTGTCGTTTTTCCGTACGAGGTACTTTTTGACTTTTCCGACAAAAGTACGAAGAATGTTTTTTTTAACTTATACGACAAGAATGGATTTTTAAAACATTATTTCCAATAAGCTTCCTTTAAAAGTTTTGAAGTTTATTTTTAATCAACTTCTTTTAGTTTAAAGTTGTATGACATGTTAAGAAATGTAAAATGTTTTTGAAAAAGAAAGGATATTTTCCTCAAGAATGAAGTTCAAGTGTTTTATCAAAATTATTTTCCATCTAAGATAATAAAGGGTTCTGTTTCTATCCCTATTATTACATGGATTTGATTATGTTGTGATGGAAATATTTTTATGAATTCCTTTATCTTATATGAATTGTTTTATGATGTCATGTTGTTTAAGAATCCTATTTTTATTACATGGGTTACGTTATGATGTATGGTTTATGATTATGTGGCACACATAAGAAAGGATTCATTATAAGATGGGTGGGACCTATATCTCCCTCCAATGCATTGGGTAAAGATTTTATATCTCATGAGATAGACATGGCTGGAATGGTAGGTTATACCGGTTCAGTAAAACAGGACTGAAACGAGGGTTACTCGATTCAGAAAGGGACTTTGTCCACTAAGATAGTCTTGGCAATGAGTCATGACTAACAAGAAATGATTCTCTATGATTATGTGTGTATGCCACAAAGTTCCATGTTTTATGTTGTGATTATTGTTATTACATTTCACTGCCATGATTTATCCAATGTTATCTTTTACAGGTTATGATTTCCAAAATGTTATGTTCTTATGAATATGATGTGATTGATATTTCTTTTGTTTACCCTTACTGAGCATTTGAGCTCACCCTTTTATGTTTTCTTTTCCCCAGGATATAAAGAAAGGTTTTAGGTAAAAAAAAGGAAGATCTTTATGGGAGATTTTGAAGATCTTTCACCACGATTAGAAGATTATAGTCCGAGTTTCCAAAGACACTAAACTATATAGGTCCTTGTGTGTGTGTTTTTGTAATGTACTAAGTATTCCGCAAAAGTAATGTAATGTCAATGTACGTCAAGATACGGGTCTCTACAGTTGGTATCAGAGGAAAGGTTTAGTCATCCTTTGGAAACTAGTATGCGAAAACGTTAGTGAGATCCCTAGAGATATTTCTAAGGTATGTCTAGGGATGTCCCTAGGGATAAGTATACGTATAGGTTATAGTAATAGAATTACGCTAACGATCATAGAATTAAACCTAAGATGTGGGATATTGAAGGTACTCCCCCTTTATTATGTTGTTTTCCCTAGCATGATTTTTACCTCTCACACTATTCTTTTTGGGTTTTAGACGATGGCTGGAACCCGAAGGAACCGTGTTGATCAATGCAATGGACAATGCAATGATTGCCCTCCTGAACAAACAAATGTTATGGGAGATGGAGTGCAAAATCTTATTGCTATACTTACACAAGCTATGAATCATTCTGGACTTCCAAATGAGCAGAGAAGGGAACAATATTCTATTGAGTCCTTCATGAGGCAACGTCCACCTTCTTTCAGTGGCTCTTCTGATCCACTTGTGGCTGAACAATGGATCAGTACTACTGAAAAGATATTTTCAGTTCTTCAATGTTCTGAACATGATAAAGTCATCTTAGCAGTATATCGTTTGGAAGGTGAAGCTGATCAATGGTGGAATCTTATCAAGAATACGAGGCCAAGAGATGAAATTGAGTCCATGGAATGGGACGAGATCAAGAGCTTGTTTTTCAGTAAGTACTTCCCTCGTATTCTTCGAACAAAGATGGAAAAGGAGTTTATTGAACTGAAGCAAAGGGACGATGAATCTGTTGGTACCTATGAAGCAAATTTTACAAGACTTGCAAGGTATGCTTCTGGAATTATCATCCAACCTGAAAGTAAAGTTGATCGATTTTTCAGTGGCTTAAAACCAAGTCTTCGAAGGGAATTAGCTATAAGAGACTTCAGTAGCTATGAAGAAATTGTGCGTTGTGCTATCAAGGTAGAAATGGAAGTTGGTGTTACATATACATCTCATGGTTTTGACAAGAAACGAAAGATGGAGTTCAAGGAGAAATCTCAGAATAATGGTGAAAAGAAGATGAATGTTTCCTTATGAACAAAGTGTGGAAAGAAGCATGGTGGAGATTGTCTTAAAGGGACTAGAAAATGTTTTAAGTGTGGAAAAGAAGGTCATCGAGCAACTGAGTGTCGAAGTAATGGAAAAAGGGTTTCTAATGATGTGAATAAAGCAAACACTGCAGAGAATGCACTGCCAACACTTCAATGCTTCAAGTGCAAGGAAATGGGGCATTATGCTAATAATTGCCCTAATCCAAGGGTTAGTGATGATCAACATGAGCAACCACTGAAGGCAAAGGACAAAGGGAAATCACATGCGATCACTATTGGCAATGTTGAATATGACAACGATGTGGTGGAATGATTAAGTGTTTATGTAATGGGATTCCAAAATAATGTTTTATCATTGAGTATTGCAATATTTATTGATGTGGTATTCAAAGTGATTGAGATATTTTTTGGAAATAAGATGATATGCACATAATGAAGACGAGAAAATGAAATGTTTAATAGTATTCATGAGCTCATGATTGATATAAGGACTAAGTGATATCATGGTTTGAGTATATAGAGTTTTGAGGATTTTGGTAACTTTTAACTACACTCATGTTTTCACTAAGGTATTCAAGAGAATACACGATTAAGGACTTTGAATGTTTGGAATGTGACCAACAAGACATATCTTATGATATGTGGGGATCAACGACAGTATTAAATCTCTGGTAATCGTTGTCACTATATTATGAGAGTGGACTGCAGTATTATGTATAAGCCTAAAGATTAGACTGGATTATGTTGGACATAAGTTAGTATTGTTTAAGGATAGAAGATTTTCGATATTATTGATGGGATGTTATAGTAACGTAGAAAAAGGGACAACCTGCAGGACGGGCGACAGCCCATCGCTTCGGACAAGGCTGTAGGAATCGAACCCACAACCGAAGTGCGACTGGCCTTTATCGCCTACCACTGACCTACAGGAAGTCCCTGTTTAGTAAAAACTAGTTTTATTATATTAAGCAGTATGATATATGAAGTATAAGTCCATTTTAGAAACCATATGTGATTAATCTCACTATAGATCGACTTATGTATATAATTTTGCTAACCTTTTGTTTTGAAACAGATGGAATGACCCGTCATTCTATCACATGATCTGCTAACACTTCACGAATAACAAATTCAACTTCATTTATTTAAGAGATGAAGTGGAAATTGTTAAAGGCACGAACAACAGTGAGATTGTACCAAAATAAAGTAAGTATTTATTCTAATTCAAATTCTTTAACTTTAGGGAAATGATCTTGAAAACCAAAAATGTTGTCCTAGTTCTCTTATACCCGATGAATCAGATGGTACCTTAGATCGTCACAAATTTATGGATTTGTGATTACTGGCTTTTCCATAGCCATGTTCTCTACCACTCTCCATCAGAACATGATGGTTAGATTTCTCTTCCATATCCATATTTTCACCTATGTGGAAACCCAGTGATTAGTTTATTTGGGTAATCGTTACATTTCATACATTAGTTTTTAAAGCCAAGTTTTGGTATTCCCTTTTACGATGTGGGTTTCTATTAAAGAAACTTTCGAATAGTAAACCATTTATAACCCCGACGAATTTCGAGGGCGAAATTCATTTTAAGGGGGGTAGAATGTAACAGCCCGAGATTTTATATATTCTTTTTTATTTCACTAATGTCTTGTGTTGTACGCTACACCAAAAGGAGCTTGCACAACACGCATCCTTGACTTGCCTTGCATTACACGCAATCGCAACCTTCCTCGATAGCGTGTGTGGTACGTAATACTGAGTTTCACGAAACAATGATATGCTATTAAAATATTATTAAAACTAGCCGTTATGAATAGTAATAACCACTTTTTGAAATTTTATAAATTTTATTTTTCAAAATGGACTTCATTTTTGGATTCGGAATATCGAAATTAGCCTAGGGTGAAATTTTAGTATTTTTCTGAAAACTTTCAATTTTTGATGAATAGTGAAACCACTAAGTGGTAGGTTAAAAAACTGAATTTTGCATAAAACTTAATTTTACCGCTTCTGTGAATGGAATTTCGAAAATCCGAGAGACACGGTTAATATCAAGGACTAAAATGTGGTTCAATGAGATGAAAATAATTTTTTGGTGAATAGTAACTTTTTACTTTTTTTTACCGCGGTTAATAGTAAATAGGGTAACTAAGGGTAAATATGATATCACTATTACCCTAACACATGTCCTAATTCTATTGGATAAGTGTAATTCGACCAAAAACAACCTTATGAATAAAATATGACCATTTAGGCCCACTTGGATTAGATTAGGACATTTATTATTAATTTATTTAAAGAAGGGTTAAAATAGTTAAAATCAAAGTTTAATAAGTAAATAATTTATAATATGGGGTTATACATAAGATAAATTAGATTGTAAATATTAATTAGAAAGCTAAAAGTATTTCCTACATGATGGTATTTTATTTGTAATTTTTAGACATCAAATAAGTTAATTTATTTATGACACAAAGATGATGCAGTAATTATCTTATTAATGAAATATTGACATAATTGATAATATAAATACCAAAATAAATGTAATTTGAGACTTTTTATGAATTCCACTAATTTTCTAGGTTACTATGATATATTAATGGTGATTTAATCAACTTGGTTCGAACATATAATTCTGTTATGACTTTCACAAAAATCATATATCAAATAGTGTCAAAATTGACACAAAATAGTTTTTAAATAAAATAAAATATTATTAATTGTTATTTTATTCCTAAAAATCTAAGGTTCGGCCAAATGACTTAGATAAGGATATATATATTAATAATAAACAATTTGGGGTTCGTTTGGCATGTTATAGTAAGTTTATTAACCATATAGTGAAAGAAAACAAAAAGACATAGTAAAAGTTAAATTATTTAACTTAGAGTTAAATCTAATTGATAAGGTTAGAATAATACCCTAAACATGTCTAAATCTTATTGGTTGATAGGATTTCGACCCATCCCCACCTTATCTTAGAAATAAGACCCTTTGGAGCCATTATAAACCGATTTTGACTTTAATATAAAATAATATTTTGAGATATTCCTAAGGTGCCCCTCTCCTCCCTTATAAAAGGGCACTTCCTCCCCCTCCTCCTCACACCAAATTGAGCACTCAAGATCGGCCAAGCCCTACCATTTTCCCTTCTCCACTTCCCTAGAAACATCCTAGAGGTTCTGGTCTTCCTCAAAGACCAATTTTAGTTCCCTAAGAGGAGGTCTCAAAGAGGCGCTTCAAAGAAGAGGTAATTACCGTTACCAATTCTTTCATCTTTATTTCTTCTTCCACTTCTTCTTCTTAGGTTGTTTCATTATGAAGTAATAACATCAGTATTACTCATATACTGATATGTTATTATAAGTATGAAACAAACCTATTTCACCATCTATCCATCCTATGGAAAAAGAAATCACCGCGCGTGCGTACGTACGGAATACCGTCTCCACGCCGTGGTGTAATCTATTTTCCACCACCACCTTACATGGATGGGTATAATGGTGTAAAGAATAACTATACATAGTTATTAAAACATCATATTGATTCTGATATATTGTATAATCCACTCCAATTCAATTCAATATTTATGGAAATGATATCATCGCTCGTGCGTACGTACGGAATACCGTCTCCACGACGCGATGAGATTCATTCTCCATGTTAACCATTTAAAAATGATTATAAAGTATATATAAGAAATAATAATGAAATATATGACATTATAAAGCTACTGGATTTATGTATATATATATATGTATTTCATCTACTTACTTCCATTCAAGACAATAGGGAAAGGAAAACAGCGTTCATGCGTACGTACGGACTACCGTCTCCATGAACGGTGTTTTTCATTTCATTTATCTATCTATTATATATATATATATATACTGAATATATATGATATATAAATCATATTTTATATTCTGGAAGTAAGTAAATCATGATATAAGTAATAATAATGTCAAGAACAACAAGTCAAAATACCTACGATAAAAGAAACGATTTTACCCAAAACGCTTCTTTAACATGGAATTTACAAAAGAACGGGTAATATAATGTCATAAGTGAACCATATATGATATCATAACAATGAATATGATTCTTTAATAAGTCAATGACATTATTTAAACCATTATACAGGAGCTTCGGACACGTACAAAGCAAATCGGACCTAAGGTAAGGGAAATATCACAATCTCATTTTTATCCGAGATTGTTTATTCGTAAGTATTTACTGGGGTGTATTTTATCATCCACATCCATGTTCCCTCAATATGTAATATTGTTTCCATCCACTTACAATAGTTTAAATCCAATTTTACCCTTAGTTGAGTTTTTAGTAAAGAATATGAAAGGAATCTTTTGTCGTTTTTCCGTACGAGGTACTTTTTGACTTTTCCGACAAAAGTACGAAGAATGTTTTTTTTAACTTATACGACAGGAATGGATTTTTAAAACATTATTTCCAAGAAGCTTCCTTTAAAAGTTTTCAAGTTTATTTTTAATCAACTTCTTTTAGTTTAAAGTTGTATGACATGTTAAGAAATGTAAAATGTTTCTGAAAAAGAAAGGATATTTTCCTCAAGAATGAAGTTCAAGTGTTTTATCAAAATTATTTTCCATCTAAGATAATAAAGGGTTCTGTTTCTATCCCTATTATTACATGGATTTGATTATGTTGTGATGGAAATATTTTTATGAATTCCTTTATCTTATATGAATTGTTTTATGATGTCATGTTGTTTAAGAATCCCATTTTTATTACATGGGTTACGTTATGATGTATGGTTTATGATTATGTGGCACACATAAGAAAGGATTCATTATAAGATGGGTGGGACCTATATCTCCCTCCAATGCATTGGGTAAAGATTTTATATCTCATGAGATAGACATGGCTGGAATGGTAGGTTATACCGGTTCAGTGAAACAGGACTGAAACGAGGGTTACTCGATTCAGAAAGGGACTTTGTCCACTAAGATAGTCTTGGCAATGAGTCATGACTAACAAGAAATGATTCTCTATGATTATGTGTGTATGCCACAAAGTTCCATGTTTTATGTTGTGATTATTGTGATTACATTTCACT
Organism: Viscum album; assembly: GCA_963277665.1. Classification (NCBI taxonomy): domain Eukaryota; kingdom Viridiplantae; phylum Streptophyta; class Magnoliopsida; order Santalales; family Viscaceae; genus Viscum; species Viscum album. The sequence goes on along the minus strand of OY728143.1, from coordinate 3,904,022 downwards.
GCCATGATTTATCCAATTTATCTTTTACAGGTTATGATTTCCAAAATGTTATGTTCTTATGAATATGATGTGATTGATATTTCTTTTGTTTACCCTTACTGAGCATTTGAGCTCACCCTTTTATGTTTTCTTTTCCCCAGGATATAAAGAAAGGTTTTAGGTAAAAAAAAAGGAAGATCTTTATGGGAGATTTTGAAGATCTTTCACCACGATTAGAAGATTATAGTCCGAGTTTCCAAAGACACTAAACTATTACGGTCCTTGTGTGTGTGTTTTTGTAATGTACTAAGTATTCCGCAAAAGTAATGTAATTTCAATGTACGTCAAGATACGGGTCTCTACATTTAGTGTATGTTTATTAACCATATAGAGAAAGAATACAAGAAGACACGGTAAAAGTTAAACTATTTAACTAAGAGTTAAATAAAATATATAAGAATAAAATGGAAACCTAAAATTTTATAAAACTTAATGGTTGAGAGGATTAGACCCATAAATACCTAAGGCTTTAAATAAATTCATTTGGAGCAATTATAAACCGAAAACCATCATATTAAAAATAATATTTTCAATGTATCTTAAAGAACCCTCCTTCCCCTTGTAAGAATCCCTCACCTCTAACCCACTACTCACCCATCTAAATCCCCTTGGATTGTCCAGGCACTACACAAATATCCTCCCAAATATCCTCCCTTCATCTTAGAGGCCTTATTTGGATCCAAAAGCCAACTTATGAAGCCCTTTTGATCAAATCTAATGGAAGAGCACCAAGAAGAGGTAAATATCTCACCACCCCTTCCACGTTATTTTCTTCTTCCATTTCCTATTACTTTTTTGTTTCCGTTATAAAATAATAAATCCAGTATATGCTCTATTCTGAGATGTTATTTTATAAATGGTACAACAATTTTCATTATGTTATCCATCCAATGAATAACATGCCACCGTACGTGCGTACGTACGACTTACTGTCTCCACATCATGGAGTAGTTGTTATTCAATACATTATTATGTGGATGTCTATAATAATGAAGTATAATTGATGTAAATAATATATATAACATGTTAATGATTCTGTATATTGGATATACCATCCATTTGATTATGATTTTAATATCAAAAGAATTATATTGTCGACCGTGCATACGTATGGATTACCATCTCTAAGGACGTGAGGAAATTCATTCGCACGTTCACCATTCAACGATGATGTCACGACCCTACCCTACCCAGGCTCGAGTCGCAAATACCCCAAGCCGGCCTCTGTAGGCTAGAAGATGGTGACAAGCGCCGAAGGCTAAACAACTCGGGGAGGCCTTTTCCTAAGTACCTGTACACACACACACAACACACTCAATGTAAAAGTGCAGAGTAAAAAAGAAAAGAAAAGCACCAACTACTATAAATAAACCACAAGAGTTCATCAAACTCTAAACAGTACAAACAGGTGCTGAAGGTAAACTAAAAAGAAAAGTGGAAAAACACACGCCCAACTAGAAAAGTGCCACAACCCGACAACAGGTAGAACAACAGTAATGAGCTGGGAGGGTCCCACACCTGGAATGCGACAACGACCACCACTCTCGGTCCAAGATCTCTGCTCTTAAGCTCCCTTGATTTCACGATCGACATGTCCATCTTCTGCAAGGGAACACCACGTTCGGGAAAATCCCAAGTAGGGGTGAGTATAAAAATACTCAGTAGGATACCCCGAAGGATCGAGGGAGCAATAAAACAGGTACCAAAGTGTGAGCGGTTGATCGAACAGGGAAGAGTAAAGGAGTACAACAAGGAGAGTGCAGAAGAGTAACAGTAGAGATTCCAGCTCAACCTAATAAGAGAAAGGAGGTAGACTCATCCAGACACAAGGAGCTAGAAACGGTGAGAAGATGAACTTCTCATCGAGTCATTGCTACCTATAGTAGGAGAGTAGAATCAGCCAACCACGAGAAGCTAAACACGAAATCACGTGGCATACCCCGCACATCTTCGCCTCTCCTGGAGGGAGAGTAACCAAGACCATGAAGTGGCCACTGAAACAAGGTATATACATATCCATAGGCTCAATTAAGAAGCCCAAACAAGATGTAAGAGGATCTCCATCCCGTAGCTCAGCCCATGAAATGAATAGCCAATAGTCCCATAAGTAAACACCATCTTCTATGCCCAGCATCCCACACGTCTGCCCCCTAATGCAAGTCAAGGGGCTCAAATCACTACACCTCGACACTATCCGCTTTGGGCGGCACTGACACGCCTGCACGGTTTTAGGTCGCGTCGTAAGGACACGTCTCGGTGGGGAAAGCACCCCTCGTACATGAGAGTTCAGGTTAAGTCACACATACCTCGTCACTACCCCACATTCAAGATGTATGCTCTAAGTCAAAGCTGTCACATCACTAACCTATACGAATGACGGTCACGCTCTGGTAGCCACGGAGTAAAGCCACAGACTAGCCTAGTAGAAAGGACTGAGTCATAAATGTCAACGTGTAATGCACTGCCCAGCCCTATTGGAGGGTAATTCATAATAACATATTGGGTGACCCACTGCCCAGCCCTGTTGGAGGGTAAACCCTAATACATCATCAGGTGACCCACTACCCAGCCCTATCGGAGTGTAAACCTGGAATTAGTCATCAGGCGACCCACTGCCATGCCCTACTGATGGGTAGACCTGGAAGGAGTCGATGGGTGACCCACTTCCCATCCCTGCTGGAGGGTAAACCTGGAACAAGTTGACATGTGACCCACTTCCCAGCCCTGCTATAGGGTAGACCTGAAACAAGACGACGGGCGACCCACTGCCCAACCCTGCTGGAGGGTAGACCCTCAAGTGTCATCGGGTGACCCACTGCCTAGTATCTTCTAGACGGTAAACCCTGAGAAATCCATGAGAAACCCACTACCCAGCCCTACTAGAGGGTAAACCCAAAGAAGCTGATGAGTAACCCACTGCCTAGCCCCGCTAGAGTGTAAAACCAAAACTATTCTGGCCATCTCTACTGGATGGTACAACAGTGGCCAACCAAACACGGAGTGGGTATCATGCAACCATCCGACTCTTGAACAAATCTAGGGGAAACCACTCAACCTTGCTGATCTAAACCATCGAGCACAGAGCTGGGGGAAAACTCAACCCCGCTTGTCAACAATCAAGAACCGAGGTACCCTCTACGTCGTGAGAGGTCAAAAGTACGCAAAGTGGAACACGTCACGCACCTAGGTCCCACACAACGTGTGGCCCCATGTCATCACAAACCAGGTGCACAAATATTCTCAGGTACAAACATCCACATGTACCTCCCAGTGTTCTCATATACTCCTAGAGTATGCCACGTCTCCAGCCAAAAAGGCTAACATGCACACGACACCCATCATCAACGCGAAGGTAAAAACGTAACAACTCTATCATGCCACATCAGTGACTGAGGCACATCCAACCAAATCTCTTTAACCACCAACATCACTCCCCCCGGAGTGCACGCGATCACATGCCAAGGGTCTGCTACAAACATGGTAGAAGAACCGCCCCCAGGGCACCTTTCATATTTACACATTTAATAAGATCGCGTATGAAGCTCTGCTCTCCTGAACAGATTACACCGTTTTAATCCTAACGAAAAAACATGCGGGGTAGACTACGTACTCACTCGAAATGTTCAACCAGTGAAAAATGTACTATTCACCATAACCAACCAGTGTGGGGCCCACCCCAAGATCCCAAAACTGAACAAACGGATCGTACCACTGTGAGCCCCTCGAAAAAAACACACTGGATTGTCTACCCAATCACCCAAAATGGACACCCAGTGAAAAAGATATTATTCACCGTAGCTGGGTCGTGTGGGACCCACACCACGTCCATGAAAAAGGTCGGGCGAATTGTGTCATCGCAATGCTCTCGGAAAAACACGTCAAAAGCAGTACTCGCTTGAGTGGAATGGATATCCAAAGATAAAGATGCATTCTGGTGCACCGCACACAAGCGGTGCTTTGTGGGACCCCCAACCCGGCCCCGAAACAAAATGAACGGATCACACCATCGCGATCTTCTAAAACAAGTACACAAGGTGGACTAATCGATTGTCCAAAACGGTCGCCCGATGATAGAGATGGAAAATCACATTCAACTCCCTAAAAAACCTCAAGGTACCCGCACCATCGTGGTGAATTAGAGTGGGCGGATTGCACCATTGAAATCCCCTCAGAAAATCATCCAGAATCGACTACTCACACACCTCGAACGGACACCCGATGAGAAAGTAGCTAAACGATGATCGCAGCTCAAAAGACAGGCCGTGGAGCCCATGCCTCACCTCCGGCTTTAACGCCCGAAACCATCCGGGAAAACCTCGCCTCGACACTAGGGTCTCAACACCGCTGACCGCACTCAAAACGAATGTCAGATGCGTCTGTGCCGCGCAAAACACGAACCCCTGGGAAAAAGTCAATTCTCTAAAAGAGGCGTCACGCCTCCGAGGCCCCTCGTTTCAGGAATTAAAAATTACCAAAACCATCTCAAAACATTCCCCTCACTGCGAGGTCTGCGCTGCCACTGACGGCATGCAAAACGGGCACTCGTAGGTGAAGATACGGGCGTCCGAAGTTGGTGGGGAGAAACCCCTTGGGCCGGACCTGCATGGTCCGGCCGGTCCGCCCTGCTTGGGCTGGCCCGCTGACCCCACGGCCCAGCTTCCACGCGCGGCCCGCCATCACCCGACGAGCCAGAGTGGCTGGTCTGCAGCCCCATGCGATGACCCACATTTTTTGGGTCTCGGTCCGCCGGGGTCGCACCGCGACGCCGGTCGCCGCCTCGTACCGGCGAGCTCAGCCCGCCGCGCAGCGCTGAGGGCCCGCTGCTGCCTGCCACCATCGAGCCCGCCGCCTGCCCTGCCGAGGAGCCCACTCACGCCGACCACCCTGTCGAGTGGCCGCTCGCGCCGATCGCTGCTGCCGAGGGACCCCCGCCGCCTGGAGCCACCCCGCGCCGCTGCCTGGGCCTCGCCAAATCGCCGGAAAACCCCCAAAACGCCCGAAATTTCCACAAACTTCACCAGACCGCTGTAGCCTCCTTCAAACTCGTATTTCAATTCCGAAAGATGTGATGGATAGAATAAAAGTGTACTACACGAGCATTATATTTTTTATAATATTTAACAATAAATCGATGCTAAAATTGGGAATCAAAGAGGGGTTTGGGATTTAAAACATAAAGGAACACCGCCTACCACTTGGGAACAACCTGATGCTTCGTCGTGGACCCATCAGAGTGGACGAACCTTGTCGGAGTTGCCTCGCCAGAGCTGACTCGCTGGAGTGGGGGAGGATATGGGAGATTCTTTCCATGGGAGGGGGGAATGAGGGAGAAGAGAAGGGGGGTTCCTTAATTAAATAAATAAATTAACTTAAACACCATCCCACGACCCCATACCTGAACTCCCGAAGGGGTCCAGATTAATCCTCCCCTAGGCAAAAAACCACACTATGAGCTCAATCGAGGTCTCAGAATTTTAATTTGAGGCCCCGTTCAAAAGTTATAAAAGCAACACCATGGGATGCTAAATTACAAAAACAACCCTGGGACCATTTTTCACAGATGGCACGTGCCCACGAAGATCACACACCCTCCTAGGGTAAACAACATGTTATTGACTCAACGGTGCCCTCAGTTTCCCCATACGAGCCACCGTTTAAGAGATACTTGATCTAATCCATTAAATAAATAAATTAATTATTTAATTTATCTGTTCCGTGCTACGATAGTGAGAGAGGGGTCCAAATGTCCCATGCCGACATGTTTTATGTTGTTCCTAGGGTAAAAACCCCATTTCGGACCGATCATTACACTCAGATCTCTTATTTGGATCACCGTTTAGGAGTTATCCGATTAATTTGTCGTTTCTAGTGTGAACACACTGAAAACATAATTCTGGACGCACGGGGGCTCGGAATCGCATGACGTCTGAAGGTGATGCTCAGGAATAATATCAAGAATATTCAATATCCTTTCCTAGAAAAAACTAGGTTCTTACATCTTTCCCTGCATCAATCTTTTCATCCCCGAAAAGCAAAACTAAGGAACAAATCAGGGTACTAAGCCCACACCTGGATCTCCCGTACCCATAAGAACTCATGCACAAATCCGCGCCACTGCACACAGACCAAAGGATTTGATCTGTTCACGCGAGTATGGCCCTTTCCGATGACGTGCATAGGATCATGCACACTTCTCCTCAGATAAGCCACATGGGAGACGCTATGCACCCAAACCAGCCTTTGGGGTTAGGTCAAGGCTGTAGGGAACCTCACCATCCCTTCCCCCGGTCTCAAACGGCCTGAAGGCTCTCGGGGGTAGCTCACATCCCTGATGGAACCTCTACGTCGCAAGCCATGACCGGAATCACCGTACGCAACTGGAACATGGCCCGGTGATTCCCTCCTTCAGAATATCCATATGGTGGAACACCTAATTATATCTGATTACACAAGATTTCACAGTCGATTTCTCTAAACCAAGACTCTCTTACACGCTTGGGGAGCAATGGAGTTGACTCCATCGACTAAAGAGGAAGGTTACACACCTTCTACTCTACCAACACAGGGTTATACTGACGCCCCGGGCCACCCTGGTAACAAATAAAACAAGGAGAAGGGAGGAAATAATTTCACAGATAGAGTATAACAATTCTACTGCAAAAAAGTAGAAGAGCCATTGAGTGTACCTATTATCACCTTATACTCAGCAGGATCGTAGACATCTGAATCTCACTGTTGTCCGTGCTCCAAACTATCAGCTCTCAGAGCCTGACGGGGACCGCCTAGTGGTGATGGGAAGACCTCGTAATGTCGTCCCCCACTACCAGCTCCTACCACTCCACTACAAGCACCAACTTTCTGGGTACTACTCTGATCACGATGATGCCTCCGTAGTGGTGGTGCACCTGCTGCCTACATGAGGCTCTCTGCATGTCTTGTCGGGAAGTCCCATGCCATGTGACCTCAGCCGTCTCAAGCATAGCACCGACTCTCTTCGGGCTGCACTGGTGCCCTCTGGTGCCACTGTGGTGTACGACCATGCCCCTGAGTCCGGTTGTCAAAAAGCCACCAGCGTCGAGGTTCTGCTTGCTGACACATGCTAATTTCGGTAGACGTCTCAGCTCCAATGTGCCTTCTACCACCACCAAATCTTGTATATGACAGGAATTTCTTTGTCACCAGCGCCTTCTATAGCACCCCAGAATATGAGGAAATGCCCAAGGGTACTATGATAGCACGAATCTGTTTATAGAGACCCTGGTAGAACTTCCGTGCTCGGATGTTGTCACCTTGGACCAAGTCCGAGTAAAAACATGCACGGTCTGTGAAACTAGCCGCATAATCAGCCACCGTCATCCCTCCCTGCTAAAACTACAGGAGCTCCTGAATCCGAACGGAGCGTAAGAAGGAGGGGGAAAACTCCTCACGGAACAACAACGGAAATTTTCCCCATAAAAGCGACGAATCGTCAAGAAACTGAGTCACCAAACTCCACCAACGCCAAGCTGCTCCCTGAAAAAAGGTTGGCTTCCAAAGCCACTCTCTGATCTGTCGGTGTATACACAAGCAGGAAAAGGTGAACCACTACGTCAAACCAAGCCTCTGCTGCCTGAGGGTATGGCTCACCACTGAACCTCAGTGGTCTCTGCTGCTGGAACTCACAGAGCGCGCTTAACCTGTGCTCAAGCTCGGCCTTCTCTGCTGAAGCCATCTGCTACTCCACAGGTGGTGGTGCCGGTACCGGCCCACCCGGATAAAGGGCTCGCATGATGGGTCTGGGACTGAGGCCTCGTAGCTCACTGGGTCGTCGTCATGCACCAAATCTGGTATTTTGGATGGCAGTCTTCGTGGATACATTCTGAATATTATCAAATAGTGTCGCGGTCAGATGAGCATATATGTATATACCAATAACAACGATGGGGAGCTGACTCAATAAGGATATTCAAAGACTCAATCCTATGTGATGGACAAAACAATTTTCCATGCAACAAGTGTCTCAGCATGTATAGTCGACAAGCGGGTTATCAGGGTCCTGGTGAATGGATACGTTGGCTGCCACACCATCACTGGTCTCCCTGTCCTGGGAGCCGCTCTCGAGACATGTTAAACTGTTTCCCTAAATCCCAACCAATTCATTTTTAGGGATGTCCGAACAACGTCCCAATGAATGAACCAGCTTTGATACTACTTTGTCACAACCCGACCCTACCCGGGCTCAAGCCGCAACTACCCCAAGCATGCCTCCATAGGCCAGGGGCTGGAGACAAGTACCTAAGGCTAAACAACTCGAAGAGGCCTTTTCCCGAGTACCTGTACACACACACGTTGCACACTCAATGCAAAAGTGTAGAGTAAAATGAAAATCAAAGAACCAACTACTATAAATAAACCACAAGAGAGCATCGACCTCTAAACAGTACAAACAGGTGATGAAGGTAAACTGAAAAGAAAAGGGGAAAAAACGTGCCCAACCAGAAAAGTGCCACAACCCGGCAATAGGTAGAACAAAAGTAAACAGCTAGAAGGGTCCCACACCTGGAACCCGACAACGACCACCACACACGGTCCAAGCTCCCAGATCCTAAGCTCCTCTAGTTTCACGATCAACTTGTCCGTCATCTGCAAGGGCACACCAAGTTCAGGAAAACCCCAAGCAGGGGTGAGTATAAAAATACTCAGTAGGATACCCCGAAGGCTCGAGGGAGCAACAAAGGAGGTACCGATGGGCGAGAAGTAGATCGAACAGGGAATAGTAAAGGATTAAAACAAAGAGAGTGTAGAAGAGTAATAGTATAGTGTCCAACTAAACACAACAAGAGAAAAAAGGTAGACTCGTCTAGACACTAGGATCTATAAATGGTGTGAATATGAACTTCTCGTCGAGTCTTCACTACCTATACCATGAGATTAGACTCATCCGACCACAAGATGTTTAACACGGAAAGAACATGGCATACCCCGCACGTCTTCACCTCTCTTGGAGGGAGAGTAACCAAGCCCAAGAAGTGGGCACTAGAACAAGGTATATACATATTCATATGCTCAATCAAGAATCCCAAACAAGATCTTAAGGGGATCTCCATCCCGTAGCTCAGCCCGAGAAATGAGTAGCCAGCTGTCCCAGAAGTAAACCCCATCATCAATGCCCAGCATCCCACATGTCTGCCCCGAACTGTAATTCAAGGGGCTCAAATCTCCACACCTCGATACTATCCTCTTTGGGCGGCACTGACTCTCCCACACGGTTTTAGGTTGCATCGCAAGGGTGCATCTTGGTTGGGAAAGAGCCCCTCGTACTTGAGAGTTTGGGTTAAGTCACCCCACACCTCATCACCGCCCCACATTCGAGAGGTCTTCTCAATGTCAAAGTTTTCACATCATTGACCCGTACAAACAAGGGTCCCGCTCTGGTAGTCACGGAGTAAAGCCACAGACTAGCCTAGTATAAAGGACTGAATCTGAAATGTCAACGAGTAACCCACTGCCCAACCCTACTGGAGGGTAATTTATAATAAAATATCGGGTGACTCACTGCCCAACCCTGTTGGAGGGTACACCCTAATACATCATCAGGCGACCCACTACCCAGCCCTGACAGAAGGTAAACCTGGAATAAGTCATCAGACGACCCACTGCCCAACCCTGATAAAGGGTAGACCTAGAAGGAGTCGACGGGTGAAACACTGCCCATCCATACTGGAGGATAAACATGGAACAAGTTGAAAGGCGACCCACTGCCCAATCCTACTGTAGGGTAGACCTGAAACAAGATGACTGGCGACCCATTGCCCAGCCCTGCTAGAGGGTAGACCCTCAAGAGTCATCGGGGGACCCACAACCTCGTCTCTTCTAGCGGGTAAACCCTGATAATTCCATGAGAAACCCACTGCCCAGCCCTGCTGGAGGGTAAACCCGAAGAAGCCGATGAGTAACCCACTGCCCAGCACCGCTGGAGGGTAAACCCAGAACTGCTGTGGCCATCTCTACTAGATGGTACAACACTGGCCAACCAAACACGGAGTGGGTATCATGAAACCATCCAACTCTGGAACAAAACCAGGGGAAACCACTAGACCCTGCTGATCTAAACCATCTAGCACAGAGTTGGGTGAAATACTCAACCCCGCTGGTCAACAATCGAGAACTAAGGGACCCACTACATCGCGAGAGGTCAAAAGTACGCAAAGCAGATCACGACACGCACCTGGGGCCCACATGACATGTGGCCCCAAGTCAACCCCAACCAGGTGCACAAATGTTCTCAGGTAAAAACATCCACATGTACCTCCCATTATCCTCAAATACTCCCAGAGTATGCCATGTCTCCAGCCAAAAAGGCTAACGTACACACGACACCCATCGTCAACGCGACAGAATAAACATAACAACTATAACTTGCCACCTCAATGGCTGAGGCATGACCAACCACATCTCTTTAACCACCAACATCACTCCCCCAGGAGTGCATGTGATCACACACCAAGGGTCCACTACAAACACGGTAGATGAACTGCCCCCGGGACACCTTTCATATTTCCACATTTAATAAGATCGCATATGAGGCTCCCCTCGCCTGAACAGATTACACCATTTTAATCCTCATGAAAAAACATGCAGGGTAGAGAACTTACTTACCCGAATAAGTCAACTGGTGAAAAAGTTACTATTCACCGTAACCAACCTATGTGGGGCCCACCCCAAGATCCCAAAACTGAACAAACGGATCGCACCACTGCGATCCCCTCGAAAAAACACACGGTATTTTCTACTCAATCACCCAAAATGGACACCTAGTGAAAAAGATACTATTCACTATAGTCGGGTCAGGTGGGACCCACACCATGTCCCTGAAAAAAGGTCTGGCGAATTGCGCCATTGCAATGCTCTCGAAAAAACACTTCAAAAGCACTACATGCTTGAGTGGAACTGATATCCGGAGAAAAGGATGCATTTCGGCGCACCGCACACGAGCGGTGCATCCTAGGACCTGCAACCCGGCCCCGAAACACAAAGAATGGATTGCACCGTTGCGATCCTCTCGAAAAAGTACACAAGGTGGACTATTCATTTTTCCAAAATGGTCTCCCGGTGATAGAGATGGAAAATCAACGTCAAGGAACAAACATCCCTCATGGGACCCAAATCATTGTGCCGAATTAGAGCGGGCAGATTTCAACATTGCAATCCCCTCAGAAAAACATCTAGAATCGACTGCTCGCATGTCCCGAATGGATGCCCGATGAGAAAGTTGCTAAATGCTGCTCGCAGCTCAAAAGACGGGTCGTGGGACCCATCCCTCAACTCCAGCTTTAATGCCCAAAACCACCGCGAAAACCTCTCCTTGACACCAGGGTGCCAACACCACTGACCATGCTCAAAACGGATGTCAGATGCGTCTGCGCCGCTCAAAACACGAACCCCCGAAAAAATGTCAATTCTCTAAAAGACGTGTCACACCTCCGAGGCCCCTCATTTCGGGAAATAAAAATTCCCGAAACCATCTCAAAACGTTCCCCTCTCCGCGATGTCCACACTGTCGCTGACGGCACGCAAAACGGACGCCCGTAGCTCATGATATTGGTGTCCGAAGTTGGAGGGGAGATACCCCTTGGGCCGGACCGGCCCGGTCCGGCCGGTCCGCGCTGCTTGGGCCGGCGCGCACCGGCCACCCCGCTAAGCCAGCAGCCCAGCCGTCTCGCGCGACCAACCATCACCCGACCAGCTCGACTGGATGGTCCGCAGCCCCACATGGAGACCCGCGTTTTGTGGGTCTCTGTCCGTCGGGGTCCCGCTACGACCCCGGACGCCGCCTCGTACTGGGGAGCTCGGCCCGCCTCGCAGCGTTGAGGGGCCGCCGCCGCCTGCCATCGTTGAGCCCACCGCCTGCCCTGCTGAGGAGCCCGCTGGCACCGACCGCCCTATCGAGGAGCTGCTCGCGCCGACCACCATTGCCGAGGGACCCCAGCCACCTGGAGCCACCGAGCGCCGCCACCTGTGCCTCGCCGGACCGCCGGAAAACCCCCAAAACTCCTGAAATTTCCCCAAACTTCGCCGAACCGCTTCGGCCTCCTGCAAACTCATATTTAAATTCCTAAATATGCGATGGAAAGAAAAAAAAGTTTAATAGATGACCATGGGATTTGATCAAAGATAAAACAAAAAAATCGATGCTAAAATTTGGAATCAATGAGGGGTTTGGGATTTAAAACTTATAGGAACACCGCCTACCTCTTGGGCGCAGATCGATGCTTCGTAGTTGACCCGTCAGAGAGGACGCACCTCACCGGAGTCACCTCACTGGATCCACCTCACTAGAGTGGAGGAGGAGAGGGGAGAAGCCTTCCAGGGGATGGGGAAATGAGGGAGAAGAGAAGGGGGGTTTGGTTAATTAAATAAATAAATTAACTTAAACACCCTCCCACAGCCCCGTACCCGAACTCCCGAAGGGGTTGGGATTAAGCCTAACCTATGCTAAAAACCTCGCTCTGAGCGCAACGGTGATCTCGCAATTTTAATCTGAGGCCCCATTCAAAAGTTATAAAAGCAACGCCCTGTGCCACAAAATTACGAAAACGCCCCTGGGGCCACTTTTCACAGACAGCCCGCGCCCGTGATGATCACACCCCTCCTAGGGGAAACGGCATGTTCCGGACTCCACAGTACCCTCGACTTCCCCATCTGAGCCACCGTTTATGAGATACTTGAGTTAAGCTGTTAAACGAATAAATTAATTATTTAATTTATCCGTTCCACGCTCTGATAGCGAGCGAGGGGTCCAAACGTCACACACCGACAAGTTTTATATCGTTCCTAGGGTAAACACCCCATTCCGGACTCATCCGTACACTCGGATCTCAGATCCGGATCACCATTTAGGATTTATCTCATTTATTTGGCGTGTCCAGTGTGAACGCACTGAAAACTTAATTCTGGCCGCACCGGGGCTCAGAATTGCACGCCGTCTGAAGGCGCTTCCCTGGAATAATATCAAGAATATTTCAAAGTCTTTATCAGCAAAAACTGGGTTCTTATAGACGATTATAAAAATAAATATTATTAATAAGTATATAATATATGACCTAATAATGCTTCTAGATATATATATATATGCAATTACTTACGTATATCTTATTCACATACTTCCATTCAATACTATATGAAAACCGAAACTGCGTTTATGCGTATGTACGACCTACCGTCTCCATTAATGATGCCATTAATTTCATATATCTATCTGTTATACATGTTTATATTCTAAATATATATGATATATAAATCATGTTTTATATTCTGGATGTATTTAAATCATGATCAAAATGATACGATCATTAATAAAAAGTTAAAACACATACAATAAAGAATGTTATTATTACCAAATATTTCAATTTAACATGGAAGTCATTATTATATGGGTAGTATAAAGTAATAAATGAATCATGTATGATATAATAATTATTAATATGGTTTTATTATAATTTAATAACATACTATGGTAATTATACAGGAGGTTAAACGTACCCTCGACCAAAGGAATGTTGAAGGTAAGGGTTAATTCTCCAATCTCATTATTATTTGGGATTGTTTATGGGTATGTTTTTATAGGACATATTTATTATCCATGTACATGTTTCATAAAATATTTTTCAAGGGGATTCTTTTTATGGGACTCTGTAATTATAAAAACATTTTAAATGTTTTAAAAATTTATTCGTTTAAATCATTTTCATTAATGAACATGTTTTAAAAATGGTTTTTAATGATTTATTTATATGTACATTAATGTTTTTAAAATGTTATTTCCATTAAAAAAATTCAAAGTGGTATGGGACACTTTTATTAAAAAATATATTTAAATGTCTTATTTTCTAAATTGTATGACTTTTATATGTTTTCATGAAAATGGATATTTCTTTCAAAGAGTTTTACATATCATTTCCATATTTGTCAACATCATTTGATGGATTTTAAACATGTTTGATGTTGAGTTTTTATGATAACAATATTTCATATTGTATTGAAGGTTTTGTGATATTTTTGAATGTGGATGTGTTACATTTATACCATTCTTTGTTTATAGATAATGTAGTGACATTTCATATGCTAGTTTTAATAAGAATGTTTATGTTATTTTTAAACCTTTTCATATGAGGAATTCATTGGACCTAGTAAGTGATGGACGAATCCCTCTATATCTCCTTGATTCATTTGTAGGTCTCATGAGACAAACTAGTGTTTTTGAACAAGGCCTTGACAAAGTTTTATTTTTAGTCTTGGGAAAAGGCCTTGAATATGTGATTTTGAAGTCTGGAAATATGCATTCCATCATTATGAATTTGGGTATTGATATTACATATGATTATTCGACTAGTTGAAAACAGATGTAAATAAGTAAATGGAATTATTTGATATATTTTTTTCCACATTATGCTGAATTTTATGTTTAAAAGGATTTAGTTTTAGTTTTATACGTTGACTTAAATGTTTATGCTGATTTGTGAATGATTTTGCTATATTTCTATCCTTACTGAGCATTTAAGCTCACCCCTTTTTAAAGTTTTTCTCTTAGGATTCCACAAAGTATATAATGATTGATAAGAAGGGATAGGAAAGGTGATTAATGGGTTTCTCAAAGTGTCATTTATGTGGTGTTATATTTTTGAATGTGCAATGTAATGTTAATTTATGGAATCTATTTTCCAAGACTTCTAAATTGCTCAGTCATTCAAGACATGATTCTTTGTAATCATGTGAATGTATTAAAATAATGCCCCAACTCTGGACTTCTGGGTAGGGGCCTTACACCAATTTTAAAAAATAGTCATCCAGAGTGTTGATCAGAATGTTATCTAAAGTCTAATAGATGGAACTTCTTTTTTAGTGAATAGTAACATACCCTTATTAATATTAATTTGAATTGTAATATGAACATTATAAATAATAGATAATAATATTATTCGTTTTTCCTAAGGTTATAATATAATGAGAATTTGTTTAATTTTTCAAGGTGTTAAATATGCATTATAGATTTAAAATTGTTATTGTTTAGTAAATTTTGATTTTATTAAAAAAATAAAATATATAATATTTCTAACATTATTTTGAAAAAATGGATTTCACTTTTGAAATCTACACATTAAAAAATAGTTATGGTTTATTATAAGGATTTTTCTGAAATTTATGGAATTTTGATGAATACTAAAATATGATAAATTAAGTTAATTGCTAAATAATTGTTTTATTAATTTTATGTTATAAAAGTATTATGTAAGCCTACTTAGTATTCATAAGGGTTGTATTACATAAGCATTTTCTATTTCATTGTATTCATAAGAGTCACTATAAATACAATCCTCATTTCCCACTTACACTAACACCTTTCAATCCTTGAGCATTGCCTGTGTTTTTTCAAATAAAACCCCAAAGGATCTTCCCCATGTCCACGAACTAATAGTCACACCAAAAGTCCAAAAACAAAGTCCTTAAAGAGGATCTCAAGGAGAAGAGATCAAGAGTAAGAATCCTCTTCTTTTTCATGTGTTTTATTTTTGATTCCTTTCATTTCTAATACTGTATACCCCTCCACTTATCATGGAGTTATGAAATATCCATAATCATATATATAATGTATGGTATCATGTTAAATTAAAATATTCATCATCTTTCTTACTCACTTTTCCCTCTTTTTTTAAAATAAAAACATCATCGGTGATGGGATGATTTACCAAAATCATGGACAATGTATTTTCAATTTCAATTACTCTCATAAAAGTTGAACATAAAACCATTTTGTTAATTGAGAATAATTCTGAACCAAATTATGATAATATCTTGCTAAACGAATGAAACTGAAAACCACTGTTATTCTCATTATTGTTTTCTATTCGTGGACATTCATTGTTTTATCAAGATCATGTAAGATTCAATCAATGGGGACAATATGTCCATGAAAATAAAATTTTTGATGCTATAATTCATACTTTCTATGAATCCCATATAACACCTTTTTTCTAAGATTATCTAAAATAATAATAAAAGGTTCTCTTAGACCACATTAATTTTACAATAAACCAATATATTATCAATAAATACCCCGACAATTATCAAGATATTAATAAAATACTTTTATCATTAGATCCAATAAATAGGGGTGTATTATTCATTCCAATTAACATTTATATAAACTTCTATTGTGCATATCTTGTTTGAAATTCTATAATTGAAAAATATTCGTTATTCACATGTAACTGATGATATATGTATGTTGAATTTCAATATTTATAAAATATTTAGCTTCGTGAATTTGGTCAAAAATGTAATCAATGCGAGGAAGATAATACTTCTTATTGATCATAATTGAATTGATCTCCCTATTGTTAATGAACAACCAAATAGATCCATATTTCTTTTTAACAAAAGAAACAAGAGCTACGTATGGTGAAATAATAAGGTGTATAATTCCCATTTTACTCAATTCGTCTAGTTTTTTCATTGTCATTGTTAACTCCACTTTGGAAATTCTATAGAGAGTACTTGATATAAGACCTGCATCAATGATTAAATTATTAGAAAACCTATCTTCCTTCTCTAGTGGATGTCTAGGTGATGCCGTAGGAAATACAACAATGTGATCCTATAAAATATTAAAACCCACAATTTAAAGATCACCTACTTCATTAATATTTTTATCTACTATTATTCTCCAAAAATATTTGTTAGACGAGATATATGAGGTAGATATTGTTATGAATCAGTTGATGAAGTCTCCCCTATAGAGAATAGAAATTTAATATCCTTATCATGAATCATAATTACCTTTTATTTTCAATAATTTTTTCAATTATATTTTTAAAGACGCTCCATACAAAAGATTGAATCAAAATAAATTATATGTATGATAATAAAACTAGAAATTTGATCCTAATTATTTGTTATAATAATAACTACTCAAAAAATAATTATTTAAATATTGTTTTCATTAGGATATTGAATGGATAACTCCATTATTAATTTGAATTGAAAAAACAAAATTTTATTTAAAAAATGGAAGATATAAAATATTACTATGATATAGAATGAAATAATGAATTAATAAATTTTTTGAAGATGATTAAAGTACCTTTTTAACATCATTATAAACATCAAACTCATATGGTTTGAATATATAATACTGGCCTTATTCCCTAGACCTTTTCTATAGAATTTTTCCTTGATGTCTAGGGTATACATGTTCATTGTGTCCCATATCCTTATAGGTGAATTATATCACATTGAACACTTATTTCTATCCATTGTAATCATGGGTATGGTGGCCTTTATGACAACATTTGTAACAAACTCACATTCCCAATAGGCATGTTACTTGATGTTTCATTGCACATTTATTAAAAGTTGAAAATTTTATGTTTCATCTCCCCCCATTTTTTTATTCCCTTTTCAAGAGTAATCCGAAAACATATTATAATATCGAAAATATAAGAATTTTTTTCATATTTTTATCCCAAACAAATGAATTATTTTCCTATATCCACTCATTGTTTTCAAGGGAAATATTTTTCCAATAAAATTTACATAAAATATTTCTATTCTATACTTATAATTTATTCTTCCTCCTTTGGGTTTTGAATGAATGACCACCATTGATCCACTTCTATATAGAGTTAACAAACTACTTAGATAACTTTATCCCTTTTGTTTCTTCCTAGTGTGATAAATATCTCCTCTAACGAAATTATCTATTACGTGGATACTTAACATTGTTTAGTCCCATTTAATGGTGGAGGTTGTTAACTCACGATGTAGTATAACATTGTTACACCACATTATGGATATGCATGCTCCATGGGAGTAAGGTTATTTCACATAACATGAGTATGTTGTCCTAGTATAGTAGTATGTTTTTAAGATCCATTTTGAACTCGAAATCCCACAACATTATCCTTTATAGAATGAAAATCCCAACATGGAATATGCATGTTGATACAATTTACATCCCTTCAAATGGGTTATATTACGAATCAATAAATTATACTAGATTTGATTATAATATTTTAAAACTAGTTAATCTGTTAAAGTATAACTATTCTCAATATGATAAAATTTTTTACCTATGGAATATTAACAATGTTAGTTACAAGTAATATTACTAAAATACAAATCTTCCTAAAAATGGTTTCAAAAGGTCCTACTGAATTTCATCTAATACAAACCCTAAAGACCCTGACCCCTGGCGCCTGATGCCAATATCATACTTTATTAAAATTATACTATGAATTAGAAATCACATTACAAAGGATAGAATTGTTTAGTATATTGGGAAATCCTGATAAATATACAATTTTTACATTAAAAAATTAAATTAAATACAACATAGAATCTCCATAAAAAACATCCATGTTCTCATAAATAATGCTTATTTGTAAATTCATAATATACATATTGGAATCCCAGTGAAACGATAATACATAAGAAATGGGTTAGCTCAAATGATATGTTAGGTTATAAAATAAAATAGAAGCTATCATAAATAAACATAAACAATATGTAAAAGTGAATAACTAAAAAAATCCATTAAAACATAACATTGAGCATAATATGGTAGGAATAAAAGACAATAAAATAAATCCATATAAATTATCAAATGATAATAAAACTTACCCACGGTTATTATACTAGTCAAATATTCACATATATTTTCAATAAATAATCACATAATGAGGGAATTTATAATGCGAGACATTATAAAAATACCATTAATGCTTCGACTAAGAATTATACATAAATGGGATAGGTCTCGTCCAAAACCCTTTATAGTTTGTCTTATGAGACCTACAGATTCATAATTGGGATCTAGAAGGCCCTTCTAGACTCATACTATGTCCAATTATTTCCTCATATGAAATGGGTGAAATATAATCAACATAGACATTCATATTGAAACAAGAAAGTGAAATATCTGTTACTTTCTTCAAACAAAAAATATAATCCTAAACTATCCATTATAATATGATAAATGGTAAAAAAATTAGACCATACACATTCAAAATGATCATAAACAATTCAATAAAATATTGTAGAAGTTATCATAAAAAACAAAACTCAACTATGAGAAACCTTGAACAAAGAATATTATAATAGATGAATATACTCTAACAAATTCATTGAATAATTCCTGAGAGAGACACCACTTTTACTTTAAAAGCATTTCTATTAAATTATATTAATTTATAAAAGAGTTTTATTCTTTGAAAATTAATTTGTTAACTTGAATTGGATTCATCATGGAATTAAGGTGTCATGACAGTGGGAATATCCACTCATGCCTTATATGTTAAAAAATATATCGTTTAAACTAAAAAACATTTAAAAGAGTGTTTTTAAAATAATTTGAGAGATTTATCCAAATGAATTGATTATGTGTTCAAGTTATAACACACATAATACAACATAATATAATAAAAAATGATTTGTAAAATTTTATTTGAACTAAATAATCGATGAAGTAGTAGGATAATGTCATGAATATAAATTGGATTAAGAATTACCCTACCTATACAAAATAATATTGACTGTATAACCCATAAAAGTAATAATGATCATATGAATAATTGAATACCATGAGGATAATGGGATTAATTATATTATATATCAAAGCGTATAATGAATACACCATAATCAATGAATATGAGGTGAATAATGTTATATGAAAAAACCCTTACCTTATATTTGAATGTTTATTCACTTGTACTTAACATAATAGAAAATAAAATTAGAATCATTACATAGTAAATCCAGAACCACTAATACATTTATATGATTCGTTATAATCTTATTAAGTACATATATTTCTATTTGGTTGAGTTTTAGATTTTAATTTCATCATTCTGAGAGTATTACTTTTTTTGGGTTTCATGATCGGTTCACTTTAATACATGTAAAAAAGTTGAGGTAAAATGATATTAATTATACAGAATTAAAATTATATGTTACTAATGAAATTTATTATTTATAAATTTTCAAATATATCATTTGGTTATATTGTATGATGATGATTAATTATATAAAACATTATTGAATATGATTATATTTATTTTTGTCATTTTATGACTGTCACTAATTTATATAACATTATTTAACATAATATTTATATACTGGTAATAGAAGATTATATAACTTATTATATGTATAATAAAATCTTATTTATCCATTATAATGTTTTTATTAACATTATTTATGTAGATAATAGAAAAGGAAAATGCATCGTCCATGATGGTTGAAAATCGACACACCACAGATGATATTGTCATTTAAGGAATAAAAGGTATAGGAGAAAGTGATTGATGATTTATATTCCAATAAAATAATAAAATTTAAATATATAATATACTAATGTAATTATTCATGTTTTGATATTTTAGGCAAGGATGTTATTAGAAAATTAAATAAAATTAAAAGAATATAAAAGAGAACAGAAGAGGAATTTACCTCTTTTCCCATTAAGAACCACCTTAAGTAACATAGGTTTGGTATTTTGGAAATACTATTTGGTATTAGATGCGGGAAAATTTCTTGGAAGGAATTTATGTAGAATTTAGATAGTATTTATGGAATAGATGGTATGGGGAGAGGGGTTGTATCAATATTGGAGAGAGTGTTTTTTAATCCATTAGTTTTTTATTTTGGCTCATGAATATAAATAGTATTGATTATTTTAAAAATTAATAGTAAATAGTAAATTTTAGTTTTAAATAATGGTTCATAAATCATCCATAAACCATCCATGACTCATAAATTCATATATTTGGATTATAATTTTAAATACCACAAATTATCTTATTTCACTATTCTCTAAAATTTCAACAATTTTAGATAAATACCAAAAACATTCACCCTAAACATTTTTCAACATGTTGATTTGAAAGATAGAATAAATTATATAAAAATAATTTTAAAAATGTTATAAATTTTAATATTATTTAGAATCATCATTTATTAAAAAAAATATCATCAAAAATACTATAATAAATTTTACGACGCCATGAAAAATTAATTATGGTTTCGTAATATTATCTTCAAATTATAATACAAGAAAACATTAATTTATGACTATATTTTAGGAAAATATTTCTTCTAAATAATTCTATTAATTATGAAAATCTTAATATACATTTATCTTTCACAATAAAACAAACACAAAATTTTTCATTTTTTAAAAATTTATTTACTTTTTTCATGATATAAATATTTCATATTTTTAAATATTTGGTAATTAAATTTTATTTATACTATAATAGGTGGGTTTAATATGATAATGTCTATATTATTATTTATAATGGTTACATTAGTATTCCAATAGTCATGATAATATTTATTTGTATATCGTTTTTTAAAACTCGGTGTTGTATTCAACATAAACAATTGAAAATGATAAATTTAAAAGAGACATAACAGAAAATATTGGAGTGTTTCAATATACATAATTAAAATGTTCTTCAATTATGTGGAAATAATAACACTAGTATATTAAATATTAATATATGTTATTATGTTCACATCATAACCTGTATCCATATAATCTTCTATAAAATGGAAAATAAAATCATTAATTGTGTGTACAACAGAGTACTGCCTCATGAACCGTTGAAATTAGTTTTCTAGCATCGATTACCACAACTAGATAATGAGATGAATTTAATATATAAATATATATGTATGGTATTATTTACATAATAAACTATCATAATTATAATATCAAACCTACCTTCTTAAATTCTAATATGTTGTACAACAATAAAGTTTGTAATGCGTATTTACATACTACTACCTTCATAGAGAAATGTGATTCATTTTTTGATTTATTTTAAAATTAATTGTTACAAGGGTGTATTTGATTATTATATATGATCTATCTAATTTTCTTATTATTTCCAGTGATAAAATATTATTTACCTATCATTTTTTCTATAATTCAAAAAATTTAATCATTAATCACGCATAAGTATGGGCTTCTATCTCCATGAATAGTGTAATAAATTTTTTAATCTATAAATTTTATTAATGACTAAAAAAACATACATAAGGAATATATAGGATACTTATATCATTTTAAACATTCTATATATTATGTAATCCTAATAAAGGTACTTCTACCAAAATTACTGATCCATAACAATCATACAAAAAATAAAGTTGTTATTACCTAAAATAGTTATTTTAACAAATAATAATCTATGAAAATGTGAAACAGATTATTAGAAAATCATATATGTTATGATATATGTTATTATTTTTATATATTATATTTATGATTACTAAATTTTTATTATAATGGAGATTTAAAAATGATATATGCATGTTGGACATGGGGTACGGGTTTATTCCGCAATCCCATCAATATCTGGAATTATTTATGTTTTTATCTCCAAGAGGGATTTTTTTTCATTCTTAAAAAGAACACATGTTTTCTTATCCCATAGTAATTTCTATAAAATATTAGTTTTTCATTTCTCTTTCCTCTATCTAATTACATAGTATACTGAAAATGTATTTAATGTGAACTAATTTTCAATGACAATATTCTACTTAAAATGTAGATAATGATGTTTTTACTATTATATTATTATTTATTAAACAAATTTTTACAGGTGTTTTAAATTTTAAATAATTTTTAAAAGGTAATCTTCTTGTGGCCATCTAAAATATGTATTTTTTGATGCTTTAAAAACTATGTTAAAGGAATATTTTTAACTGATATGACTTGAATGGGATTTCCCACCTCCATGAAAAAAAATTAATTTGTAATTAATTTAAATTAATAAAAGCTTGTCTTATATGAAAAAAACCCTTAATATTTTGGAATTATTACAGACTTTAAATAAGTTATTTCAATGCGAAATGTGTATTTTCCTCATGAAAATTTCCATTGATCTTTGTAATGTATTTTTATATATTTCTAATTCCATTTTTCAAAATTATTATGTGATAAATAACTAATTAAACCATCCATTTTATTTATCTAGATGTTTTATGACTAGTATGGTTATGAAAAGTGTTGACATTTTATATGATATTTTTTCAAGTACATGCAGCTGTTGATATTTAAGGAATATTGAGTATGTTGATTTATTATTAATATTATGAATGCATTTTACTTATTAAAATAATGTGGGTGAAGAAATTACATATCCCCTCAATGCATCATTAGGTCTCACGAGACAAACTAGATTTGCGATTTTGTTGATAGAATACCTATTTGTGTAATATTTATTGGTATGGGGAATCAATGTTTTGTTTTTATGAGAAATAATTTATTCATTAAATAATTATTAAATCAATTATTGTTAAATACAAGATTATTTGAGTTTTTATGATATACATGGTCATGTTTTTTACTCGTTTGATTATGTACATGATATAATTTGATCATCTATTATTCTTTTTATATTATTTATGAATTATTATCTACTGATGTGTTATTATCCTTACAGAGTATTCGAGATCAAAATCTAATTATGTTTCCTTTCCATAGTATGTGAGGAAATGTATTATTATTGACATACTTGGATATAATTATGGAAATAATTGGTTTCTCAAATAAATTAAAATGTTGTATTTTATGTTTTCAAATTTAATTTAAAACTCATGTATGTATCAATTTTTCCTGAACTAATAAACTATTTATTTATTTGATATGTGTTTAATATTATGTATTTATTATATAAAAAAGTTACCATCTTCTATAGGATACTAGGTTTGGTTTCATTATATGGGTTAATTTGTGGAAACCAAAATACCAACTGCCAACTAATTTTCACATTAATTTTTTATATAGGATGATCTCAAATTAAATGATACAATGGATAGAGATAGATTAAGATTGAATAATCAAGACATAATTATTTTAATAAGGTCTACATTATCTATTTATAAAGTATAAAATCCTTAGTGAACAATAGATGTGATAAAACTACACAATTTAACATCTTATTGTAAACATGAATAAGTTATTGATAAAGAATATTGTATTGGTATCCATGTTCATGAAATTAATTTAAGAATAAATAATTTTTTCATTCATTTCTACATTCCTTGAATTTCCATTAAAATTTGGATTATGTGTACACTCTTTTCATTCTCCCAAGTCCAAGCTAAAATCATCCTGGAATTCACCCTATAATAGTTTCCGATTTATCTCAATGTTTAATTAGACTCAAAAAAG
The DNA here is from genome assembly GCA_963277665.1 of Viscum album. Classification (NCBI taxonomy): domain Eukaryota; kingdom Viridiplantae; phylum Streptophyta; class Magnoliopsida; order Santalales; family Viscaceae; genus Viscum; species Viscum album. Next base: position 3,879,766 of record OY728143.1, on the reverse strand, counting down.
ATAAAATCAGAATTTATTTTTATCCATAGAACCACTACATCATATCATTCTACACCACTCCAGTTTTCATTCTGATGTGTACTGATCTTCAATGAAAGAATGTATAATAACATTATTTCATATCTTTTATTAATATATTTCAACTATTGAATTTTATTAAATGAAATACTATGTTATATTCCCAATTTATAAACCATACATTTATTCAATGTCAACTCAAAATGCATTTAGAAAATCCAATTTTGATATAATCTCATCATGGTTAATCTCTTATAATACCTAGAGAAACCTATATTCACTATATTTTGTTCAAAGAGGAGACACTATGTAGAATTTAAATTCTATATTCTAAAATTGATAAAGTATAAAATCATTTCTCTTAAAATTGTGGCATATGATAATATTTTTTTTTGTGATGGGATCCACCATTTCAATTTTATACTATTATCCATTGTTTAATAATTAACAATTTTTTAATATCTTGAAGTCCAACCTAATACACTATTCATATCTAATATATGGGATACTTTTAAATTTACCTTGGTATTATGATAATGTAAAATGACAATTTTGGACCATACATTGATTTATTTATATACTGTTATAAGGATGTTACCATTTGAATTTCCATTTAAATTACTTTACATTAAAACACATTTTACATTGTAAAAGAAAATCATTTCAATTAGTTGACTTGGTATATACAGGGGAGACATGGATTTTCAAAGTTCCTAAGCATTTCAACTATCCCCAATCTTCCTATTAATCATCAATGGGCTTGTTTCAAATAAAAGAAACAAGAAAAAGCCATCAATATCACATGAATGAAATATAATAAAAATCATATTAGAACATCAATGTAAATATTATCATAACAAAATCAATATCTGTGATTGATTTTTATAGATTTATCTAATCTATAAATGTAAATACTGATACTATGTTAAACATTTATAATTTTTGAATAACTATTAGTTCCTCATTTATCAATTCACATAATTAGGGCTCACAATGACTCAAAAAATACCTAAACCGCAATAGATCATCCATTTATTCATAAGAGATCATTAATGTTAAACATTTTATTTATTAGATATATAATAATAATTTATCAGGCCTCTTGTAATATTCATCTATGAATTTCTCAAGTATCCCCCTTCGTCTTTGTTTTCCACCCTATAATAACAAATGAAGAAGAATGAAAGAGATAAAAAAACTAGAAGCATTATAATGACTTGATGAGATAATTCACTCCCAACTATAATCTATAGTGCTATAAGCAATCATTTATTAATGTAATTATCATGATATAAACATATATCTCCTTTATTGAAATAGAAATTAAAAAGTAAATTAAATTCTAAATTATTCATGATTAGATTTTACATAATATCAATATTAATTAACCTCCAATGTTGAACTGGATAAAGAAAATTATTTCAATTGTATTAAAATATATAATTTATAATGGTTATGAAATATTAACCATCATTTGTCTAATATGTTACTTCATCCCCATCTTTTCAGTTGTGGAGTTTAAGGAATCTACATAAACAGTCATTGTTGTGATTAGTGTGGATTAATTTTTCTTCTCAGAGTACCTACCTACATGTCTTCCTAAAAATATAATACATCTCCATATGCTTATATTCAATTTCCAATGTATCCTTCCTTATATATATAAAAATTTCCACAAAGCTGAAAACAACTCTCTTTATTATACATTAATCTATAACTACAACTTTACTTCCAATTTTTCTTGATCTATATCACTACAACAAAATGTTATTCCTTTGGATTTATTTGGAACCACGAAAAAAATAAAAACACCCAATGTAGAATTTAGATGATAAAAAATATAGTAAGATACCTATATATAACATTTTTCATTATTTTTATGTAGTTTTATAGTGGAATTTTGTCTAATTTACGTATTTTTAATAGTTTTGTTTATTTTTTTATATTTCTATTAAATTTTATGTATAATATTTTAGACTATCCTGAAATATAATGTTCCAGTATAAATCGAATATTAGGTCAATCATGTTTCATGTCTATGATTTTATTATGTTTTTTATGTCAAATCATCTTTGGAGTGGAAAATTAAAGAGGAATTGGAATAGATGAAGGGATTTTATAACATTACAAAAGTTGCATTGCGACTATATTAGGAGGACAATGAATTCTATGATAGTGGTTGATATTATGCCATCTATATAATTTATTTTAACATATTCAGGCTGAGAGGTGATTTTTCACTTATTTGGACTCAAACTATCCCCTGATAGTGCCTCAGCTTCCAAACATTTCATTACTAATGAACCTCATTGGTGATGTTATGCTAGATATATCTCTCATATACATCCTCCCATTATGTTAAAGATAAAATATATTCCAATGGTGTAACAAAACACAATCCATGTTCCAATAAGAGTCGCATTAAATTTTTGGGGTGACACTATAATGCCAAAAACACCTCAAACCCTTAAGTATCATATGAATACCTTACAATGATCCTGGTATTCCGATACCATATTTTAGTGTGTGCTAAAACACATCAGTGATGTGTCAACCACCAATGAACTTGTATTCTAATGGGAAAACATAGTATATATTCACTGGCTAATGTATCATGAGGATTTAACATGAGGATATATAAACTACTAATTTTTCTCTCAACAACTCACTCAAACTACATCCAAAATTGAATTTAATCTCAATTTGAATTCATTGATACTGATTCATCCATTATCATTTATAGAAAAAGGGGGCCATGAGTATTATGTGTGTGGTCCAACAGGAAGAATATATTCCCCATACTAAATGTCTTGGAATATCAGTAATGACTACAATGAACATACCATGATGAGAACAAAAGAGGAAACAAGAAGAGTAATATTGGTACTCACTTCCACTTGTTGATGATTACTAGTGAGGAAATGTACTATATATAGGGAAAAAAATATTAAATGTTCAAATACCACATTTTATATTACACTTTGAGGTTGTAGTACCAATTTTCCTATACATAAATTCTATATTAGTGATAATCATTATCTTTTATAGAATTTATTTATTAATTAATTACATTGAGGTAATCATAATACCATCACAAATTATTTTAAGACCAACTGTGTTTGGGTAATTAAATACATATCATAATAAAACAATACAGGAATACAATCACAATACTTAAAAACTCTACAAAATTAGATTTATATTCATTTGATTTTTTTATAACTACATGTTACAACATAGTGTTCTACATATGAAAATGTTGATATATAAATAAAATTTAATGAGTAATCAAATAATAACATGAAAAAATTAATACATTTGATTTAAGATTAATATTTAGGCAACATAAAATATTTGGAATAAAAAATATAAAAATAAAATAATGATATATGTTGATAACATAAAAGAAACTTACTATTATAGAAGCAATATAAAACATGACATTATAATAATATGATAAGGTAAAATGATGAGACATCATAACATAGTTTTATTGTGTTAATTTCCTATGAACTATAAATGGTATCTCATGGGATAAAAACATCAACCAATTTTTTATAGGGACATATAATGTTTTCCTACATTCACACTCATACCATGTACATTCTTCTTTTTTCCACATAGATCATAAAACATAAGAACATATTTCTTTACATTTAATCTAGTGATTAAATAGTGACGGTTGTATTTATCGAAGTCCCTTGTCAGTGAATATAACTCCCTATAAATATAAAATAAAAACTTTTTCTAAATAAACAATGTGACCTTAGACAACATGATGAAAAACCTGATGAAATATATTTCATTCAAATTAATCTTTTTGATAGCCTGTGGAACATGCAACCTCGAGTCTAAATGAACTATAATTTTATATAACATTATAAACAAGATAATAACTATGATGGTATGAATTTTACTAACTAAATTAATAAATTTATATGTTTTTAATGTTTAAATAAATGAATTGGGTATAAATTTATTATTATTAAAATAATAAAAATTTATAAGGAAGAGAGAAAATTTATAAAATTTTTTATTTTGTAATAAAATATGGTTTAATAACAGTTTAGGTACAAAATATAAAATTTATTTTTACCAAATTTTTCAGGAATATTTGACATAAAATAAAAATTATTTTTGAAATTATAATATTAAAATAATCTTATTGTGAATTTTTTGTATTTTTCTGAAATGAATAATTTTTTGATGAATTGTTAAATATTTTGAATTTTAATTAAAAAAATATTTTATTTTTAAATTATTTATAATGTAAAATTTTATTTCATATTTATTTTAATGAAAAATGAGATCACTTATATTTCAATTAATCCAATTTTTTTCATTTTAATCAAAAACCTATAGAATTTTGATAAAAAATCATTTAAAGCATTTTAGCATTTTCTCTTTGAAAGCCTGATTTCTCATAACCTTTGCTGGATTTATTTTTAATTTATTTTATACTCTTATGTGAATAGATATTTGAAAAATGGATTAAATATTTATTATTATAATTATTCATTTTATATAATATGTTTTAATTAATATTTTACCATAATTAATATTAAAAAAAGCAAAAAACAAATTCCTCACTGAAGGTAAAACTGTGTTTATTGGGGGTTAAACTAAAAATAAAAGGGTTAAAATATCCTAATACTTGCATAATATATTTTATATGGACATATTTTTACCTTATAATATCTATTTATAAATAATAATCCATTTTGGACCCTTGTTTCATGTGGGAAATGTGGGTAAAATTTTTTCATTCATATAATTACATGTTTGACACTCATCTCACTTATAAAAGGCTATCAAAAGCATCTATTATCCACACATTAAAGCTATTTTTTATTCCAATAATTTACAAAATAACATAATATCAACCATTTATTAATACTAGAAGCATTTTTTTTTGAAAAATTCTAACTGAGGAAGGAATTTGGTGCAAACATATAGATTATACCTTAAGAAAAGGTAAGGATCCTCGACAAGCATTTTTATTTTATTTCCTCATCAACATCCAATAATTATTATTAAATTATTATTAAATTAATATTAAATTATTATTAAATTAATATTATATAATTAAAAATATATCTTCCATATATTGAGACTATTTATATTAATGGAATTAAAAAAACAATCACCAAATCCATCAACTGGGTTTTGACATCATTATTCGTGTGTGCGGAGGACTACAGCCTTTCAAACCGATTTGATTAGTTTCTCCATTACCTCAACTCATATATGGTAATGATATTGGATATTATATATATATATATATATATATTATTTATAACACAAATAACCATATTTATTCATTATATTGTATATACATTTTTTACATTACATTTTATAGGTGATACAATAAAGTCACCTGTGTGTACGACGAACAACCGCACCGTGAAGTGACCTGATTTGTATTTCACCAAAGAATTACATGGAATATGATAAGTATAATGTTAATGAATATATGTGATATGAATTTAATATTTATGATATTCATGAAATAATAATAATTTTTAAAATAAAATAAATCATTTTCTTTTGTACTCATTGAACACGTGAACTGTTTCCATTACAAAGCGATGTGACTCTCTTTTCATCACAAAACCATATAAATGATATATATAAGAATATTTTATAAATTAATATGGTACCATTGATATTATTATAATTATCAGAAGATAAAATATTACTTTCTTAGTTTCCATATTGATCATTGAAAAATGGAAATGTCACTCTTGCGTATGTACAACCTACCATCACCATGTTCATAATGAAAATAATTTCTCAAAACCATATATAATGAAAGGTATTAAAATTATTATTGATATATAAATATGATATTTAATTAATGATAGTTATTATGGATTTGTTTGAGCTATGAAATATTCAAAATAACCAGAACAATCTTGAAAAATCATGAATGAGAAAACAAGTTAAATAGAACACGAAATAAGGGAAAAATGAATTATTATTGAAAAACTCGTGATAAGTTGTTATAAATGTATATTATATGATGTAATAAATATTAATATGCTTTTATAATATGTTAGTAATTTTTTATGGCCATTATATTTGATCCCAATCCATATTAAACCAAAATAAATCATGAGGTAAGGGATTTCATAACTCAATTTCTATTCAATAGGGAAAACTTCTACTACATTGATTGTTTACTACTATAATTTTGTGAATAATGACCTTTAATTAATATATGTTTATTATATGGTCATATTTGGGTAAAAATTTGATACACAGAATCAATACATTGATTAATCCTCACATTAGTTATAAGATCTTTGAAAAGGACATCCTCTCAATTTCCATTTGTTAAGTAATATTGAAATATTATGCACATATTTTAATATATGTGGTTTATATACTACCCGGTGTATATTCAATATCATGTTTCACATTCTCATGTAATTTTGTAATTGTCACCCATATCTTGAAACAATCACTTTAATATAATTATTTTTCATTATAAATTTCATATCTCATAAATATTACTTTTTTTACGAGATATATTATTATTTCCTAGACTATATACCAGTTATAAATATTCTGTATACATAGATTGATATTTTATTTTATGGGGAAATATTGATAATTATATATTATTTAATCTATACAAATATATAGTTATAATGAACATAATTCTTGAATTAAATTGAATATTTTATATATAAAAAAATTATTATAAAATAAAGTGATGAATTGTCTCAGGAATTGTATATCATTTTTACTCATTGGCTAGTCTCATGAAAGAAATCATTTTTTCAAATAAAATGTCATTCAACAAGTATTATTAAACTATATTATGAATGGCCTTGACTGTAGAGGTATCCTAGAACCATTGATCATGAAATCCAATACATTATTATTAACCTAATTACGAATTTAGTAATTTTTATAAATTTGATTTTGACAATGATTTTATCTTGGGATGCGTTTTCGTCGTAGTTTATTGATTAGATGGAAAGTGAGTACAGTTATTTACATTTACATATTTATTATTCCTTATCTTATCATGATAGTCATTTTATTTAAATGGAATTTATATTCAGGTATTTAAAATTCAATATTTATTATTCATATAGATTCATGATATCATTAACTATACTTATCCATTATTGAGCATTTTTCCCACCCTTATATTGTTGAATTACCTAGGAAATAATGAATAATTTATTGAATGATTTCATGGATTCCCAATGTCTTTTTTTATTTTTATTTCATATCCTAGTATAAAATGGGTACCACGTTTGTATATATTACTATAAAACATCTGCAATGATTGGCCATTCATGGTTTGACCATTTTTATCATTGTCAATGTAATAGAGTAGACACTGGATTTTGTTACAGGAGTAAGGGTTATTATAGGTAGCATCATAAAATGTTTTGTAGGAAATAATAAGAAATATATTAATGAAAATAAATATTAGGGCACATAACCCTATTATAGTATTCGAGGATAAGTATAGATGAAAACCTAATTTTTTTGAAAGTAAGAGATTCTGTGGATTAGCATAGAAATTCATTCCTTTATGGACAATATTAGTGGAAATTGTTCAAGAAAAGTGGTACCTAGGGGTAATAAATATGAAAATTGTGTATTTCGATTGACCTGATAATCCCATGGAGCATGGAAATGGGCCTTTTGTAGTACTGGTTTGACAATATAAGGGGATATTCTTAAGATAATTCTCATTTTAATTAAAAAAAATTATGAATTATTAGAAAATTAACCCGAAATAAATTTTTTTATGGCTATGATAATTTCTGTGCATAAATTTTTCAATTTATATTATATATTTTAATGTTTTAGGGGATTTTCATTATGATTAATAATTATATTATCTTATCTACCGTATGTTATCATTTAAAAATGGTTCTAAGAATAAGTAATGGGAACTATATCAGTTCACATAATCATTAGAGTAAGAATGATATTTTTGTTGATGGGATTAAGAACATATTTCAAATGGAAGACATCTCAAAATGTTATCATTATATAATGACATAGTGTTATCTGATAAAAATATATAGAATGAGTTATATAGTTATTATGAATTCTAAGTGTGGGAAGAGAATAAGAGGATGGATGAGAAAAAATAATGATAAAGGGAAGAAGAGAATGTAGAATCTTCCCACATGTAATAATTATGGAGAAAACACCATGATACTTTTTTATGGGAATGAGAGTAATCTAAAACTATTGAGATAAATTTCACCATGATCATGAGTTAATGTAAATAAAATACATTTTTACAATGATCTATTATTGAGAAATAAGTTGATGGTGTAATACAAAAATTATTTCTCTAAGAATTAATGGAATATACCCTAAAATTAGAAAATATAGAATGGAATAGATTATTATATTACAACTAATAAAGAGAAATGATTAATGTTTTTGTGTTTAGAATCAATAATTATGTCATTTGATTATTTATTTAAATATTTCATGTTAATAAGAATTATTAAACATATAAGAATTTTATGGTAGTTCTTTTTCATTAAGGAATTCAATGAATATGTTAAATAGTTCTCGTGATCACGAAAATTGATTTAGTGTAATGTTAAACATCAAAAAACACGTGATTGATTGTTATAAAAATTTCATATGTCATTAATTTGATATTGTTATGTTGGGTTAAATAGATGATTGATATAGATTATTATATTACAACTTATAAATATTAATGATTAATGTTTTTGTGTTTATAATCAATAATTATGTCATCTAATTGTTTCTTTAATTATGTCATGGTAATAAAAATTCTTAAATGTATAAGAATTTTATGGTAGTTATTTTTCATTTAGGAATTCAATGAATATGTTAAGTAGTACCCATGATCAAGAAAAATGATCTAGTGTAATGTTTTACTTCAAAAAACAAATGATTGATACTAATAAAAAATCTCATATTTCATTAATTTGATATTGTTATGTTGTGATAAATAGGTGATTAATATGGATAAAGTAAATTGGATTATATTGACTACCTTGGAACTGAATAATTATTTACTGGGAATGTGGTTTATGGTATTAGTGATGGATTAATCAAAATTTCTTTGATACAAGTAATATATCAAATAATATTTTTTTTAATTAAGGAATTATGAATCCTTAATGTTATAAACAATAATTTATAGTTATATAGGTTATTACCATGTTTCATGAAAATATATAATGAACGTATTCACATGTTTGGTATTTGATGATTAAGAGAAACATCATGTTGGTTGAAAGATTAATGATATGTCCAATATGGAAATGTAGTGACCATCCTTATAACATTTTAGATTTTATCATTTGGATTATTTATAACGTTAACCGTTTATGAAATGGTTTAATATGAACACCTTATATTGTTTTAGTGATTAATATAGTAGGTCACCGTATGATGATTCAAGTATATTGGATAACATGAACTAATAATTTTGTTATTATAACAAATAGATATCAATATAATGACATAAAACTCTATAATGAATCCTAAAATCACTTCAATGTGAATTTTTGTGCTTGAAGAATAAAAATTTCATTTTTAGAAATTCATTTCTTGGAGTCAGTGATGAATTGGAAATTGATCAAAGAACAACCAATGAATCAAAATTTATTAGAAAATATAAATGTATCATGTAAGTATATTTCCTTATATTCATGGATAATAAAATAATTTCCCAATATAAGGAAAATAATCATCAAACAAAAATGGAATCTTATTACTTTCATATCTAATAAATAAAATGTTCCCTTAACTCATAATAAATTTATGGTTTTGTGATCATTAACATTATATAGACTAATCAACTTCTTGTAATCAATGATCTCTATCACACATTAATAATCCATGGGTGTTAGTGTTCCCTTTCAGGCCCATGATTAGAATTACCACTTCTGTTCCCCTATAGGGAATCCCATTAATGTGTTATTCTAGATAAACGTCATACATTATTTATCACTAATTAAGTGAATTTTTAAACCCTTATTTGGGTGAGGGATTTTAAAAAAGGTAATTTTATATGTAAACCCATTAACTATAGAGATAGTGATTAAATTATGAAGATGAAATTTCTATTGTGTCGGTAGAATATAACATCCCAAAATTATATTAAAATAAATCTGTAATCCATAGTATATGGAACACACAACATCAATCATAATCAACCCATGTAATCTATTTAGATATATTTAATCTCTTCAATAGACTGTGAAACAATCAACTTCAAGTCTAAATGATCTAAAATATTGCATATAGTCAGGATCTAGAAATAAAATTATAATATATGAGTAATAAATAATATATTATGAATAGTATATTGTATAAACATGTAACGACAAGCCCATTTGTAATATATAAATTAGAATTAAAATAATAATATGTTAAAATAAGAAGAAACGATCTATGGAAAACTATATATTTTTCAAAAATGGTTTAGTCATTATTTGAGAAAATACTATAAATATTTACTTTTATCACATTTAGATCATTTATTTGAAAAATAAAACTCATAATTTAAATAATAATAGAAAATATATTATGGTGAATTTTTTGGGTTATTCTGAAATGTGTGAGTTTTCAATAAATAGTGTAAAATAATGAATATTAATTGAAAAGTTCTTAATTGTTTAAATTAATTATAAGAATAAATTTTAGTTAAAATTGGTTTAATATTAAAATTTGTTCAATTATATTATAATAATTTAATTTATTTCATTTGAATCATTTTCATATAGAAGTTTGATATAAAAAAATCATAAACTTTTGATCATTTTCTCTTTCAAAACTCATATTCTCATTATGTTTATAGTAATGAGTTTAAATTAAAATATCAAACTTTTATGAAGGGGATATTAAAATATGGATTCCATATTTTGAATCATAATCATTTATATTTTATAATACTTTCATCTAATTTTTTCCATATTGAACCGAAAAAAATTCAAAAATTTATATAATGTGGTTAAGGTGAAAATGTGTTTAGTGTGGGGTCGAAAAAAAAAGATAATGGTTAAAATGACGTAAAAACATGTCAGAAATATATTTTTTGGCCATATTTACACGATATAATGTTTAATAATATATAATAACTAATAGTTTACCCTCTTGGCTTTTGAAAGTTTGGGGTACACCTATTTCATTCAAAAAATTACAAATGTGCCACTCACCTCTTTTATAATAGGACACCTCTCTCCTCATTTTGTTACACTATAATACAAGTTTGGTGTGGAAAATAACATCACATATCAATTCCCATCATCCATACACTATTCTTATAATCCTTATTTTGGCATAAAATCCAACCTAGTTAGGCTTTGGGTGAAAACATATATAGGATACTCGAAGAAGAGGTAACGTTATTCAATGAGAAGTTTAATTTTATTGATTAATACACCTTCATAAATTGTAATTAAAATATGGTGATATAATATAATTATTAGATTGATTAAACCTAGATGTTTTTATATTATTTTCATTCCCAAAAAAAATTTCAGTTCCATCAAATGTGTTACAAAATCATTATTCATGTTTAAAAAACCTCCTCTATGACCGATGTCATTCAATTTTTACATTAAATCCTATCATGGTTATATATTATAATGTATATAATGTATATATATAATATTTATATGATATGAGAACCTATATTGTTATTATATCATATATAATCTTTTTTTAAGTTTTATTTCATGGGGATACAATAAGTTTGCTCATAAGTATTGTGTGTTACCTCCTCACGAAGCAATTAGAATAGTCTTTCACTAACGATTTACAAAGATTGTGACAAGAGTAATAATAAGGATTATATGTTTTAAAAATTAAATAATTTTTATTTTCATATAAAATATATCTCTCTGAAAATATAATAGATTTTTTTACTCAATGAAATGTGAAACCTTCACCCATATATGTGTGGGATACAGCCATTACAAAGCAATGTTACTGTATTTTCATCACCAAAAAATATATAAAATATATAAGTATATTTACAGAAGTAATATGTTTTTTATGATATAATTATAATTATTTTGAGATAAAATTTTACATACCTACTTTTAATAATGATCACTGAAAATGGAAAAATTAATTAAGCACACAGATGGACTTCCATTGTAATGGTTGCAACATACATCATTTGTTAAAAGGAATCCATGACTGGTCTAAAAAGTATAATTATTTAATAAATATAATAAGTATATCATGATGATAATTATAGATTTTATGTAACTATATAATGTTTACTGGAACAAGAAATTTCGCCATAATGCATGAATGAGATTTCAAAGAAATTAACACCCAAAAAAATAATGAATGACTATTAATGAACGACTGATAATATGTTATGAAAATATCATAATTGATATGATTAATATTAATATTATTTTTTATGTTAACAAAATTTAACAAATATACAATATTTCAAATCATTTCCAACTAAAAAGACGTGTGAGGAGTGGAATTTATTAACTAAATATCCATTCTTTAGGTTAAAATTATACATCATTGATATTTCCATGTTAAGATTATATGTGAAACGATATATAATTATTTAATCTTGCATATACAATTTTTATTTTTTCTGATTTACATTTGATATACAAAATCAATTCATTGATTAATCCCAACATCAATTATATGATCTTTGTAATAAACATCATCACAATGTTCCTTCATTGAGGAATATTGAAATGTTATGCAACTTATTTCATTTATATGGTCTCTATACAGACCCTTGGACACTTAATACCATGATTCGTTCATACATAAGTTTATTTGATGTTCGAATTCAAATTATTTCAACCAAGGTGATTTGACATGAAAATTAACAAGTGGTAAAAGTTATTGTAGAGTATCACATTATTACTTTATTGTCAAATTTATATTAAAATAATAACAATATTTGGATTATTTTTCATTGGACATTAAATTACTATTAAATATCTAAATTCATGTTTGATATATCTGATTATTGACCAACCCATATTCTATTTCAATTTATGGGAACCCCATTGAAATTTATTCAATTAACTGGGGAAATAATCATAAATCAATTTTATTTACTCAATACAAATAATTGATGATATGTACAATATTTAATTAATTAAAATGTTTATTTGATATATGTGGAATGTTCGGGACCTGAAATGATGGGTGATCTAGAAATTATATTGAACCTTATTTCAAATGTATGTCTTATGATTCATATTAGGTGTAACAATTTAATGGGTCTCTAGGTATAATTTCATACCATATTGGGAAAGTTCTTGATAGTTTAAGTGTCATAATGATTGGGATCATGAAGTCCAAAAATTAATCATTTACATCATTTATAATTCAGAATGTTTTACATGATCTATTTTCATAATGATATTATATATAGATGCATTGCATTATTAGATTATAAATTAACTAACATGTGTGTTATATTATTTACATTTTTTGTTGATTTTGAGTAATATTATAATTATTAAAAAGATATTTAAATGGAATGCTTGTTTAGTTATTTACCATTCCATGTTGATAAAGATTATTATTTTGTGACAAATTTTTCTATACTAAACCCTTACAGAGTATTTGACCTCCCACTTATTTTTTCTCCCCCCATGATATATACAATAATTCATATAATGAGCTTATTTATTCAAACAAATTTCTATTTTTATTATTTTTATTTTATTTTGCTATGTAAATTGGAAATCATATATGTTTGTGGTTCTACAAATTTGCTAAACTGGCTAGTCCTTTAGGATTTGACATTTTTTATCAATACCAATGTAAGAAAGTAGACACCTTCTTTGGATATTAGTGGAACTATTGTTATGATTTTAAAAATTTACATCTAGTTGAATACCATTTTTTTGAAATGGGGAAGGTTATTTATAACAATAATTTTCACCAAGAATAATCATGTGGAATATTTCGTAGCATAATAGGTTTACATAATGATTTGAAGAAGCATGTAATGATAGTAAAGGGTGGTATTTCAATACAAGGTAATTTTATTTGAAATAATTATTTATGTAAAAATGTATTGAAATATGATAAATTTTAAATCAAAAGTCATAATACAAAGAAAGTACTCAAATAATGTGGAGAAGGAAGGGAAAACCTTACCATTAGAGGGATCTTCTAAAAGCTAGATATGAGCTTACTACGATACTTGGAACACATTTGGAGTGATTTATAGAGGGATATGGATATTAAATGAATGATCAATCAGTTTGGAGTGAATTATAATGTGATATTTGGTTGGTAATTATAGGAAAAGAGAGTGCAATTATTTATTAATTATTAAACATACATTTTGTACTCTATCTGATAAAATAATAAAAAACAAAAACCATACAATGGTTTTCCCCATGGTTTCTCCCAAAGAGGAGTGGTTTTCAAGATTAATTCTTGAAAAAACTGTAATCATTAAAATAATAACCTTGATGATGTTTATTTTTTCCATTCTTAGAATGATTTTTTAAACCCAAAAAATATTATATTAGTTTTGGGGATTCATTATATGATTGTACAATAAATAAAATTACATAAAAATAAAACTATTTTAATGACGTAATTTTTTACATGGATTCCATTTATAGTTTTTATTACATCACATTTTTATATTTCTATTTTATATTACATACTTTATATTTATCCATATTTAATATTTTTAAATCATCTATCATTGAAATTAATAATGAAATCACCATCGGAAAATTTCTAAATGTTGATATAAAAAATTATCATTATTTTACCTAAATAATTTTATAAATGTGAGAATTTCTACTTTTAAATAGAAAAACCTTAATTACAAGAAAATGAATTATATTATGACATAAATTACATTATGAACTATAAATAAATTACATTGGAATTAATTAAATTATAGTATAATTATATTTAACTAAACATTATTTATTAATAATATATCGTTAAATTTTAATTTATTGAAAAAAATTATTGAATTTATCACTAGTGGGACTTAAATGATGTTATATATTTTCCAAAATCACAATTTTGATTTCTTCATGTAAAAATATAATTATTATCAAACCTATTATTTAATCATATATATATATATATGAATAATTTGAAGTGATAAAAATAATAATTTTTTAATAAACAATTTTTTTTTAAAATTCATTCTATTAGTGTTTGGATACATAACCCCATATTACACCGATGTAGGCCCTATGTTCAAGGTGTGAGATGGTGGTACATTCAGAGGGTGTTTAGCTGAACATGTTATGGGGTGTTATCATTATAATTTTGAAATTATCTTATAAATAATATCACAATATTTTCGCCTATTAAATCTCAGATTAGTCTTGGTAAATGGAAAAATAAAAATAATGTCATCTCCAATAGAAGATTCGATAAATAGGCTTTATTGGGCATAATAAAAATACTCGTGGACATTTCATTGTCCATATATATCAACTAGACTATATCATGATTCATAACATATTATAATATTACAATCATTATAGAATATCTATATTGTAAAAAATTAATATATTTATCACACTTTTAAGCCCTATAGAAATCTTATGGCCATATTTTTTAAAGGGACTTAACCAAAAAATGAAATATAGTGAATGTGTATTCTAAAACAAAAAATATTTATAAATAATTCATTCATTCAGAAACTAATTTTATTTATAAAATTTATGGTCATTACATTCATCCCCTCTAAAAACCTCTCCCTCAATAGTTTCATTTCACACTCTAGAATAAATGAGCGTACTAATGTTTTATCACCTCTATATTCACATGGATTTCTGTGGTTTTATTTTTATAATTTAATCTTGATAATTTTGAGACTAGGAAGAGAGAAAAATATGATTCTTGAGGTGCGGTGTGCCCAAAAAAATTTACTGAAAAATTATTAATTATTAATTATCACGAGCACATAGTATTCCTAAAAAAGTGGTATTACATCCAAACGTGTTCCGAGATAAAAAATACGAGGGCACCATTGCGTTCAGAATAGATACTTTACCATATGATGGTTCTAACATTAGTTGGTGTGGGTAGGACTTGAAATATAGTTTCTGATGAATCTGTAATTAAAAATTGAATAAAAAAATTTTATTTTGAAGCAATGAATCATTTTACTTAAATTTGAGTTTTTTAAGAATCTAGGGTCACAACCAAATCCTAGAATTCATCTGATACAAGGAGAATGATGTTCTCTTGATAGCAATGGATGATCAAAGATCCGAACTGGGATCAAAGGATTGATGAACGACGATGATTCCACATCGTACTTCATTAATGACCGATCTAAAATCCATGTAGAGAGTTTGATCTCAACTTTATTTCCCTTCACCAATTTAGATTCTACGATGAATGCAAACCAACCAATAAACTCATTGATCTGCAGTTCAATTGCTCTTGTTAGATGGATAAATTGTGGGGTTCAATGGGTTATATATCATTATGACTAACCTTCTTCACACATTCTTATAATAAGAATGAATCGATTCCAACATGTATAATGTCCATGATTTTTTCTTTTGTTGTTCCTGTGCATTTATTCTCTCCCTGAAATTTATTTCATTCTTTATATGTTCTTTGTCTACTCCCCGCCCTTTAAAATAACTATGCCAATGATCGATCATTGAAATCTTGATTCATGGCACAAAAATCCAAGAACAATGATCATACCCCACAATGGAATAACATAGGTGCGACAATGAATTCACAATTCCATTTTTCCTGGATAGCCACACATGGCACTGCAAGACCGCAATTCATGGTAGCGGCTACAGGCGGCAGCTTGAGAAGGTCTAGACAAGAGGTAGCACGGTCTGGGGGGCAAGTACAGGAAGACAAAGAGCTAATAGGGAGTGGCCAATGGTGGGGTGGATGATGGAGATGTAATGTGGTAGGTGTCCACGTTGGAGCTGTGATGGAGGTGCGAGCTACGACAGGCGATCAAGGTGTTGAATGGTGATTCAATGAGGAGGTTTCCTATGTGGTGAGGGGGGAATGGATAAATAGTGGATGTATGTTCATGGGGGTTGGATGACTTTGGTTCGATTGTATGTACATGGTTTAGAACTACTTGGAGCCAGGTGAAACATGATCAGGGTGGACCACGTGTGGTAAAACATGTCAGCCTTCCCACATGCTTCATTGAACAAATGTATTGGGTAGCTCTGGCGGCCTAGTGGACCGTACTGTGCTAGAACGGATCGGGTAATACCTGGATCAGACTCAGGTCAGAATTTTCTTATAAAAATATTTGTAACATTCAAACTGTGTTTCCCTTTGATGATCCATTTATGGTGTTGGAACCCTTGGGGATAGGTGGTCCATTAGAGATACACTAGGTGAGTTTTGAGGATGTTGGCATATGAACTAATTGCTCGAGGTGTAGGTTATCCCAAAATGATAACGTTATGAGTGGAATCATGTGGATGACTATGAACTAGAAGCTTTGTGACCTGTAAGCTATGTGACCTAGTATTTGTTATACTACATAGATACTTTGTGTCTCACAAAGACTGTGACTCTTATAAAGGGTGTGTGTCTTACCAACACTGGGTGTCTTATAATGAATTTGTTTCCCATGGAGACTATGTTTTTAATTAGATTTACTATATGAAGAATATATTAGAATGATTTTTATATAAATATAACTATGAAAATTGTATATACATCATGTATTACTTTTTGGTATTCCTTTCTGGTTTCAGGGTGTCCTACTAAGTATTGTTTTACTCACACTTGCACAGACATTGCCTGCACATGTCGTCTCTTGTATAGATGATAGATACATTGGCGGAGTCATAGTTTGGTTATGGAAAGGCATATCATAGAGAGACTTGATATTTTATGTGTTCTCATGGGTCTTTAGATATCATTCACTATAACTACACTTTAGGTAGTGTTTTCGGATGATCAGTTTTATGAACTTGTGAATTCAATTTTGTACACTCTTTCTTTTGGTGGGCTTTCATTCTGGCCCATTTGACATTCCAGTTTCCTAATATTATACTCTATGGTTGGTATCTCAGTGTATTATTTCATTGTATACTTATTGATTTTACATTTTAGCATTTTTTCCATGTATATGTGTGTGTGTGGGTGTACGAGTACATAAGAAAATGCATACCATTTGTGGGATATGCCTACTCGATGCTAGACACCAGACATGGCCTATCATATTTAAGAATGGGGCTGTCATGATAAGTGCCTATCTAGGATGGTTTTTGAGAGAGTGGTATCTGGGAGAGTCTATTCTACTTAAGAAATGGAGTCTATGAGGTTATATTGAAGCAACAATGTCGAGTGTTTTGAGTTCATATTTTGGCCAGGGAATCAGGTTTTTTTTAATAAACCTATATATCCATACACTCGGAGTCTAGACAGTTTATATATGACTTAGTATATGAAAACACATGTTTCAGTGAAATTAATGGTACATTCATCAAATTTTATTTTGTTGTGTTCTAATGTTATCCTTGTGCCAGCTCCCCAGGTATACTCTATAGACTATGGTACATATTGTTTCATTTTCGAATTTCTCCATGTAAATAGCCAACCAGGATTTCATTGAATTATCATGATAATGACTCACATAGTGATGAGGCATCAGTATAGGGACCGATACCAGAGATAGAAACTCATGTTGGTCTATCAGTGATACCACCACTCGTAGAGATGCAGTTACTACCATCACTACTGATTGAGGTTGCATGTAGAGTATGTGAAATGGATGAGTTCCAGAGTCAGTGGCCTCCAATTGTTTAGGGTTATATGGAACCCTAGGTGGATATCGATTGGATAGAATATGTTTATTGTGTCTTCTTCTTTTTGAGGACACATGTCGACCAGATTATAGTCCGTACTAGGAGTCCTTTTTTGGGCTCTATGGGATGGTGGTGGAGCTTAGTGACCCAAAGACATGATGAGGTGAATCTATCTTGGAAATACATAGAGCTTCTATTGAAGGATGATTTTTTATAGGTACATTGTGATCATTGTGCATAATAGAGATCTAAAATCTACATTAGTTCAGTTAGACTATGTTGGATTACTCAATGAGGTTTAATGATCGTTCACACTACTCCATGGATTCGGTACGAGACTTGTAGTTTAGTTCTTAAAAAATTGAGTGGGGAATATGCTATGACATCAAGGTATCCATAATATCTCTTAGCAAACCTACCAATGTTGGGGCACCAGAGAAATATATACTGTTGGAGATATTACAATCAAAGTAAACACCAGTAGTTGAAGTTTCCACTGGTCACATAGTAGTTATGTCTTCACTAGTAGGTAGACGACAGTAGTCATAATAACACAAGAAAGTCATTCACACTAGGTGATGACCCCAAGACGTAGGATTAATTGTGCAGGGATCCCAGGGAAGGGAGAGTCAATTGAAACACATGTTTTGTTACTCAGGTAATAGTTAGGGACATCTGGAAAAATATTGCCCCACCCCTCTTTCAAATGTTCTGGAGAGGGTCTAAGGACCACCAATGTAGAAGAAAAGGTAGGAATAATGATTTCCACAAATAGGAGGATGTGTAATTAGATCAGGTGGGATTGCATGAGGTGGGTGATGGTTTGACATATTACTACCACAACCCCCAGGTGGTACACACCAGGCTCAGGGTGCTGGTGGATAGGGACATGGACTGATATATGTGTTGTAGGATTATGACCCCCCCTCTCAGTGCTCTAGGGGAGATTAGAGGTACAATTTGTATCATTTCCACTCTATATATAATTTGATAGACATAGGTTCCACTCATTCATTTCTTATAACATACCTAGTTTGAGGATCATATATTCCGGTTGAACCATTGAATTGAACTATATTCTTAGAGACTCCTACAAGGGGAAATATATGATTACACACAGGTTTTGGTAGAGTGACCATACTCTAGGAGATGAGATTTTCAGTTTGGATCTCTTGGTAGTGGTGTCAGGGCTTTAAAACTTCATTCTCAATATAGAGTGTTTATCTACATTTCATGCTCAAACTGACTGTTTTAGTTGCATAGTGTGTTGGGGCTTCTATGATGGGACCAGATTTTCTTTGTTTATGAAAATGAATTGCATGCAGTGTAGGATGGAAATACACATTGGAGGGTGTAGTCGATTACTCATCAGTTGGACAACCTCACCCTCAGTGTAGTGGATGATTGTAGTCCTCAGTTTCCTATTGTGGTGACTGAGTATGGGGATATTTTTCCTGAGGATGTCCCCAGATTTTTATAACGACCCGGATCCGGATTCACACAACTGATGCCCCGTACCTAGTCCTCCACATAACCTAAAGCGCATTTCTCCAAATTTCAGAGGCTGCCGACTAGCAGCGAGGACATTAGTGAGTCAGTGGGGGAAACTATGACCTCATTCGGTGAAGTATGCAGCGGAAGAATAATGATAACCAATAGCGGAAGAAGTAAATAGCATAAAACAACTGAACTAAAATTAGAATCAATGTCTGATAGAACAATTATGCTGAATGGGTCATGTATCTATGGAAAGCAGTAAACAAAACAACGTGCTGAAATAAAACTTAATACAATGTGTTAAATGTAAAAAGAAACTATAAAAGCATCGTGAACCAAATCCCGGTCTCATGCTCTCTAGCTCGAACCAGCAATCACATACCCGAGGTAGAAGGAACACAATCCCTACCTACACCTGCCACCATATAATCTATTTGGGCAGAAAAACAGGACCCAAATAGTGTGTGAGACTAATCCCAGTAGGCAATCACCACATGATTTTTGCCCTACTATCAGTGAGTAATATATCAAAATTAAATGGAAATAAATGCAGTAATGCACTCGAAATACACATGTAAATAATTCTACCAATTACCATTCAATTTATATAATTAAACACCCAGGGAAAACTATAAAATCATTCTATTCCAAGGTAAGCGAGTAATATAGCACGTAACTGAAGAGACTACTTAACACAAGCAATACAAAACACAAGCTTGTTCTTTGGCTTGGTGGACTCATCACAACCAACCATCAAAATTCACACTGACTCTCTTGGTGGATCAAACTAGCAGACCCCTATAGTCTATTAATCAAACAAGGCACAAACACTCTGGGAAACTCTCACTTCAATTCCCCTATGGTCTTGAAACGATAGCTAAAAACTCTCTGAGGAAGAACTTACGTCTAATTACTCCCATGGTCTCGATGCGTGAGTAAACTAAGAACACTCTTGGAAAGTACAAAGTCCCATTCCCATATGTCATTCATACGAATTAAAACCAACAAAGCCTCTAGGAAAGCACTTAATCGTCTATTCCCTCTTTGATCTCCCGCACCATGTTCTCACAGCCCTGAGCAGTCCAGTCGTGTGTAATCGACTATTAGCAGCCCTAAGTAAGTTAAAAAAACTACTTCTATAATAGCTAAAATGCATCAAAAGCATTTAAATAGTAGGAAACACATGAAAATAGTTATAACAGGTAAACTAATAGTTGAAAAAGAGTTTGCCTCACAAAAAAACGGTGTCGAACGGTGATAAACAACCAATCAGGGAGAAACCATCAATGAAGTGATCCTCAGACATGAAACCAAGATTATATTAGCATCAATTAATCATAAGATAATATGAAATATAGGGAAAATAAACAATAGGATCAAAATACTAATCCCGGGATACCCGATATAGGGGTATCCAGCACTTTTGCAAACAAAACTCAAATAAATTCAATGTAGGGTAACAAACCACATACCTCGATCCTCAAAGATCAACATACTTGAACCTCAACTTGTGAAACATCCTAGAACGTACTAGATCTGCAAAAACTTCTAAAACTTTCAACCATAGATAACTGACACGAGAGGAAGAATCAGGAAATGAGGCTAAAGAAGAACCATGAACTCATTGCTGTGATTCTTCTACAATCGACAGAGTTCGATTCGTACAACCGATGACGAATTGGTGGATCGGAGATGAATCAACCTCCTTAGATGATCTGGATGGGATTAGGTGGAGAAGAAGACGTTAATGATCATCAGGCACGACCCCGGGTCGATTAATGAAAAAAAATTACATGGAATGTACTTTTAAAGTACACAGCGTGTAGTGTGTTTTTCCATACTCTTCCAAAATCGGCCTCCACGTCACCCCTACACACCATGTGTGTGGCCCAGAAACCACCAACAAACGGCATTGAGCGGCAGAGGAGTACACGGCGTGTACTCATAAAGTACACGGTATGTACTCTGAAAAATTCCAGATTCTCCATTTTTCCATAAAAAGCGCATAAAAGTGAACCATACCTGAAACTGAAGCTCTGGGTTCTTAAAAACATATCCCCTTAATGAAATTTGTCCCCGAATTTCCATAAAAAGGAATAAAAGAAAAAACCTCAAACAACTCTGGCCACTGTGATCAAATATCAGCCTCCCTCTCCCAAGTCTCATCCTATATACGGCTGTGCTTCTATAGCACCCGTACCCGTGGAACAGACCGACCACAGAGTACTTTTGTACTACGATCAAAAATCCTGATAGGATTCTTCACGAATGATACATCCTGCTCCAACTCAACCTCCTCGGGATGAAAAATATGAGATGGGTTTGAGAAATACCATCGAAGCTGAGAAACATGAAAGACGTCGTGCATAGCATGGTATCTCTGAGGTAACTGGAACCTGTAAGCAACCAGCCCGACTCTCTTCAGAACCTCAAACGGCCTGACGTATCTCGGTGAAATCTCTCCCTGCCTCCTAATACTCTTATGTCCCAACCTCTGGGTAACGCGTAGGAAAACCTGATCTCTAAACTTGAACTCCAGTGGTCATCTCTGCTGATTAGCATAAGACTTCTGCCGAGACTGTGTTGTAGCCATCCTCTTCCGTATCAACTCTATCTGCTCTACGGTCTTCTGTACAAGACGAGGTCCCAACAAAGCTGCCTCTCCTGCCTCTAACTAGCATAATGTTGATCGGCATGGCCTACCGTACAATGACTCGTATTGTTCCAACTGAATAGTCTCCTAAAAACTGTTATTATAGGCGAAATCCACCAGAGGAATATGCCTCGCCCAAGTACCACCAAAGTCTAGAATGCATGCTCGGAGCATATCCTCAAGCACCTGGATTGAACGCTCGGACTAGCAATCGGTCTGGTGATGGGATGCTGTCCTCAAAGGTACCTGTGTACCCAAAGCCCTCTGCAGCCCCTACCAGAAGTGCAAAGTAAAATGTGCATCCCTGTCTGAAACAATGGATTATGGAAATCCATGCAGATGTAAAATCTCTCAGATGTACAACCGTCCCAGATCATCAACACTGAAGGTCTCCTTGATCGGCAAGAAGTGTGAAACCTTTGGGAGCCTGTCCACTACAACCCAAACCACATCATTTCTTCGAGGCAATCTTGGTGACCCCGTCACGAAGTCTATCTCCACATAATTCCATTTCCACTCAGGAATGGGTAACTACTTTAAAATCCCTACTGGTCGCTGATGCTCACCCTTCACCTATTGACAGGTGGAACACCACCTAACAAAACCTTCCATGTCCTTCTTCATACCTGGCCACCAATACTGATGGTGCAAGTCTCGGTATATCTTGGTGACACCATGATGATCTTCCCAAGATAAAGCATAAAACTACCACATCATCTCCTCACGTATGTCCGCTGAAACCCATACGCGTCAATGAAAAAATATCACATCATCATCGCCCACTGTCCACCCCGGAGTAGGGTCTCCATCTAACACACCCTCCCGTAGGACTAGGCCCCCTGGGTTAGATAGCTGGATTATTCGATCTCGATCTAAAAGAGTAGAGGCGACCGCTACAGAAGAAAGAACCATCTGTCCCTGTATTTCGTGTACCTCTAGATGCATCTCAGAGAACAGATCCATAAGCTACCACTCACTGATGGCCTCCTGAACTGCCTACAACTGAGTCCTCCTGCTCAGTGTGTTTGCCACAAAAATGCCTTTTCCAAGCGTATAAGTAATTTCAAGTCGAATGACTGTAGGTACTCGACCCACCTTCGCTCTCTCAGATTCAAATCATGCTACGTGAATATGTACCTGAGGCTCTTGTGGACAGTAAATACCACAAAATGATCTCCTAGAAGATAGTGTCCCCAACAACACAAGGCATGAACAATTTTAGCCTACTCCAGGTCATGTGTAACACCCCAAGATTTCATAGTGTGTTATTTCTTCAAAATAATTCAATAACTTGCACTACACGCAACACTGAGTTAAATTGCACCATGAATTACAAAAAAAAAGCCATTAAAAGAGGTAATGAATAGTATTAACTAAATTTTAAACTTTATATAATCCTTATAATTTTAGAATCTATATTATGAGTTTCTTAGTCATAATGCAAGAACATATTCATTTTCAGTATTGCACTTTTATCAACTTTTGATAGTGAAACCTTTTTAAATACAATATTTTAAACTTTTTGACTAAATGGAGACATCAAAAAATTTAAAATGAAACATCCCAAGCTTCCACGGTATGCTTTCCTTTGAATAAAACAGTAGCGTGTGTTGTACGCAACTTCGAGTTCTAACACACCGTAACCAATCAAACTAGCTGTTATGAATAGTAATACCTACTTTTTGAAGTTATATATATTTTATATTTTAAAATGGACTTCATTTTTGGATTCGGAATATCAAATTTAGCCTAAGGTGAAATTTTGGTACTTTTCGGATAACTTTCATATTTTGATGAATAGTGAAAATTACTAAATTTTAATTAAAAACAACTTTTTTAATCAAAATAATTAATAGTGATAAATTATGAATTTGAGTGGTTTTAAAGTATATTTAGAATATATTTTTACTATTTAATATAATTTTGGTCATTGGACATAATTTTACAGTTAAACCGAACATAAACAAGTGTCAATCTTTTGATAGTTATTATCTCTTAAAAACACGCTTTTGGTTTTGACAGCGATAAAAAATTTTAAATTAATTTCTGCCACTTCTGTGTTTAGAATTTAGGAAAATGGATTCCATATTTGGAATCTGGATGTTCAAATTGTGTAAATAGGTAACTTTTATTTTTATACATTTTGAATAATTACTGCAGTAAATATTTTATTTACCATGGTTAAGGGTAAATCCGGTAAATAAGGGTTAATGAAATAATATTATAATAATACTAAATTACCCTAAAACGTGTCTTAACCCTATTTTTTGATAAATGGTCGACCATGTGCATCTTTGTGTCAATTTTGGGACCCCATGGATCCACTTGTAAGTGACAATGACACTTTATTTTAATTAAGTCAAAATGAATACAAAAATGACACAAGCATATATCCTTTAGAAAAACAATTGTTACATAGGGTTATATAAGTTGGATTTTAGATTATAAATATTTATTAGAAAGCTAAAAAGATTTCCTACATAATTATATTTTATTTATAATTTTTAGACATTAAATAATTTATTTTATTTATGACACAAAGATGATGCAGTAATTGCTATAATAGTGAAAAATTAAAATAATTGATATTATAAATACCCAAATAAATATAATATGAAACTTTTAATGAATTAAACTAATTTTCTAGGATAATATGATATATTAGGATTGATTTAATTGACTTTGTTCGAAGTAATCAATCTGTTATGAGTTTCACAAAAATCAACTATTGAATAGTGTCAAAATTGACATAAAAGAGTTCTTAAAACAAATATTATATTATTAATTGATATTAAATTCCTAAATATCTAATGTTCGGCCAAGAGACTTATATCATGATAGGTTCATCATTAATGTACAACTTGGGGGTCGCTTGGATGTATATATAAAGTTTATTAACCATATTATATAAAAATACAAAGAGACATTGTAAAAGTGAAACTAATTAACTTAGAGATAATACTTAAAGATAAGGTTATTATAAGTACCCAAACCTGTCTAAATTCTATTGGTTGAGTGGTTTTCGACCTATCCCCACCTTATCCTTTGAATAGTCAACTTTGGAGCCATTGGAAACCGAATATGAATTTATTATAAATTAATATTTCTAGCTTTTCCAAAGGTGCCCCTCACCCCTCTTATAAAAGGGCACTCCTCCTTCTCATTTCTTCACACCTTAAAAGCCTTTTGGTTCGGCCACACTCTGCCCAAATACTTTCCCAACATCCCTCACTACAACCTAGAGGCCTTATTTTGATCAGAAAGCCAACCTAAGGAGCCCTTTTGATCAAATCAAAAGGAAGAACCCGAAGAAGAGGTAATGATTTCACCACCCTTCTCCAAGTTCATTTCTTCTTCCACTTCTTCTTCCTTTGTTCTTACCATTCTAAAATAATAACTCCAGTATCTTAAATATACTGTTATGTTATTATAAATATGGTACAACCATATTCAGTATTCTATCCACCCTTTGAATAACATGTCACCATACGTGCGTACGTACGGACTACCGTCTCCACGTCGTGGTGTAATTGTTATTCAATATAATATTATTTGGATGGGTATAATAATGATGTGTAACTCATGTAAATAATAAATATAACATGTTAATGATTCTGTATATATGATATACCATCCATTTATATATTATTTTAATATCAAAAGAATGATATTGTCGCTCGTGCGTACGTACGGACTACCGTCTCCACGAACGCGATGAGATTCATTCTCCATCGTATCCATTCAAGTATAATTATCATTTGATGATTTAAAAATGATGTTTAAGGACTAGATATCATTCTGGATATGAATAAGATACAACAACCATGGCTTATGTAACAAAACATATAAAAGAAAATGAGTAAGTTAACTCCCGAAACGACGATAATTCTAAGATATTAAAAGATCATATATGATATCATATTATTATATATGATTCTTGTATAATTTAATAACAACTATTTCACCATTATACAGGAGGTTAACCTACCCCAACCAAGGAAAAGTACAAGGTAAGGGTTATTTCACAATCTCTTCATTATCCGAGGTTGTTTATACGTAATAATCTACTGGGATCTCTTTATCATCCACATCCATGTTTCTTCAAAATGTATTTCAAAATATTTTTATTATTTACTAGAATATTAGTTAAAGTCATTTATACCCTTTTTTACTTTTATAAGTGGTTTATAAAGGAATCTTTCCGTCGTTTTCAAAACAAGGTCCTTTTTAACCTTTTCGACAGAATTAAGGTAAGAATGTTTTTTTAACTTATACGGCGGGTGCGGCTAATTTCCGCCGTTATAAAATCTTCAAAACTTCCCTTACAAGCTTATAAGAATATTTTCAAAGAAAATGTTTTATTTTATTTGGATATTAAATGATTTCAAAATAAAAAGAGATATTTCTTTAAAAAGAATTTTGATTTCATCTATGTCATCATCCTTTGATGGATTTTACGCTTATTTGAATTTGATCTATTGTGATACAAAACTTCTATATTGTATTGAAGGTTTTGTGATATGTTTGACTGTGGATGTGCTATTTTTATACCATTCATAGTTTATGGTGAAATTATTGACATTTCGTATGCTAGTTTTAATACGAATGTTTATGTTATGTTTAAACCTTTTCATATGGGAATGCATTGGACTTAGTAAGTGACGGGTGGAGCCCTCTATAGCTCCTCGATGCATCGGTAGGTCTCATGAGACAAACTAGTGTCTTGGCACAAGGCCTTGACAAAATCTTATTTGTAGTCTTGGCACGAGGCCTTGTCTATGTGGTTATGATAGTCTGGCATTATGCATTCCAACATTATGAAAGTGGTTATTGATTTTTGCATGTGATTATTCGATTAGTAGAATATCCATGTGAATAAGTAAATGGAATTATTTCATTTTATTTATGCCATACCATGTTGAAAGTTCATATTTAAAAGGCTTTTGTTTTAGTTATACATTTCCTTAAATGTTTATTCTTATTTATGAAAGTTTCCGCTATATTGTTATCCTTACTGGGCATTTGAGCTCACCCCTTTTCTATGTTTTATTTTTCCCAGGATGTGAAGAAGTAAGTTATGAATGACCTGCAGGGATTTTATGAGGGGTTAATAGTGTGGATTGTGGAAACTTTATGTTTTTGTAGTAGTTTTTCATTTTATGATGTAATGTAAAACTTATGAATATATCTAGTGTTTTCAAGGCTACTAAACCAATCGGTCTTTCGAGATTTGAGCTTTCTTGTGATCATGCCAATGTTATGTAATAATGCACCGACTCTAGGCAACTAGGGTCGGGGCGTTACAGTTGGTATCAGAGGAAGTTTAGTAAAAACCTTGGAAGCTAGATTTAGATAAACTCTGATTAGAGCACGTAGACCTAAGATGAACTTTGAGGATTAGTATAAATGAACTTCCGAGAATTTTGGTATTGTAGAGATTTTGTGAGTTTTCCGAGCAATACATCCCTGTCTGGATACGATCAGGTAGAGGCGGCTCTGGCACAGATGTACCTAGGGGTAAAACCCGAAAACACCGCATTGAGCTAGACTCGAACGGGAACTGGTGCATGACAACGGGCCTTGCTGCACTCTTGGTTACGACACTCCCGGGGGATATGCTTAGGATAATTCTCATTTTCTTTACAAATCGTTATGAAGGGTTTATGAGTATATACTTCCTCAAAGAAAACATTTTTATGATTATGGATTATATCCATAAATAGTTCAATTTATGTTAAGTGTTTTATAAGTATGGGATTATGTATTTTTATTCATAAACTGATCTAGTTTATGCCATTGTTTATAAATGGCACCCAGTAGAAGGAATGAGAACTCCAGTAATGCACATGATCCAAAGAGAAGGAAGGATCATATCTTTCATGGTCTTAAGCTAGAATTTATAAGAGAAATAGTCTCCCATGTATTATCATCATATGAAGAAATAATATCATGTGTTGATAAGATAAGTAAAGAGTTTACTGAGTCCTATGGCTTTGAAGGGAAGCAAGAGAAGAAATGGATGGAAGAGAGAAAGATGGATAAAGGGAAGAGGGAAAAGAATAATTTTCCCATATGTGGTAACTGTGGAAAGAAACACCCTGGAACTTGCCTGAAAGGAATGGGAATTTGTTATAAGTGTGGAGGAAAAGGGCACAAAGTATATGACTGCAAGGGTAAGAAAATGGTTTCAAATGTACAATGCTTCATTTGCAAGGAGTTTGGACACTACGCGAACCTATGTCCCAGTCATCAGACTATGCCAAAAATGATGCTATTGGATAATAATCAAGTTATGATACTACCACAGATGAAGAAGAATGATTAGAGTTCTTATGTTGATTATGTCAATTGAGTGTTGTATCAACAATGTACTTGTTATAATAATTATGGAGTATATAAGGATTGTACTGCAGTAGTATTTCATTAAGGACTTGAGATTGTGTGGAACAAAGAAAAGTGACTCAATAGCAGGATACATTTTTGGAAAATATATGGTTGAGAGAATGATAAATCATAATATAGTTCTGATACTGAGATAGTGATTTTGGAATAATATGTGATTGTTTTGGATAAATTATATTGGATATTCTTGACTACCTTGGAACTGATTAATGATTTGTATATTCCATCATTGTTGGGGTTTTAAACATTTTTGGATTAATGAAGTATATCCAGCATTCTATATGGAATAAGGGATCATGAATGTAATCAATAAGGAATATGGTAATACATGATGAAGGTATTTATATGCTATTACGGGGTAAAAAGGATCTATATTATGTTTACCTTCCTTATAAATGTTGGACTGTGAGTTTGGATAGAATTATTTTGGATAGTTCTTATTTGGATTATTTTGGATTGCCATAAAAGGACAACCCGGAGGTCGGGCAGCAACCTGTTGCGTCCGGCAAGGCTGCGAGACTTGAACCCGCAACCGAAGGGCGACAAGGGTGTATCACCTACCACTGGCCCAAGAGATGTCCTGGATTAAATAATGTAGTTTTTTTAAAAGATCTGGTAGATGAATTATAAATTCGTTTATTTTGGAACCCTGTACGAATAGTATAAATATAATTTTTTTTACGAGTTAAAGATGAGTTTATGGTAGAAATTTATTAATGGACAAAACTCTAATTATAAAGTAAGTATATCTCCTTATGATCTTAGCCAATCTCATAAATAAATTCCTCAACATTAATAAAAGGAACATAGAACAAAAATGTTTCCCTAGATGGTACCTTAAATCATCACTAATTTATGGCTTTGGGATTGTTGGTCTTTTCATAGCCATGTTCTCTACCACTCTCCATCAGATAATTGATGGTTAGATTTCTCCTCCATATCCATATTTTCCAACATGGAACCCTAGTATGTGTTATTTTCGGTAATCTTCATACTTTCCACTCTTTATTTTAAATAGAGGCCTCATTAATTCATTTTTCGATGTGGGATTTCAACTAAGATATTTTGAAACGTCAAAAATGTGTTATCCTAATACCCTATGTTTTGTTGAACCGATGGTATTTCAAATCATCATAGATTGATGAGTTTAAGGACCTCAATTTTATACTTTGTGATTGATGACCTCAATCACTACCTATAAATATTTACGTTTTTCCTCCGATTATATGTCTCTAATTTCCACCAATGTTCTCCTAATCGAGATCATAATTTGGTGGTGACCCTTTGATTTCTCTTTTCCTCATATTAAGACTAAATTTTAGTAACCCAATTTCCGATGTGGGTTTTCCCACAAATATATTTTCTACTTTCAACCTTTTATTTTTGAATAACAATTTCAAATTGCGAGGACGCAATTTATTGAAGGAGGGGAGAATGTAACACCCCAAGATTTCATAGTGTGTTATTTCTTCAAAATAATTCAATAACTTGCACTACACGCAACACTGAGTTCAATTTCACCATGACTTACCAAAAAAAAAGCCATTAAAAGAGGTCATGAATAGTATTAACTAAATTTTAAACTTTATATAATCCTTATAATTTTAGAATCCATATTATGAGTTTCTTAGTCATAATGCAAGAACAGATTCATTTTCAGTATTGCACTTTTATCAACTTTTGATAGTGAAACCTTTTTAAATACAATATTTTAAACTTTTTGACTAAATGGAGACATCAAAAAATTTAAAATGAAACATCCCAAGCTTCCACGGTACGCTTTCCTTTGAATAAAACAGTTGCGTGTGTTGTACGCAACTTCGAGTTCTAACACACCGTAACCAATCAAACTAGCTGTTATGAATAGTAATACCTACTTTTTGAAGTTATATATATTTTATATTTTAAAATGGACTTCATTTTTGGATTCGGAATATCAAATTTAGCCTAAGGTGAAATTTTGGTACTTTTCGGATAACTTTCATATTTTGATGAATAGTGAAAATTACTAAATTTTAATTAAAAAAAACTTTTTTAATCAAAATAATTAATAGTGATAAATTATGAATATGAGTGGTTTTATATTATATTTAGAATATATTTTTACTATTTAATATAATTTTGGTCATTGGACATAATTTTACAATTAAACCGAACATAAACAAGTGTCAATCTTTTGATAGTTATTATCTCTTAAAAACACGCTTTTGGTTTTGACAGCGGGAATTAATTTTAAATTAATTTCTGCCACTTCTGTGTTTAGAATTTAGGAAAATGGATTACATATTTGGAATCAGGATGTTCAAATTGTGTAAATAGGTAACTTTTATTTTTAGACATTTTGAATAATTACTGCGGTAAATATTTTATTTACCATGGTTAAGGGTAAATCCGGTAAATAAGGGTTAAAAAAAATAATATTATAATAATACTAAATTACCCTAAAACGTGTCTTAACCCTATTGGTTGATAAATGGTCTACCATGGGCATCTTTTTGTCAATTTTGGGACCCCATGGATCCACTTGTAAGTGATAATGACACTTTATTTTAATTAAGTCAAAATGAATACAAAAATGACACAAGCATATATCTTTTAGAAAAACAATTGTTACATAGGGATATAAAAGTTGGATTTTAGATTACAAATATTAATTAGAAATCTAAAAAGATTTCCTACATAATGATATTTTATTTATAATTTTTAGACATTAAATAATTTATTTTATTTATGACACAATGATGATGCAGTAATTACTATAATAGTGAAAAATTAAAATAATTGATATTATAAATACCCAAATAAATATAATATGAAACTTTTAATGAATTAAACTAATTTTCTAGGATAATATGATATATTAGGATTGATTTAATTGACTTTTTTTGAAGTAATCAATCTGTTATGAGTTTCACAAAAATCAACCATTGAATAGTGTCAAAATTGACATAAAAGAGTTCTTAAAACAAATATTATATTATTAATTGATATTAAATTCCTAAAAATCTAAGGTTCGGCCAGGAGACTTATATAATGATAGGTTCATCATTAATGTACCACTTGGGGGTCGCTTGGATGTATATAGAAAGTTTATTAACCATATTATATAAAAATACAAAGAGACATTGTAAAAGTGAAACTAATTAACTTAGAGTTAATACTTAAAGATAAGGTTAATATAAGTACCCAAACCTGTCTAAATTCTATTGGTTGAGTGGTTTTTGACCTATCCCCACCTTAGCCTTTGAATAGTCAACTTTGGAGCCATTGGAAACCGAATATGAATTTATTATAAATTAATATTTCTAGCTTTTCCAAAGGTGCCCCTCACCCCTCTTATAAAAGGGCACTCCTCCTTCTCATTTCTTCACACCTTCAAAGCCTTTTGGTTCGGCAAAAATCTGCCCAAATACTCTCCCAACATCCCTCACTACAACCTAGAGGCCTTAGTTTGATCAGAAAGCCAACCTAAGGAGCCCTTTTGATCAAATCAAAAGGAAGAACCCGAAGAAGAGGTAATGATTTCACCACCCATCTCCAAGTTCATTTCTTCTTCCACTTCTTCTTCCTTTGTTCTTACCATTCTAAAATAATAACTCCAGTATCTTACATATACTGTTATGTTATTATAAATATGGTACAACCATATTCAGTATTCTATCCACCCTTTGAATAACATGTCACCATACGTGCGTACGTACGGACTACCGTCTCCACGTCGTGGTGTAATTGTTATTCAATGTAATATTATTTGGATGGGTATAATAATGATGTGTAACTCATGTAAATAATAAATATAACATGTTAATGATTCTGTATATATGATATACCATCCATTTATATATTATTTTAATATCAAAAGAATGATATTGTCGCTCGTGCGTACGTACGGAGTACCGTCTCCACGAACGCGATGAGATTCATTCTCCATCGTATCCATTCAAGTATAATTATCATTTGATGATTTAAAAATGATGTTTAAGGACTAGATATCATTCTGGATATGAATAAGATACAACAACCATGGCTTATGTAACAAAACATATAAAAGAAAATGAGTAAGTTAACTCCCGAAACGACGATAATTCTAAGATATTAAAAGATCATATATGATATCATATTATTATATATGATTCTTGTATAATTTAATAACAACTATTTCACCATTATACAGGAGGTTAACCTACCCCAACCAAGGAAAAGTACAAGGTAAGGGTTATTTCACAATCTCTTCATTATCCGAGGTTGTTTATACGTAATAATCTACTGGGATCTCTTTATCATCCACATCCATGTTTCTTCAAAATGTATTTCAAAATATTTTTATTATTTACTAGAATATTAGTTAAATTCATTTATATCCTTTTTGACTTTTATAAGTGGTTTATAAAGGAATCTTTCCGTCATTTTCAAAACAACGTCCTTTTTAACCTTTTCGACAGAATTAACGTAAGAATGTTTTTTTTAACTTATACGGTGGGTGCGGCTAATTTCCGCCGTTATAAAATCTTCAAAACTTCCCTTACAAGCTTATAAGAATATTTTCAAAGAAAATGTTTTATTTTATATGGATCTTATATGATTTCAAAATAAAAAGAGATATTTCTTTAAAAAGAATTTTGATTTCATCTATGTCAACATCCTTTGATGGATTTTACGCTTATTTGAATTTGATCTATTGTGATACAAAACTTATATATTGTATTGAAGGTTTTGTGATATGTTTGACTGTGGATGTGCTATTTTTATACCATTCATAGTTTATGGTGAAATTATTGACATTTTGTATGCTAGTTTTAATACAAATGTTTATGTTATGTTTAAACCTTTTCATATGGGAATGCATTGGACTTAGTAAGTGACGGGTGGAGCCCGCTATAGATCCTCGATGCATCGGTAGGTCTCATGAGACAAACTAGTGTCTTGGCACAAGGCCTTCACAAAATCTTATTTGTAGTCTTGGCACGAGGCCTTGGCTATGTGGTTATGATAGTCTGGAATTATGCATTCCAACATTATGAAAGTGGTTATTGAATTTTGCATGTGATTATTCGATTAGTAGAATATCCATGTGAATAAGTAAATGGCATTATTTCATTTTATTTATGCCATACCATGTTGAAAGTTCATATTTAAAAGGCTTTTGTTTTAGTTATACATTGCCTTAAATGTTTATTCTTATTTATGAAAGTTTCCGCTATATTGTTATCCTTACTGGGCATTTGAGCTCACCCCTTTTCTATGTTTTATTTTTCCCAGGATGTGAAGAAGTAAGTTATGAATGACCTGCAGGGATTTTATGAGGGGTTAATAGTGTGGATTGTGGAAACATTATGTTGTTGTAGTAGTTTTTCATTTTATGATGTAATGTAAAACTTATGAATATATCTAGTGTTTCCAAGGCTACTAAACCAATCGGTCTTTCGAGATTTGATCTTTCTTGTGATCATGCCAATGTTATGTAATAATGCACCTACTCTAGGCAAATAGGGTCGGGGCGTTACATCATGCGTAGGATAGTTCATCTCATGTGGACTCAATTTCCGAGATCTGTACACAAAAACAAGATCTTCCTGCATAAGCACTACTCAAAGCCCGATGCGAGATGCATCACAGAAAACTTTATAACTCTTTCCCACCTCTGGCAGAACTAGAATCAGTGCTGAATTCAATCTCCCCTTCATCTCTTGGAATGCTGATTCGCAAGCATCTGACCAAACGTACTTCACACCCTTCTTAGTCATGCCCGTCAATGGTGCAGTTAAGCTTGAGAAGTCATGTATAAACCAACTGTAGTAACCAGCCAGTCCCAAGAAACTCCGTACCTCGAAGACATTCTTCAGCTGCTCCCAGGTAACTACTACTCTAACCTTCTCTAGGACTACTGATACTCTTTTCTCTGAGATGACATGGGCCAGGAAGTTAATCTAATCCATCTAAAAGTGGCATTTCGAGAGTTTAGCATATAGTCGATGCTCTCTCAGTGTACTCAGAATGATCTCAAGATGTGTGTCATGGTCGTGTCGAGTGTGAGAGTACACCAAGATATCATCCATGAAGACCACGAAAAAGGAGTCCAAGTATGGATGGAACACTCGGTTCATCAGTGCCATGAAGGATTAATGCGCATTCGTAAGATTGAACGACATGACTGTATACTCATAGAGACCATACCTGCTCCTGAATGTTGTTAGAGGTACATCAGATGGTCTGACCCGCAACTGATGATAGTCGGATCTCAAGTCGATCTTCGAGAATACCCTTTCTCCTTGAAGCTGATCGAAAAGATCATCAATCCTCGGCAATGGATATCGGTTCATGACCGTCAATTGGTTTAGCTTTCAATAGTCCATGAAAAACCGTAAGGTACCATCCGCCTTCTTCGTAAACAAAACAGGAGAACCCCAAGGAGAATTACTGGGTCTGATGAAACCCTTAGCCTTCAACACCTCCAACTGCTTCTTGATCTCTTGTAACTCAGGCGTAGCCATCTTATAGGGAGGTATGGACAGTTGTGCTGCTCCTGGCACAAGCTCAATAGATAAGTCTACCTCACACTCTAGAGGCAACCCTAAAAATTCTTCTAGAAAGACACACGGGAAATGGTCGACTACCAGAGGAAGTCCATTTGAGAGGTCCCTGATCATCCAGATATAAAGTAGCCATCTGGGCCATAACACAGCCCAACCCATGTTGCTCTCGTCCATCTCGTCTTGCCTGGACATCCCATTATCCCTTGTGAAGAAAGGACCCACCCTCTGGTGAGGTGAAACTCAACCTGCAACAATAACAATCGACAAAGGCCTGGAAGGGAACTAGCCAGTCTATTTCGATAATGACATCAAAACCCGTCATCTAAAGTACATAAAGATCCCACATGAAGTGACACCCACCATCCTCAAGGGGGTACTCCCTACACTGACGCACACTAGTAGTTCTATGTCCCAATGGAGTGTCTAGTTCCAACGTGTCCTCAGAATTAAGGAAAGTAAGTCTAAGGATCTCTATAGTGTGCTCAGAAATAAAGTTATGAGAAGATCTGGTATTGAAAAGTGCAGAAGATAAAACTGTGGGTACTAGGATTATTCCTCGAACTGTGGAAGGTCCGGAATCCTGCTCTCGATGAATCAGCTCAACTGCAAACTTTTGGCCAGTACCGCGGCCTAGTGTGGTAGCCTGATATCCCTGAGCTGGTCCTCCCTAAGCCTGACCACCACGTTCATGACCTCTACCCTAGCCTGAACGACCTAATGAACTGCAGACCCCAGTCTTCTGTGGAACTTGTATCCTGGTCATGTACGAGGAGTAGAAATTGATCCTCCTTCACTAGCTGCCGGAAGGAGAACCCTACGAAAATGTTGTAGATGACCCATATTGCCACAAGATTGGAACTCCACTGGATCTCTCGGGATCTGAGGATTCTTATGACTGGTCTTTCAACACTGATAGCACACCACCTGGTTTCCAGTATGAATATCCCGTCTACTAGAAGAAATACCTCGCTTCCTCGAGTCACCTCGAGTAGAATCTCGGTGGCGCTTCCTGCTGTCAGTATGAAAAGAATAAGCCTTGGATACTAAAATTCCCTGGTCAAAATCTCCAATATCCTTCATATTTCTTTCGGTGATCATCACCTGACTGAATATCATAGTAATATTAGTCAACTGGAAGACGTTCACCTACGATCTGATCTCTGGTTTGAGGCCTTCCTCAAACTTCCATTCCAAAAACAGCTCGTCATTTCCTTGAACGAGTGCAAAACGTTGTAACTCAGTGAAGCAGGAGGAATAATTGATAACCAAAAGAGTAACCTTCTGTAGGTTCATGAACACCATGGCCCTGTCGGCCCTGAGAGTTTCCAGATAGTAGTAGTCGTTGAACGTGTGCTAGAAATCGCCCCAAGCCATAGTCCACTAGCGCCCTACCTGCGAGACTACATCCCACCATCTCTTGGAAGAATCCCGCAGCATGTAAGTTGAGAGCTTCACCATTCTGTATGGGGGTGTCTCAAGATGCTCGAATATAGAAAGCATTTTTTCTAGCCATGACCGTACAGCCCGAGGTCCTCTATACCTTGTGAATGTGGGAGGCTGCTACTGCTGGAAGACTCCTGTCAGCTCTACCATAGATGGAATAGGGTTTTGAGCTCCCTGGAAGGTCTTCATGAAACTCATGAAACCCTCTCTGAACTGAGCATTGGCACCAGTGTCTGGAATCACTGCAGGTTCCATGTCCGAAATCATCGGCGGAACTACAGGTAGTCCCTGGTCTTCCGTATCAGGCGTACGGTCATTTCCTTGTTCATGGTGTGCTACGGGAGGACGTCTTGGTGCCATAGCCATGAAAGGTCAAAATCACACTCCATATTTAGGAATTCCAATGATAGAAAACACAAGAGTACAAAACGAGAAAATTAGAGAGAAATGCTTAAGTTTGCAAAATGAGACTACACGGTGTGTATTTAAACTACACGACCTGTTTTTCAAAGCCATTTACATGGACTTGTAACTCTACCACCACTGGTCGTGTAACATTATAGACTACACGGTGTGTTTTCCCAAAACACGATGTCTACTTGAATTATACTCCACTGCCCGAGTACCTTCACACGGCTAACCGACATGGTTCCCCAAATCCTAAACTACACTGCGTGCGCACTAAAGACGCAACGTGTACTAGATGGGTTTCGGCGGCCCGTGTAGAGGTTACACAACCAACAACACGACTAAATTCTACATGGCGTGTTCCAAAAAAACACGGCGTGTGTAAGGATAGATCACACCACCCCGTGTTGTTCGTGACATGGTCGGGTATCCAGAAGAAAACTACACAGCGTGTTCTTATAACACACGGTGTGTACTAGACAGGCTCGGCGACCCATGTAGTAGCTTACACGGCTAGCCACACGGATAACCCATTACACAACATGTTCCGAACAAACACAGAGTGTATAGAAGAAAATAACACCGACCTGTGTTGATTGTGACACGTCTGAGTACCTAGGAGAAAACTACACTGCGTGTTATTATAGCACACGTCGTGTACTACATGAGTTTTCCCGACCCATTTTTTAAGTGACACAGATGAGTACACGGTTGACTACCACACGACGTGTACTTAAGGTACACGGAGTGTCCCTAGAGAATCTCCGACACATCTTGTTTATTTTCACACAGTTAGTAACACGGTTTAAAAACTACACAGCATGTATTTATAATGTACACGCCGTGTATTCTGGGTTTTTCTGGGAAGTAGCTCAGAAACTGCACCGAATTCCAGACACAATGAAAAACAAACATCTATGTGCCAAATTCTGATCCATGGTGGCCCATACTCCCAGTGAATCAAAGCTTGGCATTATAACAATGCATATATCATGTAAAAAAGTGTAGCAAGTATATCCATCACAACAACTATCACAACAGCATGCATAATTTATCACGGAAACTAACCCAACAACATGATATTCTAATGCACCCTAGATGGCATGGTAAAATGCATGACATGTGATTTTATACTCAGTTCTTATATGATGCATGAGATGGCACACCCTCATCTCATCGGGTTGCAACAAAATAGAACCACAATCATATAAACGGTAACAACACAAAACATGTGTATCACCCAACGGTGAAATATAATAAACTTTAACACTTGCAAAAACTGATAATTTCAATTACGAGGTGATATAGCTTTTCCCTGTACATGGGTTAATTACTCCCAGGTACAGTTAATTCCTAACCACCCATTTCATCCAATCACTGTCTATTGTCGCAAAACATTAAGGAAATAGAAAAGAAGAATCCTCCTCTGATACCACTTTGTAACGACTCGGATTTGGAGTCACACAACTGGTGCCTCGTACCCAGTTCTCCAAATAAACTCAATCATTTTTCCCCAAATTCCAAAGGCTTCCAACTAGTAGCGAGGGCCTTTGTGAGTTAGTGGGGGAGACTATGCCCTCATTTGTTAAAGTATGTAGTGTAAGAATAAATATAACCAATAGCTGAGGCATTAAATAGAATACAAAAACTGAACTAATAGTAGAAGAAATGTCTAGTATAAAAATGATTCTGAATGGTTCATGTATCTATGGAAATCAGTAAACAAAACAACGTGCTGAAATATAACTGAAAAGAATGTTCTAAATGTAAACAGCAACTACAATAGCATCGCGATCCAAATCCCAGTCCCATGCTCTCTAACTCCAACCAGTAATCATGTACCTAAGGTAGAAGGACCACAATCCCTACCTACCCATGAAACCATATAATCTGTTTGGGCTGAAAAACAGGACCCAAATAGGGTGTGAGACTAAACCCAGTAGGCAATCAACATAAGATTTGTGCCCTACTATTAGTGAGTAATATATCAAAAGTAAAGGGAAATAAATGTAGTAATGAACTCAGAATAAACCAGTAAATAATCCTACCAATTACCATTCACATTTATTTAATTAAACAACCAGGAAAAAACTATCAACGCATTCTATTCTAAGGTAAGCAAGTAACATAGCAGGTAACACAAAAGTCTACCTAAACACAAGTAGTACAAACCCCAAGATTATTCTTTGGCTTGGTGGACACTTCACAACCAACCATCAAAATTCACACTGACTCTCTGGGTATCTCAAACTAGCAGACCCCTCTAGTCTAGTAATCAAACAAGGCAAAGACACTCTAGGAAGCTCTCACGTCAATTCCCCTATGGTCTTGCAACGATAGCTATAGACTCTCTGAGGAAGAACTTACATCTAATTCCTCATGTGTTCTCCATGCGTGGGTAATCTAATAACACTATTGGGATGCACAAAGTCCTATTCCCTATAGGTCCTTCACATGAATTAAAACCAACAGACCCTCTAGGGAAGCACTTAATCATCTATTCCCTCTTTGATCTCTCGCACCAGGTTCTCACAAGCCTGAGCAGTCCAGTCATGCGTAATCGACTGTTAGATATCCTAAGTAAGTTAATAAACTACTTTGTTAATATATAAAATTCATCAAAAGAATTTAAACAGGAGTAAACACATGAAAAAAGATATAACATGTAAACTAGCAGTTGAAAAGGGGTTTGCCTTAGAGGCAAACATTGCCAAACGGTGATAAACAGAAAAACAGGGAGAAACCACACATGGGGTGATCCTCAAACATGAAACCAAGAATATATTAGTAGATATTAATCCTAAGTTAACAAGAAATCTTGGGAAAATAAACAATAGTATCCAAATCCTAAACCAGGGATACCCGATACATGGGTATCCGACACTTTTGCAACCAAAACTCAAAGAGCTTCAACGCAGGGCAACAAACCACCTACCTCGATCCTCAAAAATTGATATAATTGAACCTCAGCCTATTAGACGGCCTAGAATAGAGTAGATCTGCAAAAAAGTCTAAAACGTTCATCCTTAGATAACTCACACGGGTGGAAGAATCAGGAAACGAGGCCAAAGAAGAAATAAGAACTCACCGTTGTGATTCTTCTACAATCGACGGAGTTAGATTTGGACAACTAGTGATGGATCGTTGGCTCAGAGACGAATTGGCCTCCTCGGACGTTCTGGATGAGATTAGGTGGAAAATATGACGTTAATGATCATTTGGCGCGACCCCAGGTCAATTAATGAAATAAAAAATTACACTTCCTGTACTTTTAAAGTACACGATGCGTAGTGGGTTTTTTCCATACTCCGCCAAAATCGGCCTCCACGTCACCCCTACACACTATGTGTGTGGCCCAGACATGGCCAACACACGGCTTCGAGCGGCAGAGGAGTACATGGTGTGTAATCATAATGTTCTAGGCGTGTACTCTGAAAATTTCCAGATTCTCCATTTTTCCTTAAAAAGCCCATAAAAGAGATCCGTACCAAAAGCTGAAGCTCCGAGTTATTACAATTTCTAACCCATTGGGTGGTAGAATTATGTATTGATACATACCCTAGGGAAGAACTGATATCTACAACAACATATTGTCTACCTCGTGTAGAGCTTCATGAGTTGAGGGTAAAGTTGGATGGCATACGAAGGAAGGGATTCATGAGACCTTGTGTTTCACCCTGGGTAGCACTAGTTATGTGTAATGTGAAAGCATACAAGAGTTTGAGATTACATTGGGACTTATGGTGTCTAAATCTAGTGACCATAGAGATCAAGTATCCACTACCAAGGACTGATGAACCCTAAAATCAGCTAAAGGGAGTGAGGTGGATCTCAACGATTGACTTGAGAGCAAGCGATCACCATCTTCATGTATGAGATGAGGATATACCGAATACATCTTTTAGTTTTCAATACAGTCACTATGAGTACATGGTAATACTATTTGGAATTATGAATACCCTAGAAATGATCACGGTAATCAGGGATAGTATCTTCCATCCCTACATACATTGATTCATGATGGTCATCGTTGATGACATCCAAGTGTACTCAGCATCCGAGGAGGTGCACATGAGACATGTGAGGATGGTATTAGACACACTCTTACAAGACCAAAATTATGGTATGTTCTCCAAGATTTTGTTTTTAATTTGATTGGGTAATTTTATAGGACCTGTGATTTCAGAGGAAATATTTGAAGTGGATCTATCAAAGATTCAGGTGGATCTTTCTTGGGTGATACAAAAGAGTGTTACCGTGGTGTGGAGTTTTTTTGGATTGGGTGGGTACTATCATAGTTTTGTACCCAACCTTTCTAGAGTAGGAGTACCCTTGAATGTTTTGACCTTGAATGGGAATCCTTGTGTGTTGATTCAGAAGTGCCAACAATGTATTAAGGAACTAAGGAAGAGGGTTATGAGTACTCCTATCTTGAGATTACCAGAGGAGGGAATCAGATATGTAGTGTCCAGTGATTCACTGGGGAGAAATGTTGGTTCATTCCTAATGTTGGGGAAACCAGTGATTTCTTGTTGTTCATGACAGTTGAGATTGCATGATCATAACTAGACAACCTATGATCTTGAACTAGCAGAGTTAGTCTTCTCATTGAAGATGTGGAAACACTACCTAATGGGTGAGAAAATTAATTTTAATCCTAGACACAAGATAATCCTATATATATTATATCAAAAGTATATGATATTTTCATATATTGGATGGATATAGTTCCTCTTGGACAATGAATTTGAGATTTTCCATACTCCTCAGAAGGGGAACATGATGGAATATTCTCTCAGTATGAGATACACCATGAAGATGCGGAGTGAGGAGTCAGATTAGTCGGCCATGTTGAATATATCCTTTGTTGGTGGAGATGCAGAATATTATATCCAGTTGATGGTTGACTACCCTCCACCCTTATAGTGAATTAGGGAGGCATATCATGGGGATAAAAAATTGGACACTTATTGAATCAGATGTCAACATAGCATGAACCCATTGGATATGTGAATGGTATGGAGCATGTGATATTTTTCAAAGGGTGACCAATTGTAATAGTGGTGTTGGAGGAGGGTCTTATAAGGGAGTAGCACCCATCCCATTTTTTGGTACATATAGGTGTGGAAAAAGATAGACCAGGACCTCTGATGTCAGTTCTCTTGGCCGGGGATAAAGAAGGCAGTGGCAGAGTTTGTTTCTCGATGCCTCACTTGTTTACATGTGAAGGATGAACAATAGGTTCCAACAGGATTGACCCAACCCCCTGAGGTGACATTGTATAAGTGGGATGGAATATCAATGGAAATCATTATGGGTTTACCACACATGTCTATGGAAAAAAATATAATTTGGGTGTTCGCTGAATGACTCACCATGTTGGGCCACATTCTTCCCATCTAGGACATATTTTAGTAGTGATCTTGGGATGCCACTACATGTAGGATATATTTCTTCTTTTGGGAGATCCATAGATGATGCTTTTATATCATGAATCATGGTTTACATCCCTATTGTAAAAGAGATTGTAGGAGATGTTTGGGACATATTTATGCCTGATCACAAAATTTAATCTCCAGATGGATGTCTAGACGGAGAGAAACAGTTAGGTTCCTAAGAATAAGTTGCGGGCCTGCATCATGGAATTTTGTTGTAGCTAAGAAGATCTCCAACCACCAGTGGAGTATGCGTACAACAACATATACCACTCCAAAATTGTAATGGAACCATTTGGGGCCTTGAACCGGCAGCCAAGAATGTTTACACTTTTCTTGAATGACCCATTGGATTCTACACTCATGAGTCCAAAGTAGGTTCGGCCTACAACTAAGGAGATGAGGAATATCCAAGAGTAGATGAAGAAGACTTAGATTTGGAATATGTCGTATGATGACCAGATATAGTGGCCTCTGAAGTTCTGGTAAGGAGACTGTGTGTTCATTTGGGTCTCACCTCAACGTGGATTATTGATATTTGGAAGGGGTGGAATGTTATCTCCCACAAACATCATCCCATAATCAAATTATATGTAGAGTTGGAAATGATGAATAATGCATAGCACTACCCACAAAGTTGCATCAGGTACTTGAGGTAATCCAGATGTCGTCACTGAGGAGTTATGTTCACTATACACGAGACATCATTGACTTGGGTTAGTTAGACATTGATTGAGTAACAATTTTTCAGAGTACCCAATGGAGATTGTGTATCGACAATAGAGGATATTTTAGGGCTGGTCGATTCCTCTGGTTCACATTTGATGCCATCATAGGAATCTCTAGAATATCACATGGGAGAGGGAGGTTCAGATTCCTACTCAGTACACTCATATTACTATTTTGTATACATTTATTATTAGATTTTGGGAATGTAAATACCTGAGTTGAGAAGAATTTAAGGACTCATATTTCTTCCTTTTTAT
This sequence comes from Viscum album, assembly GCA_963277665.1. NCBI lineage: Eukaryota > Viridiplantae > Streptophyta > Magnoliopsida > Santalales > Viscaceae > Viscum > Viscum album. The sequence continues at coordinate 3,835,621 of OY728143.1, read as the reverse complement.
TTTAATAAATTAATAAGATAAATTATATGACTAGGCTCTTAGACAACCTATGATTCAGAGGCCCTGTGTTCTTGAAACAATTCTTGAATAATGTTAAAAGTATTAAATAGAATGCATGTGAATTTTTCTAGATGAAGTAGAATAACTTCTAAATGATTTATCAGATCAGAAATATGAGGGAACTGTTATGTTCATAACATCGAATTTACCTTAGGTATGGCCTAAAAATTACTTGTGCGGGTCAGTCATGAAAATTATTTTTTGGTTATTTTGGTAAAAAAATATTTTCTAAAAAAACTTTATTTCGACACTACAACTCATTTTCATTATATTTGAGTTTTTCGGTAAACCAGGGTCATCACTAAAACCCTTGAATTTCGTTGAGATAATGATAAGGAAGTTATATCGATGAAAAAATCATATCGATCTTTAAAACATAGATCAAAGATCTATAGATCAAAAAATGATGACAACCCCACTTATCCGTTCTTCAATGATCGATCCAAACACTAGGTATGGTGTTTCATCTCTTTGTGATATCTTGCCCCATTTTTAGATTCATCAAAATATGTAGACCAACCAATGAATAGGTTGATCTGTGGTTCAGTCACTCGTGTGGGATAGTTATATTGTGGGGTTTCATGGGTGATATATGTTTTTGTTTATCCTTCTTTTTTCTTAATTCTAACAAGATAAAATTGAGGATGTAAAAAAAATTCCATGATTCAATATTTGGGATTTCCAATGAATTTATTCTCTTACATCAATCTCTCTCTTTTTTCGTGTGTTCTTCATCTTGTCCCCGAACATTGAATAACCTATGTGATTGATCACTCATTTTGACTCCTGATTCATAGAGAAACAATTCGAGATCGAATATTAAACCTCATGATGTCCCATTAGAGGTGTGACAGTTAAAGCGTGAAAATACTTACCTAGGACAATTGGGTATGGTGGCGTGAGGTGGCAGTGAACGATGGTGGGTGGATGTAGCAAGTTCAACAGGTCTAGGTGAGTGGTCATGTGGTCTAGGGGGGATGATCCAACAGACGGTGAGCCCGTAGGGCATGGCCATTGGAGAGGCCGGAAGATATGGGATGCAGAAGGGGCTTCATTATATTCATGGATGTGGCAAAAACAGTGACAAGAATCCTTAGGGTGGATTGAGGAAGTTACAAGGAGTCAGCGTACGAGGTGAGGGGCATGGATCCCATGCCTGGACAACCGTATGGATATGGTGTAAAACCATGTGGTTATGTAGGTACATGGTTGGGGCATACAACATGTGGCAGAGAAGACTGGCATGTGGGAATAAAGGATGAACAAAATGAGCAAGGCCACTAAAGAGGCCGAATGGGCAGGACTGAGGGACCCAGCTGGCCGAGCCAGGACTGGTTGGGTTGGACCCAGAGTAGTTCTGGGATAAATTTTTTTTTAATATAAATAACATTAAAGCGGTGTGTGTATGTTTGATGATATTATTGTGGAGTTGTGACCGTTGTGATGAGACATTAATTTTAAGGTAATCTATGTTTGATTTTGAGTTTGTTGGAATACGTAATAGTGGATTAATGAGTTGGTTCTCCATGAAGAAACACACTACTTGTGGAATTCAACGGCTGACATTGATCAATAATCAATGTGACCTAGAAGCTATGTGTATTACATAGATATTGTGTGTATTACAAAGACTATGTGTCTTTCAAAGTCTCAGTGTCTTACCAACACCATGTTTCTCATGAAGACTACGTGTCCCATGGAGACACTGTGTCTCATGGAGACTATGTGACACACAGAGACTCACTGTCTCATTGGATTGAGTATATCATGACTTTCATAGAATGTATTTTATAGACATAAACCAGTGTGTGAAAACTTTACCTCATGCATTTATTTGAGGTATTCCATTGAGAATTTTTTGTGTGCTATTGATTATTATTTAACTCACCCTTGTAGGGTCTCTTCGCACATGTGTCATGTCTTGTGCACACGATCGACACTTTGATGGAGTCTTATGTGGACTAGGACCAAACACTGCTTAGTGAGACCAGACAGTGGACGTGCGCTCATATGGCTTTATGGAGATGTCCATGAACAAACCCTTCAAGTAGTTTTTTCCTATGGATTAGTTTCAAAAACATGTGTATTCACTATTAACAACTCTTTCTTTTAGTGGGATTGTATTCTTTCCATGGTCACTTTCTAGTTTCTTATTATTAAACTTTGTGGCCTATATATTATTATATGCATGCATTGTAAACTTAGTGTTTTTACATTTCATCATTTTCTGTCTTGGAGATCTGTGAATGTGTATAGGTACATGGTAAAATACCCCTCATATATGGGATATCTTACTCGGTGCCAATATCCAATCCCTATCATATTGGATGTGGTGTTTGGGTATTATAGGAATATTACCCCCTATTATGGGTTGTGATAGCCTCATTGAGTTCCCATCTTTCCTCATCAAACTTTTGGTTCTTCTATAACACATTTTCTAGGTGAGCTGTCTTGTTAAAATATAACTTTTTATATATCATATAAAATTGTCACTATCTTCTCCTTATAAGAATGATCAATCTCCAATGGAACCACACTGATATTTATTAAATTTATGGGCTTTGATATTTACTTCCTTAAAACAAAAACATGGAATAGATAATGTAATTGAGATACGTTTGGTGGGTGTGATATTCAATATTCCATTGCTCGGTTGTGATCAAGGACCTCAAAGGGGATTATTTATTTATGACTAAGATTTCCATTCTTCCCAAACCTCATGAATTTTTTCAATGATAATAAATGAAGATACACTTTATCTCTAAAAAATCTCTTGGTAATATCGATGATTATCTAAGTATATTTTCTATCACATTTTCATTGAATTCAAATGATGATGGATTGATCGAACCGTGATTCTCATCTGATTGATATGATCAAGTACCATCAGTTTTTACACTCCAACATTATCCTAGAATGATTGAGTCTAACACCCCTTCCCATACAGATCCTCAAAAAGTTCCATTTGAATTATTGAATAAAATAATTCATTATATAAGAAATCCTCGATGGGAAGGTGTTATACAAAAACATTTATAAATCCATTAAACATACTATCTTCGTATACTTCCGTGTTTTAATAGTTCACTCAAACTAAGAAGCCATACCAGGGTGATAATAAGTACTAAATATCATATCTACAACCAATGCATACTGATGGATTATATATAACCTCATGGTAAGACATAAATAATGATTAGAAACAACATATAGTGGAACACAATGAGATATAACCACATGTCTTCTGTATATCATCGAGTTTTGGTCAGGAGATAAATCTCCCATTATAGAAATAAAATGTACTAGACTTATAGAGATTAGATACCACCCAAATGATGTAACTACCTTTAGATTCCATTCAGATTCCTACAATGAAATCCATGGTTATTTTTTGCTACATTCAAATTGGTATGAAAAATCATTTTATCATAACATTAGTCATATTCCATTAAGCATTTAATTTTTCAAAGACCAATCATTGAGAAAAAAATTCTAAAATCTTCCTCTTAATGTTATCCCACCATATAATATATATATATATATATATATCGTAGTGGTTCATAGATGAATAAAGATGAATGAGTTATTCTAATCATTATAGAGTTCCCTATTTTGTTTTGGTTTTGATATGACACATAGTTGGGTTCAAAAACATAAAACATCACTTTTAGAATATATTATTTATTGAATATTCAGTTCCTTTCTCTATAAAACCTTATCATTTTTTGGGCCTCCTCGATCCTCCAAAAAATTGTGGGATGAGTAGTTGTTTGAGATATGTACAATAAAGTTATTTTTTATATTCCTCTATATTTCTATTGTATGTAAATGAATATTGGATCCCTTTTAATCCTCATCATAGATAAAGTCATAGGATCTTTTCATCTCATATCATCTATCAATTTTTATCTTCCAAAGATAGTAATTGGTAGAAAGATAATAACCCTCAATTAGTTATAACTACCTTCATTAATTTATATTGAGATTCATTTGTGTGAATATATGCACGAGGGTTTTGTAATCCGTATATATTTCAGACTTCTCAATATAGTGATGATGTTTTAAAAAGATCATTTTGATGATCAATAAAAAATTCTAAATCATGGGTTGGGTAGTTCTTCTCATGGATCATTGAATTTAGGGAGGCATAAGATATCCCTTTTTGAACTTTATGTGTACATAACCAAAGAAAATTTTAGATGTATCGATGTAAATTAAAATTCCTTCCCTTTTATTGGGTAATGTGAGCTCATGTGTAGTTATTATCCACATTAACATCTCATTAATGCTATCATTGCGTTAAAAAATATAGAAAAACATCACCCAATTCCAAGTAAGATTGCTTAGTAGGATTTCAAGTGATTATATGTTTCTTATAATTTGATTGTAGTGACAAAATAATATGTGTAAACCAAAAATATTTTTCCTAGATATTATCATGGGACATCTTCTAATTCCATCTGTAAATAAATTTTCCAGATATATCCCTATACAAGCGATAAAATTATATACTAATGTTATATAATCCATCCAAATAATTATGATACAACACATATAGCATTTCACTAAACAAGATTTTCATTACAAATTTCAAATGATCCTCTAGCCCCTCATTACTTTTGGATTGGATAAGAATATCTAATATAAACACTACCACCAATTTAATAATGTAATCCTAAAAGTATCAATTCATTGATTCCACGAATATAGTTTGATAATTAGTGAGTCTAAAAGGAATTAGTATGAACATGTAATTCTAAAACCTTATAGTAAATGAAATCTTATGGATATCTTCCTTATTCACATATACATGACAATATACTAACCTAAGATCAACTATATTATATTACTATGATCTATTTAGATAATTTAATGTGTATTAATTCAATGGAATAGGATACACTTTCATTATTTTGATCTTATAGGTCTTTTGATAATCAAGGCAAGGGTGCATTGAACCATAATTCTTCATGGGGAAAGGGACTAGTACACCCCACAGTGAAGCAGTTGGATGTATAAACCCATTATCATGATTCTCTTGTATTTTATTATTCAGATCATCATGTTCAGTAGTGGACATTACATATAGAGTTTTTAATATTTTCAAATATATGGATATACTTTTAATTGGGAACCCAATCTCTAAATTTGAAGGAGGACCATTCAATTATTCGGGGGGACACATCATGGTATTCTTTTATAATGGCTATATTGTCAAGGATGATATTTTACATAGTCTCAATCATTGGAGCTTTATAAAATTTTTCTTATTTTAACAATATCCATGATTGAGATGATAATTCAAAAGAATATATTTCCTCTTCATTGTACTTATATAAAATATACATGTGATTCTTTATATGGAAGGTGATTTCCTTGTCATAAAAAATTATTTTTGAATCGTAAAAGGTTAGCCAATCTACACCCAGAATAAAATATAAATCCCATAATGGGATTATTATAAGGTTCAATTAGAAATTCGTCACAAAAATATTGATAGGGTAGAAGTTATATATATGGGACGCAATAATTGTCACATTTTCCATTCTCACCGATATCTCGACATCAATGGTTTGATGGGATGTTTTAATAGTTGTACTAAACACTAGTGACATGAAATAACAAATATAAATTGAATCAAATAATATGATCACTATACTTGAATGAATAACTAGTATACCTATAACCCCATCATTGTCTGAATCCACCACATCATTTTGAGGGAATAAGTCCACCCTTACACTACAATACTTATAGGTTGGGGTCATTGGTTATCATCGACAAAATAGGCTTAGTGCATTGGTATGCATAGTGGAAATGATCTTTGTTGTTTAAACATTGGATAGTTATCTGGGTGTTTATTGGAGGAATCATTACTTTCATCACATAGGTGGGGTTTTCCAGTCAAAATTGTCATGCTAGGTACCCATTATTACCAAACATAAATCATTTACTTTTTCCCTTCATGAATTTTTTATGAAACTACATACTAAAAAATTTAATAGTGGTATGTTGTAATATCAATGAACTATTATATTTATCTATCTCTCTTCTATAATTAAAATGCATTATCCACTTCCTACAATCCACCCAATGAGATCCTTGAAATTTATTTATCTCTATTTAAACATTGAGGGAATAATTGAATTTTTTTTCATATTTATCACAGAACCAAATCCCTAAATATTTTAAATGATTTACCATTATCCTAGTAAATATGTTCTAAATTTACATTTAGGTAATCATTAAATCTAGAGGCATGTCATGAATTTCCAATGAAGTATTACTCATATACCATGGTGGAATAATTCTATTGATTTCTTAAGGCCATGGAATTCACTCCCCATTTTAAGTTGGAGTGTGTGAGGAAAATATTAACTAAAGAATATTTTCCAAAATTATTACAACTATATTTCTTTTATGTCTTCCCAAATCATCATATTATTGGACAATGTCCACTGTTAATTAGCATCACCCACCATGAGATAAAAATTAATAATGAAATTACCTTTATCTAATAACTGATGTAAAGAAAATATATTTTAAAATGATTTGATAAATTTGTTCCATTATTACGGTTTTGAATGATCCCCTTAAATTCATAGGTCTTTATCATATAAGGGTCTAGGTTAAAACTGATGAACTATTAGGGGGTGTTGGTTTTCCCACCGATTTATGTTTTTATTTGAAACATGAATTAAATGATTATGTAGTTTTATTTTATTAATTATAACTAATCTAATTGTGTTTTGAATCTCATTTGGAAAGTTAACACATTTCACATCACCTTGGTTTTTCCCTGGTTTCCCCAATTTATAACCATTTATTAAAATAATGAAAACTATGTATATGAAATTTCAACCTATTAAACAAATAAATGGGATACTATGAACATTTAATGGGTAACTCAAATATGAATTATATTCATAAAGCTATGTATTAATAGGTTTCAATGAAATTTATCTATTATATATTTCTTAAAATAAAATTTCATAGAAATTTTGGTTTCCATTGTAATGGTTCATGAAGATTTAATGAATTTACTGAAGCATGTTTCGTGGGAGTGTAAAACCAAGTGTGTGAAAAGGTATATTTGGAATACACTATGTATGGATTGAGTTAACAGTGCATAGTCCATTTCTGGGGTCATTACCCCTAGGTATAACTGTTCTTGATCCATGACAACTATTAGTATCTAGAAAAGATTATTTTCCTTAGGAACTAATCACTTTATACATTACATAAATATAGAAATGTTTCATATGTTTAGTCAAGTCATTAAATATTTCACTATGTTTTTTGTAATCCAACAACATAAAAATAATAATACCATTATCTGATACCAACTATGATAACCTATTTATGGTATACACATTATTTCTGGATATATTACATTATTATTCTAATAAGAAATACCAAACGGTTGGGAGGACTAGTGTATTTGTGTAATCAGATACATATAAAAATAAATTGAAATGGGGATACCACAAAATTATTAAAATACTCTATAACATTACCTTAAAATAATACTGATCTTCTAAAACTATAGGAGATTACATGATGATGTACAAAAGAAATTGGTTAGTTATAAATCCCTATAAAAAATAAGCGAGTCATTACATAATAAACGTAATATATGTGCGTCAAGATGAATATCAAGGTGAAATTAATGTGTGAAAATCTTAAACATAAATATAAATATATGATAATAGGTGATAAAATCATATAAATATAGGAATTTGGAATCATCAGAAAACATGAAATTAAAAAAACAATTCATGGTTAACCATTGAGATATCATAACATTGTATTCTATGATGAACAACCCCAACAACATTAAATGTATCTCCAGATATAAAAAATTTACCAAATGAATTATGGGGATATATAATTATTAGAAAACCCAAAACATTCATATCATATATAATCTTGTTTATAACACATATATTAAAAAAAATTAGAATGCAATTCAACACTTTTAATAACATGATTAAGGAATGTAGGTAAGATACACAGATGTACCAAATAAATGAAGGATAATTTCATCATATTGAATAACCATGAATGGAAGTGGGATGGATGTTAACAAACAAAATGTTTGTCATGGTAAATCACTAGATAGTTTTAGTAGAAAAGAAAATTCATATAATGATTCATTGAAGTGTTTGATGGTAGTGAGAGGTTGTAACACCCGAGATTTTTATGAGTAATATTTTGTTTTTATATCATCAAAGTAATCTTTCAGTACACACTTTCTTGGCTTACTTTACACGCAATCACGACCTTCCTCGATAGCTTGCGTCGTACGCAATACCGAGTTTCACTAAGCAACGATATGCTATTAAAATACTATTAAAACTAGCCGTTATGAATAGTAATAACCACTTTTTGAAATTTTATAAATTTTATTTTTCAAAATGGACTTCATTTTTGGATTTGGAATACCGAAATTAGCCTAGGGTGAAATTTTGGTATTTTTCTGAAAACTATCAATTTTTGATGAATAGTGAAACCACTAAGTGGTAGGTTAAAAACTGAATTTTTGCATAAAACTTAATTTTACCGCTTTTGTGAATGGAATTTCAAAAATCCGACAGACACGGTTGATATCAGAAAGTAAAATGTGGTTCAATGAGATAAAAATAATTTTTTTGGTGAATAGTAACTTTTTACTTTTTTTACCGCGGTTAATAGTAAATTGGGTAACTAAGGGTAAAAATGATATTACTATTACCCTAACACATGTACTAATTCTACTGGATAAGTTTAATTCGACCAAAAACAAACTTAGGAATAAAATATGACCATTTAGGCCCACTTGGGTTAGATTAGGACATTTATTATTAATTTATTTAAAGAAGGGTTAAAATAGTTAAAATCAAAGTTTAATAAGTAAATCATTTTTAATATGGGGATATACATAAGATAAATTCGACTATAAATATTCATTAGAAAGCTAAAAATATTTCCTACATAATGGTATTTTATTTGTAATTTTTAGACATTATATAATTTAATTTATTTATGACACAATGATGATGCAGTAATTATCTTATTAATGAAATATTAACATAATTGATGTTATAAACAACTAAATAAATGTAATTTGAGACTTTTTATGAATTCCACTAATTTTATAGGTTACTATGATATATTATTGTTGATTTAATCAACTTTTTTCGAACATATAATTCTGTTATGACTTTCACAAAAATCATATATCAAATAGTGTCAAAATTGACACAAAATAGTTTTTAAATCAAATATTATATTACTAATTGTTATTTTATTCCCAAAAATCTAAGGTTCGGCCAAATGACTTAGATAAAGATATATATATATTAATAATAAACAATTTGGGGTTCGTTTGGCATGTTATAGTAAGTGTATTAACCATATAGTGAAGGAAAACAAAAAGACACGGTAAAAGTTAAATTATTTAACTTAGAGTTAAATCTAATTGATAAGGTTAAAATAATACCCTAAACTTGTATAAATCCTATTGGTTGATAGGATTTCGACCCCTCCCCACTTTATCTTCGAAATAAGACCCTTTGGAACCATTATAAACCGATTTTGACATTAATATAAAATAATATTTTGAGATATTCCTAAGGTGCCCCTCTCCTCCCTTATAAAAGGGCACCTCCTCCCCCTCCTCCTCACACCAATTTGAGAACTCAATCTCGGCCAACCCCTGCCATTTTCTCCTCTCCACTTCCCTAGAATAATCCTAGAGGTCCTGGTCTTCTCCAAAGACCAATCTTAATTCCCTAAGTGGAGGATTCAAAGAGGCGTTCCAAAGAAGAGGTAATATCCATTACCGATCTTTTCAATTTCTTTCTTTTTCAACATCTTCTTCTTTATTTGTTTCATGATAAAGTAATAACATAAGTATTACTTACATACTGATATGTTATTATAAATATTAAAAAACCCTAATTCACCTTCTATCCATCCTACGGAAAAATGAAATCACCGCGCGTGCGTACGTACGGAATACCGTCTCCACGCCGTGGTGTAATCTATTTTCCACCATCACCTTACAAGGACGGGTATAATGGTGTAATGAGTAACTATTTATGATTATTATAAAGTAATATTGATACTGAAATAATATGTATATACTCCAATACAGTTCCACGATCATAGGAACGATATCATCACTCGTGCGTACATACGAAATACCGTCTCCACGATGTGATGCGACTCGTTCTACATGATCATCATTACATAGTAATTATATAAATGAATTTAATGAATAAATATGATATATGTTACACTAATAACATTCTGGATATAAGGTATCTATAACCTTAAAATAATAATAAGAATTTATTCGAAAAAACACGCATAAGAACAAAAAGCAATAAGGACCCGAGTAACAAGTAACAATGAAATATTACTAACAAGAAGCTAAGAATATGACCATATATGATATCATATCAATATGTATGATTCTGGAATAAGTCAATAACATTATTTAAACTATTATACAGGAGCTTCGGACACGTACAAAGCAAATCAGACCTAATTTAAGGGAAATATCACAATCTCATTTTTATCCGAGATTGTTTATTCGTAAGTATTTACTGGGGTGTATTTTATCATCCACATCCATGTTCCCTCAATATGTAATATTTTTTCCATCCACTTACAATAGTTTAAATCCAATTTTACCCTTCGGTGAGTTTTTAGTAAAGAATATGAATGGAATCTTTTGTCGTTTTTCGTATGAGGTACTTTTTGATTTTTCCGACAAAGGTACGAAGAATGTTTTTTTTTAACTTATACGGCATGAATGGATTTTTAAAACATTATTTCCAAAAATATTCCTTTACAAGTTTTCAAGTATATTTTTAATCAAATTCTTTTAGTTTATAATTGTACGACATGTTAAGAAAGGAAAATTGTTTTTTGAAGAAGAAAGGATATTTTCCTCAAGAATGGAGTTCAAGTGTTTTATCAAAATTATATTCCATATAAGATGATAAAGGGTTCTGTTTTTATCCCTATTATTACATGGATTTGATTATATTGTGATGGAAATATTTTTTATGAAGTCCTTTATCTTATATGAATTGTTTTATGATGTCATGTTGTTTAAGAATTCCATTTTTATTACATGAGTTACGCTATGACGTATGGTTTATGATTATGTGGCACACATAAGAAAGGATTCATTATAAGATGGGTGGGACCTATATCTCCCTTCAATGAATTGGGTAAAGATTTTATATCTCATGAGATAGACATGGATGGAATGGTAGGTTATACTGGTTTAGTGAAACAGGACTGAAATGAGGGTGACTCGGTTTAGAAAGGGACTTTGTCCACTAAGGTAGTCTTGGCAATAAGTCTTGATTAACAAGAAATGATTCTCTATGATTATGTGTGCATTCCAAAAAGTTTCAAGTTTCATGTTATGATTATGGGGATCTCATTTTCACTTCTATGATTTATTCCATGTTATGATATTATGATCTCTTTTGTAGGTTATGATTTTCAAAAAGATATGATATGATTTTTATTTCCTTTATTTTCCCTTGATGAGCATTTGAGCTCACCCTTTTATGTTTTATTTTCCCCAGGTCAGGAAGATGGATATTAAGTAGAATATGCTAAAAGGGACCCTAGATATGATGAAATAAATGGGAGACACTGTAGAAGATTAATGAACCAGTTGTTTATGTTTCCCAGTTTCTAAAGACACTATACCTATACGGTCCTTTGTGGTTTTTTCATATGTTGTAATAAGTGTGCTTCAATTTTGAATTATTAACAATGTATGTAAAGTATGGGTCGTTATAGTTGGTATCAGAGGAAAGTTATAGTCAACCTTTGGAAACTAGGATGTGAAAGCCTTAGTAAAAACCCTAAGGATAAGTCTAAGCATAGAACACAATCTTAGTGTTTTAGAAATGGCCATGAATAACCTAGGATAAGACCTTAAGCATGATAATTTTATTCTTGAATTATGTGGTTTTCCTATTATAATTAGTGTTGCTCACACTATTCTTCTTGGTTTTTGTCAATGGCCGGAACCCGAAAGAACCGTGTTAATGCGGAATGCGATGGGCAATGCAATGATTGTCCCCATGAGCAACCAAACGATATGGGAGATGGAATGAAAAATCTTATAGCCATGCTCAAACAACTTTTTCAAGCTATGAATCATGGAGGACTTCCAAACGAGCAAAGGAAGGAGCAACATTCTGTTGAATCCTTCATGAGGCAGCGTCCACCTTCTTTCAGCGGGTCTACTGATCCATTAGTTGCTGAACAATGGATTAGTACTACTGAAAAGATATTTTTAGTTCTTCAATGTTCTGAACATGATAAAGTCATCCTAGCAGTGTATCGTTTGGAAGGAGATGCTGATCAATGGTGGAATATTATTAAGAATACGAGGCAAAGGGATGAAATTGAGTCTATGGAATGGGACGAGTTGAAGAACTTATTTTTCAATAAGTACTTCCCTCGTATTCTCCGAACAAAGATGGAGAAAGAGTTTCTTGAACTGAAGCAAAGGGATGATGAATCTGTCGGTACCTATGAAGCAAATTTTACAAGACTTGCAAGGTACGCTTCTGGTATTATTATCCAACCTGAGAGTAAGATCGATCGATTCTTTAGTGACTTAAGACCATGTCTTCGAATTGCGTTAGCCATAAGGGACTTCAATAGCTACGAGGAAATCGTTCGATGTGCTCTCAAAGTCGAGATGGAGATTTGTGTAACCCATCAGTCAAATGGGTTTGATAAGAAGAGGAAGATGGAATTCAAAGGAAAATCTAAAGAGCACACTGAAAAGAAGATGAGCTTTCCCTTATGCTCAAAGTGTGGAAAGAAACATGGAGGGAGTTGTCTTAAAGGGACAAGTAAATGTTTTAAATGTGGAAAGGAAGGTCATCGGGCATTTGAATGCCGCGATAATGGGAAGAAGATGTCTAATGATGCAAACAAAGGAAGGGATACACAGAATAAACCTACTACACTTCAATGTTTCAAGTGCAAGGAGATGGGGCATTATGACAATCAATGCCCAAATCAAAGGGTTGATGATGATGGTCGACATCAACAAAATCTTAAGGCTAAAGACAAAGGAAAGTCACATGCAATTTCTATCAGCGATGTGGAGTACGATAACGAAGTGGTGAAAGGTACACTTACCATCCACTCTAAAGTATCAAATGTTTTATTTGATTTTGGATCCACCCACTATTTTATTTCTGAAAAATTTTCTAAGGGTATCTCCGTACTACCTCAACAATTCAATGTTGAGTTAGCTGTGACAACACCTAATGGCCCAACAGTCGCAGCAAAAGTTTATAATTCTTCTCCGATCGAAGTTTGTGGGAAAGTGCTTCCTGCAAATCTTGTGATCCTTCCTTTAGTGGAATTTGATGTGATTCTTGGCATGGATTGGATTTCTCTACATGGAGCTCATATCAATTGCCAAATAAGGGAAGTCACATTTCATATTCCAGATCAATCTACGATCGTCTATCAATGCAAGGATGAACATAACCTTCCAGTGGAAATTTCTTCCATCTTATGGGTATTGATTCCACTAAATTAAGGTTATTTATCTCAAATGGTTGGTGAGAAACTCACGATTAAGAATATTCCCATTGTACGAGAGTTTGATGATGCCTTTCCGGAGGAATTACCGGGTCTTCCACCAAATCGTGAAGTTGAGTTTTCAATAGAACTCGTACCAGGTGCTTTGCCAATTTCAAATACACCTTATAGAATGGCCCCAATTGAGTTACAAGAATTGAAGAAGCAACTCCAAGAGAATCTTGATAAGGGATTCATACGCCCTAGTGCGTCACCTTGGGGAGCACCTGTTCTATTTGTTAAGAAGAAAGATGGATCAATGAGACTCTGCATTGATTATCGAGAACTTAACAAGATCACTATCAAGAACAAATATCCTCTCCCACGCATTGATGACTTATTTGACAAACTACGCGGAGCTCAATACTTTTCCATGATTGATCTTCGTTCAGGGTATCATCAATTAAGGGTCAAAAGGGAGGATATACCAATGACAGATTTCCGTACAAGGTATGGACACTATGAATTTATAGTTATGCCATTTGGTCTTACTAATGCCCATGCTATCTTCATGGATCTAATGAATAGATTCTTTAGAGACTATCTTGATCAATTTTTGGTAGTCTTTATAGACGATATTCTTGTCTATTCAAAGAGCAAGGAAGAGCATGAAGATCACTTGAGAATTATATTGAAGACCCTGAGAAAGGAGAAGCTTTATGCCAAATTTACCAAGTGTGAATTTTGGCTTCAAAAAGTTGCATTTTTGGGTCACATAATCTCAAAAGAGGGGATATCTGTGGATCCATAAAAAAAAGAGGTTATCGAAAGATGGTCAAGACCAACAACAGTAACGGAGATCCGAAGTTTTCTTGGTTTGGCTGGATATTATCGACGTTTTGTAAAATATTTTTCACGATAATCTAACCCACTCACCAAGTTGACTCGGAAAGGAGTTAAGTTTGTCTGGAAAGAGGAATGTGAAGAGAATTTCAAGGAGTTGAAAATAAGGCTATCCAGTGCACATGTGCTCACACTTCCTTGTAGTGGAGAAAGGTTTGTGATCTACAGTGATGCATCCAAGAAGGGATTGGGGTGTGTTCTTATGCAAAATGATATGGTGATAGCTTATGCCTCACGACAGATGAAAATCTATGAGCAAAATTACCCAACACATGATTTGGAGTTGGTTGCGGTAATCTTTGAATTAAAGATTTGGAGGCATTACCTTTATGGTGAAAGGTGTGATATTTATACTGATCATAAAAGTTTAAAGTATATTTTCACACAAAAGGAGTTGAATATGCGTCAAAGAAAATGGTTGGATATGATTAAGGATTACCACTTCTCAATCCATTACCACCCTGGGAAAGCAAACAAGGTGGCAGATGCATTAAGTCGACAAGACCATGCTAGTTTATCCATGATGAGGATCACAAAAGATACAATATTTATGGATTTACAAAGGATGGATATTGGAATTATAATGGAAGGGGAAAAATCTTATCTTTCTCAAATGAATGTTCAACCATCTATACATGTGAAGATTAAAGAGGCACAGAAAGAAGATGTCGAGTTACAAAAGAAGGTGATAAATGTTCCTGAATTCAACCTTGATTGTGATGGGATAATAAAGTTCAGGAATCGGGTTTGTGTTCCTCCCATCCCCGAATTAAAGAAGGAGCTGCTGGATGAGGCTCATAGTTCATCATTCTCTATTCATCCTGGAAGCACGAAGATGTATAGGGACCTGAAAGAGTACTTCTGGTGGGATGGCATGAAAAGAGATGTTGCAGAATATGTCTCTCGATTCTTGGTTTGTCAACAAGTTAAAGCTGAGAGACAGAAGTCTAAGGGGATGTTACAAACATTACCCATACCCAAATGGAAATGGGAAAACATCACTATGGACTTTGTCACAGGACTTCCTAAAACATACAAAGGCAATAATGCTATTTGTGTCATAGTTGATCGTCTTACAAAGTCTGCACACTTCATTGCTATTAGAGAGGATTTCTCTCTAGATCAGCTTGTCAGGATATATGTAAAGGAAGTTGTAGGATTGCATGGAGTACCACTTTCTATTATATCTGATCGGGATATGAGATTTACCTCGAAGTTCTGGCGAAGTCTTCAGCATACTCTGGATACGGAGTTGAGTTTCAGCACTTCTTATCATCCCCAGACAGACGATCAGTCTGAAAGAACAATTCAAACCCTAGAAGATATGTTGAGAGCTTGTTCTAGGGATTTCAAAGGAGGTTGGGATCAACACCTACCTTTGGTGGAATTTTCTTATAATAATAGCTTTCACTCCAGTATTCAGATGGCTCCTTATGAAGCTCTCTATGGAAAGAAATGCAGGACTCCAACTTGCTGGGATGAAGTTGGGGAAAGAAAGCTATTAGGACCTGATCTCGTCGATGAAATGGCAGAAAAGGTCAGATCTATTCAACAACACATAAGAGCAGCTCAGAGTCGACAGAAAAGTTATGCCGACAACCGAAAAAAAGACCTAGAGTTTGAAGTGGGTGATAAAGTGTTTTTACGAATATATCCCTGGAAGAGGGTTATGAGATTTGGAAAGAAGGTGAAGTTGAGCCCTAGATATATCGGTCCTTTCGAAATACTGGATCGTGTTGGTAAGGTAGCTTACCGATTGGCGCTTCCACCGAATCTCTCTCAAGTTCACGATGTGTTCCATGTATCTCTCCTGAGAATGTACATACCAGATACGTCACATGTACTCAGCTCAGAAGTTGTACCGCTGGAGCAAGATCTTTCTTATGAAGAACAACCGATAGAGATTCTGGATCATAGCGAAAAAGTCCTACAAAACAAGACCACTCGCTTGGTGAAAGATTTATGGAGGAACCACCAACTTGAAGAAGCTACATGGGAGCTTGAGGATATGATGAGGGAGAAGTATCCTCATCTGTTTGTTACAAAGTGACGAATTTCGAGGGCGAAATTCTTTTTAAGGGGGGTAGAATGTAACACCCGAGATTTTTATGAGTAATATTTTGTTTTTATATCATCAAAGGAATCTTTCACTACACACTTGCTTGGCTTACTTTACACTCAATCACGATCTTCCTCGATAGCTTGCATCGTACGCAATACCGAGTTTCACTAAACAACGATATGCTATTAAAATATTATTAAAACTAGCCGTTATGAATAGTAATAACCACTTTTTGAAATTTTATAAATTTTATTTTTCAAAATGGACTTCATTTTTGGATTCGGAATACCGAAATTAGCCTAGGGTGAAATTTTGGTATTTTTCTGAAAACTATCAATTTTTGATGAAGAGTGAAACCACTAAGTGGTAGGATAAAAACTGAATTTTTGCAAAAAACTTAATTTTACCGCTTCTGTGAATGGAATTTAGAAAATCCGACAGACATGGTTGATATCAGTAAGTAAAATGTGGTTCAATGAGATAAAAATAATTTTTTGGTGAATAGTAACTTTTTACTTTTTTTACCGCGGTTAATAGTAAATAGGGTAACTAAGGGTAACAATGATATTAATATTACCCTAACACATGTCCTAATTCTATTGGATAAGTTTAATTAGACCAAAAACAAACTTAGGAATAAAATATCACCATTTAGGCCCACTTGGGTTAGATTAGGACATTTATTATTAATTTATTTAAAGAAGGGTTAAAATAGTTAAAATCAATGATTAATAAGTAAATCAATTTTAATATGGGGTTATACATAAGATAAATTCGACTATAAATATTCATTAGAAAGCTAAAAAGATTTCCTACATAATGGTATTTTATTTGTAATTTTTATAAATTAAATAATTTAATTTATTTATGACACAATGATGATGCAGTAATTATCTTATTAATGAAATATTAACATAATTGATGTTATAAACACCAAAATAAATGTAATTTGAGACTTTTTATGAATTCCACTAATTTTCTAGGTTACTATGATATATTAGTGTTGATTTAATCAACGTTTTTAGAAAATATTATTCTGTTATGACTTTCACAAAAATCATATTTCAAATAGTGGCAAAATTGACACAAAATCGTTTTTAAATCAAATATTATATTACTAATTGTTATTTTATTCCTAAAAATCTAATTTTCGGTAAAATGACTTAGATAAGGATATATATATTAATAATAAACAATTTGGGTTCGTTTGGCATGTTATAGTAAGTGTATTATCCATATAGTGAAAGAAAACAAAAAGACACGGTAAAAGGTAAATTATTTAACTTAGAGTTAAATCTAATTGATAAGGTTAAAATAATACCCCAAACTTGTCTAAATACAATTGGTTGATATTATTTCGACCCATCCCCACTTTAGCTTCGAAATAAGACCCTTTGGAACCATTATAAACCGATTTTCACTTGAATATAAAATAATATTTTGAGATATTCCTAAGGTGCCCCTCTCCTCCCTTATAAAAGGGCACCTCCTCCCCCTCCTCCTCACACCAATTTGAGCACTCAAGCTCGGAAAAACCCTGCCATTTTCTCCTCTCCACTTCCCTAGAACAATCCTAGAGGTCCTGGTCTTCTTCAAAGACCAATCTTAGTTCCCTAAGTGGAGGATTCAAAGAGGCGTTCCAAAGAAGAGGTAATATCCATTACCGATCTTTTCAATTTCTTTCTACTTCAACTTCTTATTCTTTAGTTGTTTCATGATAAAGTAATAACATCAGTATTACTTACATACTGATATGTTATTATAAATATGAAACAACCCTAATTCACCTTCTATCCATCCTACGGAAAAATGAAATCACCGCGCATGCGTACGTACGGAATACCGTCTCCACGCCGTGGTGTAATGTATTTTCCACCATCACCTTACAAGGATGGTTATAATGGTGTAATGAGTACTATTTATGATTATTATAAATTAATATTGATACTGAAATAATATATATATATACTCCAATACAGTTCCACGATCATAGGAACGATATCATCACTCGTGCGTACGTACGGAATACCGTCTCCACGATGTGATGTGACTCGTTCTACATGATCATCATTACATAGTAATTATATAAATGAATTGAATGAATAAATATGATATATGTTACACTAATAACATTCTGGATATAAGGTATTTATAACATTAAAAGAAGAATAAGAATTTATTCAGCAAAACACGCATAAGAACAAAAGGCAATAAGGACCCGAGTAACAAGTAACAATGAAATATTACTAACAAGAAGCTAAGAATATGACCATATATGATATCATATAAATATGTATGATTCTGGAATATGTAAATAACATTATTTAAACCATTATACAGGAGCTTCAGACACGTACAAAGAAAATCGGACCTAAGGTAAGGGAAATATCAAAATCTAATTTTTATCCGAGATTGTTTATACGTAAGTATTTACTGGGGTGTATTTTATCATCCACATCCATGTTCACTCAATATGTAATATTGTTTCCATCCACATACAATAGTTTAAATCCAATTTTACACTTCGGTGAGTTTTTAGTAAAGAATATGAAAGTAATCTTTTGTCGTTTTTTCGTACGAGGTACTTTTTGACTTTTCTGACAAAGGTAGGAAGAATGTTTTTTTTAACTTATACGGCATGAATGGATTTTTAAAACATTATTTCCAAAAATATTCATTTACAAGTTTTCAAGTTTATTTTTAATCAACTTATTTTAGTTTATAATTGTACGACATGTTAAGAAAGAAAAATTGTTTTTTGAAGAAGAAAGGATATTTTCCTCAAGAATGGAGTTCAAGTGTTTTATCAAAATTATTTTCCATCTAAGATGATAAAGGGTTCTGTTTTTGTCCCTATTATTACATGGATTTGATTATGTTGTGATGGAAATATTTTTATGAATTCCTTTATCTTATATGAATTGTTTTATGATGTCATGTTGTTTAAGAATTCCGTTTTTATTACATGGGTTACGCTATGATGTATGGTTTATGATTATGTGGCACACATAAGAAAGGATTCATTATAAGATGGGTGGGACCTATATCTCCCTCCAATGCCTTGGGTAAAGATTTTAAATCTCATGAGATAGTAATGGCTGGAATGGTAGGTTATACTGGTTCAGTGAGACAGGACTGAAATGAGGGTGACTCGGTTCGGAAAGGGACTTTGTCCACTAAGATAGTCTTGGCAATAAGTCTTGACTAACAAGAAATGATTCTCTATGATTATGTGTGCATGACAAAAAGTTTCAAGTTTCATGTTATGATTATGGGGATCTCATTTTCACTTCTATGATTTATTCCATGTTAAGATATTATGATCTCTTTTGCAGGTTATGATTTTCAAAAAGTTATGATATGATTTTTATTTCATTTATTTTCCCTTGCTGAGCATTTGAGCTCACCCTTTTATGTTCTATTTTCCCCAGGTCAGGAAGATAGATATTAAGTAGAATATGCTAAAATGGACCCTAGATATTATGAAATAAATGGGAGACACTGTAGAAGATTAATGAACCAGTTGTTTATGTTTCCCAATTTCTAAAGACACTATACCTATACGGTCCTTTGTGGTTTTGTCATATGTTGTAATAAGTGTGCTTAAATTTTGAAGTATTAAAAATGTATGTAAAGTATGGGTCGTTATAGAGGTGGTCTCCCATAACATGTAGAAAATTTTCATATCATGTAAAATCAAGATATAATTTTGTTAGAATAAATATTGTTTTTAAAAATCCATGAAAGGGTTTGATGGGAATTACATGTGGTCTCCCATTAATTTTGAATCATAATGAAATCCTATGCCAACAGGAAAAATTAGGAAATAAAATTTCAAAATAGAATGAATGTTTGTCAAAATGTGTAGGAGGAAGAGAATAACATCTCTTCAGAGGGGTCAACATAGAGATTCATTGAATCTTATTATGAATTTTGGGCATCCTTTGGATATATTTACAGTTGTATTAGGAGATTAAATTTGGGATCAATGTGTTTTGAGTAATGAATAATGGGATATTGGATGGGAGTTTATAGAAAATGAGAGGCTAATTCGTCATTAATTTCTTAATATTTTTTTTCGCAATATGATTATATTATCAATTCTAAAATTATTCATTTTATTTTCTCTTGGGTTTAGAAAAAGAAGATTTTTTAAGTATTTTATTATGATAAGAACCTGACTCACTAAAATAATACCACTGATGATGTAATAATCGAGACTTTTATGAGAAATATTTTGTTTTTATGAAATATATATCATAAAAGGAATCTTTCACTACACACAACACTAGCTTGGCTTGCATTACACGCAATCACAACCTTCCTCGATAGCTTGCCTTGTACGCAATATCGAGTTTCACTAAACAACGATATGCTATTAAAATATTATTAAAACTATCCATTATGAATAGTAATATCCACTTTTTGAAATTTTGTAATTTTTTATTTTTCAAAACGGACTTCATTTTTGGATTCTGAATCTTGAAATAGGCCTAGGGTGAAATTTGGGTATTTTTCTGAAAAATTTCAATTTTTGATGAATAGTGAAAACACTGGGTTACTATTTAAAAACTGATTTTTTATTTAAATAATTATTTATTTAAATTTTTTTAGGTCAAAATTGATACATAATACTAATATAAGTTCAATTCAATTCATTGGAGTCATTTTATAATAATTTTAGATATATAAACATTTTAATGAACTTTTCACCGTCTTTTACCCACCTCCTAGGAGAATTTGAAAATTTACATAAAACTTAATTTTACCGCTTCTGTGAGTGGAATTTATAAAATCTGAGAGACACGGTTAATATCAAGGACTAAAATTTGGTTCAATGAGATGAAAATAATTTGTGGTGAATAGTATCTTTTTAATTTTTTTACCACGGTTGAAAGTAAATAGGGTAATTAAAGGTAAAAATGGTATTATTATTACCATAAAACATGTAATAATTCTATTGGATAAGTTTAATTCAACCACAAATATCCTTAGGAATAAAATATGATCATTTAGGCCCACTTGGATTAGATTAGGACATTTAATATTATTTTATTTAAAGAATAGTTAAAATAGTTAAAATCAAAGTTTAATAACTAAAACATTTTTAATATAGTGTTATAAATAAGATAAATTCGACTATAAATATTCATTATAAATCTAAAAATATTTCCTAAATAATGGTATTTTATTTGTAATTTTCAGACTATAAATAATTTAATTTATTTATGACACAATGATGATGCAGTAATTATATTTTTAATGAAATATTAACATAATTGATGTTATAAATACCCAAATAAATGTAATATGATAATTTATATGAATTCCAATAATTTTATCGGTTAATATGATATGGTATTATTTATTTTAGGAACTTTTTTCTAACTAATCTTTCTATTATGGTTTTCAAAAAAATCAATTACTAAATAGTGTCAAAATTGACATAAAATAGTTCTTAAAAAAATATTATATTATTAATTGTTATTTTATTCCTAAAAATCTATGGTTCGGCCAAATTACTTAGATACAGTTATATTTATTAATTATAAACAACTTGGGGTTCGTTTGGCTTGTTATAGTAAGTTTATTAACCTTATAGTGTAAGAAAACAAGAAGAAACTGTAAGAGTAAAATTAATTAACTTAAAGTTAAATCTAAATTATAAGGTTAAAATAGAAACCTAAACTTGTATAAATTCTATTGGATGAGAGGATTTCGACCCATACCCACCTCTGATTCGAAATAAATCACTTTGGAGCTATTAAAAACTGAATATTACTTTATAATAAAATAATAGTTTTAATTTTTTCAAAGGTGCCCCTCTCCTCCCTTATAAAAGGGCACCTTCTCCCTCTCTTCCTCACACCACATTAAGCCTTCGAGCTTGGACAAACCCTGCCAAAGTCTCTTCTCCACTTCCCTAAAAACATATTAGAGGTCCTGGTTATCTTCAAAGACCAATGTTAGTGCCCTTAAATGAGGTCTCAAAGAGGCACTTCAATGAAGACGTAATGTCTGTTATCGATTATTTCAAATTTATTTCTTCTTCCACTTCATCTTCTTTTATTGTTTCATTATGATGTAATAACATAAGTATCACTCATATACTGATATGTTATTATATGTATGAAACAACCCTATTTCACTATCTATCCATCCTATGGAAAACGAAATCACCGCCCGTGCGTACGTATGTAATACCGTCTCCACGCTGTGGTGTAATCTATTTTCCACCACCACCTTACATGGATGAGTATAATGGTGTAAAGAATAACTATATATGATTATTGTAAAGTGATATTGATTCTGAAATAGTATACGTACACTGCAATACAATTCCACGATCATGGGAATGATATCATCGCTCATGCGTACGTACGGAATACCATCTCCACGATATGATGTGACTTGTTCTACATGATCTTCATTGAATAATAATTATATAAATGCATTGAATGAATGAATATGATATATATTACACTAATAACATTCTGGAAATGATATATCTATAACCTAAAAAGAATAATAATAATTTATTTTACAAAACACGCATAATAACAAAAAGTAATAAACACCCGAATAACAAGTAGCAATGAAATATTACTAATAAGAAGCTAAGAATATGACAATATATGATATCATAAAAATAAGTATGATTCTGGAATAAGTCAATGACTTTATTTAAATCATTATACAGGAGTTTTGGACACTTATGAAGAAAATTAGACCTAAGGTAAGGGAAAATCTCACAATCTCATTTTTATCCGAGATTGTTTATACTTCAGAATTTAATGGGGAATATTTATCAACCACATCCATGTTTCCTGAATATGTAATATTATTTCTATCCTCCTAAAATTGTTCAAAACCAATTTTACCCTTCAGTGTTTCTTTATTATAAGATATTAATGGAATCTTTTATTGTCTTTAGTACGAGGTACTTTTTGAATTTTCTGGCCAAAGTACGAGAAGAACGTTTTTTTAACATATATGGAATGAATGGATTTTAAAACATTATTTCCATGAAGCTTAATTTACAAGTTTTCAGGTTTATTTTTAATCAACTTCTTTTATTTTAAAATTGTATGACATGTTATGGAAAGAAAAATGTTTTTGAAGTAGAAAGGATATTTTCCTCAAGAATGGAGTTCAAGTGTT
This sequence comes from Viscum album, assembly GCA_963277665.1. Lineage (NCBI taxonomy): Eukaryota > Viridiplantae > Streptophyta > Magnoliopsida > Santalales > Viscaceae > Viscum > Viscum album. The sequence continues at coordinate 3,811,872 of OY728143.1, read as the reverse complement.
TTATCAAAATTATCTTCCATATAAGATAATACAGGGTTCTATTTCTATCCCTATTTTTTACATTGATTTGATTTATTTATGATGTAATTATTTTTATGATGTCCTTTTATCTTATATAGATTATGTTATGATGGCATGATGTTTAAGATTCCCATTTTTATTACATGGGTTATGCTATGATGTATGACTTATGATTTTGTGGCACACATAAGAATGGTTTCATTGTGAGATGGGTGGGACCTATATCTCCCTCCGATGCATTGGGTAAGGATTTATATCTCATGAGATAGACATGGATGGAACGACAGGGAAAACCAGTTCAGCGAAACATGACTGAAATGAGGAGTGAACTCGGTTCAGAAATAGACTTTGTCCGCTAAGATAGTATTGGAAATGAGTCTTGACTACTAAGAAATGATTCTCTATGATTATTTGTGTATGCCACAAAGTTTCATGCTTTAAGTTATGATTATTGGGATTACATTTCACGACTATGATTTATCCCACGATTATGAAATTATGATCTCTTTTGCAGGTTAATATTTCCTAAATGTTATGCTCTTATGAATATGATTTGATTGATATTTCTTTTGTTTACCCTTACTGAGAATTTGAGCTCACCCTTTTGTATGTTTTATTTCCCCAGGTTTGGAAGAAGGTTATTAATTAAGATATCCCAAAAGGTAATCTAGATATGATAAAATAAAAGGGAGACATTGTAGATGATTTATGAACCATTTCTTTATGTTTCCCAGTTTCTAATGACTCTATACCTATACGGTCTTTTCCTGGTTTTGTTATACGTTGTAATAAGTGGGATTCAATTCTGAAGTAATAACAATTTTTGTAAAGTATGGGTCATTATAGTTGGTATTAGAGGAAAGGTATAGTCAACCTTTGGAAACTAGGATGTGAAAGCCTTAGTAATAACCCTAAGGATAAGTCTAAGCATAGAACACAATCTTAGCGTTTTAGAAAAGGCCATGAACAACCTATGATAAGACCTTAAGTGTAAAATTTTATTCTTGATTATGTAGTTTTCATAATATAATTAGTGTTTCTCAACTATTCTTCTTGGTTTTAGTCAATGGCTGGAACCCGAAGGAACCATGTTAATGCGGAATGCAACGGGCAATGCAATGATTTCCCCCCTGAGCAGCCAAACGTTATGGGAGATGGAATAAAAAATATTGAAGCCATGATCACACAACTTTATGAATCTCTGAATCATGCATGACTTCCAAATGAGCAAAGGAAGGAGAAACATTCTGTTGAATCCTTCATGAGGCAGCGTCCACCCTCATTCAGCGGGTCTACTGATCCATTAGTGGCCGAACAATGGATCAGTACCCCTGAAAAGATATTTTCAGTTATTCAATGTTCTGAACATGATAAAGTCATCATCTCAGTTTATCGTCTGGAAGGTGGAGCTAATCAATGGTTGAATCGTATAAAGAAAATGAGGCAAAGGGATGAAATTGAGTCCATGTAATGGGATAAGTTCAAGAACATATTTTTCAATAAGTAATTCCCTCATATTCTTCGAACAAAGATGGAGAATGAGTTTCTTGAATTGAAGAAAAAGGATGATGAATCTGTGGGTACCTATGAATCAAATTTTACAAGACTTTAAAGGTACGCTTCTGTTATTATTATCCAACCTGAGAGTAAGATCGATCGATTCTTTAGTGGCTTAAAACCAAGTCTTTGAAGGGAGTTAGCCATAATGGACTTCAATAGCTACAGGGAAATTGTTCGATGTGCTCTCAAGGTTGATATGGAGATTGGAGTAACCCATCACTCATATGCATTTGATAAGAATTTGAAAATGGAATTCAAAGGAAAATCTAATGAGCACACTGAAAAGAAGATGAGATTTCCCTTATGCTCAATGTGTGGAAATAAACATGGAGGGAGTTGTATTAAAGGGACAAGTAAATTTCTCAAATGTGGAAAGGAAGGTCATCAGGAATTTGAATGTCGCAGTGATGGGAAGAATATGTTTAGTGATGCGAACAAAGAAAAGGCTACACATAGTGAACCTCCTACACTTCAATGTTACAAGTGCAAGTATATGGGGCGTTATTCCAATCAATTCCCTAATCCAAGGGTTGTTGATGATGATCGACGTCAACAAACTCTTAAGGCTAAAGACAAAAGAATGTCACATGCAATTTCTATCAGTGATGTGGAGTACGATAACGATGTGTTGAAAAGTACACATACCATCCACTCTAAAGTAGAAAATGTTTTATTTGATTCTGGATCCACCCAGTCTTTTATTTCTAAAGAATTTTCTAAGGGTATCGCCGTATTACATCAACAATTAGATGTTGAGTTAGCTGTGAAAACTCATAATGGAACAATAGTCGCATCAAAAGTATATAATTCTTCTCCGATTGAAGTTTGTGGGAAAGTGCTTTCTGTAAATCTTGCGATCCTTCCTATATTGGAATTTTATGTGATTCATGGCATGGATTGGATTTCTTTATATGGAGCTCATATCGATTGCCAAATAAGGGAAGTCACATTTCATATTCTAGATCAATATATCATCGTCTATTGATGCAAGGATGAACATAACCTTCCAGTGGAAATTTCTTCCATCTTATGGGTCTTGATTCCACTGAATAAAGGTTACTTATCTCAAATGGTTGGTGAGAAACTCAGAATTAAGAATATGCCCATTGTACAAGAGTTTTATTATGTCTTTCCAGAGGAATTGCCAGGTCTTCCACCAAATCGGGATGTTGAGTATTCAATAGAACTTGTACAAGGTGCTTTACCTATTTCAAAGACACCTTATAGAATGGCCCCAATTGAGTTGTAGGAATTGAAGAAGAAACTCCAAGAGAATCTTGATAAAGGATTCATACGCCCTAGTGCATCACCTTGGGGAGTACATGTTTTGTTTGTTAAGAAAAAAGATGGATCAATGAGACTCTGCATTGATTATTGAGAACTTAACAAGATCACGATGAAGAACAAATATCCTCTCATGCGCATTGATGAATTATTTGACCAACTATGCAGAGCTCAATACTTTTCCAAGATTGATCTTCGTTCAGGGTATCATCAATTAAGGGTCAAAATGGAGGATATACCAAAGATGACATTCCGTACAAGGTATGGACACTATGAATTTATAGTGATGCCATTTGGTCTTACTAATTCCCATGTTATCTTCATGTATCTGATGAATAGAGTCTTCAGGGACTATCTTGATCAGTTTGTGGTAGTCTTTAGAGACTATATTATTGTCTATTAAAAGTGAAAGGCAGAATATGGAGATCACTTGAGAATTTTATTAGAGACACTGAGAAAGGAGAAGCATTATGCCAAATTTACCAAGTGTGAATTTTGGGTTCAAAAAGTTGAATTTTTGGGTCATATAATCTCAAAAGAGGGGATATCTGTGGATCCAGCAAAAACAGAGGCTATCAAAAGATGGTCGAGACCAACAACAGTAACTGAGATACGAAGTTTTCATAGTTTGGCTGGATATTATCGACGTTTTGTGAATTATTTTTCACGATTATCTAATCCACTCACCAGGTTGACTCGAAAAGGAGTTAAGTTCATGCGGACGGAGGAATGTGAAGAGAATTTCAAGGAGTTGAAAAGAAGGTTACTCAGTGCACCTGTACTCACACTTTGTTTTAGTGGAGAAATGTTTGTGATCTACAGTGATTCATCTAAGAAGGGATTGTGGTGTGTTCTCATGCAAAACGATATGGTGATAGCTTATGCCTCACGACAGTTGAAAATCCATAAGCAAAATTACCCAACTCATGATTTGTAGTTAGTTGCGGTAATCATTGCATTAAAGATTTGGAGGCATTATCTTTATGTAGAAAGGTGAGACATTTATACTGATCATAAAAGTTTAAAGTACATTTTCACACAAAAGGAGATGAATATGCACCGAAGAAGATGGTTGGAGCTGATTAAGGATTACGACTATTAAATTCATTACCACCCTGGGGAAGCAAACAAGGTGGCAGATGCATTAAGTTGACAAGTCCATGCTAGCTTATCCATGATGAGGATCACAAAAGATCCAATATTTATGGATTTACAAAGGATGGATCATGGAATTATAATAGAATAGGAAAATCACATCTTTCTCAAATGAATGTTCAACCATCTATACATGTGAAGATTAAATAGGCACAAAAATAAGATGTAGAGTTACAAAAGAAGGTGAGAAATGTTCCTGAATTAAACCTTGATTATGATGGAATAATAAGGTTCAGAAATTGGGTTTGTGTTCTTCCCATCCCTGAATTAAAGAAGGAGCTGTTGGATGAGGCTCAGAGTTCTTCATTCTCTATTCATCCTGGAAGCATGAAGATGTTTAGGGACCTGAAAGAGTACTTCTGGTGGGATGGAATGAAAAGAGATGTTGCTTAATATGCCTATCGATGTTTGGTTTGTCCGCAAGCTAAAGATAAGAGACAGAAGTCTAAGGGGATGTTACAACCATTACCCATACCAGAATGGAAATGGGAAAACATCACTATGGACTTTTTCACTGGACTTCCTAAAACATCCAAAGGAAATAATGCTATCTGGGTCATAGTTGATCATCTTACAATGTCTTCACACTTGATTACTATTAGAGAAGATTTCTCTCCGTATCATCTTGCCCAGATATATGTAAAAGAAGTTGTAATATTGCATGTAGTACCACTTTTTATTATATCTAATCGGGATATGAGGTTTACCTCAATGTTCTGGCGAAGTCTTCAGCATACTCTGGATACAGAGTTGAGTTTCAGCACTGCTTATCATCCTCAGATAGACGGTCAGTCTGAGAGGACAATCCAAACTCTAGAAGATATGTTGAGATCTTGCTCTATGGATTTTAAAGGTGGTTGGGATCAACACCTACCTTTGGTGGAATTTTATTATAATAATAGCTTTCACTCTAGTATTCAGATGGCTCCTTATGAAGCTCTCTATGGAAAGAAATGCAGGATTCCAACTTTTTGGGATGAAGGTGGGGAAAGAAAGCTTTTAGGACCAGATCTTGTTGATGATATGGCAGAAAAAGTCCGATCTATTCAACAACACATAAGAGTAGCTCATATTCGACAAAAACGTTATCCTGAAAACCGAAGAAAGACTTAGAGTTTGATGTGGGTGATAAAGTGTTCTTACGAATATCTCCTTGGAAGAGAGTAATGAAATTTGGAAAGAAGGGAATGTTGAGCCCTAGGTATATCGGTCCTTTCGAAATACTGGATCGTGTTTGGAAGGTAGCTTACCGATTTTTGCTTCCACCGAATCTCTCTCAAGTTCACGATGTGTTCCATGTATCTCTCCTGAGAATGTACATACATGATCCTTCACATGTACTCATCTCAGAAGTTGTACCGCTGGAACAAGATCTTTCTTATGAAGAACAGCCGATAAAGATTCTCGATCGTAGCAAAAAAGACCTATAGAACAAGACCACTCGCTTGATGTATTTTTTATAGAGGAACCACCAATTAGAAGAAGCTACATAAGTGCTTGAGGATATGATGAGGGATTGTTATCCTCATCTGTTTGTTACAAAGAGACGAATTTTGAGGGAGAAATTCATTTTAAGGGGGGTAGAATGTAATACCTGAGACTTTTGTGAGAAATATTTTGTTTTTATGTTATATACATCATCAAAGGATTCTATCACTACACACAACACTAGCTTGGATTGCTTTACACGTAATCGCGACCTTCCTCGATAGCTTGCATTGTACCCAATATTGAGTTTCACTAAACAACGATATGATATTAAAATATTATTAAAACTAGCCGTTATGAATAGTAATACCCACTTTTTGAATTTTTTTACTTTTTTAGTTTTCAAAACGGACATCATTTTTGGATTCGTAATTTTGAAATTATCCTAGGGGGAAATTTTGGAATTTTTCTGAAAACTATCAATTTTTGATGAATAGTGAAAACACTAGGTTACTTTTTAAAAACTGGCTTTTTGTTTAAATAATTATTTATTTAAATCTATTTTAGGTAAAAATTGATACATAATACCAATATAAGTTCAATGCAATTTTTTTGAGTCATTTTATAATAATTTTAGATATATAAACATTTTAATGAACTTTTCACCGTATTTTACCCACCTCCTAGGAGAATTTACAAATTTACATAAAAAATAATTTTACCGCTTCAGTGAGTGGAATTTCGAAAATAAGAGAGACGCAGTTTATAACAACTACTAAAATGTGGTTCAATTTGATGAAAATAATTTTTTTTGAATTGTAACTTTTTACTTTTTTTACCACGGTTGAAAGTAAATAGGGTAATTAAGGGAAAAAATAATATTATTATTACCATAACACATGTCCTAATTCTATTGGATAAGTGTAATTTGACCAAAAACATACTTAGGAATAAAATATGATCATTTAGGCCCACATGGATTAGATTAGGGCATTTAATATTATTTTATTTAAAGAATAGTTAAAATAGTTAAAATCAATGTTTAATAACTATAACTTTTTTAATATAGGGATATACATAAGATGAATTCGACTATAAATTTTCATTAGAAAGATAAATAGATTTCATACATAATGGTATTTAATTTGTAATTTTTAGACTTTAAATAATTTAATTTATTTATGACACAATGATGATGCAGTAATTATATTATTAATGAAATATTAACATAATTGATGTTATAAATACCCAAATAAATGTAATTTGATACTTTTTATGAATTCCAATAATTTTATATGTTAATATGACATGTTATTATTGATTGTAATAACTGTTTTAGAACTAATATTTCTATTATGATTTTCAAAAAGATCAATTACCAAATAGTGTCAAAATTGACATAAAATAGTTTTTAAAACAAATATTATATTATTAATTGTTATTTTATTCTTAAAAATATATATGGTTTGGCCAAATGACTTAGATAAGGTTATACATATTAATAATAAAGAACTTTGGGTTTGTTTTCCTTGTTATAGTAAGTTCATTAACCTTATAGTCTAAGAAAACAAGAAGACACGGTAATAGTAAAATTATTTAACTTAAAGTTAAATCTAAATGATAATGTTAAAATAGATACCTAAACATGTAGAAATTCTATTGGATGAGAGGATTTCAACCCATCCTCACCTTAGCTTCGAAATAAATCAATTTTTAGCTATTAAAAACCGAATATGACTTTATAATAAAATAATATTCTTAGTTTTTCCAAAGTGCATCTCTCCTCCCTTATAAAAGGACACATGCTCCCTCTCTTCCTCACACCACATTGAGCCTTCAATATCGGCCAAAACCTGAAAAATTCACTTCTCCACTTCCCTAGACACATCCAATAGGTCCTGGTTTTCTTCAAAGTCCAATTTTTGTTCCCTAAGAGGAGGTCTCAAAGACGCGCTTCAAAGAGGAGGTAATGTCCGTTACTGATTCTTTCAACTTTATTTCGTCATCCACCTCTTCTTATTTAGTTTTTTAATTATGAAGTAATAACATCAGTATCACTCATACACTGATATGTTATTATATGTATGAAAAAACCCTATTTCATCATCGATCCATCCCACGGAAAACAAAATCAGCTTGCGTGCGTACGTACGGAATACCATCTCCACGCCGTGGTGTAATCAATTTTCCACCACCACCTTACTTGGATGGGTATAATGGTGTAAAGAATAACTATATATGATTATTTTAAATTTTTATTGATTCTGAAATAGTATAAATACACTCCAATACAATTCCACGATCATAGGAACGATATCATCGCTCGTGCGTACGTACGGAATATCGTCTCTACAATGTGATGTGACTCGTTCTACATGATATTCATTGCATAATGATTATATAAATGAATTGAATGAATTAATATGATATATATTACAATAATACCATTCTAGAAATGAGGTATCTATAACCTAAAAATAAGAATAAGAATTTATTCGACAAAACACGCATAAGAACAAAAAGTAATAAACACCCGAATAACAAGTAGCAATTAAATATTACTAATATGAAGTTAAGAATATGACCATGTATGATATCATAAAAATAAGTATGATTATGGAATAAGTCAATGACATTATTTAAATCATTACATAGGAGGTCCGTACACTTACGAAGCAAATCATACCTAAGGTAATGGAAAATCTCACAATCTCATTTTTATCCGAGATTGTTTATACTTCAAAATTTACTGAGGCATATTTATCATCCACGTCCATATTTCCTCAATATGTAATATTATTTATATCCTCCTTCAATTGTTTAAAACCAATTTTACTCTTCAATGAGTCTTTAGTAAAAGATATTGATGGAATCTTTTTTTGTTTTTAGTACGAGGTACTTTTTGACTTTTCCGGCCAATGTACGAGAAGAATGCTTTTTAAACATATAAGGCATGAATGGATTTTTAGAAAATGATTTCCATGAATCTTCCTTTACACGTTTTCAATATTATTTTTATTCAACTTCTTTTATTTTAAAATTGTATGACATGTTAAGAAAAGAAAAATGTTTTTGAAGTAGAAAGGATATTTTCCTCAAGAATGGAGTTCAAGTGTTTTATCAATATTATTTTCCATCAAAGATAATATAGTGTTCTATTTATATCCCTATTTTTACATTAATTTTATTTCTTTATGATGGAATAATTTTTATGATGTCCTTTTATCTTATATGAATTATGTTATGATGGCATGATGTTTAAGATTCCTGTTTTTATTTCATGGGTTATGCTATGATGTATGATTTATGATTTTGTGGCACACATGAGAATGGATTCATTTTGAGATTGTGAGACCTATATCTCCCTCCAATTAATTGGGTAAATATTTATATCTCATGATATATACATGGTTGGAACGGCAGGTTAAACCGGTTCAATTAAACATGATTGAAACGAGGAGTGAACTCGGTTTAGAAATGGACTTTGTCCACTAAGATAGTCTTGGAAATGAGTCTTGACTACTAAGAAATGATTCTCTATGAATATGTGTGTATTCCAAAAAGTTTCATGCTTTATGTTATGATTATTGGGATAACATTTCACTACTATGATTTATCCCATGATTATGAAATTATGATCTCTTTTGCAGGTTAGGATTTCCAAAATGTTATGTTCTTATGAATATGATGTGATTGATATTTTGTTTCATTACCCTTACTGAGAATTTGAGGTCACCCTTTAGTATGTTTTATTTCCCCAGGTCAGGAATAAGGTTATTAAGTAAGATATTCCAAAAGGGACTCTAGATATGATTAAATAAAAGGGAGACAGTGTAGATGATTTATGAACCAGTTGTTTATGTTTCCCAGTTTCTAAAAGACTCTATACCTATACGGTCCTTTCCTGGTTTTGTTATATTTTGTAATAAGTGTGCTTCAATTCTAAAGTTATAACAATGTATGTAAAGTATGAGTCGTTATAGATGATTTGGCAGGTAGCCAGGTTCGAAAATATTTTTGTAAATAATAAAATATAATTTAGGTTTTTTAGAGTAATTATATTTTTTTAAAATTAATAAAATAATATAAAAACTTATAACAGTAAAAGTAAAATATATTTATTATCACTAATACCCTTATAGGTTTTTTATATCACTTTTAGAATATTATGACATAATAATAGATACCACATATTTGTACCGTATTTAATTTTTACTCAAAGAATTTATTATATAAGAAAATTCTAAATTACTCAGAAATATCTAATTTAATTGTTTTTATTTCAAAAATAATATTTATTTTATAAAATTAATTTCTTAGATATGATAATTTTTACGTTTAAATAAATAACCATACAAGAAAGTACTAGTTTTTAATATAATAACCATTTTTAGAACCATATAATAATTATACTGGACTTAACTAAATTAAAATATAATTTAACATTAAATAATGATTATTTAATTAATAAAATTACGTAATAGAATATTTAAATAGAAAATTATATAATTTATCTAAAGGGTGAAGTAATTTTAATTTTATATTTATGAAAAATTCAATTTTGATTTGTTCAAATAAAAGTACAAATTTTTATCAATCCTATGATATAATAATATACATCAATTAATAAAATAATTAAAAAAAATGGACAAATATAATATTATATAATTATGAATAAAACGTAACACCCGAGACTTTGATGAGAAATATGTTGTTCTTATGTTATCAAAGGAATATTTTACTACACACAGCACTAGCTTGGCTTGCTTTACACGCAATCGTGACCTTCCTCGATATCTTGTGTCATACGTAATACCGAGTTTCACTAAACAACGATATGGTTTTAAAATATTATTAAAACTAGATGTTATGAATAGTAATACCCACTTTTTGAAATTTTGTAAATTTTATTTTTCAAAATGGACTTCATTTTTGGATTCGGAATATCGAAATTAGCCTAGGGTGAAATTTTGGTATTTTTCTCAAAACATTCAATTTTTGATGAATAGTGAAAACATTGGGTTACTATTTAAAAACCAACATTTTATTTAAATAATTATTTATTTTATATAAATTAATTTTACGTCAATATTGATAAATAATATGTAACACCCCAAGCTTCCACGATATGCTTCTCTTTGATTAATAGAGCAGTGTGTGTTGTACGCAACCTTGAGTTCTAACACACCGCGACCAATCAAAGTAGCCGTTATGAATAGTAATGCCAACTTATTGAACTTATATAAATTTAATATTTCAAAATGTACTTCATTTCTGTATTCGGAGTATCGAAATTATCCTAAGATTATTTTTTTGTAATTTTATGAGAACTTCCAATTTTCTATGAATAGAAAAAAATACTCAAAAACAGCTTTTTTAATCTAAATAATTTATAGTGATAAATTATAAAATTGAGTGGTTATAAAGTGTAATGAAAATATATTTTTACCATTTTATCCAATGGTGGTCATTAGAATTAATTTCACTATGAAGATGGACATAAACAATTGTCAATCTTTTGATTGATATTCTTTCATAAAAACACGGTATTTGTTGTGACATCGGGAATTAATTATTAAATTAATTAATTCAAATTATATTTTTTTAAATTTTTAAAATATATATCATTTTTGAATTTTTAATATCTTATATATATTTGAGTTAATTTTTGGTATTTTTCAGAAAAACTACAATTTTTGATAAATAGTGAAACCACTAAGTGGTAGTTTAAAAACTAATTTTTCGTGTAAATGAAACATTACCATTTCTGTGAAATGAATTTCAAAAATCTGACATACATGGTTTTCATTAAGAAGTAAAATTTGGTTCAATAAGATTAAAATAATTTTTTTGTGAATACTAACTTTTAGGTTTTATTAATCGCGATTAAAGGTAATTATTGAAATTTAAGGTAAAAATGATATTATAAAAATATGAAAATACCATTATACATGCACTACCATTTTTGGATGAGTCATGGCCGACCAATAAAATCCATGGGTCGACATGGGGACCCCATGGAGCCATTTGGGTAAGAAAATGACATTAATAACTTTTTATTTAAAGTAAAAATAAAATTGTCACAAACATGTGTTGTTTTACAAAAACAATTATTATATGGGCTTATATAAGTTACATTTTAGACTATAAATATTCATTGGAAAGCTAAAAATATTTCCTACATCATGATATATTTTTTTATAATTTTTAGACATTATATAAATTAAATAGTTTATGACATCATGATGATGCTGTGATTACCTCATTAATTAACGATTTAAATAAAATGAAAAGATACTGTAACATATAAGACTTAAACTTGTCAAAAAACTATTGTATGAGTATATTTCGAACCCGTATAACCTTATCCTCGAAATTTATAAGTGTGGGACCTTTAAAATCCGAAACTCATTATATAATAAAGTATCATTTCAATCTTTCCAAGAGTGACCTCCTCTCCTCTTATAAAAGGCCTCCACCACTACCAAATTATTCACACCTTCCATGCCATTTGGCTCAGCCAACCTCTACCCAAATACTCTCTCAACCTCCCTCTCTTACTTCTAGATGCCTCACATTGGGCATATGTCTTCCCAAGGAAGCCTTTGTCTCAAATCCAAAAGAGTTACCCGATTTTAAGGTAAAGTCTTCTCTTATGTTGTTTTGGTTTATTTTGCTTCTCCAACCCCCTAAACTCTTATAATTCTTTTCTTTTGTAGCAACAACAGTATCTTCAATATACTAGGATGTTGTTATGAGAATTATTTTATTTACACTTACACACACCTTCATCTAATGGTTAAAGAACATATTGTTTCTGTGGTTGGAGAATTTCTGCCTCACGAAACGATGATGGTTCAATCTTCTTTTATCACCTCTCATGGTGGCCATTAAGATATCACTATATTTATATACGATATATATTATTTTTATGTTTTCCTTATGCTTATGTATTTCACATTTATGGCATACCATTATGATTTCCATTATGGGTAAACGCGATAATTTCATTTTAGGATGTGCGGACTACCGCCCTCTCAAAGTGATTTGAATCGTTAATGCCATATGTGGGATGTATAAAGGATGTATTAAATGATATTATATATGATATTATACTAGAATTATAATATAATTTTATATCATTATGATTTCATTCCATTAAATATGAAATAGAAATGAAAGTAGCGTTCATGCGTACGTACGGCTTACCGTCTCCATGAACGGTGCATTTCATTTCTTACCTCTTAATGTTACGAAATATTATGAATGAATGTATATACTGGATATATATGATATATATGATATCTACATCATGAATATAATTCTGGAGATAATGAATATTCTACCACATACACAAATTTTAATTATAAGAAGTATATTTTGACTCGAGTACCAAAGATCGACAAAATGACCGATATTAACTTAAATGACTACATAATTTTCGTAACATTGTAATAAGTGATATAAAAAGGATAATGAACATGAAAATGGTTCTTAAGAAAGTATAAATTAACTCTAGTTTATTATTCATGAGATTAAATAATGGTCGAGTGAAGTTGGACATGAGGTAAAGGAATTTCTTAACCCAATTTCTATTCTTTGGGTTAATCTTCTACTTTCAAATTATGTCATTATATTATTATGTCCTATCTTGTATTTGTACTTTATTTAGGTGTACTTATAGTGAAAACACATAATATATTTAATTTATTTTAAAAAATGATATCTGTAAGGGACTTCGCCTCAATCTCCTTTCATTGAGGCATATTTTTTTTTATACACAATATTCATTTATACGGTGTATAAACCGATTCGACTTTTACGTTTATTCAAGAAGAATCTTTTTTATATGAAGAAATTTAATAAACAACAAAAGGGATTGTTTTTTTGGTCGTAGGTATGGGGTGACAATGACTTCTCCGCTGCTGTGACCATTATTCGAGTTTCGGCTTCCTCTACAAGCCATAACTTTTTTTAAATGAAAAATAATTACAAAGTTTTAATTATCATTTATTTTGGTATTAAAAATGGTTTTGTAGGTGTTTTTTTATATCAATGTGTTGTATAGATATCATGTGATTGAAATGTGGAAATGTTATGTTTCCTTTATGCATGTTTTATGTGATGCGATTTTGTCATGGATTATGATATGTTTAAACCTATTCATATGAGGAATGAATTGGAATTAATAAGTGATGGGTGGATCCCTCTATAGCTCCTCGATGCATTTGAAGGTCTCATGAGACAAACTAGTGTCTTGGCATGAGGCCTTGATAAAATTTTATTTCTAGTCTCAGCACGAGGCCTTGGCTACATGGTTATGACAGTCTGGCATTATGCATTCCATCATTATGAAAGTGGTTATTGATGTTGCATGTGATTATTCGACCAGTAGAATAACCACGTGAATAAGTAAATGGAATTATTTCATTATAAGTTTTCCATATTATGTTGAAGTTCTGGTTTAAAAGGATTTTGTTTAGTTATACAATGTCTTAAATGTTTATGATTATTTATGAAAGCTTCCGCTATATTGTTATCCTTACTAAGCATATGAGATCACCCCTTTCAATGTTTTAATTTTTCCAAGATGTTAAGAAGAATTTTATAAATGACCTGAATGCATAATATGAGGGGATATGAAGGCAAGACGTTGTTGTAATTTTGTATTACTTTATGATGTAATGTAAAACATATGAATGTATCTAGTGTTTCAAGGATACTAAACTAATCGGTCTTTCGAGACTTGATCATTGTGATCATGCCAATGTTACGCAATAATGCATCGACTATGGGTAACTGGGGTCAGAGCATTACAGTTGGTATCAGAGGCAGTTTATTACAAACCTTGGAAGCTTGATTTATATAAACACTGATTGGAGCACATAGCTCTAAGATAGACTTTGAGGATTAGTATAGAATAACATCCTAGAATTTTGGTATTATAGAGATTTTGTGAGTTTTCCGAGCAATACATCCCTGTCTAGATACGAGCAGGTAGAGACGGTTCTGGCACAGATGTACCTATGGGTAAAACCCGAAAACACTTCATTGAGCTAGACTCGAATGAGAACTGGTGCACGACAACGGGCCTTACTACACTCTTGGTTACGACACTCCCGAGGGATATGCTTAGGATAATTCTCATTTTCTTTAAAAACCATTATGAAGGGTTTATGAGTATATACTTCCTCAAATAATTTTTTTTTTAATTAGGGATTATATCCATAAACTATTCAATTTATGTTAAGTGTTTTACAATTATGGTATTATGTATTTTGATTCATAAACTAATCTAGTTTATGCCATTGTTTAGAAATGGTGCCTAGTGGGAGGAATGGAAACCGTATCAATGCACGCACTCCATATAGAGATTTCCCTTCCGCTCAAGATAATTATAGTGGAGATGGAGATACATATGGTGTTGAACAACTTATCACCATACTGGGACAACTCACTTAGGTTATGAATAATAACCTTACTCGTATAGAGCACCCTGATCCAGAACATGGAGGATCAATGTTAGACTGCTTAATGAGGAAACAACCACAAACATTTAATCGGGGTACAAATCCATTAGTAGCTGAGAAATGGATAAACTCCTTAGAGAAAATATTCCACACCTTGGAGAGTAGTGAAAGGGAGAAGGTTTTTATGGCAGTTTACCACCTCACTAGAGATGCCTATCAATGGTGGTCTCTGATTCAAAAAACAAAGGAAGATAAAGAAGTATCAAGTATGTAATGTAGGGAGTTTAAGGAAATTTTCTTAGAAAAATACTTTCCACATGACCATCGAGGAGATATATAAAGGCAATTTCTGAGTCTGAGGCAGAAGGAGGATGAGAATGTCACAAAGTATGAGGCTAACTTTACAAGGATAGCGAGACATGCTGCAGAATATATACGTAACCCAAGAAGTAAGATCCATCGTTTCATTTATGGGTTAAAACCGTTTCTCCATCGATCATTAGTATTACAATCTTTCTCAACATACAAAGATATAGTCTCGTGTGCTATCAAGTCAGAAAAGGAATTCTCTAAATCTTATGACAATAAAGTAAAGCAAAAGAAGAAGAGAACGGTGGAACAAGAGACAGATAAAGGGAAAAAGGGAAAGAAGTTTTTTCCATTATGCAATAATTGTAGGAAGAATCACCCTTGTACTTGCCTAAAAGGAATGGGAGTTTGTTATAAATGTGGAAAAAAAGGTCACCAGGAACGTGATTGCAAGGGAAAGAAAGAGGCTATCAATGTTGAATGCTACAATTGTAGGGAAATGGGGCATTATGCAAATGAATTCCTTAAGAGTCAGGGAAAATTAACTCAGAAAAGGCCAAGGGATCAAGGACAATATTATGTTGTTACTACAGTTGATGTAGAATAATTAATGTATTGGTGCTTTTGGACTCAAGGATTATATTCTGGTTATAAGAATAATGTGATATATATAAGGATTATACTACAGTAATTTTTGTTTTCATTAAGGTTTTAATATGATGATGGTAATCATATTTTTGTATGTGACAATAAGAGAAAATTTACATTGTTTGAGGAATCTAATGATACAATTGATTTTTGGAATTTAGAGTCCTTTTAGAGAAATTCTGGATGAAGGTATTTTGGATAAATATAAAGGTTGGAATGTATTATGATGAACTTTGGATAGTATTGTTTATGGTTAAAACATTTCTGAAGATTAATTTTGGAATATTATAATAGTATATTTTATTAGGAAAAGGACAACCTGCGGGTCGAGGGATAACCCGTCGCGTCGGACAAAGCGCATTAATCGAACCCACAACCATAGTGCGACATGCCTTTATTACCTACCACTAGCCTACAAGAAGTCCCTGGTTATTACAAAAACATTTTCCTAATGGTATGTGTTAATATTTTGAACCTTATACAATTATGATAAATAGAATATTTTTGAGTTCTATTACCTTTTAGAGTGAAAGATGGGTTTGTGGTAAAAATTTATTAAAGAATTAAAGTATACATGACAAGTATGTATATTCCCTTATGTTCTTAGTAAATCTCCTAAATAAATTCCTCAACTTTATAAAAGGCAACTTAAAACAAAAACGTTGCCGGTTAACTTTTCCAACTAGGGATTCAATGACCCTTTAACCAATCACAAGTTTGTGATTTTCTTGTGGTTAACATTCTCTTAATCCTTTTTTCTACAACTCTCCATCAGACCTCGATTGTTTTTATTTCTTCCATATCCATATTTTCATAGAATCCTAGTATGGGCTATCTCTGGTGACCTTTGTACTTATCTTTCATTCTTTTAATGTTATATTTTTATTAACCTTATTTCCGATGTGGGTTTTCCACAAAGGTATTTCCTATTTTCAACCTTTTATTTTCAAAGATAAATTTCAAATTTCTTGGACACAATTTATTGAAGGAGGGGAGAATGTAACACCCCAAGCTTCCATGGTCCACTTCTCTTTGAATAATAGAGCAGCGTGTGTTGTACGCAACCTTGAGTTCTAACACACCGCGACCAATCAAAGTAGCCGTTATGAATAGTAATACACACTTTTTGAAATTATATAAATTTTATATTTCAAAATGGACTTCATTTTTGTATTCGGAATATTGAAATTATCCTAAGTTGAATTGTTTGTAATTTTTCGAGAACATCCAATTTTCTATGAATAGAAAAAATACTTAAAAACAACTTTTTTAATCTAAAACATTTATAGTGATAAATTATACAATTGAGTAGTTCTAAAGTGTAATTAGAATATATTTTTACCACTTTATCCAATAGTGGTCTTTAGAATTAATTTCACTTTGAAATTGGACATAAACAATTGTCAATCTTTTGATTGATATTCTTTCATAAAAACACGCTATTTGTTGTGACAACCGGAATTAATTATTAAATTAATTAATTCAACTTATATGTTTTGAATTTTGTAAAATAGACATCATTTTTTAATTTTGAATATCAAATATAGCTTAGAGTGAATTTTTGGCATTTTTATGGAAAACTTCAATTTTTGATGAATAGTGAAACCACTAAGTGGTAGTTAAAAAACTAATTTTTCATGTAAAAGAAACATTACCACTTCTGTGTAATGAATTTCAAAAATCAGACATACATGGTTGTCATTAAGAAGTAAAATGTGGTTCAATGAGATTAAAATAATTTTTTGTGAAAAGTAACTTTTAAGTTTTATTAATCGTGATTAAAGGTAATTAGTGAAATGTAAGGTAAAAATGATATTATAAAAATATTAAAATAACATTAAACTTGTTCTATACTTATTTTATGATTCATGGACGACCATGAAAATCCATGGGTCAACGTGGGGACCCCATGGAGCCACTTGGGGTAAGAAAATGACATTAATAACTTTTTATTTAAAGTAAAAATAAAATTGTCACAAACATGTGTTGTTTTACTAAATCAATTATTACATGGGATTATGTAAGATAACTTTTAGACTATAAATATTCATTCGAAATATAAAAATATTTCCTACATCATGATATTTTTTTATAATTTTTAGACATTAAATAAATTAAAATTTTTATGACACCATGATGATGCAGTGATTACCTCATTAATTAACGATTTAAATAAAATGAAACAATAATGTAAAATATAAGACTAAAATTTGTCAAGAACCTATTGGATGAGTATATTTAGAACCCTTATCACCTTATAAACGAAATAATTATGTTTGGGACCTTTAAAATCTGAAACTCATTATATAATAAAGTAACATTTCAATCTTTCCAAGAGTGCCCCTCCTCTCCTCTTATAAAAGGCATCCACCACTACCATCTTATTCACACCTTACAAGAAATTTGTCTCAACCAACCTATGACCAAATAATCTGTCAACCTCCCTGTCTTACTCCTAGAAGCCTCACTTTGGGCAGAAGTCTTCCCAATGAATCTTTTGGCTCCAATCAAAAAGATTACCCGATTTTAAGGTAATGTCTTCTCTTATGTTGTTTTGGATTATTTTTCTTCTCCAAACAAATATACTCTTTTATTTCTTTTATTTTTTTTATAAAAACCAATATCTTCAATATAATAGTATGTTTTTATGAGAAGTATTTTATTTACACTTACACACACCTTCATCTAATGGTTAATGAACATATTTCTTCTGTGGTTGGCGAATTTATGCCTCACGAAACGATGATTGTTCAATATTATTTTATCACCTCTCATGGTGGCCATTAAGATGTCACTATATTTATATAAGTTATATATTATGTTTATGTTTTCCTTATGCTTCTGTATTTCTCATTTATGGCATACCTTTATGATTTCCATTATGGGTAAACACGATAATTTCATTTTAGGATGTGCGGACTACTGCCCCCTCAAAGTGATTTGAATCGTTAATGGAATATGTGGGATGTATAAAGGATGGAGTAAATGATATTATATATGATATTATACTGGAATTATAATTAACCTATATATCATTATGATTTCATTACATTAAATATGAAATAGAAATGAAAGTAGCGTTCATGCGTACGTATGGCTTACCGTCTCTATGAACGGTTCATTTCATTTCATACCTCTTAATGTTACGAAATATAATGAATGAATGTATATACTGGATATATATGATATATATGATATCTAAATCATGAATATAATTTTGGAGATAATGGATATTCTACCACATAAACAAATTTTAATTATAAGAAGTATATTGTTGACTCAAGTACCAAAGATCGACAAAGCGACCGTTATTAACATAAATGACTACATAATTTTCGTAAGATTGTAATAAGTGAAATAAAAGGAATAATGAACTTGAAAATGGTTCTTAAGAAAGTATAGATTAAATCTAGTTTATTATTCAGGATATTAAAGAATGGTCGAGTGAAGTCTGACACGAGGTAGGGGAACTTCTTAACCCAATTTCTATTATTTGGGTTAATCTCATACTTTCAAATTATGTCATGATATTATTATGTCCTATCTTGTATTTGTACTTTCATTATGTGTACTTATAGTGAATACACATAATCGATTTATTTTATTTAAAAAATGATCTTTTTAAGGGACTTCGCCTCAATCTCCTTTCATTGAGACATATTTTGTTTTATACACAAATTCCTTTTTAACGGTGTATAAACCCCTTTGACTTTTATGTTTATTCAAGAGGAATCTTTTTTATATGAAGCATTTTAATAAACGACAAAGGGGAATGTTTTTTTTGGTCGTACGTATGCGGCGACAATGGATTCTCCACTGCAGTGACCATTATTTGAGTTTCAGCTTCCTCTACAAGCCATAACTTTTTTTAAATGAAAAATAATTACAAAGTTTTAATTTTCATTTATTTTGGTATTGAAAATGGTTTTAAATTGTTATTTTATATGAATGTGTTTTATTGATATCTTGTGATTGAAATGTGGAAATGTTATGTTTCCTTCATGCAAGTTTTATGTGATGCGATTATGTTATGGATTATGATATGTTTAAACCTATTCATATGAGGAATGAATTGGACTTAATAAGTGACGGGTGGAGCCCGCTATAGCACCTCGATGCATCAGATGGTCTCATGAGACAAACTAGTGTCTTGGAACGAGGATATGATAAAATCTTATTTGTAGTCTTAGCACGAGGCCTTGGCTACATGGTTATGATAGTCTAGAATTATGTATTCCATCATTATGAAAGTGGTTATTGATATTGCATGTGATTATTCGACCAGTAGAATAACCACGTGAATAATTAAATGGAATTATTTCATTTTACTTTTTCCATATTATGCTAAAGGTTCATGTTTAAAAAGATTTTGTTTAGTTATACATTGGATTAAAAGTTTATGTTTATTTATGAAAGCTTCCGCTATATTGTTATCCTTACTGAGCCTCTGAGCTTACCCCTTTCAATGTTTTAATTTTTCCAGGATGTGAAGAAGTATTTTATGAATGACCTGAAGGGATAATATGAGGGGATATGAAGTCAAGATGTTGTTGTAATTTTGTATTACTTTATGATGTAATGTAAAACTTATGAATGTATCTAGTGTTTCAAGGCTACTAAACTAATCATCCTTTCAAGACTTGATCTTTGTGATCATGCCAATGTTACACAATAATGCACCGACTCTAGGTAACTGGGTTCAGGGCATTACATAATAACTTTATAAGTTCAAATTAATTCATTGGAGTCATTTTATAATAATTTTAGATATATAAAAATTTTATTGAACTTTTCACCGTCTTTTACCCACCTCCTAGAAAAAATTGAAAATTTACATAAAACATAATTTTACCGCTTTTATGAGTTGAATTTTGAAAATCCGAGAGACATGGTTAATATCAAAGACTAAAATGTGGTTCAATGAGATGATTTTTTTTTGTTGAATAGTAACTTTTTACTTTTTTCCCATGGTTAAAAGTAAATAGGGTAATAAAGGATAAAATTGTTTTTATTATTACCTTAACACACATCATAATTCTATTGGATAAGTGTAATTCGACCAAAAACACCCTTAGGAATAATATATGACCATTTAGCCCCACATGGATTAGATTAGGACATTTATTATTAATTTATTTAAAGAAGGGTTAAAATAGTTAAAATCAAAGTTTAATAAGTAAAACATTTTTAATAAAGGGTTATACATAATATAAATTCAACTATAAATATTAATTAGAAAAATAAAAAATTATTGCCTACATAATGGTATTTTATTTGTAATTTTTAGACATTAAATAATTTAATTTATTTATGACACAATGAGGATGCAGTAATTATCTTATTAATGAAATATTGACATAATTGATGTTATAAATATCAAAATAAATGTAATTTGAGGCTTTTTATGAATTCGAATAATTATCTATGTTAATATGACATGTTATTATTGATTTAATTAATGTTTTTCGAACTAATCATTCTATTTTGATTTCCACAATAATCAATTTCCAAATAGTGTCAAAATTGACATAAATTAGTTTTTAAAACAAATATTATATTATTAATTGTTATATTATTCCTAAAAATCTAAGGTTTGGCCAAAAGACTTAGATATGGTTATATATATTAATAATAAACAACTTGGGGTTCGTTTGACTTTTTATAGTAATTTTATTATCCTTATAGTTCAAGAAAAGAAAAAGACACAGTAAAAGTAATATTATTTAACTTAAAGTTAAATATAGATGATAAGATTAAAATAGAACCCTAAACATGTCTAAATTATATTTGATGAGAGACTTGCGACCCATCCCCACATTAGCTTCAAAATAAATTAATTTGGAGCTATTAAAAACCGAATATGAGTTTATAATAAAATAATATTTTTAGTTTTTTCAAAGGTGCCCCTCTCCTCCCTTATAAAAGGGCACCTCCTCCCTCTCTTCCTCACACCACTTTGAGCCTTAATGCTCGGACATACTCTGCAAAATTCTCTTCTACACTTCCCTATAAACATCCTAGAGGTCCTGTTCTTATTTAAAGACCAATTTTAGTGCCCTACGAGGAAGTCTCAAAGAGGCGCTTCAAAGAAGAGTTAATGTCTGTTACCGATTCTTTCAACTTTATTTCTTCTTCCACTTCTTCTTCTTTAGTTGTTTCATTATGAAGTAATAACATCAGTATCACTCATATAATGATATGTAATTATAAGTATGAAACAACCATATTTCACCATCTATCCATACTACTGAAAACGAAATCACCGCGCCTGTGTACGTACAGAATAACGTCTTCATGCCGTGGTGTAATCTATTTTCCACCACCATCATACATGGATGGGTATAATGGTGTAAATAATAACTATATATGGTTATTTTAAAGTGATAATGATTCTGAAATAGTATACATACACTCCAATACAATTCCACAATCATGGGAATGATATCATCGCTCGTGCGTACGTACAGAATACCGTCTCCACGATGTGATGCGACTCATTCTACATGATCTTAATTGCATAATGATTATATAAATTAATTGAATGAATTAATATGATACATATTACACTAATACCATTCTATAAATGAGGTAACTATAACCTATGGAGAATAATAAGAATTTATTCGACAAAACACGCATAAGAACCAAAATAATAAACACCCGAATAACTAGTAGCAATGAAATATTACTAATAAGAAGATAAGAAAATGGTCATATATGATATCATAACAATGTGTATGATTCTGGAATAAGTCAGTGTATTTATTTAAATCATTATACAGGAGGTTCGGACACTTACAGATCAAATCGTACCTAAGGTAAGGGAAAATCTCGCAATATAATTTTTATCCGAGATTGTTTATACTTCAGAATTTACTGGGGAATATTTATCATCCACAACCATGTTTCCTCAATATGTAATATTTATATCCTTATACAATTGTTTATATCAAATTTTACCCTTCAGTGATTTTTTAGTAAAAGATATGAAAGGAATATTTTGTCGTTTTTCGTACAAGGTAGTTTTTGACTTTTCTGACAAAAGTACGAGAAGAATGTTTTTTTACTTATACGGAATGAATGGATTTTGAAAACATTATTTACAAGAATCTTCCTTTACGAGTTTTCAAGTTTATTTTTAATCAACCTCTTTTAGTTTAATATAGTATGACATGTTAATAAAGGAAAAAAAATTTGAAGTAGAAATGATATTTTCATCAAGAATGGAGTTTAAGTGTTTTATAAAAATTATTTTCCATCTAAGATAATATAGGGTTCAGTTTTTATCACTATTATTACATTGATTTGATTATGTTGTGATGGAATTATTTTTATGAATTCCTTTATCTCATATTAATTGTTTTATGATGTCACAATGTTTAAGAATCCCATTTTTATTACATGGGTTATGCAATGATGTATGATTTTTTTTGATTTTGTGTCACACATAAGAATGGTATAATTATGGGATGGGTGGGATATATATCTCCCTCCAATACATGGGGTAAATATTTATATCTCATGAGATAGACATGGCTAGAACGTCAGGTTAAACCAGTTCAGTGAAATAGGACTAAAACGAGGAGTGAACACGGTTCAGGAATGGACTTTGTCCACTAAGATAGTCTTGGAAATGATTCTTGACTACTAAGAAATGATTCTCTATTATTATGTGTGTATGACACAAAGTTTCATGTTTTAATTTATAATTATTGGGATTACATTTCAATACTATGATTTATCACATGTTATGAAATTATGTTCTCTTTTGCAGGTTATGATTTCCAAAATGTTATGTTCTTATGAATATGATATGATTGATATTTCTTTTGTTTACCCTTACTAAGCATTTGAGCTCACCCTTTTGTTTGTTTTCTTTCCAAAAGTCAGGAAGAAGGTTATTAAGTAGGATATTCCAAAAAGGGACTCTAGATATGATGAAATAAATGGGAGACAACATAGATGATTTATGAATGAGATGTTTATGTTTCCCAGTTTCTAAAGGCACTACACCTATACGGTCCTTTCATGGTTTTGTAATATGTTGTAATAAGTGTACTTCAATTTTATCATATTAGAAATGTTTGTAAATTATGGGACGTTATAGTTGGTATCAGATGAATAGGAGTTAGGAATGTATCTGATCCTTGGGAACTCTCACATGTGAGCATTGGACGAAGCATAGATCTCCGCCCAAGGGCTTCATAAGGAAATGGCTACCACTGGGGATGGTGGTGTGTCCCACCCAAGGGGTGTAGCCGCCCATGGAGTGCCCTGATACGTATCAATTATAGTCCACTGGAAGTAATTCCAGACCGTTATAGTTGGTATCAGAGGAATGGGATAGTCAACCTTTGGAAACTAGGAAGTGAAAGCCATAGTAAGAACCCTAAGGATAAGTCTAAGCATAGGACACAATATTAGTGTTTTAGAAATGGACATGAAAAACCTATGATAAGACCTTAAATGTGAAATTTTATTCTTGATTATGTGGTTTTCCTATTATAATTAATGTTTCTCACACTATTCTTCTTGGTTTTAGTCAATGGTTAGAACCCGAAGGAACCATGTTAATGCGGAATGCGACGAGCAATGCAATGATTGTCCCCCTGAGCAACAAAACGTTATGGGAGTTGGAATGAAAAATCTTGTAGCCATGCTCACACAACATTATCAAGCTAAGAATCATGCAGGACTTCCAAATGAGCAAATGAAGGAGAAACATTTTGTTGAATCCTTCATGAGGCAGTGTCCACCCTCATTAAATGGGTCTACTGATCCATTAGTTGCTGAAAAATGGATCAGTACTATTGAAAATATATTTTCAGTTCTGCAATTTTCTGAACATGATAAAGTCATGTTAGTAGTATATCATTTGGAAGGTGATACTTATCAATGGTGCAATCTTATTAAGAATACGAGGCAAAAGAATGAAATTGAGTCCATGGAATGAGATGAGTTCAAGAACATATTTTTCAATATGTACTTCCCTCGTATTCTTTGAACAAAGATGGAGAAGGAGTTTCTTTAACTGAAGCAAAAGGATGATGAATATGTTGGTACCTATGAAGCAAATTTTACAAGACTTGCAAGGTATGCTTCTCGTATTATTATCAACCTGAGATTAAGATCGATCGATTCATTAGTGGCTTAAAACCCAGTCTTAGAAGGGTGTTATCCATAAGGGACTTCGATAGCTATGAGGAAATTGTTCGATGTGATCTCAAAGTTGAGATGGATATGGGATTAACCCATCAGTCATATGGGTTTGATAAGAAGAGGAAAATGGAATTCAATGGAAAATCTAAAGAGCACAATGAAAAGAAGATGTTATTTCCCTAATGCTAAAAGTGTGGAAAGAAACATGGAGGGAGTTGTCTTAAAGGGACAAGTAAATGATTCAAATGTGGAAAGTAAGGTCATCGGACATTTGAGTTCCGCAATGATGGGAAGAAGATGTCTAGTGATTCGAACAAAGAAAAGGCTACACAGAGTGCACCTCCTACACTTCAATGTTACAAGTGCAAGGAAATAGGGAATTATTCCAATCAATTCCCAAATCCAAGGGTTGTTGATGTTAATCGACATCAACAAACTCTTAAGGCTAAAGGAAAAGGAAAGCCACGTGCAATTTCTATCAGCAATGTGGAGTACGATAACGAAGTGGTGAAAGGTACACTTATCATCCACTCTAAAGTAGAAAATGTTTTATTTGATTCTGGATCCACCCACTCTTTTATTTCTAAAGAATTTTCTAAGGGTATCACTGTATTACCTTAACAATTAGATGTTGAGTTAGCTGTGACAACCCTTAATGGCACAACAGTCACATCAAAAGTTTATAATTCTGCTCTGATTAAAGTTTGTGGGAAAGTGCTTCCTGCAAATCTTGTGATCCTTCCTATAGTGGAATTTGATGTTATTCTTGGAATGGATTGGCTTTCTCTATATGGATCTCATATCAATTTCCAAATAAGGGAAGTCACATTTCCTATTCCAGATCAATCTATGATCATCTATCAATGCAAGGATGAACATAACATTCCAGCGGAAATTTCTTCCATTTTATGGGTTTTAATTCCACTAAATTAAGGTTATTTATCTCAAATGGTTGGTGAGAAACTCACGATTAAGAATATTCCCATTGTACAAGAGTTTTATGATGTGTTTCAAGAGGAATTTCCTTGTCTTCCACCAAATCCTGAAGTTGAGTTTTCAATAGAACTCGTACCGGGTGCTTTGCCTATTTCAAAGACACCTTATAGAATGGCCCCAATTGAGTTACAGGAATTGAAGAAGCAACTCGAAGAGAATCTTGATAAGGGATTCATACTCCCTAGTGCGTCACCTTGTGGAGCACCTGTTCTGTTTGTTATGAAGATAGATGGATCAATGAGACTCTGCATTGATTATCGAGAACTTAACAAGATCACTATCAAGAACAAATATCCTCTCCTGCGCATTGATGAATTATTTGACCAACTACACGGAGCTCAAAACTTTTCCAAGATTTATCTTCATTCAGTGTATCATCAATTAAGGTTCAAAAGGGAGGATTGACCAAATATGGCTTTCCGTACAAGGTATGGACACTATGAATTTATATTGATGCCATTTGGTTTTACTAATGCCCCTCCTATCTTCATGGATCTGATGAATAGAGTCTTTAGAGACTATCTTGATCATTTTGTGGTAGTCTTCATAGACGATATTGTTGTCTATTCAAAGAGAAAGGAATAATAAGAAGATCAGTTGAGAATTGTATTTAAGACCATAAGAAAGGAGAAGATTTATTCCAAATTTACCGAGTGTGAATTTTGGATTCAAAAAGATTCATTTTTGGGTCACATAATCTCAAAAGAGGGGATACCTATGGATCCAGCAAAAACAGAGGTTATCGAAAGATGGTCGAGACCAACAACCGTAACCAAGATCCGAAGTTTTCATGTCTTGGCTGGATATTATCGACGTTTTGTGAAAGATTTTTCACGATTATCTAATCCACTCACCATGTTGACTCGAAAAGGAGTTAAGTTCATGGGGACGAAGGAATGTGAAGAGAATTTCAAGGAGTTGAAAAGAAGGTTATCCAGTGAACCTGCACACAGACTTCCTTGTAGTGGATAAAGGTTTGTGATCTACAGAGATGCATCCAAGAAGGGGCTGGGGTGTGTTATTATGCAAATTGATATGGTGATAGCTTATGCCTCACAACAGTTGAAAATCAATGAGAAAAATTACCCAACTCATGATTTGGAGTTAGCTGCGGTAATCGTTCCATTAATGATTTGGAGGCATTATCTTTATGGAGAAAGGTGCGATATTTATACCGATCATAAAAGTTTAAAGTATATTTTCACACACAAAGGAGCTGAATATGCGCCAAAGAAGATGGTTGGAGCTGATTAAGGATTACGACTGCTCAATTTATTACCACCCTGGGAAAGCAAACAAGGTGGAAGATGCATTAAGTCGGCAAGACCATGCTAGATTATCGATGATGAGGATCACAAAAGATCCAATATTTATGGATTTACAAAGGATAGATCTTGGAATTATAATGGATGGGGAAAAATCATATCTTTCTCAATTGAATGTTCAACCATCTATACATATGATGATTAAAGAGGCATAGAAAGAAGATGTAGTGTTACAAAAGAAGGTGAGAAATATTCCTGAATTAACCTTGATTGTGATGGGATAATAATGTTTAGGAATCGGGTTTGTGTTCCTCCCATCCCAAAATTAAAGAAGGAGCTGCTGGATGAGGCTCATAGTTCTTCATTCTTTATTCATCCTGGAAGCATGAAGATGTATAGGGACCTGAATGCGTACTTCTGGTGGGATGGCATGAAAAGAGATGTTATTGTATATGTCTCTCGATGCTTGGTTTGTTAGCAAGTTAAAGCTGAGAGATAGAAGTCTAAGGGTATGTTAAAACCATTACCCATACCTGAATAGAAATGGGAAAACATCACTATGGACTTTGTCACAGGACTTCCTAAAACATCCAAAGGAAATAATGATATCTGGGTCATAGTTGATCATTTTACAAAGTCTGCACACTTCATTTCAATTAGAGAGGATTTCTCTCTAGATCAGCTTGCCAGGATATATGTAAAGGAAGTGGTAAGATTGCATGGAGTACCAATTTCCATTATATATGATCGGGATACGATATTTACCATGAAGTTATGGCGAAGTCTTCAGCATACTCTGGATGCAGAGTTGAGTTTCAACACTGTTTATCGTCCTCAGACAAACGGTCATACTGAAAGAACAATTCAAACTCTAGAAGATATGTTCAGAGCTTGCTATATGGATTTCAAAGGGGGTTGGGATCAACACCTAACTTTGGTGGAATTTTCTTATAATAATAGATTTCACTTCAGTATTCAAATGGATCCTTATGAATATATCTATGGAAAAAAATGTAGGACTCCATCATGCTGGGATGAAGTTGGGGAAAGAAATCTCATAGGACCTGATCTTGTTGATTAGACAGAAGAAAAGGTCAGATCTATTCAACAACACATAACAACAACTCATATTCGACAAAAACGTTATGCCGAAAACTGAAGAAAAGGCCTAGAGTTTGAAAATGGTGATAAAGTGTTCTTACAAATACCTCCATGGAAGAGGGTCATGAGATTTGGAAAGAAGGGAAAGTTGAGCCCTAGATATATCAGTCCTTTTGAAATTCTGGATCGTGTTGGGAAGGTAGCTTACCGATTGGCGCTTCCAATGAATCTCTCCCAAGTTCATGATGTGTTCCATGTATCTCTCCTGAGAATGTACAAGCCTGATCCTTCACATGTACTCAGCTCAGAAGTTGTACCGTTGGAGCATGATCTTTCTTATGAAGAACAACCAATAGAGATTCTGGATCATAGCAAAAATGTCCTACGGAACAAGACCACTTGCTTGGTGAATGTTTTATAGAGGAACCACCAATTAGAAGAAGCTAAAAGGGAGATTAAGGATATGATGAGGGAGAGATATCCTCATCTATTTGTTACAAAGTGACAAATTTCGAGGGCGAAATTCATTTTTAGGGGGGTGGAATTAACACCCGAGACTTTTATGAGAAATATTTTGTTTTTATGTTATCAAAGGAATCATTCACTATGCACAACACTAGCTTGGCTTGCTTTATACGCAATCGTGACCTTCCTCGATAGCTTGCGTCGTACATAATACTGAGTTTCACTAAACAACGATATGCTATTAAAATATTATTAAAACTAGCCGTTATGAATAGTAATACCCACTTTTTGAAATTTTGTACATTTTATTTTTCAAAATGTACTTCATTTTTGGATTTGGAATATCTAAATTAGCTTAGGGTGAAATTTTGGTATTTTTATGAAAACTTTCAATTTTTGATGAATAGTGAAAACACTAGGTTACTATTTAAAACCCGACTTTTTATTTAAATAATTATTTATTTTATATAAATTTATTTTAGGTCAAAATTGATACATAATACCTTTATAAGTTCAATGTAATTCATTGGAGTCATTTTGTAATAATTTTAGATATAAAAAATCATTATCGAACTTTTCACCGTCTTTTACCCACCTCTAAGGAGAATTTGTAAATTTATATAAAACATAATTTTACCACTTCTGTGAGTGTAATTTCGAAAATCAAAGAGACACGGTTAATATCAAGGACTAAAATGTGGTTCAATGAGATTAAAATAATTTTTGGTGAATAGTAACTTTTTACTTTTTTCCACAGTTAAAAGTATATAATTTAATTAAGGGTAAAAATGTTATTATTATTACCATAAAACATGTCCTAATTCTATTGGATAAGTGTAATTCGACCAAAAAAAACCTTAGGAATAAAATATGACCATTTATGCCCACATGGATTAGATTAGGACATTTATTATTAATTTATTTAAAGAAGGGTTAAAATAGATAAAATCAATGTTTAATAAGTAAATAATTTTTAATAAAGTGTTATACATAAGATAAATTCGACTATAAATATTAATTAGAAAGATAAAAATATTTCTTACATAATAGTATTTTATTTGTAATTTTTAGACTTTATATAATTTAATTTATTTAAGACACAATGATGATGCAGTAATTATCTTATTAATGAAATATTGACATAATTGATGTTATAAATACCCAAATAAATGTAATTATAGACTTTTTATGAATTCCAATAATTTTATATGTTAATATGACAGGTTATTATTGATTTAAGTAACTTTTTTCTAACTAATAATTCTGTTTTTATTTCCACAAAAATGAATCACCAAATAGTGTCAAAATTGACATAAACTAGTTTTTAAAACAAATATTATAATATTAATTGTTATTTTATTCTAAAAATCTATGGTTCTGACAAATTACTTAGAAAAGGTTATATATATTAATAATAAACAACTTTGGGTTCGTTTTACTTGTTATAGTAAGCTTATTAACCGTATAGTGTAAGAAAACAAAAAGACACTGTAAAGGTAAAATTATTTAACTTAAAGTTAAATCTAAATGATAAGGTTAAAATAGGACCCTAAACCTGTATAAATTCTATAGGATGACATTATTTTGACCCATACCCACCATATCTTCAAAATAAATTAATTTGGAGCTATTAAAAACCGAATATGAGTTTATAATAAAATAATATTTTTAGTTTTTCCAAAGGTGCCCCTCTCCTCCCTTATAAAAGGGAACATCCTACCTCTCTTCCTCACACCACTTTGAGCCTTCAAGCATGGACAAACCCTGCCAAATTCTCTTCTGCACTTCCCTAAAAACATCCTAGAGGTCCTGGCCTTCTTCAAAGACCAATTTTATTTCCCTAAGAGGAAGTCTCAAAGAGGCGCTTCAAAGAAGAGGTAATGTCCGTTACCGATTCTTTAAACATTATTTCTTCTTCCAATTATTATTATTTAGTTGTTTCATTATGAAGTAATAAAATAAGTATCACTAATATATACTGATATGTCATTATAAGTATGAAACAACCATATTTCACCATCTATCCATCCTACAGAAAATGAAATCACCGCGCATGCGTACGTACGGAATACCGTCTTCACGCCGTGGTGTAATCTATTTTCCACCCCTACCTTACTTGGATTGGTATAATGGTTTAAATAATAACTATATATGATTATTGAATAGTGATATTGATTATGAAATAGTATACATACACTCCAATACAATTCCACGATCATGGAAATGATATCATCGCTCGTGCGTACGTACGAAATACTGTCTCCACGATGTGATGCGACTCGTTCTACATGATCTTCATTGCATAATGATTATATAAATGAATTTAATGAATGAATATGATATATATTACACTAATAACATTCTGGAAATGAGGTATCTATAAACTAAAGAGAAGAATAATAATTTATTCGACAAAACACGAATAAGAACAAAAAGTAATAAACACTCGAATAACATGTAGAAATGAAATATTACTAATAAGAATCTACGAATATGGCCATATATGATATAATAAAAATGATTTTAATTCTGTAATAAGTCAATGAAATTATTTAAATCATTATACAGGAGGTTTGGACACTTATGACGAAAATTGGACCTAAGGTAAGGGAAAATCTCACAATCTCATTTTTATCCGAGATTGTTTATACTTCAGAATTTACTGGGAAATATTTATCATCCACTTCCATGTTTTTTCAATATGTAATATTTATATACTTATACAATTGTTTATATCCAATTTTACCCTTCGGTGTGTTTTTTGTAAATGATATGGAAGGAATCTTTTGTCGTTTTTCGTACGAGGTACATTTTGTCTTTTCCGACAAAAGTACGAGAAGAAAGTTTTTTAACTTATACGGCATGAATGGATTTTTAGAAGATTATTTCCAAGAATCTTACTTTACAAGTTTTCAAGTTATTTTTAATCAACTTCTTTTAGTTTAAAATAATATTACATTTTTAGAAAGGAAAAATATTTTTGAAGTAGAAAGTATATTTTCCTCAAGAATGGAGTTCAAGTGTTTTATCAAAATTATTTTCCATCTAAGATAATATAGGGTTCTGTTTCTATCCCTATTATTAAATTAATTTTATTATGTTGTGATGGAATTAATTTTATGAATTCCTTTATCTTATACGAATTGTTTTATGATGTCACGATGTTTAAGAATCCCAATTTTATTACATGGGTTATGCAATGATGTATGATTTTTTTGATTTTGTGGAACAAAGAAGAATGGTATCATTATGATATGGGTGGGACCTATATCTCCCTCTAATTCATTGGGTAAAGATTTATATCTCATGAGATAGACATGGTGGGAACGGCCGGTTAAACCAGTTCAGTGAAACAGGAATGAAACGTGGAGTGAACTCGGTTCAGAAATGGACTTTGTCTGCTATGATAGTCTTGGAAATGAGTCTTGACTTCTAAGAAATGATTCTCTATGATTATGTGTGTATTAAAAAATGTTTCATGTTTTATGTTATGATTATTGGGATTACATTTCACTACTATGATTTATCCCATGTTACGAAGTTATGATGTCTTTTACAGGTTATGATTTCCAAAATGTTATGTTCTTATGAATATGATATGATTGGTATTTCTTTTGTTTACCCTTACTGAGCATTTAAGCTCACACTTTTATATTTTTTCCTTCCCCAGGCCAGGAAGAAGTTTATTAAGTAGGATATGACAAAAAGGGACTTTAGATATGCTGAAATAAATGGGAGACAATGTAGATGATTTATGAACCATTTGTTTATGTTTCCCAGTTTCTAAAGACACTATACCTATACGGTCCTTTCATGGTTTTGTTATATGTTGTAATAAGTGAACTTAAATTTTGAAGTATTAGAAATGTATGTAAAGTATGGGTCATTATATAAAGTATATAAATTCATACTACTAGGTTATATATACATAACAACTTATTTCATCAGCATAAGTCCTAAGAGTAGGGTTTGGGATGGTGGTGGATTATTGTGATGGTTCATTGAACATGGTTTGGGTTGCGATATCTATATGGTTTATCATCTTCCATTAAGGAGTTTTATTGAATTTTAGTTGTTTAATATCAATGATTTTTTATTCACTGAAGAATCTCAATTATTCTATCTAACATAGAAGATATGATAATTGGGAATCATTGGGAATAATCCAACTGGTTGAGCACATCACTAATTCTGTTTGTGTAAATGAGGTTTTTTCATATCGCATAAGAAATACTAATCATACTGGTCACTATATAGAAAATATATTTTCAAAAACTATTATGGTTAGTTTTCTTCTATGTAAGACAGACAAATCATAAAAATATTTTATTATGGTCTTGAATAAAAAATCAAATGTAGTGCATGTGTTTTATATAACTACATTTCATAAAAAGAAATTTAAAATTTCAAAAATATAATTTCATATAGAATTGTTGGGGGAATTAAATTATTGTATAACATGAATTACAAGAAACACTGATCTAATAATAACTATGATATAATTTATAGAGCATGATAAAAAATAATACTTCATAGGAATATAATGTGAAATTTCATTATGAAAATTACAGCAATATTCAAAACATATGTTAATTACAATAAATTTAAATTAATTTATATACATATTAAACATGTTTTAAAGAATAAATTTTTTAGTAAAAATAGAATTTATTTTTTATGAATTTAATATTCAGAATATAATTAAATAATTTAGTGTGATTTAAATTATTTAAGATAGTAATGTTTATTTTCCAAGGAATTTTATTTTTATCAGAATAAATTATATCGGAAAATTTTAATTGATTATTATAATAACATGTATTAATAACGAAAAATAATAACACAAATTAATGTATTAATTGATATGAAATTGGATTATGCAGACTTCATATTTGTAAAGTGATTTTCATTAACAAATTGTTTGAATTATAATTTATATTTTTTAAATTTCCACATTCAAAAAATTTAAAATTTTATTTTTTACCAAATGAATATTATTTTTGTAATAATCACATCGAACATATATATGGTGGAATTTTTTAGATATTTATAGAAAATATTCATTTCTAGTGAATAGTATAAAATATTATTTCTATGAATTCAACAAAATCTATGACATCATCATCATATATGAATTATTTTAAAATTTATGAATCATTTTGTTGAATAAATATATATATAATAAGTGAAATAATTGATTTAGAAATGTTATTTTTAATTTAAATAGTTAAATATGACATTTTGGAACATCAATTATATTATATCCTAATAAAATATAATTTTTTATTCTCTATAATTAATTTAGTATATGGAAGGTTCAATTAAATTTTATATTTATATAAATGTAAATTAACACTAATTTATTGAATAATAATCAAGAAAATGTCATATTATTAATTTCTATTCATATTTAGTTGGAATAATTATAAAATAATCGAGATTTTATCCAAAAAATACCCTTCTCTTTATGTAATAATATCAACTATCATTCATCGATAAAATCACATTGTATTTAGTTTTTAATTCCTAACAATTATATATTTCTACTCTCTTAAGTCAATTTGTACCCATATGTGTAATTTGGAGTTAAACGACAACAAGCCTTCTATTAGACCCTTCCTCATTGCCAAGATACGAGTTTGATTAATTTTTTTTGATGATTCTTGTAAACTCATGAATTTGAATATATTTTTCAGAGATAAAACAATTTTGGGTGATTTAGGGAAATTTCAAAAATGTTCTAAGGAATCAATATTAGATTCAAGTATACAACTTGTGGTTGTTGACACATCAGATAGCCGATATTGGGTCACTAGTCAGCTAATAGGCTAACCGCTATCCCATAGTGTTTTTGGGATCGCTGGATGGATAGTGAACCAAAAACATCTTTCCAAGGTCTCCACCAGCCAGATGGTGTCCACAATTGTGGTTTTTTTAAACGTTAAATATAAAGACCAAAGAATTCAACACATAAAATTACAAGATTTTGTCATAATAAAACATCATATTACAACACAAATATTGTGAAGTCCAGTGTCTTGGATAACTAGGTACATAAAATTGAAATCATGGTAATAAATAATAAATTTCATTATAAAATCATCATAAAGAACTCACAACATATTATTGTGATCATATATATTCATAGGGTAACATGGGGATAACTTGAACAAATCGATGATCTAAAATCCCCATCCGGGAAAAGGCGTTGCAATAATGCATTATCTCATGGGTTAGAAGGCAAGGCCTAAAGGTATAAAAAGTAATGGAACATGTGAAGTTATAACATATTTACATGTGATCATTTAAAAATTAAGTCATAATAATGTATAAGAAACATAAAACATGAATTTAGAAAGTTTCAAGGAACGATTCATGTATAAGAGAACATATCAAGGTTATCCACCAAACCCATTTTCACATGGTCGCACGTGTCATGGTTAACCGCCAAGACTATTTCACATAACGTCTTATGAGACTAAAAATTATCCAATTAATTTGATAACTTTCTAAGACCACAAAACATAACATATTCATGAATATTATTTCCATATAAAAACACACACATTAACATAAGGGTACTCAAATAAAGAAATGGTTGTCATAATCATGTCAGAAAGCATAATCAATGGGCGTATTAGAAAAGTTTCCATGAGAAAAAGGAATTAGATCATGTATGGATTTTCATAAGGTATAATAGGAATATATAATAGTAGGTGATTCTATATTGAATCGATAACATGTAAAACTATTTTTAATAAACATTAAAATTAAAACATTTTACTGCGGTTTAATGAAAACTAGTACATTTCCTGGGATTCGCACAACACTATAAAATAATAATTATAATTAAATATATATTACTATTCATCAAACATAATTGTTCATATTAATATTGAAAATATTTCAAAAATTACATACAAAATGAAGGAATAGAAGTTACATAAAATGATGAAAAAGTTACATAATGAGAAGCCCTCTCTATAAAATACATAATGAAGGAACAATAGTTAGAAAAAGACTTAATACATGGGAAAAATAGATTTATTAATTTAGGAATAAATAGTGCTCTCCCTAGATAGAATATCTTCTGAATCCTTCTTGAAATCCATGTAATTACATATCCAAGACAATAAAGCAGATTTATAAGACCCACATTCAACAGGGTTTATTGACAATGTCAACAGACACAGTGAAGTGTCCACTACACTATAAAAAAGAGGTGTGGATGAAATGATCTTATCTATCCTAACCGCATTCACATCAACACTATCTTCCTTTTAAAACCCATCAATTGTGTTTTCATGTGCAACACACGACATGTAATCAAAAAGAGTTATATTGGAAAGCCCATATTAAACAAAGAAGTAGCCTCTATGACCAAAGGGATCCCTCTATGAGTGCACCTACATTCCAAAATGTTTTCACTCTATGATAGAAAAAATTGAACCATCTAGTGCCATTGTTGTTTTCTTGGGACTACATTTCATCATAAATAACACCAGATTCCTCTTTATCTAGATTCTTCCTCCATATCCATTACAAATTCAATCAAGATTGGGATTTTACTTTCATTCTTCTTTGTGTGAAAATTCATACATCTCATGGTACCTAATATTGACACCCACTGATTTTCCTTAAGAAAAATTCTTGGTGCCTAAATTTCAAGAATTCATAGGCCCCTTCATTTTATATCCTCAAATTTATAAGGTCCCATTTTTTGATAATATAAATTGGATCACCTTATAATATATGATATTGAGAGCATGAGTCAGAGATAAATCCCCAAAACCAAGAAAATAAGTGGCTCGATTCATTCTAGAACTTGATCTAATTTGAATAAATATTATATTAGATGGTCTGACTAAATGTATAAAAATAATATAGAGGATAAATGAATAATTAGAGTCCAAAAATGTAGTTGGATCTGAAGTGTTTAATGGTTGTGCCATTAAATATGAATTTTGGTTTTGAATAGACAAAATATTTCCTTACTCTTTACATTTTTTACTCCATCTGTGCACTTGTTCAGATGAAATTTATCGAATGATGTACATCCAGTCAATCACTTTGTTTGACAATGTCTCAATTTAGAAAATACATAAATACAAAACTGAGTAATATTATATTTATTGCATAAAATGTTTAAAAATATAAATAGGTTTAATAAAACCCATACAAGATGTTTGAACAAAGAGTTATAGTTAACTGAGATTGAGATAAATACTATGGTAATATTTGACTGAAGAATTAAATATTTCATAAAAAATGGAAATGAAAAAATCATATATAATGGATAACCTGAAGACCATTAGTGAAGATTATAAGATGAAGAAACTAATTAAATTTATCGGCATAACAATCATTTTTTATCTTTTAATGTAACTAAAAAAGAAGAACAATATAGTTCATATTTTAATGGGATTGAGAATTTATAATGAGAAAAAGTCTTCCAATATTTCTAAATCTGGCTTTCATCCTTGTCAGAAACTATCAAAAGAAACATTATTATCTAAAATTGAAACTTAATCATCGAACTAAGAATAAATTTATAGATAATAAATAATTTATATTTCACTATAAAAAATATTATCGACCGCATGATTGAAGAATAATAAAACTAAGGTGGAAATATAAAAAACATAAATGAAATAATATAGAATCGAACTCTCCTGGATTTGACACAAGAATCCCTACTGTAGCCTCCTTCGCCTTTCTTTGCAGCCCGAGAGAAATTATAGTGCACCTCCTCCCAAAATATAATTCCCACCATATAACATGAAATTATTGTAAAAGAACATATATTCCATTATTTTACAAACTAATACTTCCTAATTGAATAAATATTATGTTCTAGATATAAATTCATGAGATTGAAATTTTTATTTGGATCTTGATTGAATAACAAATTAGAGGCATTTTTAATGAAACATAAAAGAAAATTAAACAAAAATAAAAACATAAACATAATTATCAACATGAGGAAAAAATTTATTAAATATGTTGTAACCTAAATATGTTTCATTAAAAAACTACAATAAATCATTGTAATTTATAAAAGGTGAAAACCATAAATAGTCATATCCTTAGTTTTAATATTTTTTTATATTTATAATACGCTTAACATAGGGAACCCATGGAATTGTGACATTAAATATTCAAAAATATGATGTGGTGCATAGAAAATTACCAAAATTCCCATGTTTAATTACTAACAACACTTGGTAACTTTCATGTGCTCACATAGATTATAACTTATTATAATGATAATTGTTTGCATATTTGTTTTATAAGAACTTATTTATTATTAATATGGAGTGAAATAATATCCATTATCACATAAAAAGGTGCCATGAGCATCATTTTTAAAGGTAGAACATGGAGGTTAAAAATATAATATATTATGTGGAGAAAAGAAAAATAACATTGAAAGATATTGAATATCAATGTCAGGGAATTGTTGATGAGAAAGGGATATATAAGAATAAGAAATCTCACATGTTTTAAATAATGATTTTAAATATGAAATGGATAATGATTTTTTACAGTTTTTCAAAAATAATTACATTCCAACTATAATTATAAATTCAATAAAGTAAAACAATATCATTACAGAAAACTGAAAACAAGGTGAATAAATACATTGCAACTACTATTTTGGAAAATGCTTGTAGTACCACAGATAGATCCAATTATGGAAACCCATATTTTCCTCTAAAATTACTGGTAAATGTCCCAATAATTTCATTCCACACATAAAATTACATGATTTTGAGCATAATAATCCATCATATTACAAGGCAAGGATCGTGAATTCCGGTATCTTGAAAGAATAGGTACGTAAAACTGAAAATAGGGAATAAATAAATAAAATTATCTATTTCATCTTCATAAATAGATCCAAAATTTTGTTGTTCTTATATATCGTCCTAGTGTAACCAAGGGATAACATGATCAAATGGATGCACTAAAATCCTAATTAGGGAAAAAGCATTGTAATAACGATTTAGCACATGTGTTAGAAGGAAGAGCCTAATGATAAAGAAAGGAATGGAACAAGTGAAATCATAAAAAATAGACAAGAGGTCATATAATAATGGAATCATAATAATGTTTAAGGAACAAAAAATATGAATTTATCATGTGTAAATGCTCATTGTACATACGGGATCACATGTTAATGTTAACCACTAGGACCATTTGCACATGATAGCACGAGTCAAGGCTAACCGCCAAGACCGTTTCACCTAACATCATATGAGACCCACCATTACCCAATGCATTGGAGCACTTTCTAGGCCCACCCAACATTACATTTTTAGGAATATTATAACCATATAAATAATCAATGAAAATAAATCATAAATAAACATAAGGTTACCCACAAGATGAAATGGGTATCATAATCATGTCACAAAGCATAATCAATAGTTGTATCATACAAGTGTCCATGAGAAAATGAAATTAGATGATGTATGATAATTTAGAAGGAATAATAGAAATGTATCATAATAAATGAATCAAAATTTACATGATAAATTGTAAAAGTGTTTTTAAGAAACATTAAAATTAAAACATTTTAGTGTTGATTAATGTAAATATAAAAGATCATTTATAATGAAAAAAGATATAATATTTTATTTAAAACCAAAAGTGAACCGAGAATTTACTTAATGATTTAAATATTGATTTATTATATATGACGACTTCTTGAAAATATATTGTATAGTGGACATGAAATTTGGAATGAGATTGGGAAGTTCCCTTAAAACATGTATTCTTATCAGGATGTATTAAGGAGTGGATAAGTTAAAAGCATGTATATTATAAAGAGATAATGATTAATGGATATGGATAAATGTCATTAGATATATAGATAGAATTTATATGATGTTCATAAATAGAATATTAGATTTTATTTAGGTAGAAGGGAGTAAGAAGAACACGAAGGAATAATGGAGGTTCGGGTAGAATCCCTTACCTTGAGTTTGAATGTGTTCCCTTCTTGACAATAATGATCTGAATAATATCATTATGTTCATTAATTAATAAGTATAGAAACTTTTTAACATGTAATTGATTTAGTATATCATTTTTAAGTTCATTTAGAAACTTTTTGAATGGTTATAATGTTTAATTTCATTGTTTGGGTCCGTTTGTTTCCTGATCAGTTTACTTATATACATTATGGGATAATCTTGTAAAATAAGGATGGTTCATCAGAATAAGAGTTATATTTTATTATTTAACATCAAGAAGGTTATATGGTTATAAATTTAACTTTTTTACTTAGATTGATGTTAATCATTATATAAATCGTTAGTGATAACCTTTTGGGTTAATTGGTGGGTTTTTATCACAATGACCAATTTTTTTACAAATCAAAACCATGTGTAAAATAATATTACAGAACCATAAGTGAGACATTTTACATATATTATACTTTGTTTTAACAAAAAAAAATGGGATTTGATACTAGAAATGACGACTTCAAAAATAAATTGAAAACCCATTGTCCTTGAATGTGGTAAATTAACACATTTGAGATAGTGTTTTTACAACTTGTATAAAATAAGGGTAAAGGGTAGATGATTAAAAATTATTCTAATTATCATAATAACATTACAAAACATATATTGTACTAGAGTTTTCATTACAAATTCTTGAGTAGGGGTATGGTGAGAAAATAAAACAAATGAACATGAAATGAATGTAAATGAATTTAAAAGTGGAATTTACACCTTGAATTAATCTTCATTAAGAGACTGTTATGTGTAGAAGATTTGGTATATTGAAGAGTACAAGGGTTATTAGAAATTGGGGAGGATCTTGGGGAGATATTTGAGCATAATTTAGTCAAGTAACAAGGCTTGATATGAGTTAATAGAAAAGGGGAGTGTGAGTGGTTTTTATAGTGGAGGGGAAGAGGGTTGTCTTAATATTTTAATCATTATTTTGTAATTTTTTTCACAAGACAAGTAATAGTGATGATTCCATGTCCAAAAATAGTAATTTTTTCATCTGAGTTAAAAACAACATTCCATACATCTTGAATGACATAATAAATAGTGTACATAACATATAATGTATATATATGGTAAATTACCATATTTTACTATTCATTAATAATTATAGTATTTTAGAAAAATCCCAAAAATAAAGTCTAACCATTTTTCAACATGTATAATACAAAAAAAAATAATTCTTCAAAACAAATTTTCAAAATATGATTAATATAATTTAAAATAATAACTTACTTGAAAAATATAGATTTTAATATAATAACTGATTTTATAATGTTTTCAAAAAAATTTGTACGGTATTATAAAATTATCTTAAAATCTGAAGATATAGAATAAGAATTTTTGAAAAAAATTATGAAAATACATATTATTTTTTCATTTTTAAATTATTCATAAATTTTTAATTAATCATTTATGACCTCAGAATACAAACACTATCATATTTTTTCTTATAATATGTATTAATATGATTTATACATCCATTGAGAAGGATACTATTTTCATTTAAAATTTATAATTAATAAGGATCATATTATTATTTACAAGAAATTTATTTTTTCTTATCGAATACCAAGACCAATACTGATCATAACAATGTATTTCATATTTTCAAATTTCAAATCATAGATGTGACAATATTATGTTTAAATGTCAGAAAGTACATAGTAGTTCATTTGTTTGTGAATTCATGTGATTTTATGAAATAATTATAGGAAAGTAATTTCCATTTATAATAAATTGGGTCATTTAATTCTTCCCCCGTTATAAAATCTCTCCCTTAATATTTCATTTTAAAATCGATTCCTTAAATAGGTGTGGAATATTTTCTTTCATTCCGTCATCCTGTTCCTTTATTTCCTATTCCAACATATTTTTTTACCATAGTACATTGACCAGGTGAGTAACCGTTTTACATATAAATATATATCTATGATATAATATCATCAATTTCTATACCTCATAAGAATGTTCATTCCCCAACTATACCACCTATGAAGAGAGTACATGTGAAGGATGTTGTATGTACTTACTTAAGAGGGATACATGGAAGAAATCTTGTAAATTAGACAGGGAAGGTCAATGTGCTAGTTTATATGGCACAACCACGACACGATCAAGAATATCGAAGTGTCCAATGATCTTCGAACATAGATTTCATTTATTCCCAAAAATCATGTCATTTTTTCTAAAGAGATATTAAGAGGAATACCGTGTATCCAACTTTTAACCAAAGGTCTCATGAATGACTATCCACATAAAAATTCTATCATCTTTAGGCACCTTGATGTGCTACTGAATTTTTTTCAGCT
This sequence comes from Viscum album, assembly GCA_963277665.1. Classification (NCBI taxonomy): domain Eukaryota; kingdom Viridiplantae; phylum Streptophyta; class Magnoliopsida; order Santalales; family Viscaceae; genus Viscum; species Viscum album. The sequence continues at coordinate 3,769,678 of OY728143.1, read as the reverse complement.
TCCCCACCCTTTATTTGTCCATTTTAGGTCATAGTGTCTTACACTCACCAACTTCATTCCAAAACACAAGTGTTTTAAACCTTTTCCTATAACGAGATTAGTAAGGTGCCATTCAAATACATGAGTGAAAAACATTTATGAGAATTCAATTGGTGGATGATGTTGGTCGTGTCATTCTTTAAAGCCCATATAGCACGTTCTCAATATAAATTCTAGTGTCTAAATAGTTCACTCATATTGGACATCAATTTGAGGATGATAGTTTATACTCAAATTTTTTTAAGCACTTAGTGTCAGTTGGAAACTTTTCCAAAATATCAATGTGAATCTCAAATCACTATCAGATAAAATAGATATTCTCACACCATGCCATCTTACAACCTATTTGATATATATATGTGAATATTGATCCAATGTGATGTCCTCTCGAATTTTGATAAAGTGATATGCCTTTCTATGATGATCCACAATGGCCTATATAACATTGTTTCCTATGGATTTCCTTTAGAGTATAGTGACGAAGTCCATGGTGATGTTACCCTGTTATATCTTAGTATGTGTAATGATTGCATCATCACCTTAGACATATTCCTTTTATCCTTCACTTTTGGATATACCAGGCACTTTGATGTATACTCATAAATCACCTTCATCATATTGTCCCCCAAATGTTCTCTCAGAGATCTTGATACATTTTTGTACTCCCTGGGTGAATAGAGACGGTTGAGCTATGTGCATAATTCGAAATCTCATTATTTATCTATGGATTGAATTGAATAAATAATTTTGACCCAAATCATACAACTCTTTCATCATCAATGATGAACTCATAGGATTTCCCATTTATAATAGCTTCCCCCCTTTTCTGAATTTTAAGATCGGTTTTTATAATCCATCAGTTTCTCTATGAGTGATTTTTTAAAAATCATTTGAGAATGATTGATGATGATCCTCCCTTAATGATTAACATGTCCATTACCACAAAATAAAATAATATCGGATGATTTTAAATTATCATCATTGATAAATATACATGATCCTTTTTATTTAGAGCGTCATCCACCTTATTTTACTTAAAGATATTATAGTGTATTGATAACTCCTAATACATGATGATCTTTAACAATATTAGATAGGAAATATTTTGACTTTTTTGCGTGAATAAATTTTTACGACTCTTGTCAATAGTATATATCTCACACTTCTACTCCTAGAGATAATCCTTCTAAATTTTCAACACAAAATTCACAACTTCTAACACCATATCAAGTGTATGATATTTTTCCTCATGCATTTTCAGCTTCCTTGAGGCATAGACTATCACTATATCATTTTACATTAGTAAAAGAAAAACAATTTCATTGAATCATCATTGTACACCACAATGAGTTTTCTACTCAGTGGCAGTGTGAGTATTGGTGTAGTGATAATCCTCTTATTCAACTCATTAAAGCTATCCTCACATTTTTGATTCCAGACAAGAATCACTCCCTTTAGTGACATCTTCTTTATTGGGTTTGAAAATCATGATAAATTCCTCACAAATCGTTGATATTTCCCATCTAGACCCCAAAAAGCTATGGATATTCATTACAGATGTTGTCTAGGGCCACTCTTAAATTTTATTTATCTAACAAGGGTCTACAGATATCACATTGATGCAGATAAAAAGCCAAGTGAATGATATTTCCACTATCCATAGATCACATTTACTTAACATTGGATATATTTCCTTCCATCAAAATTTCATTAACACAATATTCAAATTCTCCTTATGTTATTTTTTTCTATTTTAGTATATCAAAAATTTTTGATGGAGAATACAAAAATTTTTTTGGGGTAATATCTAAAATCTCTATTCATTAAATCCAAGAAATAATTTTGAAGATTAGTGAGTCTTAATGACATTTCTAGAAATTCATATTGTCCATACCTCATTCAAAAGGTATTTTTGGAATATATTCCTTCCTCACCATTAATTGGTGATTTCCAAACTGAAGTTCCACCTTAGAGAAGTAACATCTCCCATGATGATATTCAAACACGTCATCTACTGAAGGAATGGGATACTTGTTCATGATCTTTATTTTATTGATATCATGGAAATCAATATATATGCACATTGAATGATCCTAATTCTTGAAAAAAAGGACTGGCGGACCCCATGGTGAAGCACTCGGGTTTATAAAACCCATATTTTGATTATCCTGTAACTGCTTCTTTAGCTCTTCCAGTCCTACTATGGCGATTATATACGGTTTCTTTAATATATATGGGGCTGCAGGAATAGGATCAATTGAGAACTCAGCCTCTTTATCATGAGGAAGACCAAACAACTAATTAGGGAATACATCATGGTAGTCTCTCAGCATCAGAATATCACTAATAATAATATTCTCATATTCGTCAATCATTTGAGAAATACATGCTTTCTCTTAAGAAGGTAGAATCCACAACGGAGATAATTATTCAAAAGGAGATTCTTCTTACTCCTTAAACTTTTAAAGAATTGGACGATGCTTCATGAATTAAATAGTGATCTCCCTTTCATGAAAGTTGATGTTGTCTTTGTATAATGATTTTCAATCCATGCCCAAGGTAGCACAAAACTCTTATAAAAGAAAAATGACAATACATTTTGGGAGATTATTCCCACAAAAATTTATCGGTGATGAGTTTTAAAAATTGGATGCAATAATTTCCCCATTCATTATTCTCATAGATGAATTATCCTCCAAATTTTGAGGTGGTCTTTCAGTTGTTATAATAAATATTAAAGATATGAAAGAATGAATAGAAATAGAAACAAATAAAACATTGGATATTAGTGAATTAATAACTAGAATACATGTCCTCACATCATAGTTCGGATCCACCTCAGTAGTATTTATAGGATAAGATCTTCCATTATGACTTAGAGGATGTAGTTGATTTCCTCTAACAAACCTTGGATTAAGGAAATTATTCTCATAATTCCCATTATCCTTGAAGTTGTAACACTACAACATTAGATGAATGTTTATTTGAACCATAATTTCTTCTTCATCATTATTTGGACTCTTCATATCCCTTCGGTAGTCCTTTATTAGATGTACTATCATTCCACATTTTATGCAATTATAGATTCCCAATAAATAGGTCACAGGATACTGATTCCCAAAATTTTGACACATGAGATGTTTGATAGTATTTCAATCATGGGATTTATTTTCTAGGCAACCCATATTTGACTTCATATTATAATTTTTTTCACTAGGCCCATGAGACCACATTGAGTCTCTAATCACTATTTCAACATTGATGGAACACTGAATAATGTACTCATATATTTCATTACATTGAATTTCCAATGCTTATCATAAACTTGATGTTAGTCTACTAAATAAGTGATTCACCATTCATTCTATGTTCATGACAGTGCTGAAGGCCTATCTTCCAATCCTTGTGATGCTTGCTTCATACTCCCCAATGAACTCCTCTTCATTTTTCATGAGTCTACAGAACCATATTTCTATATTGAGGAAGAGGGTTCACAGAATATATTTATTGAAAAACATCTTCTAGAATTCCTCACAATCCATGGATTCAATTTCCTCATGGGACATCATATTATTAATCATTGTCCACAACTGTTCAGCTTCCCCATAAAAACTGAAGACCGCCAGTATGAATTTCTCTTCTTATGAGCATTAGAGGACATATAATATCTTTTCAATATAGTTTACGAACTCTTACACGGGGAGGAGATATGAATATCCACTAAACATGGTAGTCCATTGCTGCATGATGGAATCAAAAACAACTTTCTTATAACTTTGAGGATGAGGGAATTTCACATGATTCATTCTATTATTCATAACTTGAGCCAACTGAGAAATTACATTCACGATATTCTGAGCACCCATTCCCATCATATTTAGTATATCATTAGTTAAATCATCCCATTATCTATCACTTTTATTGTTGGAACGTGTTCTTCTATATCCCTTCATTAACTATCAAAAGCAACATAAAATTAAAGGGGGGTAAATACATAGTTATTAAGAACAATTATAAAAATTTGAACATAAAAGAATAAACATGTAAAGAATAATTATAACCTAACTTGTGATTCCCTATTATCAATATTGGATATCCTTGATATATTTCATGAATTAAATTCTTTTTGGAACATCTTATATTCCAATAATAATGGTTTATACCAAGCTATTGAGTTCCCCAAAGCATATCCTTAAGGAGTTTCAAATCAAGAGTGCAGAAAGGCCCATTATTACGTACAAGTTCCAGTACAAGTTGGGATCAATGTGGTGTTTTTGGGTTCCACCCCTAGATACAGATGTGCCGGATCAACCTCTAATTTTTTGTATCCAGACATGTAGGTATTTCCTGGATAAACCAATTACTCTATAATTTTCATAGTTTAGTAATGTTTTATTATTCATAGTATCATCCTAAAAGTCCATACTAAATTCCTCTATTCATAATATCCAAATATAAATAGACCATCGTCTGATAAAAAATATAGTTACCCAAGCAATTTTCACATAACATTACATTATTTTATGCATAATAAAACATCATATACAATGCCATGTATTTTGAAGTCTACTATCTTGAATGACTAGGTATATAACACTAAAATCATTGGACTAAATAAAAAATTTCATTACTTAATCTTCATAATGAGTTCCTAACATCAATTGTGCTAAAAAAAGTTCATAGGGTAAGCTACGGATAATATGAACAATGGGATGATCTAATATCCAATAAAATAAAAAATCATAGTAATAAAGAATTAGCACATGGGTTAGAAGGCATGACATAATGACATAAAAAGGAATAGAACATGTGAAATCAGAACATATAGATATGGGATCATAAAATCATGGGGTCATAATAATCTGGAAGCAATATAAAACATGAATTTAGCATGATTCAAGGCTCGTTTCACATAGAGGATAAAAAATAAAGGTTAATGACCAAGACCGTTGCACATGGTAGCACGAGTCAAGGATAACAGCTAAGACTGTTGAACATAATATCTCATGAGACCCAACTATACCAAATGCATTGGAACTCTATCTATGAATTACCATATTAACATTTTATGTAACAATCATTCCACATAATCAATCATATTCTATCAATCATATATAATCATAAGGGTATCCACAGAAAGAAATGGGTATCATAATCACACCATAAATCATAATGAATGGGCGTATCATACAAGTCTCCATGAGAAAAAAGATCTGGATAAATAATTAAAATTAAGTAGTTTTAATAGGAATGTATCATAATAAATTATGCCAAATTTAAGTGATAACATCTAACAGTTTTTTTAAAGAATCTTTAAAATTAAACCGTTTTGTGTGGATTAATAAAAATATTAATGATCATATAAAATGGAAAAGGGAAATATATTTTATATAAAACCAATATTGTTGAAATATTTTTTTCAGGAAAAATATTTTTTTATAAATATAATTTTATCTTAATAATATATTATATAGTTTACATGAAATTGTGTATGAAATCGGGAAGTTCCCATAAAACTGGTTTACATTTTGGGTTTTATTCAGGAGGGAATAAATTAAATCCATGTATATCCCCAAAATTGAAAAATTAATGGATATTGATACAAGATTTGGTAAATATACACCTAAATTAAAATATTTACATAAATAGAATATATGATTTCATTTTGGTAAAAAGTGAGTAAGAATGACCTGACAGAATAATGGTTGTTCGAGTAAAATCACTTCCATCAAGACGAAAGGTGTTCCCCTCTTGATATAAATGACATAAATAATAAAACTAGGTTTATTAATTAATAATTATATATCCTATTTTACATGTAATTTATATTTTATATCTTTTTAATTTTCATTCATAACCTTTTTGATTTGTTATATGGTCCAATTTCATTGATCAGTTCTATTTGTTTAATGATCAATTTACTTATATACCTGAACATATAATCATGTAAAATTAGGATGGTTTTCCATAATTTTTGTTGTATTTAATAATTTAAATCCATAAGGTCAGGTGGTTTGAAATTTAATTTTTTTACTTGGATTCAATTTCAGTCATTATATAAAACATTAGTGATAACCATTTGGGTTAATTTGTGGGTTTGGATAATAATATACACATTTTGATTTATAATCAAAACCATGATTAAAAATAGATTCCATAACCATAGATGAAAAATATATCATATATTATAGTTTAGTTAAACAATAAAAATGGTCTAATGACCAGAATTGAAGATTGTAAAAGAAATTTAAAACACATCATCTTTTAATGTGGAAAACTAATACATCTTTGAAGGGTTTTTACAACTTGTATAAAATAAGGTTAATGGAGAGATAATAATAACATATTGGATTATCATATCAAAATTATGGTACATATAAGGTACTGGTGTTTCCAAAACATTTCGGTGAGGATATGTACACAAAGAAATGAAAACGAAGAAAATTGAAAAGAATGTTAATGAATTAAAGAGGAATTTATCACATGAATTAATCTTCGTTGAGAGACACTCTAGGAGAGATGATTTGGTTTTTGATGAGACCATGGGATTATTGACGTGGGGTAGGAGCATAGGGAAATATTGTAGAATGTTTTTGGAAATGAACAAAACTTGATAGGGGTGAAGAGTACAGTGGAGTGTGGGGTGTTTTTATAGTGGACAGGAGGAGGGTTTTCTTAATATTTTAATCATTAGTTTATTAATATTTCATAAGACAAGTAGTAAGCATGATTCAGTGTCCAAAAATAGTAATATTTTCATTTTATTTCGAAACCAAGGTACTTATATTAGGCATGACTCAATAAATAGTGTATTTAACATATATTGTGTATATATGGTAAATTACCATATTCAACTCTTAATAAAAAATCATGTAATTTTTAAAAATTCTAAAAATTAACCCTTAACATTTTTATATATTTAGAATCAAGAAATGAAATCTTTTTAATTTTTTCATAATATGATAAATTTAATTTAAAATCTTATTTTATATGAATATACATATTTCAAAACTATAACTGATTTTATAATGTATTTTAAAATTATAAAAGGACATATAAAATTATATAAAATTATGAAGACATAAAAACAATAGATTATTAATACAATTTATGAAAATAAATTTTATATTTTAATTATTAAATTATTCTTTATTTTTTATTTAAATATTTATGACTTAAAAATATCTACAATATCATATTGTCACATATAATAATGATAAATTTTTTTTTATAATTAATTATTAAAGATATTATTTTTGTGGAAAATTTATTATTCATAAGGGACATAATACTATTATCCAAAAATTATATTTGTCTCATCGGACTCCAAACATTTTACTTATCACAACTGTGTTTGTCGTATTTTCAAAATTCAAATCATTAAAGTGAAAAAATTATGTTTTAAGGTCATATAGTACATAGTAGTTCATTATATTGGGATTTCATGTTACTATAGGAGATAATTAAAATAATTGAATTTCCATTGATAAAACATTGGCTAGTTATAGTAAATTTATACATTATTTTCCTTTTTACCTTAAATCCCTCTATTGGGATTTCATTACCCATTTGGCCTAGTAGTAATGTTCAGATCTCTCTTCTCCTATTTTGATGGCCATGTTGGTTCTCTATCATCAATTTTCTATTTGTTCTTCCAACAACATCGATTAATATCTTATGGTAAGGATATGACTCCTATGACTTCTATTATTCTTTTCAACCACTATCAAGCATTATCACATTGCTTATTCCCATCATTCCCTATATAGAACAATTTTTATTAGATTATCAATCTCATCATAATCATGAAAAATAAATAGTCAATATAAGAAGACTAAACTCTTCAAATCCTATGGTTAGTGGCCCCTATATTTAACCCATATAATTTCCATATTTATCATCATTTTATATGATAGAAAATTTCCAAAGGATGGATAATTTGGATGATAGTTTCTAACGATCCTGGTTGTGATTTGGATATATAGTGGCCGTATAGTTTAGTTATTTGGGTTTTTAAACATACTACATGGATATTTGGTGGTTATTCACCAAACCATTACATGTGTAATTTTCCAGGCCAATTATAAGAGAGAATCATGGATAAATATGGTATGTTAAAGTAACATATTAGATGTTTTCTTGGTTTCCTTGTTAGAAGAAAGATCCTGGACATTGTGATGCTCAACTCAAAGTATGCTGATTTTGGATATGTGGGTAATGACGTGACCCTAGTTACCCAGTGTCTGTTAATTTTTACATAATATTGGCATGATCACATGTAATCATGCCTCGAAAGACCAATCAGTTTAGTAACCTTAGACATAAAATATACATACATAAGTTTTCCATTACATTTTAAAATGAAAAGAGAAACATTTTGTATTTTTATAACACACTCATATACCGTAGAATATCCCCAAAGGTCAATCATAATGTACTTATTTTCATTATGGGAAATGAAATAAAACATATGAAAGGGGTGAGCTTAGATGCTCAGTAAGGATAACAATATAGCAGAAACTATCATAAATAAGGATAAACTATTAAGGAAACGTATAAGACTAACACACAATCCTTTTATAATTATACTTCAGAATAATATTTCATAGATAAATATTATAATATCATTTACATAATAACATTGATATTCTACTAGTTGAATAATCACATGTAATATCAATAGCTAATTTCATAATGATGTAATGCATAATGTCAGACATCATAACCACATAGTCATGGACTCATGCCAATAATACAAATAAAAAAATTATCAAGACCATGTTTTTCTCATGAGACCTACCAACGCATCGATCGGATATAGCGGGCCATGCCCGTCACATACTATGTTAAATTCATTCCTTATATGGAATGTTTGAAACATAACATAAACATTCGTATTAAAACTAGAATTCCAAATATTAATACATTAACCGTAAACCATGAATTACATTAAAATAGCAATCCAAAGTCAAACATATCACAAAACCTTCAATACAATATGGATGATTGTATAGTAATAAAACAACCACAATCAAGTGTAAAATCCAACAAAGGTTGTTGTAATAGATGAAATCTATCAAAACAATATTTGATAGAAATATATATTTATACATTGAAATAATTTAAAAGTAGATATAAATTTTATTAAGTAAATATTTTTATAATATTTTAAGGGAATTTTCAAAGGTATATAAGAGCTGAAAATAGATGCACCCACATAATAAGATAAAAAATTCATTCTTTCCTTAATTTGTCGAAAAGGACATAATGTACCATGTTTGAAAAACAACTGAAAGATTCCATTCAAATAATTTTATAATTATTAAAAAAACATTATAAATGACTTTATCGAGTATTCTAAAAAATAGTAAATATGTTTTGAAATACATGTTTATGAAACATGGATGTGGATGATATAGATGTCCAAGTAGATACTTACAAATATAAACCTCAGATAATAAAGAGATTATCAAATTAACCCTTACCTTGTAATAATCCTAAGTTGAGGGTACGTTAAAATAAATTATAATGTTTAAATAATTGTTATTAAATTATAAAATAACCCCATACATAAAAATGATCTCAAATATGATCATCTAATATTTCTTTGTTAATAATATTTTCGTAGAATCATTTTTTCAGTGGATAAGTGATTCATTTTACGTTATATGTTTTGTTACATAAGTCATGTTTTTTATGTATAGGATGTATTTTATTTATATAAAAAACTTTATTATGTTCATAAACATTTTTGTCAATCAACAAATGAAAATTCTTCTTGAAAATTTACTATTGGGAATGAAATATCATCACGTTGTGGATACTTTAAGCCGTACTTACACACTGGCATCTATATCATTCTATTGCTGGTGAAATTATATGTAGTTGGATGGTATATAATAATTAAATAATAATTAACATGTTATATTTATTATTTACATCAATTATACTCATTATTATACCCGTCCAAATAATGATTCTGTGAATAAAAAACTACACCTCGACGTGGAGATGATAAGCTCTACATACGCACGTATGGTGACATTTTCATTCATAGGACGGATAGAAAAATGAATATAGTTGTACCATATTTATAATAACATCTCATTATGTCTATGGTTCTAGACTTTTTATGTTTTTATAGAAACTGTAAATGAAGAGCATGTGGAGGAAGAAAAGAACTTTGAAATGGATGATGAAGAAGGTGTTCCTGATGAGCCCGTAAGGGGCCCCACTCTCGGCTAGGGTTTCTCTCATGCCGCCTCCCTCATCCCAGATCTACGCTCCTTCTTCCCTAGCTAGATGGTTTGATGTGGTGTTTTCTGTGTTGTCGCAGCCTTGTATCGGCTCTTCATGCACGCATCGGGGTCTTCGCGACTCAGTGTTGATTCTACGCCTAAGTCCTTGGTCTGACGGTTCGAGATCTGCACTTTTTCCATTGGTTTGGGAGTTTGGAGGTCAAGCGTTGCTTCTCTTGTTTTCTCCGATGGCGGTGTTGGGAGCTTGGTTTGTTTCGAGCTGATGAAGATGACATCAGGATGGTTTCTTGGACAAACTCTTGTTCTTTGAGTTTGGTGTGTGATCATTTAAAGCTGGCATTTTCTTGAATCTGGTGATGTTCTGTGCTATTTGTTCGTTTTGATTTTATTTTTGGGTGATTTCTAGGTTTCTGGTGATGTTCTTCCTCTCACAATCTTATATGCGAGTGATTTTTGGATTTCACGGATGGAAAGGGATGGGTTTTGGGGTCGTGAATGTGGCTATTTTCTGGCCACAGTGATGGTTTGTGATGACAGTGGCGGGGTTAGAACTCTCTTCGGCATCCTTGATCACTGTATCTGTTGGTTTCACAGTGTTGCTGGAGGATTTATCGCCGACGTTGAATGATGGAGGCGACGTTGATTGGTTCGATGCTCGAGGGAGTGAGCGGCTCGAGGATGCATGGATAGGTGTGCAGATTCATGGCGTGTGGATCGAGGACAGCTGTCTGGTTTACTTGAGAGTGAAATTTGAAATGTGAATTTGACTGGATGTTGCGAGTGGTCTTTGGAACTGGTGATGTTTTGGATTGGGTATTGGAAACCCTCAAACCGTCCATGAGAAAATGATTTTTTTTGCAAATGGATGATGAAATAATTAAATCTTCTTCGGGCGATTCCATTTGATTTGAACAAATGGGATCCATAGGATGATTTATGATAAACATAATGCCTCTAAGTTGATTCTATATTAGTTGGGAGGATATTAGAGTAGGGTCTGGCTAAGCCACATGGCTTTGGAAGTGAAAAGTTATTAGAAGGGAAAGTACCCTTTTATAATAGAGGTGTGGGGCACTTTTGGAAAATCGTTAAATATTAATTTATAATAAAATCATTATCAGATTCTATTTTCTCAAAATGGATTTTTAACAATGATAAGGTGGGTAGGGGTCGAAATACCTTCAAAAAATATGTTTTATTCATGTTTAGGTAACCATATTAACCTTTTCATTTTTATATAACTCTTGGTTAAATAACACAACATTTAACAAGTCTCCTTGTATTTTTATATTAAATGGTTAATAATCTAACTATAAAATTCCTAGATAACCAAAAGTGGTTCATTAATGAAATATATAACATTACCCATGTCCTTTGGACGAATATTAGATTTTATGAGTATTTTATCATTTAATAAAATAATAATTGTTCTGAAACATATTTTTTCTCAATATTGACACTATTTAGTATTTCGTTTTTGTGAAAGTCATAAAAACATTATTACATATAAAATACATTTAATCAACCATAAAATGCCTTATTAAACTATGAAATTTTTCTATGACATTAAAAGTTTCAATATAAATTTATTATAATATCAATGATAACAATTATTTAATCTTTCATTAATAATGTAATTAATGCATTTTCATTGGGTCATAAATATATTTAATTATTTAATGTCTAAAAATTATAAATAAAATACCATGATGTATAAACTATTATTTTCTTAATAATATATATTTACAGTATTATATATATAATGTGTAACCGTATATTAAAAATGTTTCATTTATTGATAATTGAATTTAAAACTTTTAACTCTTCTTTAAGTAAAATATAAGAAATATCCTCTTCTAATAAAAGTTGATTAAAAGGATCATATTTTATTCCTAAGGATGGTTTTAGTCTAAATACCCTTATAAAATAGAATTAGGACATGTGTTGGGGTAATTATAATTTCATTTTTACATTTAATTACGCTATTTACTTTTAACCATGGTAAATAAAATTCAAAAGTAATTATTCGCACAAAATAATTTTCATACTATTGAATAACAGTTTGCATACAGATGTAAACCATGTCTCTTCGATTTTTGATATTCAATTCATGTAATCGGTAAAATTACATTTTATGTAGATTTTAAAATGTTCTTAGATGGTGTGTAAAATACGTTAAAAACTTCAATAAAATTTGATATATCTAATATTATTATTAAATGACTCCAATGAGTTACATTGTTTTAATATTGGTATTATGTATCTAATATTAATTTTATCTAAACTTAAATTTAAATATAATTATTTAAATAAAAGGTCGATATTAATCAAGAACTCGGTGTTTTTAATTATTCTTCAAAAATAGAAATTTTTCAAAAAGAATACCAAATATTTACCTTATTCTAATATTAACATTCTGAATCAAAAAATGAAGTCCATTTTGAAAAATAAAAATAATAAAATTTCAAAATTGCTTATTACTCTTTATTACATATTTTTAAATTGCTATTTTGATTCGCTGTGGTGTGCTAGAACTCGATGTTTCCTACAACACAAGCCTTTATATTATTCAAAGTGAAACATACTATAGAAGATTTGGGTGTTACATTCTTCCCTCCTTCAAATAAATTTCATATTCAAAAATTTCAATAATATTACTACATAAAAATATTTTGGTGGTTCTTTATCATAAGTTTCTCAAGCTCCAACATTACCTCTTCTATTTTATGGTTTCCCCAAGGATCAATTACTAAATGATTCGTCTAGTTTCTTAACACTTGTTCATTGCTGTCATGAATCCTCATATGATATTCACAATAAGATGGAACATTTTTCAGATCTATTTCTTCATAGGTGAGTACATTCATTGAGTCAAGCAAATATTTTCTCAACATTGATATGTGGAACACATTATGAACTTTGGAGAGACATGGCATCATTTCTTAATGATAAGATACAACTCAAATTCATTAAAGAATTTTTACAGGACTGATGTACCTTGGATATAATTTAGACTTTTTACCGAAATGTATAACACCCTTCCATTGAGATCCCCTCAATAAAACATGATCAACTACTAGAAATACAAATCATTCTTTCAGTTATCAGCATAGATATTTCAAATACATTGATATTATTTCATGTGGGTATTGAAAATATATCTCTTTTCCATAGTTTCCTCTTCATTTTCTTGGCCTATAAGTTTTCATTCACCGTCCTCATCCCAACTGGGTTGTGTGCGACATCTCTTTCCATATAATGCTTCATATGATGACATCAAAATACCTGAATGGAAACTATTGTTATAGGAAAAATCAACCAGAGTTTAATGCTGATCCCACATTCTTTGATTGTCATGTGAGCAAGATATCAACTTGTGTTCAAAGGTTTTAATTGTCCGTTCTGATTTTCTATCAATTTGAGGTTGATAGGAAGTGCTCATATGATGTTCAGTATTTTGGGATTTCAGAGGACATTTCTAGAATCATGATGTAAAATGGGGATCAAGATCAGATGCAATCGATAGGGGTACACCATGACGTTCTAAAACATCATTAATATAAAGTCTTTTTAAACATTCATATAGTAAATCATATCTTAAATAATGCAAACATAGTGACTTGGAATGATGATTTACAGGGACCCATATTGCATCATACCATCTAAAAGCCTTTAGTAGCCCCATGACAATGTCCATCATAATATCATCCCATTTCCACTCATTTAGGGGAAGAGGTTGCATTACTATTCTAAGATATTGTCTTCTAGCCTTCACCTATTTCAAAACCAGATATCTTGAAACATAATCAGAAGTATCCCTCTTCATGTTATCCCATAAAAATGTTCCATCAAATCTATATACATCTTAGTGCTACAAAAATGTATAGAGAAATTAGAGATATGACCATCTTCCAACAATTTTATTTTTATATTAGGTATATTAAGAACACAAAGCCTTCTCCCAAATTTCAAAATTCCATCTTCATATACGAATTCAATCAATCACCCATATTTCACAGTTATGATTTTATTTTATAAGTCTTTATCATCAGTCTGAGATATGTTTACTCTTGCTAGTATAGATTGTTTGGAAGCCATTTGAAAATTTATTGACGTTTCACATTCCTTGATTATTCCAATATCCATATTTTCTAGATCCATGAACATAAGATCCCATTCAACTCTCATCCTGTCCCGAACACCATGATCCTTTCTATGCAAAGCATATGCCACCCTATTTGGCTTCCTTTGGTGGTAGTGTATAGTGTAATCATAATTCATTATTACATAGAGCCACCGTTGTTTCCTCATGTTGAGAACTTTTTGTGAGAAAATATACTTCAAACTCTTGTAATAATTATATATCTGACAGTTTTCACCATATAGAAAGTGTCTCCATATCTTCAGAGCAATGATCATAGCTTCTATCTCAAGATCATGAATGAGATAATTTTTTTCTAGAATTTTTAGCTGCACTGACGCATAGAAAATACCTCTCTCATTCTGCCTAAGGACTCAACCAAGTCCTTTCTATGAAGCATCACTATAAATAGAAACACCATAATTCCCTGATAGTAGTGTCAAGATAGAATAATTGACTAATCTTCACATCAATTCTTCAAAACATTAATCACATTGTTTTTTCAATAAAAATTTAACACCTTTACGTATGATCATGGTTATTGGGATCGCCAATTGAGAAAAATTATGGATAAAATAAAGATAGTAACCTGCTAAACTATTAAAAATGTGTAACTAAATTATACTTGTCAGTGTTGGATATTCATGGATTACCCTTTTCCTTAAAGGATCTACAGAGATTACATCTTTAGGGACTATATAACCAAAAAAGAAATCTCTTTAAGCCAAAATTCACACATTCTAAACCTCTCATATAATTCATTTCTTATCAGAGACTTTACACTAGTAATCAAGATGTATCATGATCTTAGTTGCTTTTTGAGTATACTAATATATCATCAATTAATACCACTACAAATTAATTAATATATTATTTGAAAACATTATTCATTAGATATATGAAAATATGGGGTGCATTACAGAGCCAAAAAGAATTATTGTAAACCCATAATGACCACGCCTAGTAGAAAATTCTATCATTGGAATGCAATCCTTATTTATTCCCAACTGATGTTATTAACATCGATGGTAAATATTTCAAAAGTTTTGAACACCATGAGTTTGATCAAATAAATCATCAATGTGAGGTATGTGATACTTTTTCTTCGTTGTTATAGCATTGACCTTGCTATAATCAATGAAAAACCTCATAGATCAATATTTCTTCATAACAAATAGAATAGGGGTTCCCTATAAAGCAACACTAGGGTGAATAAATCCTTAAATAAATAATTTCTCTATTCGTTTCATTGTTAACACTAAATCCACAGTGCCCATTATATAATGAGTCTTCGATATGGGCCTTGAACTGGGAAATGAATTCAATTGAAAACACAATTTATCATTCTAGAGGATGTCTAGGTAAATGATCTGGAAACACATCAAAATATTCATGAATAATAGGTAATTGTCTATTTGAACATTCATTTCCTCACCCATAGTTTTGTGACTCACTTTTACCGTAATAATTGATTTTAGTTGAGCAACTAGGGGTGTATCTATATGAGAATCAGATGGTGATGTTTCTGCTCTAAAGACAATGTATTCCTTATCATCATAAAAAATTTAACCTCTTTCTTCTTGAAATAAATTTTCTCATCATGGTCCGAAATCTAATCCATATAAAAAATTATATAAAATTCAATCACGGGTATGAAAATAAGATCATTAGATAAAGCATGTTTATATTCCATGATGGTAACTGATTGACAAAACATTATTGCAATTATACTTCCCTTAAGAGTGTTGAATGAAATCTCCCTTGTTAAGTCAAATTGGAAATATATAATTTTCATGGAAAATTTGGAATATATGAAAGAAGTCGATGATAAAAAATCAAATAAAACATTGGATAATTTTGATGAAATGATTAAAGTACATGCCAGTAAGTCATTTGGAAATTCAATCTCAACTATTGTGATAACATAATCTTACCTTTTCTCCCTTGGCCTTTTTCTCCACACTTGTAACAAAATCACTTCCCCTTTAACAATGTACATTGATATTTCTTCCCACAATTTCTGTAGGATGGTAATTGAAATTTTCCCTTCTTCCGCTTATTTCCTTTTTCATTGTGTTCACCAGATCTGTTCTTCTAATTATTCACTTTAATGTCATAAGATATGGAGAATTAATTTTCTGTCTTGATAGCACATAAGACTGTATCTTCGTACGATGAAAAGGATTGAGCTACAATTTCTTGAAGGAGAAAAGGTTTTAGCCAATGAAAAATGATCAATATAAATTCCAGGGTTGTGTATATAATCTGTATCATGAAATTTTATCCTTGTAATGTTATCCTTATACAATTTGAAATTATCATCCTCCTTTTGTCTCAGACTCAAGAAATTTCATCTCCATATTTGCTAGATTTTCTTGATGAATTTAGTTTTCTGCCGAAAACTCTATAACCTCCATACATTTCATATTTGATACTTCTTCATCATCCATGGGGTTTTGAACAAATGAAAACCATTGATCTGCATCTCTTGTAAGGCGATAATCTTCCATTAAAACTTTTTTCCTTCTACTACTACCAAACGGATGAAATATTTTCTCTAAGGAACTTATCTATTGCTCAGTTACAAATGGATTTCTAGTCCCATTAAATGTTCGTTGTTTCTACCTCATGAATTGATCTATAATTGAACCTCCATGTTGTGGATCAGGGTGCCTTATATGGGTAAGGTTATTATTCATAACTGGAGTGAGTTTTCCCAGTAAGGTTATAAGTTGTTAACCACCAGTTACATCCCCATATCCGCTATTATTATCTTTTGTAGGAGGGAAATCCTTACATGGATTACATGTGTTGATGTTGTTTCCATTCATTTTACTATGATCCATTTATAAATAATATAATACATAAAATTATTTTATGAATCACAATTCATAGTTTCATACTTGTAGAATACATAACAAAAATTGAAAAATTTGTGAATATAATCCATTATCATTAATATGATTTCATTGGTGAAGTATTAACACATTAATCCTTCATAATGGATGGTCAATAAAATTTTAATTATTCTAATAATATCTAATGGTAGGATCAAACCAGGTGCATATAAAGGCATATTATTGTTTACCAGGATACCCTGGGTCTAACACGAAACTCTTTGATAGTGTTTTCACTCTATGGTATATCTATGAAAGAACCACATCCACTTGTAGTATTTTGAATGGATTGTATTTCTTTTTAAAAACCTTATAATATCAACATTACCAATTTTTTGGATATTCTTCTGTGAAAATCCTCAATGTCTATTTATGGAAATGTTACCTAATTAGTGTTTTTTCTAAATATAGTTTCCAAGGTTTATACTAAACTTATCTAATACCAATTTTAATGCACTGACCCATGTTACCCAATGTTGGTGCATTGTTACATAACATTGGAATGATCACAAGAAATCTAGTCTCTAAAGACTGATTAGTTTATATGCTTTGGATGTACTAGATACTTACATATTTTTTACATGACATTATTAAATAACAAGAAGAAAATTGTGTCTCCTTAGAAAACACACATATACCATAGCCTATCCCTTCAGGTCAATCATAATATACTTTTTCACATCATGGGAAAATAAATAAAACATAGGAAATATGCGATTTCAGATTATCAATAATGATTACAATATAGAGAAAACTATCATAAATAATCAAAACATTTAAGGTAAGGTATAAGACCAACAAAGCTACCTTTTAAACATAAACTTCAACATAATATGAAAATGAATAATCAAATAATTCCATTTACATATTCATGTAGATATTCTATTTGTTGAATAATCGCATGAAATATCAATAGCTAGTTCATAATGATAGAATGCGTAATGATGGAAATCATAACCTGATTATCGAGGCCTCCTTCCAAGGCTAAAAATAAAAATATTGTCATGACCTTGTTCCAAGACACTAATTTGTCTCATGAGACCTACCGATGCATCATAAGGATATAGAGGGCCCCTTTTTTCACATAACATATCCAATGCATTCCTCATATTAAATGTTTGAAACATAACATGTACATTCTTATTAAATATAGTTTACAAAATGTTAATACTTTGACCATATACCATGAACGTTATAAAAATAGCACATCTATATTCATACATATCACAATAACATCAATACAATATGGAAGATTTTATTTTAAAAAATCAACTTCAAACATGTGTAAAATCCAACAACGGATGTTGACTTGGATGAAATAAATCCAAAAACCATTTGAATAAAATATCTATTTCTACCTTGAAATCATATTAAAGTAAAGAAAATATTTATTTTGAAAATATTTTGATAATATTATAAACGAAGCTTGTATAGTTTATAATGGATTAAAATAGGCTCCACTTCTGTATAATTTATAAGAACAATCATTCCTTAATTTGTCTAAAATATCATAAATTGCCTTCTTTGGAAAATGACAGAAATATTCCATTCAATTCATTTTATAATAATTCAAAAAAGTGTATAAATAAATATAAAAAATATTTTTGAAATAGTAATTTTTTTTAAAAAATCATATTTAATAATTATTGAGGTGGATGATAAAGATTCCCCAGTAGATACTTACGTATAAACAACCTCATATGATAAATAGATTGTAAAATTAACCCTCACATTATACTTGTCCACAGTCGAGGGTATTTTAACATTTTGTTTATTGGTTAAATAATTTTTATTAAACTATAAATGATATAAATATATAAAAATGATATCATTTATGATGCTCAAATATTTCATTTTTAATAATGTTTCAGTAGTATCATTATTTCTGTTATTAACTGATTTTTTTTCAATTATATTTTTTTATGTAAGTCATGATTGTTATAGATAGGATGTATTTGATTCATAACCAGAATTATATTAAGTTCATAAATATTATTTTTAATCATAAAATGAAAATTATTCTTGAATGGTTAAAATGGGTAATGAAATCTTATCGTGTCTTGGAGAAGGTAAACCGTACATAAGAATGAATGAAAATATCATTCTTTTAATGGTGAAATACTATGTAATTGGAAGGTATATTAGAAATACAGAAAAATTAAGATGTTATATTTATTATTTACATCAATTATTCTAATTATTAGACTCATTCAAATAATTGTTCATTGAATAAAAAACAACACCATGATAGGGAGACAATATGAAGTGCGTATGCACATATGGTGACATTATCATTCATTGGATGGATTGAATATTAATATTGTTATTCCATATTTATAATT